>JAZHEH010003356.1:1200000-2400000 GCA_036589455.1 Ateles fusciceps | reverse complement strand
GAGACATACTTGGCATATAGTGGGTGATGAATACAAATCGTTGCGGAATAGATTGAGTCCAACACTCAATGTTGTAAATGCTTAACTATCACTTTCTAGTTAAGTGGGAAAAAGCTATGGATTTTGATCTTCAGCAAAAGCACATTTAATGATTAAGCTATAGACATTTTTTCAGGCTCATTTCCTTTGTAATTGAGAAACGTGCAATTTGGAAGGGCCATCGAGGACCCCTACACAAAACTTACTGACCTGTTTCTGACTTCACTGGAGCATGTGGAGTGGATGTTGCCAAAGGCCAGTTTAGATTAAACTGGGCTGAGGCCCTGGCACAAACATGTCTGTCTACTTTTGTGGAAAGTGAGCAGATGGAGAGAGAGGCTTATGCTTTCTGGGCAGTCATTAATAAGCCACTTAGAAACCATATCAATTCACTCTGCAAAGAATTAATTCCTTGCAAGAACACAGGATGCCATCTAATACTTCTCAGTACTCACTATGCACCAGCACTGTGCTGGGTGTTTTTATACAACTTATCTCACTGAATCCTTCAGTGATTCTCTGAGGAAGGAGAATATTATCTTGATGTTACTTATGAAAAAACTGCAGCTTGAAGAATGAAAGCGACTGGCCAGGGGTGTCACATTGAGAAGTGTTTGAGGGCAGATCCAAGCACCCATCATATGATTATACAGTGTATCCTCATGATATGGGGAAATGAAGATTGCCAAAGATAGGCCTCTGACCCACCCTTACTTCAAGATGTGGGCCAGGTGTGCAGTTCCCTTGCCTCTGACCAATCATCCTCTGTCCTGGAAACTCAGGGTGAAGACTCCAACGTCCCACTCACTCATAATATCTCCTTATGACAAAAAATAATTTATCATTTTCTCTTCAGTGTAATTCTGTGGACTTTCACCTTGACCTGTGAGAATGTTCCATACCCCAGATCCCCCTCTTACCATCAAAAGATCAACTTCCCCAACTGTGGCTTATTGAATGTTTTCTTGGCATTTAGTAAAGAATGTAAAAACTATTAGGACCCCTTGCTCAGCTCTCTTTCATTGATAGCATCCTGAAGGTGAGTAGTGTACCTTTATGTTTAGCATGCTATTAAGGCTAATTATACCTCTGAATCAAAGAAGATGGCTCAAATGAGAAGTGATTAAGTGCAGCAGAGTCTGATTTTCTAGAGAGATTAGAAGCAAAAGAAATGTAAGTGTAAAACCAGGATTCCTATACCTTGAGAGACACAGGACCAGGCCTTAGCGGAGTAAAAAGATGGAACAGGGTGAAGCTGGCTGCTTCTGTCAGGACTGCAGCTGTGAGTGCTGTCCTTGGTGCTGAAGCATCTTTTCCAGAGTGATGAGTCAGGGCTCAGAGAACCATGTTATGGCTTAGCATCTTGGTTACATTAGGTGTTTATTATTTCTCTTCTAAAGTCACAGGCTCCTCCTCAGAAGAAGAGGTTAAGTTAGTTTCTCCTGGTCTCACTGCATTATGCCAGCATCCATCATCTTGACTGAATGGTAGAAACAAGGAGGCCCTAGTTGAGTCTGGGGCTCTATGGAACCTCTTCCTATCAGTAAACTACCTTCATACTTCCAATATGGAGTCATAATCTATAAAAAGCATAACCAGGTTAGGAGACACAGCCTCTGAGACATGGCTTACTGGATTAATATTTTTCTGATCTGTTTTAAAATGCAGAAAACTTATTGAAAATCTTAACTGGATTCCCAAGATATACAATAGATTAAAATTATCTGCTTTGGCTAGAGTATAGGAAGTGTTTGAAATTCCAATCACTTAGTCTTTCCCCCCAGGAACCACTCAAGAGTCCATGTGAATATCCTAGGGGCCTATGGTGCAAGCCTGAAAGCCACTAATTTCAGTTCAACTGTTTTCTGGCCCTTGACTACTTGCTTGATTCCTCTTTATGAAGCCTGCAGGAAGCTTTACTTGACCCCTGTGCTGAGTTAGGAGCTTTCCTCTCCCTGCCCTGTGCACCTTTTTGGCACTATGCTGATCACTCTGTTGGTTAATTTTGTGTCTCCTTCAGTAAGACCCAGATTGAGGAGCAGAATCATGTGCCCAGAACATAGTAAGTGTACAATTAATACTAGAAGGTTTATGTTTAATAGACTCCCTTTCAGAGCAAGGTAGAAACTCATCTACAGCATTTTTAACACCTCCAGGAATGAGGAACTCACTCCAAATGGAGGTAGTCCATTCCACATTAAGGCTACTGTGACAGTAAGAGGCCTCTTTTTTATTTTGAGTCAAAATATATCTCTATGTAGATCCCACTTTTTAAGCTATATAGAACAAGACTTACTACTTTTCTACAATTGGACCTTCAAGTAATTGAGGAGTGATATCACATCCCTCATTCCTGAGCTTAATTCTTTCTATGCCTTTTGGTATTTTGAGTTTTTTTTACCTGCTTATTTGTTGTTTTCTTCTGCACACAAAAATTTTTGCTATATTCCTCTTAAAGTCTGAGTTGGATTTTGAAGGTTGTATAAACACTTCTCATTTATTCCTCTTAGCCTGCTTAGTTTGATTCTTTAGTTCATCTCATTGCTCCTGCTTGGAATCTCTCATAAGCTTTCTTGTTCATACTTTTAGGATCCTTCTCTACCCAACATTGGGGGAGCTTCTAAACTCAGAGGTCAAGAGATATCCCACAGATCTTTACATCTTTTAGCAGAGTGACTGTTGGTGTGAAGCTGATTTTTTTAAAAGGTCACTTTGGGCTAGAATTAAAAAGCAGTATCCACAAGTTTTGTCTATTTTGTTAACTGCTGTATCCCCAGCACGTGAAAGAATATTTGAAATATCTTAAGTGCTTAGTAAATATTCACTGAATAATTGAAACATGCTAGACGAATGCTGGCATTTTCTGGACTTTAAACAATAGAGATGATGCCAAAACCCATGTCAGAATAAAAAAACTGACTACCACTTGAGGGTCCTCATACTTCAATACACAATGTAGGACCCCCTTCACCTCCTATGTATGTCTTCAGGTAAGGAGATAACTTTAGATAAATATCTGACAGGGTTAATTTATTTCTAGAAAATGGTGCCTAACAACCCAGGAAAGCCAAGTGGACCCTGATGATAGTAAATAAAATGAGTAGAAATGCTGACAAAAGCACCAAAAATAGTTTATTTTTGTTGAGGGCTCACTGTGCACTCAGCACTTTACACATATTATCTCACTTGAATCTCACAACACCGCTATAGTTTATATAACATAGTTCACAAGTTCACTGTCCATCTATGGCAGGGATCCTCCCACTGCCTGCTACACTGTAAGCTTCCTGAGGGCAGTGTCTGACCCTGGCCTTGGCTGAGTCATTGCTGAATCTATGAACAAAGCAGAGCTTGGGAAACATTCACCTGCCTGAGACAAAGACGACTGATGAGAGCAGGGGCAGCCAGAGATGGGTGTCAGCTGAGAAGCTGTTCTTACTCCTGGCAATGGGGATGATGTAACATGGCAGCATGAGAAGAAAAAAATAAACATCTATACATATGTGTGTGTATACACATATACATACACACTTATGTAAATATACACACATAGACATATATTTAATAATAAACGCAAATCTGTTCTCTTAATGCCAGTTTTAAATAAATTAAAATTTAATGCTTTGAAAGCTAGGGATTCCTTTTTTAATTTTTTATTTTAAGTCAGCATTACTGGGGCATAATTTAATACAGTAAAATTTGCCCCATTAAAGTGTATAGTTAAATGAATTTAGACAATTGCATACCATCATAGCCATCACTATGATCAATATATAGAACAGTTCCATCATCCAAAAGAGGTCCCACATGTCCCTTTGCATCCAATTTCCTCCCCCCCACCTCCAGCCTCTAGAAACAACTGACCTGAATTCTGTCTCTATAAATCTTTTTCAAAATATCATATAAATGAAATAATAGGGCATGGACCCCTTTGTGCTGACTCCTTTCACTTAGCATAATGTTTTTGAGGTTATCCATGTTGTTGCATGTAGGTTTTTCTTTTTTTAACTGCTGCCTTTTCTATTTTCTGGAACAGTTTATGTAATTGATATTATTTTTTCCTAACATGTTTGGTAGAATTCTCCAGTGAAGCCATCTGGGCCAGAAAAGTCTATTTTACAGAACAACAATTCACTGGATATTTTAGATCCTTTGATATTGGGTACAGAGTCACTCCTCCTTTCTTTCCTCACCAGAGGGAGTGGAGTGCCCACATATCCCTGGAGGACTCACTTGGCTGCTGCTGGGTGGGTTGTAGATCAGAGCGTGCAACGTGGGGCAGGGGAAGAGGGAAGGATCAGGATTCTGCAATGACTCTGGGAAGAAACTGGTGGGAGGAGTGAAATGTCAAAGAAATAGTATTTAGGGCTTCCAGAGCAGAGTGCAGGAAATAGGAAAACAGCAATGCCTCAATTCCCCTCACAGCCTGTTTATTAAGGAGAAAATCACATCATCAGGGTTGCGTTGTTGTTTGTTTGCTATTTCCATTCTCCCTAGAAAGAGAGAAAAAGCAAGCTTCAGAAAGAGACTGCTTCTCAGATTCCCTGCCTCATGTCCAGACAAAAGTGATTTGGACAAGCTTTAGATAAATATCTGATTGCTTTTACAGCCTTGGTGAGGCAAAACTTCCAGATGCTTTAAAGTGTTCCTAGTGCTACTGAAAATTCTAGAATTTAACACCCCAGGATCTTCCCAGTAAGAACAGTATCAGTTTGATCATTCCTAGGCTTACGTCCACAGGAAAAATCTCCCTGCTTTCAGGCAAGTGTGCTGACATCCAGGTCTGCAAAGCCTCTCTGCAGCTAAAGACCTAGAACACATGAGTTTTGAAAGGACTCCCTATGAGAGGGCTCTCCCAATAATATACATTGTTTGTATAAACTAAAGCATGGCTGTCACTGGCATTCCCATTATTATGTGCTACCTCAGAAGGCTGGGACATTTAAACACACCTGCAAAGATGATGCTAGACCTAAAGAAAGACAGACCATGAAGGAAAGTGAGACACGGGTGATTCCAGGTGCAAAGAGCAGGTGTCCCTAGAGGCTTTGCCAGGGAGCTTGGCCACCATTTGCCTTTATACTCATTCCTCATTTTAGTGTGCCATGCCCCATGTCCCACCATAAGCCTCACACTCACTTCACCTTTCCAGCTCTTCAGTTAAGTTTTTGGGTTTTTTTTTGGGGGGGGGCGGTTATTCACCTTAAATAAATTGCTCACTTGCTCATTTGTTTGACAAACATTTGTGGAGCAACCTCTATTTGTCTAATCCATGCTCAGTTAGGAGTACCATCTTTGTGCTCCCAGAGCACTGACTGATTGATACTTAAGGTATAACACCCCATCCTAGGTACCCTTGCCTGGCTGGTGGGCAAACTTTTTTTTTTTTTTTTTTTTTTTTTGACACAGAGTCTCTGTTGCCCAGGAAGGAGTGCAGTGGTGTGATCTCAGCTCACTGCAGCCTCCACCTCATGGTTTCAAGCGATTCTCCTGCCTTAGCCTCCTGACTAGCTGGTACTACAGGCATGTGCCACCACGCCTGGCTAATTTTTGTATTTTTAGTAGAGATGGGTTTTCACCATGTTGACCAGGATGGTCTCAATCTCCTGATCTTGTGATCTGCCCACCTAGGCCTTCCAAAGTGTTGGGATTACAGGCGTGAGCCACTGCACCTGGCCCAAATTATTAATGATAATAAAACAACATACACTTCACACTCATTAGGATGTCTCTTATAAACAAAACAAAGCAGAGCCCCCAAACCAGAAAATAACCAATGTTGGCAAATGTGTGGAGATACAGGAACCTTGTGCGTCACTGAGGGGAATGTAGAATGGTGCAGCTGCTGTGGAAAATGGGATGGCAGCTCCTCAGAAAAGTAAAAATAGATTTACCATGTGATGTAGCAATTCCACTTCTGGGCATATGCCCAGAAGAATCAAATGTAGAGACTTGAACAAATATTTGTCTAACCACATTCAGAGCAGCATTTTTCACAACAGCCCAAAAGTGGAAGCAACCCAAGTGTTCATCCATGGATGATGGATAAACAATACGTGGTACAGACATACAATGAAATATTATTCAGCCTTAAAAAGGAAGGAAATTCAGACACATGCTACAATGTGGATGAACCTTGAAGACATTACACGAAGTGAAATAAGTTTGCCACAAAGGACAAATTTTGTATGATTCCACTGGTAAAATGTACCTAGAGTAACTGAATTTATAGACACAGAAAATAGAATGGTGGTTGTCAGGGACTGAGACGGGGAATGGGGAGTTTTTATTTAATGGATAACAGAGTTTGGTTGGGAAAATGAAAATATTCTGAAGATGGCTGGTGGTAATGGTAACGCAGCCATGTTAATGTACTTACTGCCACTAAACTGCTCACTTCAAATGGTTAAAATGGTAAATTTCATTTTATATATATCTCACCACAGTCAAAAAGTATATGCTTAACCATCCTTTCCTCCTTAATACAGGATAAAATAAAAGCAGAATTGCCAAGCTGCTTCTAAATGTTTGGTGGGAGAACACACGAGATAAAGTCTGTATCACTTCTTTGACTATAAACTCTATACAAATGTAAGGAAATACAATAATTTCCTGAAGAATTGCAAGCCTGTAGTAGTTAAGATTTTTGGGTTACAATTAATGGAAAAGTGGACAAAACCTTGTTTATACAATAAAGGGAATTTCCTGGATTACATAAGTAAAAATGTTTAGTGGTAAATGTAGTTTACCAGGACTCTGATTCAGCATTTTTGTAACATTTTTTCTACTCTGCCATTCATTGAGTGTCTTAGCTCTGCTAAGTTACCCTCATTTACCAAAGTGACGCATGCAGCAAACCTCACGTCCACACATCATGTTGTCCAAAGATAGAGTTTCTCATCCCCCCAGCAACCAGAGGCTTTTCCTTGGATTTTCTTTAATTGGGCCAACTTAGGACTCAGCTGATTGACTCAAGTGAATTGGGAACTAACATGCAGAAAGCATAAGGTCAATTCACTCTCCTGTGGCTAACCTCAAGTCAAATCCACATCTGGAGGCTTAATTAGATGAGCCTTTTTCTTCCTTTATTTAAGCCGGTATCAGTTGGGGTTTTTTTTTTTTTTTTCTTTTTCAACCAAAAAATTCCTGAATGTTCCACACCCTTCTCACAGAAATAGAAAGGAAGGAGAGGAACAAAGGATATGAATAAAATTAAATTTTTAGGTGAATAGCAGAAAACAGGATTGTGACCCTCTGGATTTTAGGTTGAATAAGAGGGATTGTCAGGTCATCTGATAACAGAAGACATGTTGGTGGGAGTCAGAGCACTGAGTTTTAGAGAGTGAAAAATTTTGAAATACATACCATGAAGAGTAATAAAGAAAGCTGTCTAGGGAAACTAGGATTTCCAGGCTACTTTAGTGTTAAAAGGAAATAATTTTGTAGACCATGGGTGAGAACTCTTCTAAGAAGAAATGCATGTACTAGTTCCTAACTCATATTCAAATGGTGAGTGTAGGACAGAGGTATACCAGGTATCATTCTGAGCATGGCTGAAAAAAAAAATCCAACGTCCTGAAAGTCATCAAGTAAATGATATAGATGCCATAGTTAACCAAAAAAAGTTGGATAAGAATAAAATATTTTAAAACCACATTTTCTAGTTTACTTCCTGCAAAAGAAGGTAGGGACTTGAACATCAAATGTAGGGACTTGAACAAATATTTGTCAACCACATTCATAGCAGCATTTTTCACAACAGCCCAAAAGTGGAAGCAACCCAAGTGTTCATCCGTGGATGATGGATAAACAATACATGGTACAGACATACAATGAAATATTATTCAGCCTTAAAAAGGAAGGAAATTCAGCCACATGTTACAATGTGGATGAACCTTGAAGACATTACACTAAGTGAAATAAGTTACAATCAAGGACTAACTAAATAGCAACAAGCACACCTAGAACTCAGATTGTGGTCTTCAAACATCACTTCCAACTAAAACGAGTCAGAACTCTTTGGGGGAATGTCTGGTTCTATGTCTGGGTCAAAGAATACACCAGATGGGCCTGAAACACGTTGATAAACCAGAAATCAAGGAGTCAGCCAGGGTGGTGTTAAAAGGATTCAGAAGGAAACTTAAATAATCTCCTCCTTTCAAATAAGAGACAATTTGAACATTAATCAAAGTAATAACTGCAAAGGATTAAAGGATACCAAATATATATGTAAATCTACTAATTTGCAATAGTATTAAAAAAAAAAGAACAGAACAATCCTAAGTGGTCACTTTTGGAGAATGCTATGTATGCTGACTTCAAGATAGTTATAAACTTACCATTCCTCCAGAGAGCTGGAGGTTCTATGTCCTTTCCTTGGAACTGGGCAGGCTCTGTACTTGTGTTCACCAATGGAATTTGGTGGAGATTCTGTGTAATCTCTGAGGCGGAGACTTATGAGCTCTGCAGATTTCACAACTTGCTCTTAGAACCTGGCTGTCATGTCAAAAGCCTGATACCTGGAGATTACAATGCTATGAGGAGGCCTGAAATAGCCACATGGAGAGAAAACTTCCCAGCATGCCCCAGCTATTCCAGCCATCCCCCACCGAGGTGCCAGACAAATGGGTAAAGAAGCCATCATGGATGCTCCAGCCCCAGCAGACATAACATGCAGTGGAAGAGCAACCCAACTTAGCCCAGCCAGATTGCAGAATTGTGAGGACTAATAAATTCTTGTTGGTTTTAACTACTAAGTTATAGGGTTGTTCATTACCTAGTAAAAGATAACTAAAGCCCTTGGGAACTACCTCATTATTTTGCCATTATTTTAAAAATAAGGGCCAGGCATAGTGGCTCATACCTGTAATGCCAGCACCTTGGAAGGCTGAAGCAGAAGGGTTACTTGTGCCCAGGAGTTAGAGGCCAGCCTGGGCAACATAGTGGGACCCCATCTCTACAAAACTTTTTTTGAAAATTAGATGGGCATGGTGGTGCATGCCTGTGGTCCCAGCCACTTGGAAGGGTGAGGCTGGAGAATCACTTGAGCCCAGGAGGTCAAGGATGCAGAAAGCCATGATTACACCATTGTACTCCAGCCTGGGTGACAGAGTGAAACCCTGTCTCCAAAAAAAAAAAAAAAAAAAATCAAATCTGAATCTGATTAAGCTGCTGGATATAATTATCAACTTATAGGACATAAAAATAATAGAGAAATATTTTAAACTATACCACATAGGTAAAATGTGCAAAATCTAGACCACAGCCAATTCTATGGAAAAATGACCCACTTTATTTTTTTTTTTGAATGATTTCAGGAGGGAAAAATAAAAGGAGAAGGAAGCTGCAGATTAAAAAAGATTTTAAGAACATATCAATCAATTATAATGTATGTATCTTATTTGGACCCTGATTCAAATAAATAACATATTAAAATATTATAAAATTTATGAGATAATAGATCTTTTAAACACAGATTAGATATTTGATAATATTAAAAAATTATGGGGTTTTTAGTCATGATAATGGGTATGTTATAAAAACATCCTAATGTTTTAGAAACTAATGTGAAAGTGTATTTAGATGAAGAAATATAAGGTCTAGGATTTGCCTTCCAATAAGAAGGGAGAGGAAAGTGGTTGGGGTGTGGGTGGGGCAAGATTGGGCTTCAGTTGATGATTGTTGGGACTGAGTGCTGGCTGGCTGGGAGGAGGAGTTATTATTCTGTCAACTTTAGTGCATGGTTTAAATTTTCTATACAAAAGTTTTAATAACTTATATGAGTAGGCATAACCAGCCTTCACCGTTCTTCTGAAAGCCCATTGTTCGCAAACATCTCATATGCAACATGTAATGTTAACCATTTTATATGTACATATATAACATGTTACTGAGGTCACACTAGCCTGAAGATAAGAATAACAACCACAAAAATGAATTTGTTTGTTCTGCTCCCCACCTGCTCTGTAGGAACTTCAGCCCCTTCAGATTCCTCCCAATTTCTTCATCTCTGCTGTAGCTGTGTTGTCATTTCTTGTGGCTGTCCCCCACTCTGCCACCTACTACTGTGTATGTCCATGAGACAGGAGCTTGGCTTTACCCAGAAGACTTTCTCTGCAGCCACAGAGGATAGCAGTGCCTCCTGCTGCTGCCAAAACCCTGTCAAGACTGCATCTTTCTGATGCCTTGTGCTCATGGTGGGCTGAACAAGTTAATAAAAGTAGTTAGGTGCCTGCCCAGCTCACTGAAGCTACTTTAATTTCACCATGCAATCTGCCCTAGATAGGTCCCTGGTCATCATGCTGCTGCAGTGTGACCCTTCCTCTTGGCTACAGAGAGTTGGACCAAGGTAGGTCGCTTAGCTAACCTGAGCCAAATGCTTCAATGAAAATTGAGGATTGAGAGAAAGAGAGCATCTGTGTGGCTAGAATTATACTTGGGGACCTTAGACAGCCATTGAACCTACAGTCACATGGACAGAGTAGCTGAGTGTCCAGTTGTTTGAGAAACAGTGTCTCCCATGCACTGAGAGAGGCAGGGAAGAGAGATGAAGAGACTGTACTCTTATGCTCCTGATGGTTTCTATTCCTGGTTTAGACCTTTCTGGTCTCCAGCTACATTCTTATTTTGACTACTGACAGCCAACTCACATCCTTAAAATAAATTCTCATTTCTTGTTTAATCCAGCCTTAGTTAGTATTGGTTACTTGCAACGAAAGAGTGCAGATAAACAGGGTAGAACTCCTCTATTAATTTATATCTTGCTTTGTTTTTGCAGCCTGCTTTGCCTAGGCTTCTGAATGAGTTTTCTCCACAAAAGGAACTAGACTATGGAACCAGGACTAGGCTCGGAATTACCAACCCTCTCTTCCCCAAGTGCCAAACTGTCACTCTGTCCTGAAACTGAATTTGCGTGCTTTGAATTGCCCTTCTCTTTGAATGGATTGTTTCCTGGGAGACTTTCTAGACCTCTCATGTCAACATGCCCTTGCTGGGCACAGCCCAATTGCACCCATGACCAATTTGAGGGGAACACATTTTAGGATCAAGGTGTGGGCCTTTAGAAACCGTGTCTCCTAAATTCTGCAGTAAGTCCAGGGAATACAAAGGCTGAGTAAGCCACTTCCTGCCTCCTCCATGATTATTCTTTACCCAGCATGGAGTAAGTGCTTAAACTGTGCTTAGAGATTGATTGATTGATTGATGGTTGAAGAGACAGCCTCACATTTCTCATTTTTTTTTACCTGCAAGTGTCTTCCTTTACAAAACAGATAACTTGACATAATAAGAACTTATATTAAAGTAATTGTTTATATTGTTCAAATTGCTCTGCTTGCTTGCTTCTAAAAGTGGCTAGAATGCAATAAGGGAAGAGCTGTAAAAGCTGTCTGTTCTCCAGATGTGTTCTCTTATCTGCAGACACAAGTGGCTTCTGGTTTACAAGAAGACTGACAGTAAAGTAGAGGCCACATCACTGGCCAAAGGTAATAGGAAAAGGAAGTGTCTGCTCTCAACCAGAGATAAACTTTTGGTTGCTTAGGCTCTTGTTATGAAACCAAGTGGCAGAACATCCTGGGAAACTCTCTTCCCCAGAAAATAGAATAAAAATTCCAGAATGTAGGGAAAACTCATCTTTGTGAATGTTTGTCTCTCTCATCTCTAATGTTAAGCAACTGAAGTGAAATGAGGCATGGGGCTCTTTGGAAGGGGACAAGCATAAAATCTAGGAAAAGAATCTGATAAATTTTTGTGTGATGGGTCTAGAACTCTTGATCTCACGATGTGATGGGGAAAGATGCATGTAGGAATACATGAGGAAGCAGCAATTGCCTTCCTTAAGAGCTGAGGCAGATGGACGTTTCCACAGAAATCAGCCTTTATGGATTTTCAATGTAGTTACCTCAAAAGGATATTAAGAAAGTAGCCAGAATTTGTGGAAGTGATCAGGAAAGCGTAGGGGGTGATGGGAAAAATCATGTTTTAGAGAAGCATTAGGACAGAGAGAAGCAATTTGCAGGCTTTTCTGTACAGTGTAAATAACACCTTATGTTTTCTCTGCAAAATGATCAAAGACAAGATTCAGGATGGAAAAGGCCCAACCACCCTAATGTTCAGCAAAGGCTCTGGCCTGATGATAAAAGATTCTGTGGTTGTGAAATGGCAGAGGTGACCACCCTCAGTTCTCTTCATCAAAGGCACCACACAGACATTCAATAGAGAAAGACAGATGACCATCTGCAGGCCATGATTGTGCTTTCCTGCCCAAAGGAAAACCAGTGAGGGTCGTCACCAGGCAGAATCAGTGTTCATTTCAGCTGAAGGAATGGCTAGAGAGTGCCTACAACCATATATAGATGTTCTGTTACTGGAAAGTGGTCCCAATCCAGACCCCAAGAACGGGTTCTTGGATCTCACACAAGAAAGAATTCAGGATGAGTCCGCAAAGCAAAGTGGAAGCAGGTTTATTATGAAAGTAAGGAATAAAAGAATGGCTACTCCATAGGCAGAGCAGCCCTGTGGGTTACTGGCTGCCCATTTTTATGGTTATTTCTTGATTATATGCTAAACAACAGGTGGATTATTCATGTCCCCCATTTTTAGACCATATAAGGTGACATCCTGATGTTGCCATGGCATTTGTAAAGTGTCATGGGGCTGGTGGGAGTGTCGCAATGAGGACGACCAGAGGTCACTCTTGTGTCGCCATCTTGGCTTTGGTGTGTTTTAGCCAGCTTCTTTACTGCAACCTATCTTATCAGTAAGGTCTTTACGACTTGTATATTGTGTTGACCTCCTATCTCACCCTGTGACTTACTTAGAATGCTTAACCATCTGACAGTGCAGCCCAGTATCCCTCAGCCTAATTTTATCCAGTCCTTATTCAAGATGGAGTTGTTCTGGTTTAAACATCTTTGACAGTTCCAGTGGGGTTGTAACTTAGGGTGGATCTAACAGCACAAGGGCTTGGAGGTGTGCATGGCACCAGAGAGCCTCCTGAAACCATGGAAAGGTATTGCTATGGGGTGCAGGGTTTTGAGGGTTGACTTAGTTCTCTCCTCTTTCAGAATCAGCCTACTCCCAAATAAATATTTTCTGTGAAAGACAAGACTTCAACTCTGAATGTAAGCTTCAGTTTCTGTCATCTGTAATGTCAGGGTAATGCCGAACTCATGAGGTTGATTAGATAATTAAAATGAAATGATCTAAAACCCTTAGAGCAATGCTTGGCACATATAGGTGCCGTATGTTAGCATTCGTATTATTATAAGTATTTAATGTTTTATTCAAGAGGTTCCCTATCAGTCAGAAAAAACAGAAGTGATTCTAGATCTTTCAAATAGAGAAATTTAACATAAGGCATTGGTTATACAAATAATGGAAGAGCCGAGAAGTCAAACCATGGGACAGTGAGGAATTTCAGAGAGGAGCAACAACAGGAAATTTCTATCATTTTACTGCTGGAGGAAAAACAGGAGGACACCTCAGAGGCCAGGGCCATCAAGCTGGCTTTAGAAACATGGTGGTGCCTCTCCAGTGGCAGGTGGGGCAATAAGGAGAGGGTCTGTTTCTCCAGAGCTAGAATCATAGAGGAAAAGTAACCACTGCTACTATTCCCTACTGAGACACCACTGAGGTAATACACGACAAGAAGAAATACCCTGCTTTTCATGCTTCCCACCCTCCAGCCTTCCACTTGTGTCTCCCACGAGCTGAGCCCACCTGGGAGCACATTGGCAAGGGAGCCTGAGAAGTATGGTTTTTACCATACAGAGTAGAGCTGCAAAATAGCAGGGAGTGGATACGAGAGCCAACAAGCAAATGACCAGCATTCCTTACAAAGACTGGAGAGCTGACTGCTGCAATCCCTGGAAGGTGGCAGCGGTGGTCTTTACTTTTCCTAGCCTTTTTGGCCTTGAGCTGGTCCTCTGATGAATATTTTATGCTCAGCTTGCTCATTTGAGCCTGCTGTCCGAGAATTTCTTCCCTCTCAGGGGTCACTAGCTGGCAATAGTTTAAAAAGCTGCCTCTCAGGGAATTTGCAGCATGGGCCAAGATGATGAGGTTGGAAAAGATGTTGTAATAGTGACATCTCAGGCTTCAGACGCATGAGAGGCTTTTTTCTTTTTCTTTCTTTCTTTCTTCTTTCTTTCTTTCTTTCTTTCTTTCTTTCTTTCCTTCCTTCTCTTTTTCTTTCCTTCTTTCTTCTTCTTTCCTTCCTTCCTTCCTTCCTTTCTTTCACCCCAGATCTTCATTTGTAGGGTCCTAAGAATTGCAGCGCAAAAGCTATGTTTTTTATATTCAGATGGTTTCTTCTGTCATCACAATCCTGTGACTAGATAAACAGGGACTGATGTTCCTCTTTTAAAAGGAAAGCATAGAGTTGAAGAAACTCAATATGACAGATATAATTGATAGAGATGGAATTTGGATCCACTTTTCCCTGACCTAAAGCCAAGAGTCTTCCCACTCTGCATTATGCCTTTCCCAAGAGAAATACAATGGGTTCAAGGACAATGTCATTTATTGAAGTAGTCCATTCTTTCTCCCAGTGGAATGACTCCTTTTCACATATTAAATTCTCATACATACAGGGAGCCTGTTTCTGGAGTGTTTTATCAATTTATCCCCCACTCTAATTTATCTAGTCCTGCATAAATACTGTGCTGTCTTAATTAGTTTGACTTTAGAGTATATTTTAATATATGATGAAGAATGTCCCTTCTCCCTTCTTTTTTCCCTTGTCCTCACTCTTTTTTCTCAACATTTTTCTTGGCTTTTCTTGTAGATTATCTTTTCCAGGATTAACATGGAATCTATTCATCAAATTTTAAAAATAAATTGATTGAACTTTTGATTAGGATTACTATTCAATATAATCCTAATCAGAAGTTCAATCAATTTATTTTTAAATATTGAATAGCACATTAATTTTAGGAGAATTGCCATCTTTTCAATATTGAGTCTTTCTATATAACAACATGGAGTAACGTTCCATTTATTCAATTCTGTTTTATGTCCTTTGGTAACACTTTATGGCCCTATTCAAGAAAGTCTTGCATATATCTTATTAGATGTATTCCTAGGCTTACTATGGTTTTGGTTGCCGACGCAAACAAGGTATTTCCTCTCACGACATTTTGCAATTGGCTATAGCCGATGTAGAGAAAATCTCCTGGTTGTTGTATGCTCTTGTACCCAATCACTTTTCTAAACTCATTTTTTGTTTTAATGGCTTTTTAGTGCACTATCCTGGGTTTCTTAGGTAGAGATCAGATTGTCTGTCTTTCCTAACATATTTAAGTTATTCTTCGCTTTATGTCTTTATTTCCCCACAAACACTCTATAATTTATCTCACTGCCATATATTCTGTCTTGAATTGTAGTGATGTCTATGCATTTTATTACCTTTAGTAGATTTTCTAAGAGGAAACTGTTTTATTTATCTTTGTACTATCTTTTCCTATTCCTCCAAGACCCCAGCATATTACCTAGCATAAAGTACGTAGTAGATGTTCAATAAATGTTTCTGGAATAATTACTCATGTCTTGTAGTGTAGTGAACTATGTGTATTAAATCTGGATTAGATTGTATGAAAAAATAACATTTTGTTCTAACTCATGTGTCTCAACCTGACTTCTTTGTATCCTTCTTTAGAAACATCCTTTGTATCCTTCCTTAGATACAAAGAAGTCAGGTTGAGACACATGGGTTAAACAAAATGTCATTTGCCAACACTAGGCAAGGGCAAATAAATGGGAATCACATGGCCCTGAGGTGGGAGGGCTTCAGAGTACAATAGGGAACAAATATGTCAAATTCTTGGCTTTGGAATTTAAAATTAGGACCTAGACAGAAAGGCAAACTTTGCAGTCCAATGGAGTTTCATTCTCCTTCCCATGTACACACACACACACACACACACACACAACACACACCCGAAGACGAGACAAAGATTCCACAACAAGGAAAGGGGAGGTACTGTAAGCTTCACTCAAATCAGCTGGAAAAGTCCCTTGCCTGGAGTTCTGTCTGAGTGGGTCCCATCAGTGACTCCATTAGTCTTTTTGTGCATGAACAGAAGACATGGTTCCAGCTAGGGAACAACATTGATTACATTTTAAGATGCAGCCAGAGAGGATCACCCACCTGTATCAGTCAGCAGATCAGGCCGATGTGCTCTGAGGCTTTGCTAAGTCTTGATTTTCCCCACCCCAACACTGTGCTCTCCATGGGGCAGGGAACGCCTAAGTCCCCAGAGAAGAGAGAAGGCCTTGACACCTACTGTGGTGGCAGTGGCCTAGAAAGAACAGCTTTCCTCCCACGTACTCACCCAACATTTGGCAAAGGGGGCCAGAAGGAACCTGTTCCAGGTCTCCCACTGGTGGAGAAGAGGCAAGACAGTCACCTGTTTATGATGCATCTCTTGAGGGCAGAGATTGGCTAAGTCAATGGCGACTCTTCCTCTGTACTTGCTCAACATCCCCATGGCCTGGCAAAGGTCCTGGTACATGAAATTTGTTCAGTAGATATCTGGAGGTTGCTGTTCCAAAAATGCAAATGGAGGGATTGCTTAAATCATTAGGACTAGAGGAAGTCCCTTCCCCCTCCTCCTTTGCAAACCAGCCAGCTGCTCCAGCACTCCCACCTAATAGATACCAGCCAGGGATAAGGCTATTAACTCTGCTGCAAGGGCCTTCCTGGGGGAGACTGCTGCAGCGATGGTCCAGAACCTTAATCTAGTTAGCTCTTTCCCCCATGGAGGAATTAACCAAAGGGAATTGGGCCTGGGTTTCCAGGCAACAGAGGTGCTTCAAATCTGGGTTTTCATGGCCCTGTGAACCCCCTTCAGATGCAGTGCCACGCTGGGATTTAGAAACGGGAAAAGTATAGCACGATGTAGTGTGGAGAAGTGAATTGAGCATCATTAGGGTGTTTCAAGCTGAACTACCACCCTGAGTATTGTAACTTTAGAAAACCAGAGAATGTCTAAACCAGGCAGGCTCCAGGGATGCTAAATCCAACTTTATTTTAGTAGTGCTGGGTCCTCAAGAGGGGCAGAGGCAGACCTGTGGTCTCACTGCCAGTCAGTATGACCTACAGATGGCACCCCCAGGCATTAAAGTCCTTCCCACCCCTCTGACCACAAAGCAGCTTTAATCACCTCTCTTTTTACCCAAGCCAGTGCAGCTTTGTGTTTATACCTGCATCATTGCCTTCAGAGGGAGTGCTCATGGGAGTAGAGATGTCTTCCTCACTTTCTTGGAACACACAGCATGCAGCTGGTGAACAGCAATCAGCCCCCAAACATTTGTTGGGTGAATATAGGAATTTCACCCACTCACTGTTGAGTCAAATCAGGAGGCTAGAAGATGAAACAGAGCCACTCTCCCTCCTCCTCACCGCTGCCCTGATAGCTGTGTGCTCTGGAGTAAGCCAGATACCCTCATCTGAAAACTGGGAGGAATCATGGATGCAGCTAGAGCCCAGGAGGCTCATGCAGTAAAAGTGGTCCAGGAGCTGTAAAGTCTTCCACAATGTCAATGTGCTTTTTTCTTTCTGCAAGTGTGCTTGGCTTTCTCTAACCTTATATTAGTTTCTTAAGACTCCTGTAGCAAATACCACAAACTGGGTGGCTTAAACAGCAGAAATGTATTCCTCCAAAGTTTGGGAAGACAGAAGTCTGATATCAAGGTGTCAGCAGGGTTGGCTCCTTCTGGAGGCTCAGGGAGAAGTCTTCCTTGCCTCTTGTAGCTTTTGGTGGTTGTCAGTGACATTTGGTGTTCCTTGGCTTATAGGTAGAGTATTTCAGTCTCTGCCTCCATCACCACGTCAGCCTTTCCTCCTTGTCTCTGCCTGTCCTTTTCCATCTCTTATAAAAATACTCTCATTGGGTTTAGTACCTACCTTAATCCTGTATGATCTTATCTCGACCCTTACCTAAATTATACCTATTTTTTTTCATTTATTTTATTTTATTTTTTGTAGATCTCAATACTGCCCAGGCTTGTCTGGAACTACTGGTCTCAAGTGATTCTCCTAGCTTGGCCTCGCAAAGCACTGGAATTATAGATGTGAGCTGCTATGCTTGGGGCAAAGGTCCTATTTCAAAGTAAGGCCACATTCTGAGGTTCCAGGTGGACATTAATTTTGGGGCAACACTATCCAACCCAATACAGATCTGTAGTTCCATTAACTAGGTGTGGTTCTCTGCTCCTGTTTACTTAGGCACACACATTTTAGTGATAACCAGGTCTGCAAGCAACAGCCCCCAAAACCTGCAAAGAAGCAGGAAAGGGAAGAGAGGTGACTCCTTGTTGAGGATCTTCTGCTTGGGGCTCCACTAGGCCCTATACAGCTCTCTAAAAATTCATCTTCCCAGTAGCCCCTGTTGAATATCACCGTCTTCAGCTTCCTAAAGGGAAAAACAGAGGCCTGGAGGGATGAAAAGACTTTTCTAAGATTTTAGAGGTCACGTTAGGGTTCAGGCCCAGGGCTGTCTGGCCCAAGGCCTATTTCTTTCTATTACATTCATCATGCATGAGCGCACCTTGGGCATGAGGACACAGCAGTGAAAGGGGCCCTGGGACATGGACCTTACCTTTTGGTTGGGGGGAGACAGGGAACGGATACACAGGACCATGGTGGGGAAGTGTTAAACGCTCTGGTGATAACACAGCAGGGTGAGGTGACAGGTCTAGGGAGTTGTGCTCAGCAAAAACTTCTCTGGGGAGAGACAACTAAACTGAGGCTCAGCTTCAAGAAGGAGCCAACTGTGAATGCGGACCAGGCAGGAAACACGGAAAATGCAAAGGCCCTGAGGTGAAATTGCATTCTACCAAGTTAAAAGGAAGAAAAATACCCAGTGGAACTGTGGTGAAGTCGGGGTGGAGGACGGTCTGAGATCAGAGGTGGGTGGGCAGTGGCCAGATCAAGCAGGGCCTTGTGAGTGGGGAATGGAGGTTAGTGGGAAGCCTTGGGAAGAATTGGATCGGGAGTAAATTGTGCTCTAATGTGGATCACCTGTGCTCCTGTGTGGCATACTGATTGTACCAGGTTAAGGGGAAAGCCTCAGACTGGCTAGGAGGATGTCGTGAGTTGTCCAGTGAGAGAGGAGAGGTGCTGGAGGCCTGGGCCTGGATGGAGGCCATGGAGATAGATAGAGGCTGCATGAGGGAATTTGGGGGATAGAGCTCGATTTAGTGATCAATTAGAAAGTAGCTGTGATTTGGAGGAGGAGGCAGGAGGGATTGCTCTGTTTTGACTTGAGCCATTGGATGGAATGAGGTCCCCCTTACCAAGAAGGGGTGTCTGGTGAAGGTGAGACTTCATTTTGTGTGGAAAGTCTCCTGCCACCCCCACTTCCTTCTTCACCCTACCTTAGCTAACATCCTAAGATGTTAGTTGCCATCCAATTCCCAGTGCACATTAGACAAACACATTAATTTCCTTTTGTCAGTTACCTGGAAGTAGAGCACGGAGGGAAACTTAAGCCGTGGTCTATAGAGGGTGAAGAAAGAGAGGATGGACTCTGGGGCCTGGGACACTCCAGGAAGGCAGGTTGAGGAGGACGGGGACACTGCTGGGGCAGCTTGACAACAGGAGGGCTGCAGGCATGGAAGAGCAGGGCCCAGCACAGGGAAACTGAGATGGGGAGGGCAAATGCCACTGCTATGGCCTGAATGTTTGTTGCCTCCAAAACTCATCTTGACAGGTGCGGCCATTAAGAAGTGACTGAGTCATGAGGGCTCTGCTTCATGAATGGATTAATTCATTTGTGGGTAATGAATTAATGGGTTATCACAGGAGTGGAACTGGTGGCTTTATAAGAAAATAAATAGAGATCTGAGCTAGCACACTTAGCCCCCTCACCGCTTTGTGACTCTGCAGAGAGTCCCCCCACCCCGCCACCCCCACCGAGCAAGAAGGCTCTTATCAGATGTGGCCCCTTGACCTTGGACTTCTCAGCCTCTAGAACTATAAGAATAAATATGATTTCTTATAAATGACCCAATTTCAGGTACTCTGTTATAAACAACAGAAAATGAACTAAAACAATCACCAATTTGATGGTGTCAGAAATGGCAGCCTGAGGAATAGTATCAGAAATTGGGAGGGGGAAAGAGCAGGCTGCAGGTCATGGAGCAATTGGGAGGAAGAGTCGGGATGCCTCAGTTAACACTAAGGCAAGATGATGCCCTTTGGTGTGGTGCTGGCAGATGGCACAGTGCAGGCATGGGGCCTCAGTGAACCCCTCAGGGTGACCCTGTTCTTGTACACCATGACCCTGAGAAAAGCAACTAAGAGGTCCACCAAGTTGGCCATATCTGAAATTGCCTTGCATGGTACACTTCCTCCTTTTCACCTCCCCACATTTCCTGAGGGATTTCAAGTTTAACAGGTAAGGAAAATCTTTAGCTAAAGGACGAAACTCTGAAGGTGGCATAGCAGATGTCAGCCAGGAGTAGGGAGAACATCTCACACAAATCGGGCTCCTTACACACTCCTCAGATCACACCATGCAAGCTGCCAGCCTCCCTCTCCACTTGCAAAAACAGCCTGTTTATATCTCTATCCAACAGAATATTTAATTAGTCAGAGGATCTCACTCCCAAAACACACATTGTCTGTATCAGGGACTCTTGTAGACACTAAGTTTAAATGTAAATACTTAAAAATTGTTATTCATTCTCTATATATTCCATAAAGGATCTAAGGAAACTTACTCATGAATGAGGAGAGTTAAGACAAAGATTTTCTTTTTTTTTCTTTTCTTTTTTTATGAATTTTAATTTATTATACTTTAAATTCTGGGATACATGTGCAGAATGTGCGGGTTTGTTACATAGGTATACATGTGCCATGGTGGTTTACTGCATCCATCACCCCATCATCTACATTAGATATTTCTCCTAATGCTATCCCTCCCCTCTCCCCTCCACCCCCTGCTATCCTTCCCTTAACCCCGCCCCTGACAGGCCCCAGTGTGTGATGTTCCCCTCCCTGTGTCCTTGTGTTCTCATTGTTCAACACGCACTTATGAGTGAGAACATGCAGTGTTTGGTTTTCTGTTCTTGTGTCAGTTTGCTGAGGATGATGGTTTCCAGCTTTATCAATGTCCTTGCAAAGGACATGAACTCATCTTTTTTTTATGACTGCATAGTATTCCATGGTGTATATGTGCTACATTTTCTTTATCCAGTCTATCACTGACGGGCATTTGGGTTGGTTCCAAGTCTTTGCTGTTGTGAACAGTGCCACAATAAACATACGCGTGCATGTGTCTTTATAATAGAATGATTTATAATCCTTTGAGTAATATACTTAGTAATGGGATTTTCTAAAGGGCTTTCTGAAAGCACATAAAAGAAGGAAGGAGAACATTATGCCAGGAAATCAGAAGAAGAGGTAGTGATCCCTAAGTTTAGCTCAAAGCTCATGGCATCCTGAGAAGAAAGGGAAGCACACTTGTTTACTTTGTCCTCCATGCCTGAAAATGGCAAGCAGTACATAAGTAAACATCTGGCCAAGCACTGTGCCATCCTGGAGGGAAAAAAGTGCCTTGGAGATAGACAAAGATCAGAGATTCAGGTGTGACATTGGGAAAGACATGAATTTCTTTGAGTATAGGGTTTATCTTCTGTAAAATGAAAGTGATTATTGTAAGCAGGGTGCCTAGTATGCACTGCCCCCATTCCTGGCTCATAATTCTAGAAGGAGATGTGTCATGAGGACCTTATATAAGAACCCACTGGGAATAAGAGACAATGCCATCTGGTCAAATCCACCTACTCTCTGGCCTCATGACCAAACTGGCTCCTGGAAGGATACTCCCCCACAAACGAAAGAAAATCATCGTTGGAGTCCGGGGAAGTGGAAGCAGAGAAGCTCCCTTCTCCTGGGACTGATGTTTCAGACACCCAGCTGCTGCTGAAGTGAAGGTAATTCTGTCTGGGTCTGCAGTGTATCTTGGAACAAAAGGCTGGCAGCATTAGAAGCTGCTGAAGCCTCCTACATTCCTTAGAAAGCCCAAACACAACCACACACTTCTGAAGCTGGCCAAGCTTCTGTCTGGACCATCCCACCATGTTCTGTGGAATCCTACTTCTTCTGGCACCTCTTTTATAGGACCAGTGTCCTTATGGAACCCCTTTCCCATCCCCTGTCCTATGTCAGGCCTCCTGGAGGCAGAAAATCAGATTGCAAAATCATTTCTGGCTGCTTGCTTCTTATTAAAACTGCCCCTCTCCTGCCCCCAGGAAGGCCTTGTTGTCTGCTAGGGACACTGAGAAAAGGAAGAGAAACAAACTCTCAGCAAGATAACACCAATAATATTAAAATGACAGCAGTCAGCATGTACTGAATGTCATGGTGTATCAAGCGATTGTCTCATTTAATCCTTAGGATGACTCAATTCTGTCTCTGTTTTACACAGAGGCTCAGAGAAATTCAGCAACTTGTTCAGAGTCACATGGCTGATACGTAATGGCGAAGGGAGTAAATTCTTAAGTCTGGAGTATTAGCTGCTTCTCTTATCCGTGTAATGGTTACTCTGGGTTTTTCCTAATAGGAACATTTGATCAAAAAAGAGCTCTTTTATCCTATAAAGGTATGCACTAATTATAAAATTAGCTATTAGTGAAAGAGGTATTTTGAGTTAAGGAGAACTGTCCTAGGGCCCCTTAGATGACACTTTGGTTATTTTTTCTCTTTGTGCCTCAGTTTCCTCATCTATAAAATAGAGATAGTAATACATACATACATACTTCAGGGGTCATTGCAAGGTGTAAATGAGTTACTATATGTAAAGTGCTTAGAACAGCGTCTGGTACGTGGTAGGTGCTACATGGATGTCGTTATTAACACAGTTGTGTCAGGGGGGGTGATTTCCATATTTAGTCACATCTAAAAATTGTCCTCCTATGAGCAAACAGGTGAGTTCTTGGAGAAGGAGAGCAGCAAGTACCACCTGTGCTCCCCCTGTTCTGGCTCTTCTACCAAAGAGAAGAACAAAAAAGTCCGGCCAAGAATAGCTCAGTTGGCTCTTCCTAGCTAGGGAAGGGAGAGGAATCCCAGGCAACCTGCAGTGTTTCCCAACATCCCAGGAAATGGCCCTCCGGTGGTGCTGATGCTGGGCCAGGTTGAATGCCATTATTTTCTATAGGAAAGGGAGCAGCAGGCTCTCCAGCAATCCATGTGTCTGAGGGGGAGGATTGGATCACCCATAGAACTGGATTCAGTAGGCTGTCAGGTGTACCACGTATGTGCTAAGCTTAAAATGTTACCTGAATTCTGTCTCCTCTCATTCTTCTACTCTTAGTTGGATTATTTGACGCCTTGTAGACAGGGTGTGACAAGGACACATGGGGAAAGGAAAATTTGCCCTTGATGTAGTAGTATGCATGCTGTCCTGCCTCCTAACTGCTTGGGTCGACAAGCTCTTCTGGTTATAGCTTCCTACTGCCTTGGGCTGGGCTCCCCAATGCATAGATCTAGCCCTTTGGGGGATGTTCTCTCAGTGACCCCTGAGTTCACATACATTTCTAACAGGATCATCAGCTTCTGACCAACAGCAGTTGTATGTTTCATTCCCACTCTGTGTCAAACACTTGGTATCACAGGGCCACAGAGGACCTCGAGGAGGTTCAGGTGACATTGACTGTCAGCTTCTTGCCTCCTCGGGAGGCTTGGTCCTTCTCAAAGAATCATAACATCACAGGAAACTAAGAAGATGTGAGCTCATTTGGTAAGTGCAGATTCAAACACATTATGATTTTCAGATACTGCTAATTAGCCTAATTAGTGAGGTCAATTTGGGCCAGTCAACCACTGTGCCATCTCTTCACCTGTATTATTCATTAAATGCTTACTGAGCACCCACGCCAGGCCAAGCATTGTGCTAGGGCCCAAAACCTCAAGATCTGTAGAATTAAAGAGGCACAAACCTGACCCTAGAAGCTGACCCAGAGGAGTGATATCTAGCGGGGAAAGGGCTGTGCTGCCAAATGAAGATGGAGAGTCAAGTGCCAGAAGGTGGTGCCCTGTGCAAGTCACAGCATAGTGCTTTGTATGTACGCTTGGGGCTCATGCACAAAGCATGGGGCATTTCAGAGCTAGTAATACTTCTGCTGTAGCACTTTTGTGAGGATTACATGCCAGCAAATGTATACACACACACACACACACACACATATAAATGTATATATATATATGCGTGTGTGTGTGTGTATATATATATATATTACATGCCAGCTAATATATATATATATATATATATATATGCTGACTTAAACGTCACAACAAACCTATGACCAAGGTACTATTACACATTTTATTATACACTGTAAGTGCTTTGCAAATTTTAATTGCTGCTATTATTATTATTGAAGTAGCTCAGATTAAGCAAATTCTGTTGGCACATTGGCAGGAAGATCACACAGAAGAGGTGAGGTCTTTGCAGGGTTTTGAAGGGTGAAAGATGTTCACCAGGCTGTCAATAGGGAGAAGGACATTGCAGGTATTGAGATCACCATGTGTCAAAAGCACAGCGGTGAGACTAGCACAGTGTGTTAGAGGAGCTGGACAGCACCATTTTAGCCTGGAATAGACAACAGAACACCTGATGGCCTGTTCCCTTGAGCATTTCCCACTTTCCCTTCAGGTTTGTAGAATGGGCCTACAGAAACAGCTTCCTTTCCCCTTCCGGTAGGAGATGCCAACACCCACCCAATCCAATGACAGCTCCAGAACAGGTGGGCTGTTGGGTCACTATGCTGGTGACTTTTCTATTCAATCCCCAGCTCCAACCGGCCAAGCCTGGAGGCCCCACTCAGCCAGTGAGGGGAGAGCTAATTGGCAGATGAGGCATCACAGGAGGCCTGAGGTCCCTGGCCCTGGCTGTCTCTGGTGCTGTGGCAGATGGCCTGCCTTCTCCGGCCCTTCTGAGACTCCCCCTTGCATCGCCGCTCTGCAGATGCCATGCACGAAGGTTAGTGTGGGGCTTCAAATGTGTGCCTGAAAGATTATGTAACTTGCTGGCAGGAGAAAGCCACCACACTTGGTGAGTTTAGCAAGATTAAATGTGTCAACATTCGGTTTTGAATTTGAAATAATGCAAATGTCTCCTTAGTCCCATTTGAATTAAAAAAAGTCAAGATTGGTCATATTCTTTATAAAATGCTATAGATTGAAAGTGTATTTAACTCATTCATTTAACAAATGCACATTGAAGGCTTATCATGTGCCAGAAAAATGTGATACATGAGGAATCAAACACCGCTGAAGAATCCTTCCCTCACGGAGTTTATATTCTAGTGGGGCAGGACAGACGGTAAATAACTGACAAAATAATGACATACGTTACATGCTATGACAGAAACTGAGAAATGTCATGGAGTAAACTTAAAAAACAAAGCAGGGAAAAGGAGATCAGGGTTCTGGGGGTGATGCTGCACATTAAGTAAGGCAGTCAGCCAGGCTTTCGCTGAGAAAGTGGAGTTGACATTGGTTATGTTTAGGTGCCTTTTCACTCTCCTTGTTAGAAAGTGCTTGGTAGGCAGGTCAGGGTGGAGCAGCTAGAACTGCTCTGGGGGGCCTGGAGAGAGCCTCATTCTCCCCACCTAGGATGCCCAGTTGTCTCAGTTTGTCTGAACCAAAAAGGGGATCCTAGGACATGGGAGATTCCGAGCCAAAACCTAGTAAGTCAAGGAAAATGGGGACAAATGGTCACCCCTTATCCCCACACCAGTGGTTCAGTGGCCTCTTGCTTTTAATCCAGTCGCAGTGAGCCATCAGCCTTGCCACACAGAGTGGACCCTGGCTGACCAAAACTTGAGCCAGGTCTTACCTGTTTTTAAAATTCCTCAATGCCTAGTTAATTGTTTCCTTTAATCATTAGGGATTTCATCAAGATCAAGCAGCAGAAGAACTTTTTCCTCTCCTCCTGGATTTGTAGCAAAACTTTGGGGCCCAGAAGGAAAGCAAAATGAACACACATTTCTAGTGAGATTTTGAAAGTCTCCAGAGAATTTTTGCTTAGAGACACTGTAAAACTGTAGAACTGAAAACATTCATCTTAAATGAGGTTTGAACATTCCCCCAACGGTTTCTGTTGTCAAGGCTCCTCTGGAACCACAGACGTTCAGGGGCTGATTGCATTGGGAACTCTGCCAAGGCAGGGCTTGCCTTATGCAACTAACTGCTACTGGCATTGAGCAGAGTACCTCATCTCTGATAGGTTGTCACTTCACACTTTGTTGGTGTTCCCACGTTTATCATCACCCAGGCATGTCAAACTCAACGTGTGCAGAATCAAGCTCAGCAATCTCATTTCCCTTACCCCCAAAACATGTTCCTTCTCCCAAGCTCTAACTTCAGTGAATGGCTCCATCATCCTCTAATTACCCAAGCCAGAAGCCTGGCCGACTCCTCTCTCACTCCCACAATTCATCAATCACTCGGCCTTACCTGTGTCCTGTCTCCCTACTTGCTCTCTTGTCCTCATTACGATGGCCACTGTTCAAGTCCAAGTCCCCATCACCTGGCACCTAAGATAATGGGAAAATTATCTCATTGGTCTTCCTATTGCCTCCCCCACATGGTTTTCAACACCAATAGAGAGGGATCTTTATAAACATACTCAACAGACTCCATTGCTTTCTATGTTAAAAGGCGTTCAATAGTTTTGTATTATTTATTGGATAAAGTCTAAGCTCTTTAGCATGGCATATTGGGACCTCTGCAATATTGTCCCTGCTAATCTACCTCATTTGAATCCAGCCCAATTCCCTACCACTTCATGTTCTGATTGGACTCAGTAAATTCACTTTCCTTAGGAACCTTTGTCACTGTTTTTACTCACACACTCCTCTGGAGGATCCTTCTCCTTTCGAATCTCGTTTCAAGACTCAGCTGATGTCACCCTTCAGAAGACTTTCCTGACCCTTCCAGTTAGAACTGGTGTTCTGTGTTAGCCGTTGTCTGTTGATACTCAGTGGCCCCCCTGACCTTCTAAACTTGTCCTGGTGTCACAGAGGCTGGAATCCTGGAAACCACATTGCCCAGATTCCTTTGGGGGCAGAGCACAAAGTGGTAGAAATGGGCTGGGTTGAGGCAAGACAGGTAAAAAAAGTTCCAGCTTAAATTCTTCAAATGACAGACTGGCACATGAGATTTGGAAGGCAAAAGCAAATAAGAAATCATTATTTCTTCCAGGGATGGCAGATAGTTGCATGGAGAGATGGCAGTTTTTGATGTTTTTCTTTCTTTTCCCCCACTTGCTGATTTCCTGAAAGCCAGCATCAGCTTTCCATTCCCATCGCTTCCCCAGCTCTCCCACCAGTTGTATGAGTTTTGAATTTCTTAAGATAAATTCCTCCCTCTTGAAATATGTAGAGTAGTTTGTATTTCCCTAACTGATATGTGTGCTTCCTACTTTCTCAGGCATAATTAGTGTTTGTATATCCAGCACTTCATCCAGGAGCTGGCAGTTAATAAGTATTAAATATTGTTGTTACTAAGTTAAATAGAATTAAATAATACAAAGAAATAAAAATACCATGGGCCACTTACCCATCAAGGCTAGCCTCTGAGGCATGGTGTTTCACTCATGTCATTGCACCTATTTCTCTCACCCTTCTCTGTATGTTTAATGTCAGATCACGTATGGAATAAAATGCAACAAAAGACAAATCCTTTGAAGTATGACAGTCATGGGTTCAAATCCCACACCTGTTACTTATTATCTGTGTGATCTTGAGCAAGTTACTAACATCTCTAAGCCTGAGTTTTCTAATCCATATAGTGAGAATCTTTATGCTTTCCAGAGGACTTATGAGGATACTCAATAAACATTAGTTCCCAATCCTTACCAGGGTAGAAGAAATGTAGAATTTTTGAAATTTAAGTGGTCTTTGGGATCTCATCCGCTCATTTTACAGAGGAAACAGAGGCCCAGGCAGGGAAATGATTGGCACAAAATTACATAATTATTAAGTGGTAAAGCCAAGACTAACGTAAAGTCTTTTGACTCAAAGTATGGTTCATTTTTATGTTATAGGTTTAGATAATAATGATGATGAAAATGAAAATAATTTATAATTGCAGAAGGACAGAGACCTTTCCTCAGTCAAGTTCCCAAATGAAGAAAACATAGAGCAAAAGACCCCCTTTCCCACAGATATTCTGTGACTTAATATAATATGAATGGGAAATAAGCATTTGCTTGGCTGCTGGAATTTGAAGGCTTTTTGTTACTGCTACATAACCTAGCCTATCCTGATTGAAAGAGGAGGTGAGTTGATTGGGAATCCATCAGGTGTTTGGCTGATGTGGGATATAACAAGTCACTCAAACCAAAGCCTTTATGAGATGCATGGCACTCAGACTTGCCAGAAGTATCCTTGCTCCACCTGGGAATTGAGAACCAGGGTACGGGAAAAGAGACACAGATTCACTTGTCTTATATACTTTTTTTTTTGAGTCTGCATCCAGGACTTAGAAAGATTCTTATGGATCAACCTGGGATCCTTGTATCTGGTTCATTGGCTCCTGAAACCATCTCCTTCCTTATTCTCTCCAACCAGCTTTGGACTGTTCCTTACATATGGTCTAAGCATCCTGGTATATTCAGGGTCCTAAAGTGTGGGGTTATTCGCAGAAAAGTGGCAGATTTGAATCCGTGAGTGGACAAAGAGACATGAGAATTCTGGCTACATAATGTAAATACCATTTTTCCAGATTGATGTGTCAAAAGTAAGGTGGAATTATTATGAATCCTATGGCTAAGAAGAGAATTAAAAGCTCCAGCTAGAAAGAGTTCATGATAAAAGCAATTAGGGAACCCCTCTTTGAAGACTGAGATGGCTACAAGGAGGTTAAAGACAGTCTGTATAGAGTTGAGAAGGGAAGATGCGACTAGCCCAAGAGAATGAGTCAAGCATATGAAGGCAAATTCAAGGTGCAACACTTATTGTGAGTGGGAAAGCAGTCCTGGCACAGGTTTTGAAGAACTGTGTTAGAAAAACATGTGAAGCTTGCACTGGAAAAGAAGTAGCAGAACCAGGTAGGAAAACCGTCCTAACTGAGGGAAGTCCAGGTTAGATGTTGGACTGGTTTGCTGAGTGTAAGCTCCAGGAGGGCAGGGACTTGGGTTTGATCACTGCTGTATCCCAGTATCCAGGGTAGTTCCTAGACCATAGCAAGGTCTCTGTAGATTGTTGGATGAAAGGTTGTAGAGAAGATACCCTCTGGTGTTCTTCTTTCTTCAGAGTGACAAAGGTAGACAGGACATGTTTGGATAATGGAAACTTTTTGCCTCTGACTCTGGCTTTCTCTCTTCCTATGGGAGATGATACCTGACAAATACAAGTGAAGGCTAGAAACACAAACATCTGGGTCTGACACAAACAAACAAACAAACAAACAAAGAAATAGAAAAACAAAGGAAAGCACCAGGATCCGGCAAAAAAAGAAAAAAAAATACTAGCCCTCCCCGTGGTAGAGAAGGGAAGGGGCTGACTGAAGGGGCAAGTTACTCATTTTAAAACTTAGCCTGAAAGGAGCCAGGGAATGACCGACAGAGGGAAATGGAATGCCAGAGTCCTGTCCCAATGCCACAGGAAAGGAGGCGGCAGGAAGAACAATTCAGAAGGAGAGGAGAGGTGGTTTCAGAGGGAGCCCAGGGCAGAAAGAGATGGTCTTATCTGGAAACATGAACAGCAGCTTCAGTTCACGGTGTTCCTATAGCTGAGTCAAAAAAACTAGGGAGAAGGGGCCAGGCATGGTGGCTGATGCCTGTAATCCCAGCACTTTGGGAGGCCAAGGCGGGCGAATCATGAGGTCACGAGATCAAGACCATCCTGGCTAACATGGTGAAAACCCATCTCTACTAAAAATACAAGAAATTAGCTGGGCGTGGTGGCGCACACCTGTAATCCCAGTTAATTGGAAGGCTGAGGCAGGAGAATCGCTTGAACCTGGGAGGCACAGGTTGCAGTGAGCCGAGATAGCGGCTGATAGCCTGGGTGACAGGGTGAGACTCCATTCCAAAAAACACAAAAAAACTAGGGAGAAGGCAAATGCCCTAATGGACAGGATTCACAAGGCCTGGACTGGAGGCAGAGCAGCAGCCAACATGGCCAGGCCTGGAAATATTCAAGGCTGCAGGTAATAATCCCAGATAAGAGAGTGTGAAGAGCCACATGTGCTTGGCTTGGGCAGACCCTGCTTGCAGGAGCAAAGGGCATGGGAGACCAAACACATGAAACAGCCCCAGGGGTGCCAGGAACATAGGCTCAGCCATGACATGGGGATTCGGAGGTTTTACGAATATACAGATTTGAAGGAGATGGAACCTCAAGTGAAATGTGGAGGCTCGGGCTGCACCTGGGCAAATGCCAGTCTTACTGAATTGAGAATATTTTCCATGTCTCACATTTGTTTTCTCCATCTCCTTTTTCCAGATGTCACCAAGCATCTGCTACATCCCACGGCTGGCAACAGGAACATGGGTTCTGAGAACATAATATTGCTTGGCTAAATTTGGTAGGTTTGGGGCTGGGGCTGGGATATTCTTATGTACCCTATTGACTTTCATATTCCTTGAAAACAAGGACACATGAGGGCCTTGGGATTGGATAAGTCTGACCTTCTTGTTGCTTCAAGAGTCACACCCGTGGTGGGTAGACACACGGCGAGCAGCTGTTCTCAGGAGGAGACACTCAGACTCCAGCAGGGAAGCTCCCATGACTGAGACGCGGGAGACTCCAAGCCTCAGGGAGGGAAGGCCTTTCATGTCTTTGGATTTTAATTTGCAAAGAGAAGGGAGCTCTGGTTTTGAACTTTGATTTTTCCTCCTAGAATTTAATAATGGAGTGGGCACCAGAGGGCTGAAGTTCAGGATATTTTTAAGTTGCTGATATTGTGCTCGATGGGGTATTTTTATGCCGTCATGTGATGTTTGTGGCACAGCTTCCTCTACTGAGCTATATTGGACAGTGTGGCTTGAAATTTGAGATGGAAAATACGATCAGGATAAATTTTTGGCTCAGGGTGGAGTGAGGACTTGGAGTGATTTTACTGAATGCTTTGTTCTGATCATTTCAGAGGCTTCTGAAGGTAACAGCTGAACTGCCCCTCCCCTCCAGCCCCTAGGTAGTGATGAGGGGCATGGCCGAACATTGTGAGAGCAGAGCTCCTCTGCTGGCCTCCATCCTTGAAAGGACAGACGTCCCCTGACTGATTATAGGCTTGGCAAGTTGGCCCAGTGAGATAAGTAGACAAAACCTGGTGGAATTAGGGAAGAACCTTAATCCCACCTGATTCCTGTTTTTCACAGAGCAGAGGCTTCTTGTTCTCTGCTATCTGATGACTTAATTCTAAGGACGGTGGGGGTGGAGTTGCTAACATTCAGTTCAGGTGTTGACCAGGAAGTGAAGTGGGAGTGTTAACAGTACTGCTTACAGACAGCAAGCTGCACCACAAGTGCTTCAGAATGCTCAAAACTGAGGCCCCATCTGGCACAGCTGCCCATGAGTTGGTGAGTAGATGTATTTGTACAGAGACAATGTGCCCCTTTTGCCTTTATATGATGCTTGGTGAGCAAACTGGGGCTGGCCTCTAGCTCCTGCTATCAGCGGTGAATACCCTTTCTTGCTCTCTGCTCAGCACTAAGTGAGGTCAAACTCTACAAGGTCATGGTCTGGACCTCCACTATCTCTGTTCAGTTTCTCGGGGTCTGTGGTCTTCAAGTTGAGAGAGGGAAATGAAGGAAAATCTCCTCTTTAGCCCAGCTTGTTCAGTGGCTCATGTGCATTAGGAGCTACTGTGTACCCATCTGGCAGATGAGTAGAACGTCATCATGTCCCTTCTTAGCTAGCATCGCTTGTGATGTCCTCTGTCTGCCAGAGTCTTAAAAGGCAGGAGGGGGTAAGAGAAATAATAAATCAAACTTCACCCCAATTTCTAACAACAATGATAATTAATAATATTTATTTTTAATACAACAATATGAAGTCTTGAGGTATTTAAAAACTTTTTTTAAGGTCATTTTATATCATGGCTGAAGATTTTACACTGTGGCTTCTGACAGAACTGAATGATGTGTAAATCCACATTTTGATCCATCAGAGACTTCACTTTTGCCCTCCTTAAACACTCTTGCCCTATCTAGAGCTATGAAATCCTGTTAAGAATTTAAGCCAGAATATTATGCTAAGAATCAGGCCAAGCCTGCTTCATCCAGGTTTTCACCTATGACATAATTAAAAAGTATTGTTTAATTAAGGACTTTGTAAGGTGGACAAAAGAATGCATTGAACATGACTGAGCCTCGTCCACACACAGAGAGGAGAAAGAAATACTTGCTATAGTTCTATGCATAGACTGTAAGAGGTACATAGTGGGTTTTGATGACCATTTCCAAGTCTTGCACAGAACTTTGCAGAACCAGTGTGCCAAGCTGGGCTTGTCTTCCCCCAGCCTCACCTGTTCATATCTGTGGGGTCCCTGTGATCCAGAACTGCCTGCCCTGGGAAATCCATTTGTTTTTCCTCCACTCAGTGCCAAATGCATTTGCCTTTGTTTCTGCAGGCCCTCAACATTCACTGCAAGTGTTGCTTGTGAGCGGGCTTTCCAGTCTTGTCTTGAGCTTTGTGTAACTTTACCTGCCTGCCTTTGGTTTAATTTAGGAATGGCTGCTGAGGCTGCAGCTTCTGCCTTTTTGTAAACTGAGTGCCCTTGTGCTCGGATTTGCCTGAGTCTAAGGGATTTCCTGGGACATAGACTTTCAGTGCTAAAACTGGGAACATTCCTGGCAAACCAGGATGTGTTGGCTTCCTTACCTAGTGCCCGGGTTGTTCTGTTCTTCTAGTGGCTATGTTCTCTGTACCTGGTAAGAATGCCAGCCCTATGGCCTTCTGGCCTTCCCACCAGCCAGCAGCATGCTGTGTGACTGAGCTTCATAGGAATATTGGGTGCGAGTTCAAATTATAATAGATAATCAAATTGAGGTTCCTTTTTTGTGTACCCTTTTTTGGGAGAGAAAGCCTCAGAGACATAGGTGTTTCCTGTTGTCTGCAGAGTCCTGCGCAAAAGGTAATTCAGAAAGTAGGTCTTACTTTGACATCCAGCCCCATTATGCTTAGAAGTATTGTTGTGCGTCTCTGGATCGATACAGCATCTTTACCTCCTCTACACAGAGTTGGCATTCTCTCTTACTTCAGATTCATTCCATGCCAAATATGCTGATGTTGGTTTGGGAGTTGTGTCACTTTCCTCAGTTTCTTTTGTTTCCATGGTGCTGACATGGCCAACTATCAAATTCCTAGGATTTTTTTTTTTTTTTTTTTTTAAGTCTAGTCTGTTGTCACAGCACCTACAGCCATATGGAACTTTCCAGTGGTAACCATGTGACCCAATAAGGGAGCCAAAATGCAATTTATAGGATCTGGAAATATGTGCTTATGGGTTTGGCTACAGTGGGTAATGTGCTGATACCATCAACTCCAGGACAGAAGTAATCTGTTTGCAATTCCAAACTCATTATTTCTTTATTTGCATTCAGTATCGCAAAGCCATTCATGAGAAACCTATTTTTAAAGCATCATTACTATAAAATTTGTTAAACCGAGTATAAACATTTTATCAGCAATACGTTCTGAAGAGTCTTTTTTCTTTTCTTTCTTTTTTTAACCTGAAGCATCATTTCACAGCTGCCTGGCTCCTAGGTTGGGTCACAAGTTAATAATGTCTCTACCTTGGAATAAAATTGGGCTGTTGCTGCCTGTCTTGTAAATTAGGCCACAGTGAGCTTTTCATTCCTTATGGTTGTAGCAGTAAGCAGTGCATCATCATTATGAAGCTTTCTTTTTTACTTTGTCTTGTTCTTTCAAGTGTAATCAGAGGACCAGGAGGGCTGTGTTCCTTGAAAGGCGATTTCATGCACAAAAACATTTGGTTCATGGGCCTCAGGGGAGTCCTGGTGCTTCTCACATAAGGGAGGTTGCTTGGCACAAATGTTCTCCAGACAGCAGACATGATGCTCTGAGAAAGACCTTTCAAAGGGTAGAAACAGATTCCTCTTTGGCTGACAGCATAGTGGAGTTGAAATAGGCTTGACCCTTGACCTTTGCTGATGTTACAATATTTTAAGTTTAGGTTTACAAGTTTATGATTCAAAAGTGTTTCTTCCCAGGCACATTGGTTGCAAGTGGACTACAGATTCCCCACCAAATAAATAGGGATAACCTGTGCTTAGAACAACTAAGCAGAAAAGGGGAAAATTGAGAGGAATTGTCCATCAGATTCACCTGAGGTTTTTTTTTTTTTGTCTTCTTTTATTTTACGTTCTGGGGGTACATGTGCAGGTTTCTTACATGGGTAAATTGTGTGTTGCTGAGGTTTGGTGTATGAATGATCCTGTCACTCAGGTAGTAAGCATAGTACCCAATAGGTAGCTTTCTAACCCCTACTGCCCTCCCCTCCTCCCCCACCTCCCCTCTCAAGCAGTCTCTGGTGTCTATTGTTCCCCTCTTTATGCTCATGTGTATTCAATGTTTAGCTTCCAATTATACGTGAGAACACATGGTGTTTAGTTTTCTGTTCCTGCATTAGTTTACCTAGGATAATGGCTTCTAACTGCATCCATGTTGCTGCAAAGGACACGATTTTGTTCTTTTCTATGGCTGCATAGTAACCCATGATGTATATGTGCCACACTTTCTTTATCCAGTCCGCCATAGATGGGCACTTAGTTGGTTCCATGTCTTTGTTTTTGTGAATAGTACTGCCATGAATATACAAGTGCATTAGAGAAATGAACACCAAAATCAAAATGAGATACTACTTCGTACCAGTCAGAATGGCTATTGTTAAAAAGTCAAAAAAAAAAAAAAAAAGATGCTGGTGAGGTTGCAGAGAAAAGGGGAACATTTATACACTGTTGGTGGGAGTATAAATTAGTTCAACCATTGTGGAAAGCAATGGGGAGATTTCTCAAAGAACTTAAAACACAACTCCCATTCAACCCAGCAATCCCACTACTGGGCATATACCCAAGGGGAAATAAATCATTTCACCTGAGTTTTAGTCTTGCCTACATCTAGTTATGTGACATTACAGAAGTTATTTAGCCTCTCAGCTTCATTTTCCTTATCTCCAAAATGAAGATGATAATGCTTACCTTGGAGAGTAATTGTAGAAATTAAAAGATAAGCCCTGGAAAAATATTAGTAGTGGCTATTTGCTAGTATAATTACGATTTCAGCTGTTTCTAAAACTGTCACCTCTGAAGAGACTCACCAGTGTTTGTGCTGTGCTGTGCTGTAAAGATAAGTGTGTGTCGGAGCAGTAAGTGCAGGGGTAGGAAGACCATCTAAGATTCACTGTTGATGAGAGAACCGGTCCCATCTATTCCTGTCTGAGCAACAACCGTAAAAGAGTACTAGTTGCTTCTTACATACGTATAATCATTCCAACTGAACTTTTCTAAAACACATGTTCCTCACTTCAGCCCTGTGGGCAGGACATAATTGTTTATCCATATTGGTATTAAGAGAAAATCTCACTTTGGGGAAGAGTGTAGACTTTTACAGATCATTTGGAAAGAAGTTGCAGCCAGATAAAAACAGCTAGCATTAGACTTTGCCTGCAGTTTTTAGAAGGGCCTTTGGGGAGCACATTCCTTACACTTGTGCCTTTCATGGAGTTTAGAAATAGAACAGTGGTGTTTATGTTGTTCCTGGGCTGATGTGAAGTGACGAGGATTTCCAGAATGTAGAGGTTTGGCCATAATCACCAGCCCTGCATGGAAACTGGCCTCACCTCTGGGACCATGTGGGTGGAGACAAAGAACTGGAGTCCTAGAGTCAGTACTTGGGTTCAGGGTGGGATGAATCCTTTTGTTGTTGTTGTTGTTTTAATGCTGAGCTTCTGTTTCCAGGACCTGGACTATAATGCCATCTCCTAGGCACAAATTCTGAGACCTATATTGTATTAGTTGTTCAAACTTCCAGGGAACCACATTTCCTACCATTAAAGAAGTCATAATGGGGAGACTTGTATGCCTATATAAAATTACCAACAACATGATAAATACTCAGATAAAGGGTGTGCTATGTTAGGAGAAAACCCAATGAGGTCCTGAGAAATTAGACAGCTTGTAGAAAGACAAGGTTCTGAAGGGTACGTAGGAATTTGCTAAGTGACGAGAGTGACAGTGTCATAAAAGGAAAACAGTATATGTAACTTTCAGGAGGCAGAGAAAGCACAGTGCATTTGAGTAACTGAAATTAATTTGCAATACCTGAAGGACAAGTGTTTGCTGGAATTTGGACTGCATAAATATCAAGCAAGAGTAAGATCATGCTTGACCTAGTACGGTGCAGAAAGGAGCTTAGAGTTTGTACTTAAGACAACGGAGAATCCATTGAATGATTTTATAAAGAGGAATGACATGATCGAATTTACAATAGAGAAAATTCATTCTGTGGTGTGTGTGAAATATATAGGTAAACCATGATGTTGGCATTAATTAGAGAAGTGACAATAAGTAGTGGCTGGTGAAGTTAAAGTGTGTTAATAGGCAGAAGAAGATGAAAGAATAAAAAATAAGACCTAGGTTTCTGGACTAAGCTACTAAAACGTAGGTGGAAAAGGAATCATATTTGAAATTCTCTGGTAAAATATTATTTTTATCTCTATTTTCTTGATCATCATAATTATAGTTGTTTTAAAGTATTTATCTGATATCTCTATTTTCTGGGTGTATTTATACTGGCTCCTATTTTTTTATTTCTTCTAAAAAAAAATAGGATACATGTGCGTAATGTGTAGGGTTGTTACGTAGGTATACGTCTGCCATGGTGGTTTGCTGTACCTATTGACCTGTCCTCTAAGTTCCCATCCTTCATCCCCCACCCGCCAACAGGCCCTGGTGTGTGTTGTTCCCCTCTCCGTGTCCATGTGTTCTCAGTGTTCCACTTTCACTTATGAGTGAGAACATGCGGTGTTTGGTTTTCTGTTACTGTGTTAGTTTGCTGAGGATGATGGCTTCCAGCTTCATCCATGTCCCTGCAAAGGACATTATCTCATTCCTTTTTATGGCTAAATAATATTCCATGGTATATATGTACCACATTTTATTTATTCAGTCTATCATTGATGGGCATTTGGGTTGGTTTCATGTCTTTGCTATTGTAAATCATGCGGCAGTAAACATATGTGTGCATGTGTCCTTATAGTAGAATGATTTATATTCCTTTGGATATATACCCTGTAATGGGATTGTTGAGTCAAATGGTGTTTCTACTTCTATATCCTTGAGGAATCGCCATACTGTCTTCCACAATGATTGAACTAATTTACATTCCCACCAACAGTGTAAAAGCATTCCTATTTCTCCACAGCCTCACCAGCATCTATTGTTTCCTGACTTTTAAAAATCCCCATTCTGACAGCCAGCAAACAAAATATACACAAAGAAAGATATACACACAATCACAGAATGAAAACTGGTGTCTGGCCTGGCTAGGTGTTAGTTTCTTCAACATTCAGCAGCATTTTGGGGGATCCTGGGGCTAATGAAGAACAGATCCTTGCAGCACATTGTGCATCTTCCTGAGACATTTCTCATCATGCTCTTACCCTTGGATTGGCCTTTTGAACACTTCAACCAGAAGCAAGGTCTTGGCCACCCTCAGAAGCACTGCCCGCTTCATGTTGGGTACCATACATACCACCAAGTCAGGTTGACTGCCATAGGGTTGATGTGAACCTCTGTGGTCCTGAGTCACCTGGGCCTCACCCCACACACATGGGAGCTCAGCAGGTTGTGGGTGAGTAGCTTCATGTTGCTGTAATTCTTTCTCTAGGTCAGACCAGAAAGGGAGTAAGTCTCTTGCAAGCAGACAGGATATGGGGGAAGTCACCTTGATTAAGCGTAGGCTTTCTATTTATGATTTGCCCTTACCCCTAACACAGCCCTTCTGGAGTCTCAATTCAAACTCTGGCATTTACCAGGGCTTTACTCACAGCAGGCCCCAAAGACTAATTTTTGTCTTCCTAGCACCATGAGTCTGTAGAATCCTATGCTAAGATTTTTACTCTCTTGAAAGTATTTTCCACTTGATCTCTCTGTCTCATCCAACATGTTCCTTGGAAATAATGAAATGACTCAAGAAAGAATTGTATATCAGCTGTATCTTTCTGTGGTTCCTTCTTCTCCAGCAGTGTGGGCCTCAGGCTTTGGTTTCTCTGTAGCCTGAAGTCTAATTTTTGTCTGTCCAGCCCCGTGAGACTGCTGAAGGCTCTATGTCACTGCATTGCTTCTCCTCTCCACCCCATGCCAGGAAATGATAAATGGCTCAAATAGAAAACGCATCATTGAATGCAAGGCTCATCACACAATACTTCTGTTTTTCAGAGGTGTTTGGCCCCTCAGGTCTTAGATGCTTTGGTTATTCTCTGATGCCATCAGACAGCTGTTTGGGGATTGTTATCCAACATGTATAGTTTTTCTTAGCCCAAGTTAGTCTGATACTATGCACTGTATCTTAAGTGGAAGTGTAAATCTGGTCTTAATGTATTTCTTAAATGTGCATAAACACAAAACTAGATTCAAATTCCTATATTTATAGGCTAATGCAAAAATGTCAAAACAAATTAAGAAGTTTCAACCAACTAAACAAATGTGATTAACAAATTTGGCCTTCGCTTTGCATAAGCATTTTATTTATACATAGGATTCGACTGTGTTCTTTTCACTTTGACTCTGAGCACTTAAAATAGTGTTTTTTGGCACCAACACAATGATAGAAATGAACACAAATGTAGGCACTGAAATGTCATTGCAGTCCTTGCATCTGGGTGGTCATCTTGGTAGTTCAGGATGTACTTATGTTAATGTTCTTAGATGATTATTAAAATGAAAACAAATTTTTTACATTATCCAAAATTGAGACTGATTTTGACTTTAAGACTCTATGAATATGACAGTGGACCCCAATTATCGAAACAGCTCAGTGATGAGACACAGCAGGGTCTACTTGGGTCCCAACTCTCCTACTCTGTTCTTCATAGCCTTTTAACACCCACATGCAACAAATGCACCAGGCCCAGACAGCTTTCCCTGAAACCTCCAGGATCCCTTGAGAGCCCTCTACACTAACAAAACTTCCCCCTTCCCAGCCCTTGGCTAGCACCTGTTGCTCCTCTTGCTCATTAACAAGGAGCAGGTGGCTGCTGAGGCGCTGAGTTTCTCTTCCTGAGAAAACCTGAGATAAAGGAATCCCCAGAGAGACGGGTACAGCTTCAGCCTCAACCTAGCATTTGCCACCTTCTTTCAATAGGTAAGAAAGTGTGTGAGTTATGGGCTGGCTTGTGTCTGCCAAAATTTACAAGTTAAAGTTCCAACCCCCCAGTACTTCAGAATATCGCTTTATTTGGAGACAGAGTTTTTAAAGAGATAATTAAGTTAAAATGAGGTTATTTTAACTAATGAGGCTAAACCAATACTACTGGCATTATGACCTTACCAGAAGAGAAAATTTGGACACAGAGAGGTAAGACCATGTGAAGACACAGGGACAAGGCAGCAATCTATGAAAGAGAAGAGCCTCAGAAAACTAACCTTGCTTACGCCCGAACCTTGGACTTCTATCCTCCAGATCTGCAAGAAAATAGATTTCTGTTGTTCAACTACCCCATTGGTGGTACATTGTTCTGGCAGCTCCCAACTAAGAGAGAGGGAGGGAGAAGGAGGGGGAGTAGGGGAAGAGAGAGGATGAGAATAGGGGAAGGATAGAGAGGAAGTGGGAAATAAAATGAAGAGGAGAGAGACAAGCTCAAGGTTTGTCAAGCATGCAGATGCGATCTGGGGGGCTGGTGAGTGCAGGAGTCAAGGGCGAGGCTGAGGGGAACACCAGTCCGGCTGCTTCCCACTCACTAAGAGTCTGTGCTTTCAGAGAAAGCAAGATACTGCCTGAAGACTCAGGCTTTTATTCTGGAATCTGTTATACAACAGCAGCAAAAAGCAGCGGGCATCCTTGCTTTTCCTAAGTGCACATTCTCCTTTCTGGGTCTGGCTGACCATGGGATTGAACCGACAGGATGACGAAGTGACCAACTCATAACCTACAGCAGGAAGAAGCAGGGACAGATCTGGAGGCAGAAAGTAAGCAGAGCTGATACAGATCTAGGTGCTGTTTAAAAAATCTTAAAATCTTAAAACACACACACACAGAAATATTAAAGCCAACTTCCACAAGTTAGAATGTTGGGAAACATGTTGGACTTGGAGTTAGAGACTTGAATTTAAATCTCCACTCTCCCACTTAATTGTGAATAACACTGGGCAAGACACTTAATGTCCCTGAAACTGTATTTCTGAATTTGTAAAATGAAGATAGTGACATCTGTATCACCACATTATTAGATAATTAAATGAGAAAAATGTGTGGAAAGGGAGTTTGGCTAGTGTCCAGAACACAGTGGGAGCTCAATCAATGTCACTTCTTTTTCGAGAAGAAATAAGTCCTTCCTTCCACTACCCAAGTGTAGAGTCCTTAACATTCAACAGTCACTTTAAAGTGTAAATTAAAAGTACTTGGTTATCTCTTGAGATCAGGTTTGATGGGAGTGAGGATGTGGAGTACTGGGTGAAATACCGAAGTGAATGGAAGTAGAAGTGAGTGGGTGGGGGAAGGGGACGGACTGAAGAGTGGACACTTAGGGACACCGTGGAGGTTGACTTCATCATCAAAACAGCCCACCAAAGTGGGTGACAACCCTGTGGCTGCCACAGAGTGGGGTATCCTGGAAGTGGAGTGAGCTGAGGTGAGCCGGGCATCTGCACCTGGGCAGTGGGAGGTGCCGCCTGGTTGAGGAGCTAAGGTGGGCTCCAGTCCAACAGCGGGGGCAGGGCTGGTCTATGCTCCTTAGTGGGTTTCTGAGACCTGGCTACAAACTGAAATGCTAAAACCAAGGGAGCCAGAGAAGTTCTATAAGAAAGCCTGGGAGCAGAGATGAAGCCAAGTTTCTCTCTGTCTTAGTTACTGTTTCTCACCAGAGAACAGCAACCATAGCAATTAACCCAAGGGAAAAACCTATGTCAGCAAACACACTCAAGGCTTGACTATCACACTAGTGTTTTCAGTGTAAAGAAAAGCTCAGTGCCTGTGGTATGGTAGACACATACATGCATTCATAATCTTCTTTAGATACCTTGTTTTATGTTAGGGAGGCTGAAAAAAGGTAAAGTCACCTGAACAAGGCCACAGGTTGTTGATTTTAAAGTTATGAATGTAAGACAAATAATTATGGGAAGGATAAGGGGTCTCCACCAAGGGTAGGCATAAGCTCCTGGATAAATGGTACATCAGTGTGCTGTTCCTGTCCTGCAGTCAGAAAAAGGAAGACCTTGCACTGTGATTAACTGGAATTGTTTCTAATACGGGCTTTGTGGGTGTGGGTATTGGAGTGGAGAGTGGGGGACCCAGGAAGAAGGAAGAGATACTTTTAATTTTATTATTTGTGTCTGTTCCAGTATCTAGCCTAGAGCCAGGCCCTTGATAAGTGTTCAATATGTGCTTATTGAAGAACGGAAGGAGGAGCGGGAGAACAAGAGGAGGCAAGGGGGAAAAGGAGTTATTACTAAAATAACTAACATTTTCATAGTGCTTATTATGTTCTGTAGGTTCTCTGAGAGTAATTTAATTATCCCAGCATCCTTATAAGGCAGGTTTTTGTCACCATCATCATCACCATTTTATTTATTCATTTATTAATAATTTCAACTTTCATTTTAGATTCAGGGGTTGCATGTGCAGGTATGTTACATAGGTATATTGTGATGCTGGGCTTTGGAGTATGACTGATCCATCACCCAGGTAGTCAGCACAGTACCGAATAGTTTTTCAGCCTTTGCCCCACTTCCTTCCTTCCCCTTTAGTAGTCCCCAGTATTTATTGCTGTCATCTTTGTGTCCATGTGCATCAATGTTTAGCTTCCACTTATAAGTGAGAACATATGGTATTTGACTTTCTGTTCCTGTGTCAGTTCACTTAGGATAATGGCCTCCAGCTGTATCCATGTAGCTGCAAAGGACATGATTTCATTGCATTTTTTATGACTGTGTAGTATTCCATGAGGTATATGTACCATAGTTTCCTTATCCAATGTATAGTTGATGGGCACTTAGATTGATTCCATAGCTTTGCTTTTGTGAGTAGTGCTGTGATGAACATACAAATGCATGCGTCTTTTTGGTAGAACGATTTATTTTCATTTGGATATATACCCAGTAATGGCATTGCTGGGTCAGATGGTAGTTCCATTTTAAGTTCTTTGAGAAATCCCCTAATGCTTTCCATAGAGGCTAAACTAATTTTCATTCTCATCAACAGTGTATAAACATTTCCTTCTCTCTACAACTTTGACAGTATCTGTTGTTTATTTATTTATTTATTTAGGACAGGATCTCACTCTGTCACCAACGTTAGTGTGCACTTGTGTGATTATGGCTCACTGTAGCCTTGACCTCCTGGGCTGAAGTCATTCTTCTGCCCCAGCTTCCCAAGTAAGCTGGGACTACAGGCATGTGCCATCATACCTGGCTAACTTTTTTTTGATTTTTTTTTTTAAATAGATACAGGCTCTCACCATGTTGTGCAGGCTATTCTTGAACTCCTGATCTCGACTGGTACTCCCCCTTCAGCCACCCAAAGTGTTGGGATTAAAGGTATGTGCCACCATGCCCAGCCTATTTTTTGACTTTTTAGTGATGTCTATTTTGACTTATGTGAGATGGTATCTCATGGTGATTTTGATTTGCATTTCTCTGATGATTAGTGATAATGAGCATTTTTTTTTTTATATGCTTGGCCACTTGCATGTCTTCTTTTTGTCTGTTCATGTCTTTAGGCCACTTTTTAATGATTTTTTGGTGTGGTTTCTTTTTCTTGTTGAATTAAGTTTCTTACAGATTTGGGATATTAGACTTTTGTCAGATGCATAGTTTGTGAATATTTTCTCCCATTCTGTAGGTTGTCTGATTACTCTGTTGATAGTTTCTTTTGTTGCACAGAAGCTCTTTAGTTTAATTAGATCTCACTTGTCAATTTTTGTTTTTGTTGAAATTGCTTTTGACCACTTAGTCATAAATTCTTTCCCAAAGCTAATGTTGAGAATGGTATTTCCTAGATTTTCTTCTAGGATTCCTATAGTTTGAGGTTTTATATTTAAATCTTTAATATATTTTGCATTAATTTTTGTATATGGTGAAAGGTGGGGGTCCAGTTTTATTCTTCTGCATATGAGTAGCCAGTTACTCCAGCACCACTGATTGAATAGAGAATACTTTCACTATTGCTTATTTTTATTGACTTTGTTGAAGATCAGATGGCTGTAGATTGTGTGCCTTTCTTTCAGAGTTCTCACTTTCATTGGTCTATGTGTCTGTTTTTGTACCAGTGCTATGCTGTTTTAGTTACTGTAGTCTTATAGTATAGTTCAAATTCAGGTAATGTGATGTCTCTGGCTTTGTTCTTTTTGATTAGGATTGCTTTGGCTATTTTTTTTTTTTTTTGGTTCCATATAAATCTTAGAATAGTTTTTTCTAATATTGTGAAAAATGACATTGGTAGTTTAATAGCCACAGCATTGAATCTATAGATTGCTTTGGGCATTATGGCCATTTTAACTATATTGATTCTTCCAATCCATGAGCATGAAATGTTTTTCCATTTGTTCATGGATGTCTCTGATGTCTTTCATCATTGTTTTGTAGTTCTTCCTATAGAGATCTTTCTACATCCTTGGCTATATGTATTCCTGTGTGTGTGTGTGTGTGGGGGGGTTTATTATAAATGGAGTTACATTCTCAATCTGGTTCTAAGCTTCAATTTATTCATGTATATAAATGCTACTGGTTTTTGTACATTGATTTTTATATCCTAAAACTTTATTGAAGTCATTTATCAGTTCTAGGATCCTTTTATGGTTTTTTTAGGTATAAAATCATATCATCAGCAAAGATAGATAATTTGACTTACTTGTCTATTAGGATGCCTTTTATTTCTTTCTCTTATCTGACTGCTCTGGCTATGACTTCCAGTACTATGTTGAATAGGAGTGGTGAGAGTGGGCATCCTTGTCTTGTTCCAGTTCTTAAGAGGAATGCTTCCAGCTTTTGCCCATTCAGTATGATGTTGGTTGTGGGTTTGTCACAGATGTCTCTTATTATTTTGAGGTATGTTCTTTTGACGCCCTGTTTCTTTTGATGCCCTGTTTCTTTAATGCCCTGTTTTTTGAGCATTTTATCATGAAGGGATGTTAAATTTTATCCAAAGCTTTTCCCACATCTGTTGAGATGGTCATATTGTTTTTGTTTTCAATTCTATTTATGTGGTGAATCACATTTATTGATTTGTATATGTTGAACCAATCTTTCTTCTCAGGAACGAACCCTACTTGATTGTGGTGAATTAACTGTTTGATGTGCTGCTGGATTTGGTTGGCTAGTATTTTGTTGAAGAGTTTTGCATCTGTGTTCTTCAGGGATATTGGCCTGTGGTTTTCTTTTTTCACTGTGTCTTTGTCAGGTTTGGTATGAGGGTGATGCTAGCTTTAGACAATGAGTTAGAGAGAAGTCCTACCTCAATTTTTTGGGTAGTTTCTGTAGAATAGTACTAACTCTTTGTATGTCTGACAGAATTCAGCTGTGAATCTGTCTAGTCCAAGGCTTATTTTGGTTGGTAGGTTTTTTATTACTGTTTCAATTTTGGAGTTCAATATTGGTCTGTTCGAGGTTTCAATTTCCTCTGATTCAATTTTGGGAGGGTGTGTGTTTCCAGGAATTTATCCATACCCTCTAGATTTTCTAGTTTGTGTGCATAGAGATGTTCATACTAGTCTCTGAGGATCTTTTGTAGTTCTGTGGGATTAGTTGTAATGTCATCTTTGTCATTTCTGACTCTGCTTATTTGGATATTCTCTCCTTATTCCTTTGTTAATCTACCTACCAGTCTGTTGGTCTTGCTTATCCTTTCAAAAAACTAACTTTTGGTTTCATTGATTCTTTGTGTAAATTTTTGGGTCTCAATTTTGTTTCATTCTGCTATGAATTTAGTTCCTCTGCTTGCTTTAGAGTGAGTTTGTTCATTTTTTTTTTTATTTTTTTAGTTCCTTTAGGTGTGATGTTAGATAATTAATTTGAGATATTTCTAAGTTTTTAAAGTAGGCAGAGCTATTAAATTTTCCTCTCAAAACTGTTTTTGCTGCATCCAGAGATTTTGGTGTGTTCTGTCTTTGTTTTTGCTTTTTTCAAATAATTTTTTGATTGCTTCCTGAATTTTATTGCTTACTCAAAAGTCATTCAGGAGTAAGTTGTTTAATTTCCATGTAATTGTGTGGTTTTAGGAGATCATCTTGGTATTGATTTCTATTTTCATTATATTTTTATTTTTATTACACTATCCTGAGAATATGGTTGGTATGATTCTGAATTTTTTGAATTTATTGAGACTTGCTTTGTGGCCAAGTATGTGGTTGATCTTGGAGTATTTTCCATATACAGATGAGAAGAATATACATTCTTTGGTTGACAGGTGGAATATTCTGTGAATTTCTATCAGGTCCAATTGGCTAAGTGCTGAATTTTAGTTCAGAATTTCTTTGTTAGGTTTTCTGCCTTCATGATCTGTCTAATGCTGTCAATGGGGTACTGAAGGCTTCTACTATTAGTGTTTGGCTGTCTATGTTTTTTTGTATGTCCAGAAGTAGTTGTTTTTTAAATCTGCATGCTCCGATGTTGGGTGCATATATATATTTTGGATACTTAAGTCTTCTTGTTGAATTTGATACTTTATTGTTATATAATGCCCTTCTTTGTCCTTTTTTACTATTGTTGATCTAAAGTCTATTTTATCTGATAAAGGAATATCAGATAAAATATCTACTATTTTATCTGATAAAGGAACACCGACCCTACCCTTTTTTGTTTTCCATTTACGTGGTAGATGTTTCTTTAACCTTCACTTGAAGCCTCTGGGTGTAATAATGTGTGAGATGAGTCTTGTTATTTTATCCAACTTCTCACTCTCTGCCTTATAAGTGGGGCATTTAGATCATTAAAGGTTAGTATTAATATGAGAGGTTTTGATCCTATCACAAAATTGTTTGCTGGTTGCTTTGTATTTTTTCTTGTGTGATTGCTTTCTAGAGTCTGTGAGCTATGTACTTGAGTGAGTTTTTGTGGGAGCGGGTATTGTTCTTTAGTTTCCATGTTTAGTGTTTCCTTAAGGGTGTCATATAAGGGTGATCTAGTGGCAACAAATAACCTTAGTGCTTACTTGTCTGAAAAAGATTTTATTTCTCCTTCACTTATGAATTTTAGTTTGATAGGGATACGAAATTCTTGGTTAAAAATATTTTCTTTACAAATGCCAAAAAATAAAAAAATAGGCCCCCAGTCTCTCCTGGGTTGTAAGGTTTCTGCTGAGAAGCCTGCTGTTAAACTGACAGAGTTCTTTTTATATGTAATCTATAGCTGTCTTTAGGATTTATTTTTTTTTTTGGCATTGACCTTGGACAGTCTGCTGACATTCGTTTTGTATAGTATCTCATAGGTGTTCTCTGGATTTCTTGTGTCTGGATGTCTACATCTCTGGCAAGATTAGGGAAGTTTTCTTGAATTATTCTCTTAAATACGTTTTCCAGGTTGTTCATATTTTCTCCTCTTCTCTCAAGAATGTCAATAATTTATTATAGATTTGTTGCTTTACATAATTCTATAGTTCTCAAAAAATTTGTTCATCTTTTAAATTTATTTAAATTTTTTTATCTGACTGTGTTAGTTGGAAAGACTGGTCTTCAGCCTCCAAAATTTTTTCTTCTGTTTGGTCCAGTCTATTGATAAAACTTTCAATTGTATTTTTAAAGTCTTTAAGTGAGTTTTTCATACCAGAAGCTCTGATTGATTTATTTTTCAGATGTTTGTCTCTTCCGTCATTTCCTCCTTTAGAAGTTACTTTGTTTGTTTTAGTGGTATGTCTTTGACAACCTAACTTTTTATCTGACTCTTGATCTGTTAAGTTTTCTACTTATTTTTGAATCAGATTTGGTAATTAGTATTGTCTTAGACAACCGTTTATTGTATCTAGATTTTCAAAGTAATTGGCGTAGTGCATTGGCTTAAATTTTTAAATCTTCTTAGTGTTTGTAATTTTATCTTTGTGTCATTCCTGATGGGGCTTACTGTCTTTTTGTTCATGAAAATCATAGCCTTTCCATTGTTTTCACCTTTTTCTGAAGAACAAACTTTTCTTTTTATTTATGACCACAGAGTTTTCTTTTTGTTTTCAATTTCAGTAATTTCTGTTTTTCTGTTCTATTTATTTTCATTTTATTCTGCACTTTTATCTTCTTGAATTTGTTGCTTAGTTCCTTATTTAAAATCTTCTGACACAGCAGCTGGGCAGAGCCCAATACAGCAGCTCAGCAAGGCCTCTGCAGGCAGATGGTCAAGTAGATTCCCTTCTTGCTGGGCCAGCCATCTTGGAAAAAAAAAAGACAGCAGCCTGTCAGGGACTTACAAAGCCCCCACCTTCCTGGGACAGAGCACCTGGGGAAGGGGCAGTTGTGGGTTATGCTTCAGCAGACTTAAACTTCCCTGCCCATTGCAGCCCTGAAGGGAGCAACAGATCACCCAACACAGTGGTTGAACTCTGTTAAGGTACAGGTTGCCTCCTCAAATGGTTCCCTGACCCCTGTGTATCCTAACTTGGAGACACATCATACAGGAGAGCTCTGGCTGACATCTGGCAGGTACCCTTTTGGGAAGAAGATACCAGAGGAAGGAGCAGGCAGCAATCTTTGCTGTTCTACAGCCCCCGTGGGTGACTCCCAGGCAAGCAGGGTCCGGAGTGGACCTCTAGCAAACTCCAGCAGACTTGTAGCAGAGGGGCCTGACTGTTAGAAGGAAAATTAACAAACAGAAAGAAATAACTTCAACATCAACAGAAAGGACATCTGCTCAGAGACCACATCTGAAAGTCACCAACTTCAAAGACCAAAGGTAGATAAATCCATGAAGATGGGAAGGAACCAGTGCACAAAGGCTGAAACCACCAGCCTCTTCTCCTTCAAGGGATGACAGCCCCCACCAGCAAGGGAACAAAACTGGATGGAGAATGAATATGACAAATTGACAGAACAGGCTTCAGAAGATGGCCAATAACAAACTTCTCTGAGCTAAAGGAGCAGGTTCTAACCCAATGCAATGAATCTAAGAACATTGCAGGAGACGTCCCCAACCTAGCAAGGCAGGCCAACATTCAAATCCAAGAAATACAGAGAACACCACAAAGGTGTTCCTCGAGAAGAGCAACCCCAAGGCACATAATTGTCAGATTCACCAGGGTTGAAATGAAGGAAAAAATGCTAATGGCTGCCAGAGAGAAAGGTTGGGTTACCCCCCAAAGGGAAGCCCATCAGACTCACAGCGGATCTCTCAGGAGAAACCCTACAAGCCAGAAGACAGTGGGGGCCAACATTCAACATCCTAAAAGAAAATAATTTTCAACCCAGAATTTCATATCCAAATTAAGCTTCATAAGCAAAGGAGAAATAAAATCCTTTACAGACAAGCAACTGCTGATAGATTTCGTCACCACCAGGCCTGCCCTACAAGAGCTCCTGAAGAAAGCACTAAACATGGGAAGGAACAACCAGAACCAGCCACCACAAAAACATGCCAAACTGTAAAGGCCATCAACACTATGAAGAATCTGCATCAACTAATGGGCAAAACAATCAACTATCATCAAAATGGCAGGATCAAATTCACATATAACAATATTAACCTTAAATGTAAATGGGCTAAATGCCCCAATCAAAAGACACAGACTGGCAAATTGGATAAAAAGTCAAGACCTATCGGTGTGCTGTATTCAGGAGACCAGTCTTACATGCAAAGACATACATAGGCTCAAAATAAAGGGATGGAGGAATATTTACCAAGCAAATGGAGAGAAAAAAAAAAAGCAGGGATTGCAATCCTAGTCTCTGATAAAATGGACTTTAAACCAACAAAGATCAAAGAGACAAAGAAGGGCATTACTTAACAGTAGTAAAGGGATTAATGCAACAAGAAGAGCTAACTATCCTAAATATATATGCACCCAATACAGGAGCACCCAAATACATAAAGCAAGTTCTTAATGACCTACAAAGAGACTTAGACTCCCACACAATAATACTGGGAGACTTTAACACCCCACTGTCAATACTAGACAGATCAATGAGACAGAAAATTAACAGGGAAATCCAGGACTTAAACTCAGATCTGGACCAAGTGGACCTAATAGATATCTACAGAACTCTTCACCCCAAAACCACAGATACACATTCTTCTTAGCACCAAATCACACTTATTCTAAAATTGAACACATAATTGGAAGTAAAACGCTCCTCAGCAAATGCAAAAGAATGGAAATCATAACAAACAGTCTCTCAGACCACAGTGCAATAAAATTAGAACTAAGGATTAAGAAACTCACTCAAAACTGCACAAATACATGGAGCAAACAACCTGCTCCTGAATGAATACTGGATAAATAATGACATGAAGGCAGAAATAAAGATGTTATTTGAAACCAATGAGAATGAAGACACAGTGTACCAGAATCTCTGGGACACATTTAAAGCAGTGTGTAGAAGGAAATTTATAGCACTAAATGCCCACCAGAGAAGCAAGGAAACATATAAAATCGACACCCCTAACATCACAATTAAAAGGACTAAAGGAGCAAGATCAAACAAATTCAAAAGGCAAGAAATAACTAAGATGAAAGCAGAACTGAAGGAGATAGAGACAGAAAAAACCCTTCAAAAAATCAGTAAATCCAGGAGGTGGTTTTTTGAAAAGATCAACAAAATTGATATACTGCTAGCTAGATAATACAAGAGCAAAGAGAGAATTGAATAGATGCAATAAAAAATAATAAAGGGAATATTACCACCGATTCCACAGAAATGCAAACTACAATCAGAGATTACTACAAACACCTCTATGCACATAAATCAGTATATCTAGAAGAAATGGATAAATTCCTGGACACTTACACCCTACCAAGACTAAACCAGGATGAAGTTGAATCCCTGAATAGACCAATAACAAGGTCTGAAGTTGAGGCAGCAATTAATAGCCTACCAACCAAAAAATGTCCAGGACCAGAAGGGTTCACAACCGAATTCTACCAGACGTACAAAGAGGAGCTGATACCATTCCTTCTGAAACTATTCCAAACAATACAAAAAGATGGAATCCTCCCCCAACTCATTTTATGAGACCAACATCATCCTGACACCAAAACCTGGCAGAGACACAACTAAAAAAGAAAATTTCAGGCCAATATCCATGATAACATTGATGTAAAAATCTTCAATAAAATACTGGCAAACCACATCCAACAGCACATCAGAAAGGTTATCCATCATGATCAAGTCAACTTCATCCCAGGGATACAAGGCTGGTTCAACATCTATAAATCTGTAAACGTAATCTGTCACATAAACAGAACCAAAGACAAACCACAAGATTATCTCAATAGATGCAGAGAGGGCCTTTGACAAAATCCAACAGCGCTTTATGCTAAAACTCTCAATAAACTAGATATTGATGCATTGTATATCAAAATAATAAGAGCTATTTATGACAAACCCACAGCCAATATCATACTGAATGGGCAAAAACTGGAAGCATTTCCTTTGAAAACTGGCACAAGACAAGGATGCCCTCTCTCACCACTCCTATTCAACATAGTATTGGAATTTCTGGCTAGAGCCATCAGGCAAGAGAAAGAAATAAAGTGTATTTGAATAGGAAGAGAGGAAATCAAATTGTCCCTTTTTGCAGATGACATGATTGTATATTTTAGAAAACCCCATCATCTCATTCCAAAATCTCCTTAAGCTGATAAGCAACTTCAGCAAAGTCTCAGGTTACAAAATCAATTTGCAAAAATTGCATCCTATATACCAATAATAGACAAACAGAGAGCCAAATCATGAGTGAACTCCCATTCACAATTGATACAAAGAGGATAAAATACCTAGAAATACAACTAACAAGGGACGTGAAAGACCTCTTCAAGAACTACAAACCATTGCTCAAGGAAATAAGAAAGGACACAAACAGATGGAAAAACATTCCATGCTCATGGTTAGGAAGAATCAATATTGCAAAAATGGTCATACTGCCCAAAGTAATTTATAGATTCAATGCTATCCCCATCAACTTACCAATGACTTTCTTCACAGAATTGGAAAAAACCACCTTAAACTTCATATGGAACCAAAAAAGAGCCCACATAGCCAAGACAATCCTAAGCAAAAAAAAAAAAAAAAAAAAAAATGCTGGAGGCATCATGCTACCTGACTTCAAACTATATTACAAGGCTACTGCACTCAAAACAGCATGGTACTGGTACCAAAACAGAGATATAGACCAATAGAATAGAACAGAGGCCTCAGAAAGAAGGCCACACAACTACAACCAAATGATCTTTGACAAACCTGACAAAAACAAGCAATGGTGAAAGGATTCTCTATTTAATAAATGGTGTTGGGAACTGGCTAGCCATTTGCAGAAGGCTAAAACTGGATCCCTTCTTTACACCTTACACAAAAATTAACTGTAGATGAATTAAAGATTTAAACATGAGGCCTAACATCGTAAAAACTCTAGAAGAAAACCTAGGCAATACCATTCAGGACATAGCCATGGGCAAGGACTTCATGACTAAAACATCAAAAGCAATGGCAACAAAAGCCAAAATAGACAAATGGGATCTAATTAAACTTAAGAGTTTCTGCACAGCAAAAGAAACTATCGTTAGAGTGAACTGGCAACCAACAGAATGGAAAATTTTTTGCAATCTACCCATCTGACAAAGGGCTAATGTCCAGAATCTATGGAGAACTTAAATAAATTTATAAGAAAAAAACAAACAACCTCATCAAAAAGTATGCAAAGGATATGAACAGACACTTTCAAAAGAAGACATTTATGCAGCCAACAAACACATGAAAAAAAGCTCATCATCACTGGTCATTAGAGAAAAGCAAATCAAAACCACATTGAGATACCATCTCATGCCATTTAGAATGGCAATCATTAAAAAATCAGGAGACAACAGATGCTGGAGAGGATGTGGAGAAATAGAAACACTTTTACACTGTTGGTGGGAATGTAAATTAGTTCAACCACTGTGAAGACAATGTGGCAATTCCTAAATGATCTAGAAATAGAAATACCATTTGACCCAGCAATCCCATTACTGGGCATATACCCAGAGGATTATAAATGATTCTATTATAAAGACACATGCACATGTATGTTTATTGTGGTACTGTTCACAATAGCAAAGACTCGGAACCAACCCAAATGCCCATCAATGATAGATTGGATAAAAAAAATGTGGCACATATACACCATGGAATACTATGCAGCCATAAAAAGGATGAGTTCATGTCCTTTGCAGGGGACATGGCTGAAACTGGAAACCATTATTCTCAGTGAATTGGCAAAAGAACAGAAGACCAAACACCACATGTTCTTACTCATAAGTGGGTGTTGAACAATGAGAGCACAAGAACACAGGAAGGGGAACATCACACATCAGGGCTTGGGGGTGAGGAGCTAGGGGAGGGATAGCAGGGGGTGGGGGGATTGGAGAGGGATAGCATTAGGAGAAATATCTAATGTAGATGACAGGGCAATGGATGCAGCAAACCACCACCATGGCACGTGTGTACCTATGTAACAAACCTGCACGATCTGCACATGTACCCCAGAACTTAAAGCATAATAAATCAATTTTTAAAAAAACTTTCTACTTTCCTAATATATAACATTAAAGCTATACATTGTCTACTAAATATCACTATTTGACTTAGTCTTATAGTTTTTAATATGTAATTTTCTCATTTTTTCTAATTAAAATTCCAGTTTTGATTTATTCTTTAATTCACAGATTATTTAGATGATACTTTACAAAATTTCTAAGTGGATTTAAATATTTGTTTACTTTTTATGGACTAAGTTTCTCTTGACATTCTCCAGTTTTATTGTGTGATTTTTATCTCGTTTGGCAGTAATTGACATTTTCCTTGAGCCATGGTCAAAGTGACATCCAGGGTGTGTGTGTATGTGTGTGTGTGTATGTGTGTATATGTGTGTTTGTGTATCCGTTGTATAAGCTGTAATCAATTTTCCCTATAACTGTAGTTCAAACCATATAGATATTTATCTCTTGCTTACATAACAACAGACAGTCATTCAGGGATACAAGCTGACTGTCATCTTCAACATATAGCTCTTTGACAGTCACCTTTGGGGTTATTTCCATTTCAACAGCTGTAGGAAAAAAATCATATGCACAGGGAGAAGTGCATATGAGTGTATTTTATGGGCAAAAGTGAACATCATTTCTGTTTATACTGAACTGGCTGGACCTCTCAGAGCTACACCCAACTTCCAGGAAGGCTGGGAGTCTAGCTGTATGTCCTAGAATAAGAGGAAAAACCTGGATTTTAGTGAATTGTTAGGGGTCTCTGCTACACTCTCTCCTTTTAATGACCAGGGAATTTGAAAAGAATGCACATTCTATTTTTTTAGTGTAAAGTTTTACCTGTACATATGTATCAAGTTTGTTAAATATTATTCAAGTCCTCTATAGTCTTACTTTATACTTGTCTACTAGAATTGACTAGTAGATAATTTAATAGAAGTCTATTACAGTGTATGATAATTTCTTAATATGATTGTGGAGTTGCCTATCTGTCGTAGCTCTAACAATAATCATTTTAAATATTTTAAAGTTATGTTATTGGTACATTAAAGCTTTTTGACTCCGAACATCTTTGTGGATTTTGTATTTTATTATTACAAAATATCTATATTGTTTTGAAATATTTTTAGCCTTAAAATTTATTTATATAATACAAATATTACCAACCTTGTTTTCTATTTGTTCACACTTGCTGCCCTTGTTTTCAGGCTTTCTTTGTCCTTTCTAAGTATATGCATCAGGCATAAAATTAGAGTATCCTTTTTCTCAATCTTAGAATCTTTGTTGTTTTGTCTTTCAAGCAGCTTTATTATGGTGGAATTGATAAACTGCACATTTTTAAAAGTGCACAATTGTACACCTATGAAAAGAATAACCACAGATTGTTTTTAATTATGGTTTAATTTTATCATTTATAATAGAGATGTTAAATACAGTTGTGATAATTAAAATGAAGGACATGTTTGGCCTTATCTTATGCTTACTGTACTATTATGTATTATTTCTTCCTATTTTTTCCCTTACCAAGTTTTACTGTTTTGAAAGTTTTTATTTTTAGCTACTATTTTGGCATTTGATGATTTAGAGTCATTTAAATGTTTCTATTTTTTGGTGAGTACATATATTTTGAAGACTGTCTTCATGTTTGTGTTTTTATCCCAATACAGTAAATATCTCAATGTTTCAAGAGGAGACTTTTTAGCACAGTTTTAATTTAATTCAAATCCAACCGGATACCCCACACTAAAATGAAGCTTTCAGGACTCTTTTACTTCTCCACCTTCTCTGTACCTCCCCCACTAACTCTTGGGATTTTTTTGGACTCCTTTGAAATTTTGGCTTCTAGCTTTTTAAATTTTTATAGTATGCCGATCTCTTTTAATCCTGTATGTTGTAGTTGGCAATCCCTTTATAATTGTCTGTTCTGAGTTAGCCATGTCTTTCAGGTCCTCCTAATGGCTGTCTAGACCCCTTAGTCCTGCCTCTCACAAGTTGTTGCCTGTAGCACTCCTAGCACCAGACTCATCACTTAGCCACTGCTTTCATCATTGTGGGGGCTTTATCACCATGTTGGTGATACAACCAACATCCTGATACCTAAGTGCCATCCTCCTTTCCTCCAGTGGAGTTTTCTCAGGCATCACCTCAGTCAATCACTTGGATGCCCATTCCCCAGACTTTGTTATCATCAATAACTGAACTCTGTCAGCCATTGTGATGCTACCCCTTTTCTCCTCCCCATCTCCTAGCTCCCTTGCTCAGCCATTCTATAGTCTGATCTCACCACTTTCATGGCCTCCTTCCCTTCCTCATTCAGCCTAGATTCCACAATCTAGCCCTATAGCTTCCTTGGAAATTCCTTTTAACTCAATTGCCTTTCCATGTTGTGGGTTGAATAGTGGCTCCTACAAGATAAGCTTGTGAATCTGTAAATCATCTTATTTGAAAAAAGGGATCTTTGCAGATGTAATCAAATTAAGGATCCTGAAGTGTGATTATCTGGATCCAGGCAGGCTGTAAACCCAATGACAAGTCCTTAGAAGAGAAGAGAGGGAGAAACAGACACAGAAACACACCGAGGAGAAGACAATGTGAAGACAGAGGCAGAAATTGGAGTGATGCATCTACAAGCCAAGGACTGCCAAGAATTGCCAGCAGCCACCGGAAGCCAGGAGATAACAGATTCTCTGTTAGAGCCTCCAGGAGGCTCTGCAGCTGACACCTTGATTTCAGACTTCTGGCCTCCAGAACAGTGAGAATAAATATCTGATATTTTAAGCTACCAATTTGTTATGGCAGCCTTAGAAAACTAACACAGTGATGCTCATGTACTTGACTGGAAAAGCCCTGAACGATTTAACCAACTATCTCCTTATTCCTCACTTATACTCAGGGCACCAAACATTGCTCAGGGAAATACCACTCAGCTTCTGGATTTCCACACTCTCCAGGCTTCTCTCCTACTCAAACTGCACTCCTTCTCACTCTCCATCACTGGCTTCTCCTCAGTGACCAGAACTCAGAATGCTGGATGGTCCTGGGGCTCTGCTGTCAGTCTTCTCCACCAGCACCCCCGTCTAAGAGCTCCCATTCATGCGCAGGCTTCAGAAACGTGAACACATTGATGCTTCTCATTGTTCCCTCTTTAACCTTAATGTACCATTTGAAACTATAGGTTTGTGTCTCTCACATCGACCCTCGGATGTCTAATTGATGACTTAGATTTAATAGGAACAAACAGAAATCTGGATTTCTCATCTGCCAAGTTTGTGCCCTATTGTAGTAGTTCATGTCTCAGCACATTTCCTCAAATTCATGAGTCACCTTTTATTCCTCTTTCACATGTCCTGTTTCTCCAAAGTCAAAGTCAGTTACTCTGCAGCCTCTCAAATAATTCCAAAACTTGAGTCCAAGCCACAGTCATCTTTTTCCAAGACTGTGACAATGGCCTCTCTGATTGGTTAGAAGCCCTGCCCCTAGGACCTAGAGGATTAGTCTGATCATGTCACTTTCTGAACTCCTCTACGTCCCCCAACACATGCAAACATAGATAGTCCTTTCTGTTAAACTTGGAGGGAAATTCAGACTCTACACTATGGTTCCACAAGACTCTGCCAACCTGTAACGGTCAGAGAGCATTCTAACTGCTGTAATAAATTTGCCCAATAACTAACTATGGCTCAAATGGTGTAGATGTTTATTTCTTGCTCACATAACAGCACATAGTCATTCAGGGATATAGGCTGACTGTCATGTCCAACACAAGGAGTGTCAACTCCAAGGGTGTCTTTCAAAGTCACCCTTGGGGTCATTTCCATTTCGACCAGCTGGAGGAGAACACACAGGGAGAAGTACATGTGAGTGTTTTTTATGCACAGAAACAAGTATCGCTTCTGTCCATATTGCACTGGCTGGACCTCTCATAGCCACATCCAACTTCTAGGAAGGCTGGGAAATGCAGTCTAGCTGTATGTTCCAGAATAAGAGGAAGAACCTGGATTTCAAAGTGTTGATGGTGGTCTTTGCCACACTACCTCCTTGATCTTATCTTCTCCCATTCCTGCCTAATTCCTTTTGCCTAGTCATTGTGGTTTTCTTTCTGAATGAGCTGAACACACTAAGCTTATTTCCTTCTGGAGATTCATTTATGGTCAGAATGCTCTTCTGTAAGTGTGCAGAGTTACTTCCTTCTTACATTCAATTCTCAACTTGAATGTCATCTCCAACTTTACCAAAGCAGTCCCTGTTCTCATTATCCCACTTAATCTCCTTCAGAAAATTTAGTACTTGAATATACACTTTTTTTTTTTTTTTTTTTTTTTTTTGAGATGGAGTCTCGCCCTGTCACCTGGGCTGGAGTGCACTGGTACAATCTCAGCTCACTGCAGCCTCTGCCTCCTGGGTTCAGGCGATTCTTTTGCCTCAGCCTCCTGAGGTGCATGCAACCATGCCCAGCTAATTTTTGTATTTTTAGTAGAGATGGGGTTTTAGCAAATTGGCCAGGCTAGTCTTGAACTCCTGACCTCGTGATCCACCCGCCTCAGCCTCCCAAAGTGCTGGGATTACAGGCGTGAGCCACTGCACCTGGCCTGAATATAAACTTTTAAATGGCAGGGGCTCTCTCTTGTTCACCATTGTATTTTGGAACAGAATAGGGAATTAATGAATATTTTTTTAACTGAATTATACTCTTGGAATAGTCCTTCATACCTTGAGACTTTTGTTCTTATTTTATTTATTATAATACTCCCCTAAGCAAATTACTTTGAAAGTGTATCTGGGTGGCATACATTATGAGTTTTCTTGTGATGAAAAGCCTTTTTCTCTTCCCACATAAACATTTTATTGAATGGTGTAAGATTCGTGGATCACAAAGCTTTTCTCTAAGCACTAAGCACATCTTGTCCCATTGTCTTTGAGTTTCTAGAGTTGCAGGTGAGACATCTGTTGCTGATTTGATTCTCTTGCCTTTGAAACTAGACTTTTCTCCTGTTTGGAAGCCTATAAGCAAATTTGGTTATTCTCAGAGTTCGGAAATTGTACAAGGCGTGTGTATATATATATTTTTCATGATTCCTATATGACACTGTAAGTACACTTTCAAGTTGAAAATGTATATCTTTTTACAACTCAGAGTTTCTTCTTCTTTTTACGTTTTTGCTTCTCTTAGGTCTGTTCATCTGTCTCTTGAAACTACTCCATTTTGCATATTATGTCTCCTGGATATTTCCTCCATATCTCTTATTCTTTTCTCTTGTTTTGTTTCTTTGTATTTTTTGCTTTTGTGTAGTAAGATAATTCTTACTACACAGAGTAAGATTACTTCTTCAGTTTTCAGTTGAATCAATTCTGTGTTTTAGTTCTGAAACAAAATTTTTCAATGCCGATTTTTAAAAATTTACCAGAATTCCTATTGCACAGCTTTATATATTTTATATGGATTTTTATTTTCTTTTCCTTCCGCTTCTTTCATTAAAGCTTCCTCGTTAGAAAGAGGTCCAGCTCTTAGCTTGGTCTCTCTTTACGCTACGAAGTCTCTTGACTGGTAGTTACTCATTCTATAACTATGTTGGTAGGTCTAGTTTCATCTAGCAGATGTTCACATCAGGCTGATGGGTCAAGTTAAGGTAAACTGGAGGGCAAGAAGAAGGAATAAATAAAAGACTGTGACTTTTCTCAGTACTGTGAGCAGTGATTGGGTAGCAGCCAGAGCTCTTATCTGTGCTCTGGGACTGAGCAGGCCCAGCACACGGAGCTATTTATGCTGCTGAGTGGTCAGATGTTCTCACTCCATGCTTTTCCAGCAAAGACACCTCCTCCCTTACCATGGGGTCCTAGGTCCTCTGTGTAATAGAAGCAAGTCCTACAGAACACACATTGCCCACTGTCCAGATCTGCCCAGTCCCCTTGGAATCTGAAACCACAGATGTGAGTTGACTTTTCTTTAGGATTCAGCTTCGGAGATACTCTCATCTTCAATGCCCTTATGGCCTCCATGTTGTGTTATTGCTAGAGAGTTCGGTGATAGAGAGTATCAGAAATATGGGCTCAGGCTGCCTTCTTCTCAGAATTCCTACTAGACCCTGATTTATAATTTACTTGTCCAATGTGTAACTGTGATTACTCTCCAACTGTTTACCTCACCCCCCACTTCTACTCCATTCCCAGGGCTGACAAGCTCAGGTCTGGGTCAAGGACCTGATAGGAACAAGGGCCCTATGAGACCATCACATTCTTCCCCAGGGAGGTGGGGGTGAGATAAAGGGTTTGGAGCCAGAAATGGAAGAGGGGAAAGATGGGTAATATCTTTTAGGAACACTATGATCAGACAGGCCCGAGGATGCCTCCTGCTCAATGGGCATTATCCCAGCAGAAACAGAGGGAAATTGAGGCAGAAGTAGTACAATTTGTTGGGCCTCTGGTATGGTTCTCAAAACCGGAGGGGGTAGGAGGGGGTCCTGGATGATTCCCATTCTTCAACCCATTGCCCAGGCAGGAGAGATGCTTGGAAGCTGTGTTTTCTGAAGTGAATTTCCCTGCAGTGGCCATTCTGCTATTGTACTTGGAGGACCTAGCAGGCACATGTGGGAAGTAGATGGGCCAGGGATTTTGGATCCAAATCTCAGCCATCTCTCCTCTCATGAAACACAACTAACATAGCTATTGGGTTGCTGCATAGGATTAGAAAATGTAATAAGTTTGGAAAGAAGATTAAAGTTAATCTTAGAAAGATACATAGATTCTTCTTTAGTGTTTATGTGACTTTAAGATTTAGGCAGTCTCAAAAGTTTATCAGAGAAGAGGATTAATATTTCTTTCCAAACCACATTGATACAAATCAAATTTTGAGGAACCACATTGGTATTGGAAGCTGAAGGAAACACAGATGATCTTCAAGAACTATCAACTCAGGCCCTACTAGTCTTCCTTTTAAAATAAACCAGCTGTTTAACTGTTTGTCTCCCAATGTGCCTGGATCTGCACTATGTGCTGAGGATAGATTCCTGTTCTACAGAGCCTCTCATATTGGGAAAGGGATATGGATTGGGGAAAGGTAAGAAAATACAAAGAAAATGAAATAAATGAATAATAAAGGGAAGCATGGGATATTGGAGGAGAGGAGGACACCCAACCCGCCTAACCCAGCCTGAAGGGCAGGGGAGGTTAGGGAGCTTTCCCTACAGAGATGCTGCGAGTCAACTGGCTGCACTTGGGCTGAAAGAACATGTGTTGCTATCTGCATCCAGCCTATGATGTTATCCACAGGTCAGAACATAACCCTGATGAAAGGAATCTGAACCACCTCCGCCAGTTCTACCCTCAGCCCCAACCCAGAGACACCAGATGGGTCTGGTCAGTATTTGAACCCTGGACAACCCTGACTAGGGTGAAGGACCTACATGGATGTACAGAAGTGGAGGGCTAGAAGACAAAGGATAGAGTATAAAATGCCAAATGCGCTCAACAGTCTATAGGGGAGAAGCAGGCCAAAAATGGTCAGTGGAGCCAGGATTTCAAGGGGTAGTGTTGGAACAGAGGCCAGAGAATCTGTCATGACACTATCGTGAAGCTGAGAAGCCACATGTGCCACGTGTGCAGCAAGATGGCTAGGAAAATGGCTGGGACTGGAAAGAGAGAGGACTGGGCTGGCTAATTGTTCCATTAAAAACTCCAAAAAATGGGGAGAGGCCAGCTCCAGATACCAAACACTTTTTTAACCATCAATTTTCAAAAATTTCTATACTTATAAAAACTGTCTGAATACCCTATGTATTGTTGAATTTCCAATAAGATTTTCTGAATTGGAGAAAATATTTCCATACTTTGGAACCTCTGCTAGTATTCTGGAGTGATTGGTCAATAGGAGAGAATCACTGAGCATAAGTCTCCTCCTCCGCCTGTTCTTTCTCCTCTACTGGCTTTATTGAAGTTCAGTTGGCATACAATAAACTGTACATATTTGAAGTGTAAAATCTGATGTTTTGCCACATGTGTCCACCCAGGAAATAATTGTTAGGGTTGACCCCTTAAGTTTCATCATACTCCTTTGTAATCCCTCCCTCCTGCCTACTCATCTCTAGACAAGTGTAGAGCTACCTTCTGTTACTATACATTAGTTTACATTTCCTTGAATTTTATATAAATGGAGTCATACATTGCATACTTTATTTTTGTCTGGCTTCTTTCACTCAGAATAATTATTTTGAGATTCTTTCATGTCATGTATATCAATAATTCATCTTTTTTATTACTGAGTAGTCTTACTGAGTAGTATTCCATTGTATGGATATACCATGACTTGTTATCCATTCACCTATTAATGAATATTTGGGTTGTTTGTAGTACAGGAGTATTGCAATTAAGGCTACTATGAACATTCAAGTGCAAGTCTTTTTGGATGAATGCATTCTTTTCTCTTGGGTGAATATCAAAGAATGCAACGGGTGGATCATATGGTATGTGTAAGTTTGACTTTTTAAGAAACTTTACCAAACTTGTTCAAAGTAGTTCTTCCATTTTACATTCCCACAGCAGTGCATGGGGACTCTGGCATCTTAGCAACACTTGCTATAGTGAGAATTTCTCATAATGTTCATTTTAATAGGCATGTAGTGAAACTTCATTATGTTTTTAATGTACATTTTTCTAATGACAGTGGATGTTGAGTTCTTTCTAATATGTTTCTTAGTGATCTGTATATTTTCTTTAGTGGAATATCTGTTAAAATTTTTTGTCCATATAAAAAATGTGTTGTTTCTTTTGTTCTTAGTGAATTTTAACAATTATTTATATATTGTAGATACTTGTTCTTTATCAGATTATGATTTGCAAGTATTTTTCCCCCCAGTCTTTGGCTTGTTTTAACAATATTAGTGGAAGCTTTTAATTTTAATGAAGCCCAATATATAAATGTTTTTCTTTTATGGACTGTATTTTCGGTATCGTAGCTAAGAAGTATTTGCCTAACCCAAAGCATAAATCTCATTTGAAAAAGTTTTTGGTGTTCTAGCCCTGTCCAAAAATTGGAAATCAAGCACATTATTCAGGGAAAACCCCAAGTTCTGATTTAGTCTTACTTCCTTTGAAACAATTGCATTCTCCTGACTCTGTATCAGCCTATGGAGCTGTCACCCAGAATTACTGCCTCCCAGAGGCTTTGTACTATCCCAGGTTATCAAGGAAGAGTGTTCTCTTGTGAAGGCTAGAACAAGGGTCTTTATGGGCACCAGTCCTCCTTGCTCTTCTACCTGCTCCTTCCCACACCCGTGGCCCAAATCAGTAGGGAAATGTATCGCCATAGCTGGAGGTGTGTCAAAGTCTGATGTGTTGTGCCTTGGATTTTTCTGGCAAGTGCTTCTTTCAGAAAAACAGGAGCCACCTGTTTGATTTTTTTTTCCCCCAGGGCAGAAACATGACCAGATTTGTGTTTTAGATACTTCATTCAGACTGTCAGATGGAGGGGTCAGACTCAGAGCCAGGAAGTGACTCAGAGATGGGGAAGATCTGAGGCAGAACCTGGGGTTGGAGAAGCAGATGTACATAATGAGATTTAGTGAGATTGACATGAGATGGTGAGAAATTCGGAAACACAGCCAGGTTGGGGCTTGGCTGATTAGGGAGGGGGCGATCCACAGGGTTTGGGGTGGGTGGGTGGGTGGATGGGTGAAGATAATCATGACTTCAATTTCTGATGCTTCGTGGTCCTGAAGTCCACCAAGGAGTTCAACCCCGCCCCTCATTCTCATGACTGTAGACTGTGCAGTTTATCCAGGTCATTGACAAAAAGTGTGGGGAGGAAATGATTTATAAATTATTTCAGCTTGTGGCTTTTTGGTATTTCCTTGTCATAATTATTTTGAATTCACATTATCTGCTTTATGACAAGGAACACTGACACAAGGATTGCACTGCAGAGTTAAGCATTGCTGAATTGTATTGAAATAAGAGGATTGCTAATGTGTATTCCTGACATTTTAGCAGTATCAAATCTGATTTCATCACATTTACAAGGTACTAGGAGCTGGGACCCAGAGGCGGTGTGTTATCATTGCCTAACATAGTGTTCCTTAATTATCAGCACTCTCACACTTCCTGCATGGCAGATTGGAATTGCCAGAAATAGCACAAACTTGAAAATTAGCGTTTTTCTCTTAAATAATCAGGATGCTATATTTATCATTTTTATGGGAGTGGTGTCTTAACGAAGGTAAACTAATTTCACACTCAAAGGTGAGGTAGTTTTCTCCTTTCCTTTATTTAGTCTGTCAATCCCCATTTTCTAGACTCTATTTTTTCAGTCTCTCAAAATTTCCACAGCATGAATAATCATCTTCATTTCCCCCCCCCTCACCAAAAGGGTGTTTCTGCACTTGGCTTGCCCTTGTGATAATTCACTATGTTGGCAATGAGCCCACGAAGAAATGGAAGATTTTGCTTTTCTTTACGGTTACTCATCAGCCTGTGACATTAGCAGTACTTGATCACATGAATTGCACAATTTTTAAACTTCAAGAAAAGTCCAAATGTCTTGTCTAGGTTACTGAGTTCTAATCACAAATATACTACTGCCTGTCTACTGGCAATTGAGTGGAAGAGGAAAGAGAAGAGAGAGGGAATTAAACAAGGGCTAATGGATGGGCAGAATTTTGAGTGGTCTTTGGCACAGAAGTGAAGTAGATGTATTCAATGCATGGTGGTTTCCTCCACATGTAGATTATTATTCTTCCCCTGTACCCACCTTATACTGCAGCACAGGCACGTGATTCCCTGTGGGGGAGCCCCACGTAGGCCCACTTCCCCCATGTGAATCCCTCTCCTACCAGATTAACACTGCCATCTTGTATTTAGATTGATACTGCTAATCTTAAAAAGAAAGTAAAATTGTGGAGTCAATTAATCCTCCAATATAAATGCACGGTGTCCAGCATGCTGGCGATTCTCCTTATGGGAATTTCAGGAAGTATGAAGAGGTAAAGTGTGGAATCTGAAGTCCTGGGAAAAGCAGAGCATTCAAGGTTTTGGATACCTTTCTAGAGTTCCAGAAGCTTTTAGCTATGCTGTCTGTGCACAAGGCCAGCCTTGGAAGAATGCACAGCGGGTACCGTCAGCATCACTCATGTTGCACTCTCATGTGACACTTCTGTTGTTAGTTTTGCATTGAATGATAGGTTCTTTCTGGCAAAGACATTGTAAACTTGAGGGAAGAACTGTAGCTAATATGTCTTTGTTTTTGCAACATTGTAGCTGTGCACAGTGCTTGACTGTTGTGGGTGTTTGGTAAATTGATGCTGATAATAGAAAAGAGAAATAGAGCAAGAGAGAGAGAGAGCAAGAGAAAGAGAGATAACAGAGAGACAGGGAATGACAGAAATAGAACAGGGATGGGAAAGATTTAAGAAATGTTAAAATAGGAGCTGGGCACAGTGGCTCATGCTGTAATCCTAGCACTTGGGAGGCTGAGGCAGGTGGATCACCTGAGGTCAGGAGTTCGAGACCAGCCTGACCAAAAGTGGTGAAACCCTATCCTTATTAAAAATACAAAAATTACCCGGCCATGGTGATGCACACCTGTAATTCCAGTTACTCAGGAGGTGAGGCAGGAGAATTGCTTGAACCTGGGAGGAGGATGTTGCAGTGAGTGGAGATTGCACCACTGAACTCCAGCCTGGGTGACAAAGTGAGACTCTGTCTCAAAAAACAAAAACAAACAAAAAGTTAAAATAGTAGTTTGCTGAAAAGAAGGAAGAGAAACTCAAAAGCATATAAAAACTAAAATGTAAAATAAAAGAGAAATGTAGAATTCTAGGTTTTTAGGTTTAGGGCTGAAAGAGATTTTAGAGGGCACTGAAGTCTCCTCCCATTCAAAGCCAGATTTCTGTGTCCTCGAATCATAGGAAGCTTTGTCTGTCTGGTAACATTAAGAAGTCAGTGAGGCTGTGTGGTCAGACATGGTCTCTTTGAAGGTGGTGAACAGCGCAGGTGTTGGGCACTGGCCCGTGATGTAAGCGTTCCACACAGGGAATCACATCCCTGAAGGGAGCTTGTTGTGAATTTTGACTGGTTTTACCACCTGGCAGTATGTCGTCTTTCAAGGAAAATGACTCCAATTTACTGCTAGAAGACCACCTCTCTCCATTCTCAGGCTAGATGCTGTAGGTAGTGGCAATTCCCTCTCAGACAAGGGACAGGCATGGGATTCAGGCTTGGCCAGTTGTAGTATTGCATTCCCCTGGCTGTTGTGAGTGGTTCAAGGATGGGCACACAACCTAATCCCAATCCAAAAGAAAACACAACCTTGACACTTTCTGGAGCTGTTAGGAAGAAGACTGACAACTCCAAATTTTCAGGAACATAAAAATAATGTCTAGTTTCTTCTGGCATGGTGGAGTAAAGAGACTCATGAATCCTCTCTTCAGAATACAGCTAGCAAACTGAAAATCATTATCAAAAACAACCATTTCAGAGAGTTGGAAATTGACCAGAGGCAAACAACATATTGAGAGGTGTTTATTCATGTAAAAACCACTGAGCTTCAGATAAGAAGGGTAGAGTATGTGTCATTCTTGCCTGGGACTACTTTATTTCTCATTTCCTTGCCTTAAGCTTAGTATCCAAAGTGGTTCTACTACGGTGGGGGTGGGGCAAGAACACTAGAAGCTTAGTCATAACTGGGAAAAAATATTTGTAAATCATGGTATGCAAAGGATTTGTATTCAAAATATATGAAGAATACTTACAACCAAGTAATAAGAAAGAAAGCAACCCAATTTAAAAACAGGCAAAAAATTGAATTAGATACTTTATGGAGGGGGATATGAAAATGGCTAATATGCACATGCTGAGGTGCTCAGCATCATTAGTCATTAGGGAAATGCGGTTTTAAGCTGCAATAAGATATCACTACACACGTGTCAAAATGGCTATAATCAAAATGGCAAAAATCAAGGCAATCCAAAACAAAAAGAACAAAGCTGAAGGCAAACTATGCATCTGACAAAGTTCTAACATCTAGCATCTATAAGGAATTTAAATTTACAAGAGAAAAAGTAACAACCCCACTAAAAAGTGGGCAAAGGACATGAATAGATATGTTTCAAAAGAAGACATACATGCAGCCAACAATCATATTAAAAAAAGATCAACATCACTTGTCATTAGAGACATGCAAATCAAAACCACGATGATATACCATCTCATATCAGTCAGAATGGCTACTATTAAAAAGGCAAAAAATAGCAAATGCTGGTTAGCTTGTGGAGAAAAAGGAACACTTATACATTGTTGGTGGGAGTGTAAATTAGTTCAACCATTGTGGAAGACCGTGTGGCGATTTCTCAAAGACCTAAAGAAAGAAATACCGTTTTGACCCAACAGTCCTATTACTGGATGTATACCCAAAGGACTATTAATCATTCAGGCTGGGCACAGTGGCTCATGCTTGTAATCACAGCATTTTGGGAGGCCAAGGTGGGCAGATTACCTGAGGTCAGGAGTTCGAGACCAGCCTGGCTAACATGGTGAAACCCCATCTTTACTAAAAATACAAAAATTATCAGGGTGTGGTGGCACATGCCTGTAATCCCAGCTACTAGGGAGGCTAAGGCAGGAGAATCGCTTGAACCCAGGAGGCAGAAGTTGCAATGAGCCGAGATTGCACCACTGGACTCCAGCTGGGGTGATGGAGCGAGATTCCATCTGAAAAAAAAAAAAGGAAAATAAATCATTCTATTATAAAGACACACACTTAGAATATGTTTATTGCAGCATTATTCACAATAGCAAAGACATGGGATCAGTCTAAATGTATTCATATGCATAATATTCTATGGTGTATTCTTGATAGACTGGATAAAGAAAACGTGGTACATATACACCATAGAATACCGTGCAGTCATAAAAAGAATGAGATGTCTTTTGCAGGGACATGGATGGAGTTGGAGGCCATTATCCTTAGCAAACTAACACAGGAACAGAAAACCAAATACAGCATGTTCTCACTTATAAGTGGGAGCTAAATGCTGAGAACACGTGGGCACAAAGAGGAGAACACACCTGGGGTCTATTGGAGGGTGAAAGGTGGTGGGAGGGGAGAGGAACCAGGAAAACTAACTAATGGATACTAGGCTTTATTCCTGGGTGATGAAATAATCTATATAACAAAGTCCCGTAGGACACATTTACCTATGTAACAAACCTGCACATTCTGCACAGGTACCCTTGAACTTAAAAGTTAAAAAAATGGCAAAGTCAAGTCCTAGAGAAGGTGTGGAGAAACAGAAATCCTTGTACATTTCTGGCGGAAAAGTAGACAGATACAGGCACTTCAGAAAACAGTTTGGCACTTAAAAAAATTAAACATGAATTTACCATATGACCCAACAATTTTATCCTTAGATATCTTCCCAAGAGAGATAGACATATATGTTCACACAAACACTTGTACACAAAATTTCATAACAGCGTTATATGTAATAGCCCAAAGTAGAAACAATTCAAATGTATATCAACTATTGAATGAATAAATTAAGTGCAGTTTATCTACACAATGAAATACTATTCAGCAAAAAAAATGATATTCTGATACATGCTACAACATGGATGAACCTTGAAAATGTTATACTAAGTGAAAGAAGCCAGATACAAAAGACTATATGTTATTTATTAGGTTATTTATTACTTTAATTGAATGGCAAAAACCACAATTATGTTTGCACCAACCTAATATTTCTATTTATATAAAATGTCATAAGAGGGACAATCAGTAGTCACAGAAAGCAGGTCAGTGGTTGTCTGCATCTGGGGGATGGGAGCAGAGATTGATTATAAACAGGCACCGGTAAAGTTTTTGGAGAGAGAAACAAGCTCTAAAATTAAATTATGGTAATGGTTGCATGGCTCTAAACATTTGCTAAAAAATATTCAATTGTACACTGACAATAAGTGAATTTTACGGTATTAAATTATACCTCAATAAAGTTGTAAAAAAGAAAGTGATGCCTATAGCTTCACTAGTGGTAAGAGACATGCAAATTAAAGGACCTAATAAATAACATTTGTCATTTTCCAGATTGGCAAAAATACTAAAGAGTTAAATCATGTGTCACTGGTAAATATGCAGGAAAAAGTAGAAGTAATAATTGTTTCAGCTTTTTAATAAAGAAATATGGAAGTAATGTTTAGATTTAAAAACACCTGGCAGGGCACAGTGGCTCACATCCATAATCCCAGCACTGTGGGAAGCCGAGGTATAAGGTTTACTTGAGTTTGAGGCTCCAGTGAGCTATGATTGTGCCACTGCACTCCAGCCTATGCAACACCCTGTCTCTTCAATCCAAACCAAATTAAACCAAACCAAACCAAAACACACCTATGTTCTCTGGTTCTGGAATCCCATATCTGGAAGTGTATCCCATAAAATAAAGATACAGCAGTAAGTATACATTTTTTTTTTTTTAAACAGGCAAGGAAGACTTTATTCAAGACTATTTCAAAGGAGGAGAGAGATTGAGCTCAACTTCCCCAAAACAAAGGGTTGGAGATTTTTTGTTTGTTTTTTCCTTTAAGGTCTGGGATACATGTGCTGAATGTGCAGCCTTGTTACATAAGTGTATATGTCCCATGGTGGTTTGCTGCACCTTTAACCCATAATCTAGGTTTTAAGCTCTGCATGCATGAAGTATTTGTCCTAATGCTCTCCCTTTCCTTTTTCCCCACCCCCCAAGTAGGCCCCAGTGTGTGATGTTCCCCTCCCTGTGTCCATGCGTTCTCATTGTTCAGCTCCCACTTATGAGTGGGAACATGTGGTGTTTGGTTTTCTGTGCCTGTGTTAGTTTGCTGAGGATGATGGTTCCCAGCTTCATCTATGTTCCTGCAAAGGACATAAACTCATTCTTTTTTATGGCTGCATAGTATTCCATGGCATATATGTGCCACATTTTCTTTATTCAGTCCTTCATTGATGGCATTTGTGTTGGTTCCAAGTCTTTGCTATTGTAAATAGTGCTGCAGTAAACATATGTGTACATGTGTCTTTATAGTAGAATGATTTATAATCCTTTGGGTATACACCCAATAATGGGATTGCTGGGTCAAAGGGTATGTTTAGTTCTGCATCCTTGAGGAATCTCCATACTGTCTTGCACAATGGTTGAACTAATTCAGTCATTGTGCAAGACAGCGTAAAAAGCGTTTCTATTTCTCCACATCCTCCAGCACTCATTGTTTCCAGACTTTTTAATGATTGCCATTCTAACTGGCCTGAGATGGTATCTCATTGTGGTTTTGATTTGCACTTCTCTAATGACAAGTGATGATGAGCTTTTTTTCATATGTTTGTTGGCTACATAAATGTCTTCTTTTGATTAATGTCTGTTCATGTCCTTTGCCCACTTTTTGATGGGGTTGTTTGTTTTTTTCTTGTAAATTTGTTTGAGTTCCTTGTAGATTGTAGATATTAGCCCTTTGTCAGGTGGATAGATTGCAAAAATTTTCTCCATTCTGTAGGTTGCCTGTTCCCTCTGACGATAGTTTCTTTTGCTAAGCAGAGGCTCTTTAGTTTAATGGATCTCGTTTGTCAATTTTGCCTTTTGTTGTAATTGCTCTTGGTGTTTTAGTCATGAAGTCTTTGCCCATGCCTATGTCCTGAATGATATTGCCTAGGTTTTCTTCTAGGGATTTTATAGTTTTAGGTTTTGCATTTAAGTCTTCAATCCATCTTGAGTTAATTTTTGTATAAGGTGTAAGGAAGGGGCCCAGTTTCTGTTTTCTGCATATGGCTAGCCAGTTTTCCCAGCACCATTTATTGTAGGGAATCCTTTCCCCATTGCGTGTTTTTGTCATGTTTGTCAAAGACCAGATGGTTGTAGATGTGTGATGTTATTTCTGAAGCCTCTGTTCTGTTTCATTGTTCTATATATCTGTTTTGATCCTTTGAAAACTGACACAAGATAAGGATGTCCTCTCTCACCACTCCTATTCAACATGGTATTGGAAGTTATAGCCAGAGCAATCAGGCATGATAAAGAAATAAAAGGTGTTCAGTTAGGAATTGAGGAAGTCAAATTATCTCTGTTCGCAGGTGACATGATTGTATATTTGGAGGACCCCATCATCTCAACCCAAAAACTCCTTAAGCTGATAAACAACTTCAGCAAAGTCTCAGGATACAAAATCAATGTGCAAAAATCACAAGCATTTCTATACACCAATAATAGACAAGCAGAGAGCCCAAGAGTGAACTCCCATTTACGATCACTACAAACATAATAAAACATCCTAGGAATATAGCTAACAAGGGATGTGAAGGACGTCTTCAAGAACTACAACCATTGCTCAAGGAAATAAGAGAGGACACAAACAAATGGAAAAACATTCCATGCTCATGGATAGGAAGAATAAATATCATGAAAATGGCCATATTGCCCGAAGTAATTTATAGATTCAGTGGTAGTCTCATCAAGCTACTACTGACTTTCTTCACAGCACTAAAAAAAAAAAAATACTTTCAATTTCATATGGAACCAAAAAAGAGCACATATACTCAAGACAATTCTAAACAAAAAGAACAAAGCTGGAGGCATCACACTGCCTGACTTTAAACTATACCATAAGTATACATTTTAAATAATTTTGTTGTAGCATTATATTTAGTAGCAAAATGAAAACAACAACCTGGAAACACAGGGATGTGTATCAATGTGGAATGAACAAATGGTGATACATCCGTATTATGGTTGTAGAGTGTAGTTACAGTTAACTTGAAGAGGAAGTGGGTTAATATGGGTGAATTGAGTAGGTACACAATCCTTGAGAGGGCTGGGTTGAGGATGTAGAATAAATTTCTAGGACACAGGCATTGAACTGGCCTATCAAGTTTGCTGCTCTCTCTGGCACAATCAGATAAGAATGATGGTAGATTGTTGTTGGTAGTTGGTTGGTAGATAGTGGTGGTATTATTGTTCTCAATTATTTGCTCCCCTTACTTGTTAGAGGATTATACTTTTCCACCCCATTAATATCAAGTGTGGCCATATGATTTGCTCTGATGTAGTGTCAATGGGGATGATGTGTGCCAGCTTCAAATAAAGGCATAAGGTGCCTTTGCATGGTTCTGCTGTCTTTTCAGTCTAGCACAACTGTGATATGTTCTTGATATGGGCTGCTCCTTCACCCTGAATCCCAGAATAATGAAGACAGAAGAGTAGAGGCGAATCAAACCGATTGCCAAGGTATACCCTCAGATAAAAATTACTTTTTGTCTTTAGCCACTAAGATTTTTTTTAAAGCAGCATGATGTAGTAGAAGCTGACTAATACAGCTGGAGAGTCAGAAATCTGCAGCCCCGATTCTGGACCCAAGATGCACTATCGTAGTCAGGATTTAAAGCAGCAAATAAGTGCCTTGCCCCTGACTTTTGGTATCCATGAAGGTAGGCACCAGTCACTGGCATTCCTAGGACAGCTCCTATGTAGCAACCTCCATGACTGCAGCTGAGATGCCAGAAACAGTCAAAGCAAAATTCCTCCCCATTTTAACTTCCAAATCTCTTGGGTACCTGTTTGGTAGAAACTAGGTAAAATAAGCGATCATAGGTCTAGAGGAGGCTGGAGATGTAGTCCTTAACACTCAGTAAGACATACTCCAGCAAGATTAGAATGCAGGTGAATGAGCTTGGCTTCAGTATCTGCCACTCATATCACAAACTATCATTTACGCTTTAAAAAGAACGAGTTAACCTCCATCACTTAGGTTGTGGTCTCCAAACGGCATTTTATACTGAGACTATAGCAGTCAATCATAGGAGTTTCTGTTGGCTAAAGCTGGGAAAACTTGAATATTAAAATAATAATTGCAAAAAATTGAAATTTATCAAATATATACAAATGAGTTTTAGTGATGCCCAAACAATGTTTGAAATAATGAATTTAGGTCATTGAGTCCCAGTATCATTGAGTGAAAGGCTGTGGGAAAACTATAATAGATGGGTAGGTTGATAGCACCTGAACCACCAATCCATCTCCATTTACTGAAAGTGAAACAACCAGATGCAATGCAACAGGAAGCCAAAAGAGTTTAATCCAAATATCTAAATTGGGTATTGGATACTGGACATAGCGGCTTACATTTGTAATCCCAGCATTTTGGGAGGCCAAGTTGGGAAAATTGATTGAAGCCAAGAGTGTGAGACCAGCCTGAGCCACAAAGCTAGACTCCATCTCTATGAAGTAAAAATTAAAAAATCTAGTGAGGGAGGCAGTGACGTGCAGTTGTAGTCTCAGCTACTAGGGAGGCTGAGGTAGGAGGATCACTTATGCCCAGGAGTTCAAGGCTGCAGTGAGCTATGAGTGTACCACTACAATTCAGCTTGGGGTGACAGAGCAACATCCCTTCTCAAAATACATAAAAGATAGATGAAAGATAGATAGATGGAAAGAACCAAGTCTATACCTCTAATTGCCAGTTTACAGGAAATATAGGAGATAGGTTACATGTTAATTGATACCTTGAGGATGTGGTTGGCTTACTTCAAACTGTAGTAAATTTTATTAAGCAAATGAACAGGTCTCTTCACATGTACATACAGACACACACACACACACAGTGCCTGTTCAAAAGTAGAGAAAGGAAAACTATTATGAATTAAAGGTGACTTAATACTTCAAACTATACTACAAGGCTACAGTAATCAAAACAGCATGGTACTGATACCAAAACAGAGATATAGACCAATGAAACAAAACAGAGGCCTCAGAAGTAACACCACACATCTACAACCATCTGATCTTTGACAAAACTGACAAAAACAAGCAATGGGCAAAGGATTCCTTATTTAATAAATGGTGTTGGGAAAACTGGCCAGCCATATGCAGAAAGCTGAAACTGAACCCCTTCCTTACACTTTATACAAAAATTAACTCCAGATGGATTAAAGACTTAAATATAAGACCTAATACCATAAAAACCCTAGAAGAAAACCTAGGCAATACCATTCAGGACATTCATGAGTTTTAGTGATACCCAAACAGTGTTTGAAATAACATTGCTTAGGCAAGGACTTCATGACTAAAACACCAAAAGCAATGGCAACAAAAGCCAAAATAGACAAATAGAATCTAATTAAACTTAAGAGCTTCTGTACAGCAAAAGAAACTATCATTAGAGTGAACTGGCAACTAACAGAATGGAGAAAAATTTTTGCAATCTAACCATCTAACAAAGGGCTAATAACCAGAATCTACAAAGAACTTAAACAAATTTACAAGGAAAAAACAACCCCATCAAAAAGTGGGCAAAAGATATAAACAGACACTTTTCAAAAGAAGGCATTTATGCAGCCAAGCAAATGCATGAAAAAAGCTTATCATCACTTGTAATTAGAGAAATGCAAATCAAAACCACATTGAGATACCATCTCATACCAGTTACAATGGCAATCATTAAAAAATCAAGAGACAACAGTGCTGGAGAGGATGTGGAGAAATAGAAACACTTTTACATTGTTGGTGGGAGTGTAAATTAGTTCAACCATTGTGGAAGACAGTGTGGTGATTCCTCAAGGATCTAGAAACAGAAATACCATTTGACTCAGCACTCCCATTATTGGGTATATACCCAAAGGATTATAAAACATTCTGTTATAAAGACACATGCACACGTATGTTTATTGTGGCACTGTTTACAACAGCAAAGACTTGGAACCAACCCAAATGCCCATCAAAGATAGATTGGATAAGGAAAATGTGGCACATATACACCATGGAATACTATGCAGCCATAAAAAAGGATGAGTTCATGTCCTTTGCAGGGACATGGCTGAAACTGGAAACCATTATTCTCAGTGAATTGGCAAAAGAACAGAAAACCAAACACTGCATGTTCTCACTCATAAGTGGGTATTAAACAATGAGAACACATGAACACAGGGAGGGGAATATCACACACTGGGGTCTTTTGGGGAGTGGAGGGCTAGGGGAGGGATAGCAGGGTGTGGGGAGTGGGAGGGATAACATTAGGAGAAATACCTAATGTAGATGAAGGGGGGGGTGAATGCAGCAAACCCCAAGGCACATATATACCTATGTAACAAACCTGCATGTTATGCACATGTACCCCAAAACTTAAAGTATAATAATAAAAAAAAACCATGCTAAGTGAAATAAGTCAGTTACAGAAGACTACATATTTCGTGATTTTGTTTATATAAATTGTCCATAGTAGATAAATCTGTAGAAACAGAAAACAGATTGGTGGTTGTTTAGAGCTTGGGCATGTTGCGGGAAATGAAGAGTGACTACTAATGCGTACTGGGCTTCTTTTGGGGTGATAAAAATATTTAACAGTTGATTGTGAAGACTGCACAATCCTATGAATATAATAAAAATGTATAAAAAAGATAAATATCAATGAAATGTAAATTTAGGTCTTTAGAACCCAATTAAACATACCAGGTATAAAAAGAGACTTTTTCAGGCAATAAGAAAATGCTATACACACAGTATTGCATGATATTAAGCAATTGTTCGTTTTGTAAAGTATGATAGGTATTGTGATTATTTTAAAGCTCTTCATCTGCTAAAATACATAGTGAAATATTTATGAGTAAAATACTGTCATGTCTGAAATTCTCTATAAAATACTCCAACCCCTAACAGAAAAAAGGAAGGAAGAGAGAGAAGAAGGAAGGAGGAGAGAGGAAGGAGGAGAGAAAAAGAAGGAAGGAAGGAGAGAGGGAGGCACAGAGGAAGGAGGGAGGGAGGGAGGAAGAAAGGAAAGAAAATAGAAAATGAAGGTGTATTTGTTTTTCATTGTTGCTGTCGCAAATTTTTACAAGCTTACTAGCCTAAAAAACACACATTTATTTTCTTGCAATTGTATGATTTAGAAGTCTGGCATTGGTCTCACTGGGCTAAAATTAAAGTGTTGTGACTATGTTCTTTTCTGAGGACAAGAAGAGAATCCATGTCCTTGCCTTTTCCAGCTTCTAGAGGCCATGGCTTATGACCCTGTTTCTCCATCTTCAAAACCAGCAAGATGTTATTTCTCTAATCATTCTTCCATAGTTGTATGTTCTCTAATTACAGTGAGGAAAGATACTCTTATTTTAAGGATTCACATAATTAGGTTGAGCCCACATGGACAATCTAGGATAATTTCCTCATCTCAAGTTATTTAAATTTAAGCATATCTGCAAATCCCTTTGCTATGTAAGATAACATATTTACAGAGAATCAGGATGTGGACATCTTTGAGGGGGCAATTTTCTGCTTACCACAGGAAGGACTAATGGAGCAAGATTGGGAAAATGTAAATATTTATAATTGTTGAAGCTGATGACAGATATGTGGGAGTTCATCATACATTTCTCACTTCTTTGTTTATGTAGGAAAATTCCATAATGAAAACCCACAAAAAATCAGTTGGATGTTTTGTTAGTCCACTTTGCATTGCTATAAAGGAATGCCTGAGGCCAGATAATTTATAAAGAAAAAAGGTTTATTTTGGCTCACAGCTCTTCAGGTTGTACAGGAAGTATGGTGCTAACATCTTCTCCTGGTAAGACCTCAGGAAGCCTTAAATCATGACAGACGGCAAAGGTGGAGCAGGCATGTCACATGGCAAGAGAGGGAGCCAGAGAGAGAAAGGAGGAGGTGCTAGGCTCCTTTAAACAACTAGCTCTCCTGTAAACTAACAGAATGAGAACTCATCCATTACTATGGGGGAGGGCACCAAGCCGTTCATGAGGGATCCACACCCATCACCCAACACCTCCCACTAGGCCCCACCTCCAACATTGGGGATCACATTTCAACATAAGATTTGGAAAGGAAGCACATCCAAACCTTACCCAAGTGCATTGCAGCTGACGATTTACATGATGAATTATAAAGTGGCAAAAGGAAACTTAACAGAGAAGTAAAAGTAATATAATCTCAGTTTAATAACATAAGCAGTGACTTAATTCTATTTGTTTGCTTCCTCCCCCTCCTCTCCCCCTCCCTCTCCTTCCCTCCTTGCCTCCCTTTCTTCCTTCCTTCCTTGCTTTCCTTGCTTTCTTGCTTTCTCTCTCTCTCTTTCTCCCCCTTCCCTCCCTCCCTTCTTCCTTCTTTCTTTCTCATTTATCTATATATGATTAAATGAACCTGGAGAAAGGTAGGATAGAATATTTAGGTAAGCTGTGTAAGATGTGTCTATTGGCATAGGGGGAGAGGTAAACAAAAATCCAAACAGAGTTCAATAATTACTTGATTTTAAAAGTGAGCATATAAGCCAATTTATGGAAAGTTTATATATGAAAATGTGTATTTGTATACAGTCATGCACTGTGTGATGACATTTCAGTCAACAACGAACTGCATGTATAATGGTGGTTCCATAAGATTATAATAAAACTAAAAAGTTTTTATCCCCCTAGTGCAACACATTACTCACATGTTCGTGGTGATGCTGGTGTAAACAAATCTACTTTGCTGCCAGACACATAAAAGTATAACACATTCATATAATTATGAGTAATACATAGTACTTGGTGATGATAATAAATGACTATGTTACTGGTTTACGTACTCACTATACTATAATTTTTAGAGTATATTTCTTCTACACACAAACATACATACACATGTATATATAAACTGTGTGTGATCTATCTATCTGTATCTACCTATTCTCTCTCTGTTATACATATTAACTGTAAAACAGACTCAGGCAAGTTCTTCAGGAGGAGTTCCAGAAGAAGGTGTTTTTATAGATGATGACAGCTTCATGTATATTACTACCCCTGAAGACCTTCTACTGGAACAAGATGTGGAGGTGGAAGACAGTATAATACAGCTAATGTGTGTATTTGTGTCTTAGTTTTTTTTTTTTTTCTTTTTCTTTTTTTTTTTTGAGATGGAGTTTCACTCTTGTTGCCCAGGCTGGAGTGCAGTTGCACGATGTCAGCTCACTGCAACCTCTGCCTTCCGGTTTCAAGCAATTCTCCTGTCTCAGCCTCCTAAGCAGCTGAGATTACAGGTGCCTGCCACCATGCCCAGGTAATTTTGGTATTTTTAGTAGACACGGGATTTCACCATGTTGGCCAGTATGGTCTCAAACTTCTGACCTCGTGATCCACCCACCTTGGCCTCCCCAAAGTGCTGGGATTACAGGCGTGAGCCACCGTGCCTGGCCAGTCTTTAATAAAATAGTCTAAAAAGTAAAACAAAAACAAAAACAAAAAAATAGAAAAACATATATAAAATAAGAATATAAAACAATTTGTACAACAAAAGAGTTAAAAAGTTTATAAAGTGAAAATGTTACAGTAAGCTAAGGCTAACTTATTGAAGAAAAATTACTTAGTATAGCCTACTGTACAGTGCTTGTAAAGTGTGAGGTTGTGTACAATACTAGGCCTTCACATTCACTCAGCACTCACTCACTTGCTCACTCACTCACTCACTCACTGACTCACCCATAACGACTTCCCACCCTGCAAGCTCCATTCATGGTATGGGCTCTACTCAGGTGTGCCATTTAAAAAATCTCTTATACCATATTTTTACTGTATCTTTTCCATGTTTAGATATGTATGGATGCACAAATACTTACCATTATGTTACAATTGCCTATAAAATTCAGTACAGTAACATGCTGTACAGGTTTGTAGCCTAGGAGCAATAGGCTGTAGCACATAGCTTAGGTGTGTAGCAGGTTATATCATATTGAGCTATGTAAGTATACTCTGTAATGCTCACACAATGACAAAATTGCCTAATGACACATTTCCTAGAATGCATTCCCATTGTTAAGCAATGTGTGACTATGTTTGTGTCATTTATATAGAGACATATTAATGGATACATAAATGGATGAAATCACCAGAATCTAGTTATCTCAGGGTAGAAAGTATTTGGGGTGATTTTTATTTTCCCCCTTGCCATTTTCTATGTTGCTTGAAATTTTTTTGATATATTCTAAAAAATCATAAAACAGATAATAAAGTGATTTTAGTTGTGGAAAATAAAACATGAATGAATATTATGAATATACCTTGTGTCACAGACTTCACCTCCACCCACTGCTTCCTTCCTGTCTCACACCTCCTTAACAGAGATAGAACTAAAATTCTGCATACCATTAATACTGAAGATGATTCTGCATGGTTTAGAGGAAGAAAGTAGGATCTAATATCCCTGAACTTTACACGTTGTTAGAAAATATGCAATTACAAATATATGTTAAAAATTCTGAACAACCATTAAAAGAACAGAAATTGTTACCATCAAACCAAGAAAAGGGGGAAAGTGTGTGTGCGTGTGTGTGTGTGTGTGTGTGTGTGTGTGTTTACAAAACAAAACCAGTGGAAAAAGGGAAGTTTAGGAAAGAAAAAATGATAGGTAAAACATGATAAACAAAGAATAAAAAATGTATGTATTAGTAATCACATGTGTAAACATATTCAACTAACCTATTAAAGTACAGGGACTACGACGTTGACTAAAAATACAAATGTTTTAAAATCCATTTCTCCACTGCTTATGAGTCGCAAATAAAATTAATATAGTAGGGTTAAAAGTATACAACTGCACCTAGTTGGAAAAGGTTAAAAGTACATAGGCTTTGTGGTGCAATGGATAGCACATTGGACTTCTAGCCTAAATTGAAAAAGTAAATGATGGAAATAGCATATAAGACAAATGCTAGCCCTAAGAAAGTTGTTCTATGAGATAAAATAGAATTTAAGGTGAAAAACCTTAAGATCTTGCATAAGTGGTATAATTCACTAAGATATAATAATTGTGACCTTACGCTACTAATAACATGACCTAGAAATAGAACTACAACGTAAAATTGCTAGATAATCCCCAGTCCTAGTGGGAGAGTTTAATACAGAACTGTCACAAACTGATGAATCAGGAAGACAAAAATTAGTCAAGGGCCCTAGGACTCATGAGTTCCATGCAAAAAGGCACAGTAACAGTTGGGCAGGTAGAAGGAAGAAGGAGAAAGGTTTTTGGAGATGCCCATTTCCAGTCATCCCCAGGCACACATCAGTGAGAATATAATAGAAACCTCAAATTTAATCTTTGCTCTGAGCTCATTCTGTAGGGTTTCACAAAGAATGTTACCCTGTAGCCTAGAGAGGTCAGCCAAGTCTCTAAAGCCAAATCAAAGCCAATTCAGACATTGAAATACAAATTGAAAAGCGTTATTTGCTACTCAGATACATTTTTTTCAAGTATATGTAAGTTTTGGGCCAGGGAGAGGTGAAGGAATGCTTCGTCCTGAAAATAAAAAATTGAAAAGAAAAAAATTAATATTAATGACGTTTACAGTGTGCTGCTAACAATCCTCGTGAGTGAAACTCAAATGCTAACATGATCACTCACTCTGACTTGCTTGCTTTGCAAAATGGTTTGCCACAGGGCACCCTTGAGTAATGAGTTCCTTAGTGCATTCTGTTCGAGGCACCTGTTACCAAAGTGCAGCTGGCAGCAGTTCTGGGGCCAGGAGTTCTTCACAGGAAGGCACTACTAGCTTGGCGCACTTGGTTTCTTGTAGTTAGACTCCTGCAGCTGAGAATGGAAACACAGCCTCGGTGCAATTGTACACCAGGCTGCATGTTCCAGGTGGCATTAGGGAGCTGGGACCACTGGTGTTCCCAGTTACCAGGGCCCACTCTTTAATAAAATGATTATGGGGTTATAAACCCGTGATGGAAAAGTTGTGAGCTCAAGAGAAATTAATCAGATGGGGGAAAGCTGCACAGCTGGACACATTTCAATGAAGTATGAATTAAGTGAATAGTGCAGCTCACTATAGAAAAATAAGGAAACATAGGCAAGCAAAAAGACAAAAAATACCCCATTTGTCAGGTAATCCTAATACCCGGTGTTATTTTTCTCCTGGAGGTGTTGTCAATTTGAAAGACCAGATAGAGGCTGAAAAGATAAATAGAGCTTTAATTATTGCATGAGGATGGATGTGATAGACAAAAATGTGAAGTGGAGCCCAAGATCAGAGAGAGGCCTCGTAAGTATTCAAAGCTTTCAATTAGGACTTCTCAAAGTTTGCACCTTAGGAATACAGAAGGCTATCTGTGAATTATCTCAGATCCTGTCTGAATTTAAGCAACCTGTGCCCTTTCTAAATGTCTGATACAAGAAGACTAATTTCTTTTCGGAGAAATATAGCATTATCCAGTACCTCAAATGATTTCTTCGGTTGTTCATATGCAATATCTGGCACGCAATAACAATTGACAAGCATAGAAAACAGACAAAATGACTCGTGATCAAGATTTTTAAAAATTGACAATATAAAAGGTCTGTAGGATATCCAGCTATTGGAGACTTTAAACTATGATTTAGGTTTTAGAAAATAAAAAAGAAGATAAATAATTATAGTTGAGAACTGAAAACTATATCTAAACTCTATATAAAAAGCATCAAATGAAAAAATATAGTAAAGTAATAATAATTGGTTTTGATGTTAGAGTAGATCAGACAAAAAGAAAAACTGGTGAAGTAGAAGTTACGTCAGAAGAAGATAACTAGACTGAAGCACGGAGGGACAAAAAAAAAAAAAAAAAAAAAAAAGCACATACACCCATACACAGATCAGAAAGGATACACAGAATGCAGTGAAAAAGTTTAATAGAAATGCAACTGCATTCCCAGAATGAGAAGAAAGAGACATATGGAAGCTAAAATGACTGAGACATTCTGAAAGTGATGAAAAATACCAAGTCATAGATTCAAGAAATTCTACAAACCTTAAGTAAGATACATATAAAGAAAGCCACATCTAGGCACACTATAATAAACTGTTGGAAACCAAAGAAAAAGTCCAGAAGATAATGGAGTGGCATCTTTAAGGTGATTAAAACAATACAAATCAAGAATTCTATTCCTCTCGAAAATAGTCTTTAAAAATAAAGGTGACAGGAGTGTTTTGTTTTGTTTTGCTTTTGAGGCAGGGTCTTGCTGTGTCAACCAGGCTGGAGTGCAGTGGCGCAATCACAGCTCACTGCAGCCTGGATCTCCTGGGCCCAAGTGATCTTCCCAACTTAGCCCTGAGGAGCCAGAACTACAGGTGTGCACCACCACATCCAGGTCAGTTTTGTATTTTTGGTAGAGACATGGTTTCCCCATATTGCCTGGGCTGGTCTCGAACTCCTAGGCTCAAGCAATCCACCCACCTTGGCCTCCCAAAATGCCAAGATTACAAAAGTGAGCCACCATGCTCAGCCTGAAATGAGGAATTTTAAGATGAACTACAAATAAAAAGAATAATCACTGTCAGAAAGGCTACACTCCAGGGAAATTTCCAGGCAGAATAAAAATTTTCCTGGATGAAAACATGAAATGAAGGAAGAAATGAAGAGCAGTGAAAAGAGTAACTTGGTAAATATGGAGTAATAAGTTCCTGTCAGACTCAACAAACTCACAGAGAACTGTAAACTCTGGAAAAATGCAACAAACAAACCCAATGACATGGAGGTGATAAATAGTGAACAAAAATAGGAAGAATCTGGAGTGTGGAAATATGAAGAAAGAGGCCTGTGTGTGACTCAAAGAAATCCATACAAAAATAAAAGAATAAATGAGATTCGAGCTACCCAAGAGATAGATTTTAGTTTGAGTCTAAAGTTAATTATTTTCTGAAGCAAAAAAGTGCATTCTTCAGAGGAATGTAACAAAATCCAGAGCCTTCACATTGTATCATTCAAATGTTTTGGATACTACCCCATATTACGCAACATATGAAGGAAAAGGAAATGTAATCCAATCTCAGGAGAAAAGACAATTAGCTGAGACCAGCTCTGAGATGATCTAGATGTTTGAACTAGCAGACAAGAATTTTAAAGCAACTATTAAAAGTATGCACAGTGAAATAAATGAAAATATGCTTTCAATACATGAAAAGAGAAAAATCTTATCAGAGAAGTAGAAAGCATTAAAAAAACAAAATTGAAAATTTTGAACTAAAAAATACAATATTTAAAATTAAAATTTCATTTGATGGACTTAACAGAATGAAAATGACAGAGTAGAGTGATATTGAAGATATATCAGTAAAAATTATTCAAACTGAAGAGTATATATGTGAGTAAGTGAAAATGAATATTGACTGTATTAAATAATAATGATGTGAATTTATATAGAATTAAAGTAAACAATGATAGCACAAAAGTGGGTGAAGATAAACGGGGTTCAAGCGTTCTAAAGTCCTTGTATTGTCTAGGAGTGGCAGAAGTACAAGTTAATATTAGACTGATATGAGTTGGGATGTATGTTGTCGTCTCTGAAGTAACAATGAAAAGAATTGAGGAGAAGTTCCAGATGTTACTCTCTTTGACTTTTAGCTGAAACAATAGCTGTGGCTGTCAGGAGAGGTGGGCTAAGGTCTTACTGGTTAGTCCTGAATTACAGGCACAGTTTAGGGAAGAAAAATGGGTACTCGCTCCTGAACCAATTGGATGGCATAATAGATTGTAAAATATACCCACTCTGACTTTGGACTAGGTACTGTGACTTGCTTTAACCAATAAGGCAGACGTAATGATGTGCCCTTTCTGAGCCTAGGTCTCAAGAGACTGTGTTTTTGCATGATCTCTTGCACCTCTGCATCAACATGAGAACATATCCAGGCATATGATAGACACATGAAACAGAGTCAAATCGAACCAGGTTGCCCTAGCACAGGCAAGCCCCTATTTGTTAGGAAACAGTCAAGTCAGCCCCAGAAATGTCAGCAAGCCCAGATGAGATCAACCCACAGTGCACCCTAGTCATGTGAGCAATGAATGCTTGCTTCTATGAACGCTAAGGTTTTGTGATTGTTATGCAGGGTTATTATAACAAAAACTAATGCATATGACTGATGGTGGTTATATCAGCAAGAAAATCAGGATGTACATTTGGGAGGGGTGTAGTTACCAGTAGAGAGACAATTGAATTCATGTAGCAAAAGCAACAAATGGCCATTTCACTGGGACATTAAGGATTTGTATCTCACATCTTCACTGTTGAGCTTTTAGATGCAGAGCCTATCAATGCTTAACTCAAAGGAGTGAATCCATGAGGACAACATTTCAGGTCGTGCTGGAGGGAGAATAGCTCAGTCTCCTTTTACAGGGCAGGGTGGGTTTTATGGTCAGAGTTCTTCCAGGACTCCTACTACCACCATTAAATGGGAGTGATAATGAATAGTAGATGTGCTTTTAGCAGAAGGGCAATAAATAGTTTGATGAAAGATTTTCTCTCATTCCCACCAAGGAATCTCTTCTGTTAGTGGCCCTGTCAGTAGTGTCTTTCAGAGAAGACATACAGTAAGTGGTCCTTCTGTGGAAGCTGATTGCAGAGCTCAGCCCTAAAAGCTAGTTTCTGAGAACTAGCTGGGATTAACAAGAGAGGCATTATTACAATCCTAGGAAAATCTCCTACTTGAGTTGTGTAAAATGTGTTCTATTTCTATAGCACTTTACCTCTTATTTATTTTTTGATAATCTAGTACAGTTCTTGGAGAAAATGGGATAAAATTGCAGCAAGATAAATGTATGCCTATTATAAAGATGAATTTCTTATTGTGATGGTCATTAGATTTAGGAAAGGGATTTTGCAAGGCAGTTGTGAAATCTCTGTCTCCCGAGGCCCATGAGAGCAGGCTCAGACATACTGGCTCAATCTAAGGGTAGGGAAACTGGTCTGTTTGGTTTTCATCTTTTCTGTGGCAAAAAAAAAAAGGCTAGAGAGCATCAACCCTAAAATCTTAGCACCTGCCCATTCTTCCTGCTGCTTCCAGGCCTGTTCAGCCCCATCAGGTTCTGGGGTTTCCTCTCCCTGACCCACACACCTGCTTCCTATTCAAGGGCTACATTTGATCTTCACTGTTGTCCCCCATTTGCCTCATGCTTCCTTCCCCCATTTCTGTTTGGGAGCCATGGGGGATGTCATAAGGGAGAGAAGATGGGTGTGGGCTCAGACCTCCAAACACTCATCCACATACCCCAAAGGAGGGCTTGCCGTGGGCTGGGCATTGTATAGAGCACACAGGTTGGAGCAATGTCTTCCTTTCATTCTACTGTTGGAGACAAAAATAAACCAACAAATAAAAATATGAATAATGTGCTGTCAGATAGGGATAAGTGGTAGAAACAAAGCAGAGTAAGGTATTAAAAAATGACCGAGGCAGAAGACAGTGCATTAGAGGTAAGATGGTCAGAGAGGCCTTTCTTAAGAGATAATATTGGAGCAGAGACCTGAGTGAAATAGTGCAGAAATTATGTGAAAATGGGGAGAAAGACTAGTGCCAAGGCCCTGACACTAGAATGTTCCGAGAGTGTTTAAGAAACAGAAAGGAGGTCAATATGGCTGAGCTGAAGGAGCCAGATGGAGCGTGATCAGAGATGAGACTGGAAAGCTAGGCAGGGGCCAGGCCATATGGGGGCTTGTTGGACACGCAAGCCTTTTGGATTTAATTCTCAGTGATGTGGGACTGAGACAGCTTTGAAGGATTTTGAGGTGGGAAGTGACATGATTTGATTTGTATTTCTAAGGGGCTGCTCTGGTTGCTGTGTGGAATAGACTGGTGGGACATGGTGGGGGCCAGGGGCCAGGGACAACGCTATGGCAACAGGCCCGGTGAGAGGCGATGTTGGCTTGGGCCAGGGCAGCAGCAGTCAAGTGATGACTCATTCTGATACTAAGTCTGAATTCTGGCACTGCCTCTTACAAACTGTGACCTTGGGCAAGTTGCTTAGTTTCTCTGAACTTCAACTTCTTCTTTTTAAAAAACTGAAGATGAATGTACACTTTATGGTCATTTGGTGCACTGTGGGCCCTCACAGTGGGTCTTCGCAGTATACCTTCTCTCTTCTGGATCGTTGTCCTCCTTCCCCTGAGAAGGAGTTCCTACAGCCAGTTTTTAAGCCTCAGTGCAGGAGGTTGAGTTAGCCTCATCAGTTTGTGGTTCATAATCATCACTGGTCCCTCCCTCTTTCATTCTATTTACTTCCTTATTCTCCATTCTCCACTCCCCTTTCCCTCTTGCTTCTGCCCTCAAATAGTGAGTGTTTTATTTCCTAAATCCTTTTACCTCTTTTTTTCCACCACTGGCTGGGACCTGAGTGCTCTGTTGATCAGTGGCAGACAATCATTCTTATCCTACCCGATGCTTCCCTGCCCTACTTCATGCCTTCCTGGCCACAGCTGAACTGAACCAGAAATGGGCACCTGTTGTAAGCTGGGCTAATCAGATCCTCTTCCCCAGGAATTTGGAATTGGAATTCAGAGTTGGTGGTCAGCCCTCTCTCCAGCAAGTGAATTGGAATGTATTGTGAATGTTGGATGGAAGCAGCCATGTTTGGTCACTTGAACATAGAAGCAGAGAAAGAGCAGGAAGCAGGGTAAAAGGAGGCAGTTTAAGAGAGTACACACAGAGAGAAAGGGCAGACAGACAAAAGGACACACAGAGACAGACATGCAGATAATTATAAATACATAAGGAGAGAAATACCATGGGGGAGGCAAGGTCAAGGAGGCACACCCTACACATGCAGTCGCACTTTTAGAGAGAGATGGACAGAAAGAAAGGCAGACAGACGTGGATAAAAATGCAGAGACAAATAGCAGACAAAGAGAGACAGACAGACAGACTGGAATCCCAGACTCAGAGAAGCCATAGGAGACCATACAGATACAGAGGCAGAAAGGCTGCCTGTACTCCTGGGGTCTGCATGGTTGTTGGCTACAGCTCCTTTGGAGGCCTATCTATAATTCTTGCCCACAGGTTTGGTGAGATTGCTCTGAATCCTCATAACAAATCTGATTTTATGTAAGCTTGCTTGAGGGGCTTCCTTTGACATTAAATGCACAATTCAGCCCAGAGCTCTTCTCTGCACTCCAGTTGTGCACCAATTTTACTGTACCCGAAAACTTCAAAGCTGTCACAAACCTAACCCTTCTGAATGAAGCTCTTGTTTCCTCCAGACACGGCATCTCACGCCCTGTCCTACATTCTCAGAAATACAGGAGCCACTTTTGATTCCTCTCATTCCCTCGGACCCTGTGGCCAGCCCATCACTTCACTTGGTTAGTTGTTTGTAATCCATCCACATTTCTCCATTTGCACATTCCATCCTGGTCTAGCCACCATCGTCCCTCACCTGTATCATCCTGCAGCTTCCTAACTGGGCATCCTGCCTTCGCTTTTACCCACTCCTATCCATGCTTCATACAGTTGCCAGAGGATTTCTCTTAAAATATATATTGTCTCATAACATGTCCCTGCTTAAACGCTTTTAAAAAGGCTTCCTATTCCACTCTGCATAAATGCGGGACCTATTGCAGCTTAGCAGGCCTGTAGAACCTGCATCTACATCCTCCTTCAGTCACTGGGCACCACGCCACACACCAAGCCCATATTGACCTCGGGGCAGTGGCACCTGCTGGGGTCTCTGCCCTGACACTTTCCATGGTTAGCTTCTTATCAGGAAGGTCTCACTTAAGTGTGACCTGTTAGATGCTGTTTAAGTTCTCTCCTTATCAATCTCTCTTTGCCAGCGGGTACTTTGCCTTCATTTAGGAAGTCCTCTCACATGAAAGCCTAAACCCTGTGATCCTTGATGGTGCAACTCAAAGTCCCTTCAGGGAAGGATCCAGGAACTCAGTTGTAAGCAATTTTACCCTCCACTGAACTTCTCAGGTCACTTTGCTCTCTAAGCTCCTGTGACCATATTGGCAAGGAAGATATGTTTTGGGGTATCTGTCCACCTCACAAACATCTCCTGTTTTGACAGACTGCCACCCTACAGCCACAGGAAGGGCTCCAGAGCTGTTTGCATCACATAGTCCCATCTCCATATATTCTCCCAGAGTTGATTAAATGAGAAAGGGTCAGGTTGGGTTAGCTGGACTCTCTGTCCTGGGATGCTGCTTTAGGCCTGAGAGGCATTGATTTCAAGCTGTGTTTTCAGGCTAGAACCAAGGCATTGTGGGGCAACCATGTGACCTGTGCAGCAGAGAGTATTGGGATGAGGCAAAAGGCAGGGTGGAGGAGCCGCTTCTAGCCTCAGGTCAGCTCCGGGGAGCCCCAGCTGTTCTTCCCTTTCCTGATGTAGTCATGTCTATGTTTTTATATTGAACACTTCCATGGCTTATGTCTGCATCTTCGTTTTGCTAATTTGAATAGATTTCTGCTACATACAACCACAAGAGTCTTGACTAAATTGGATATTTATGGCAGTGTGTTATGGTTACCACATCTTTCCTCTCAGCTCTCAGCTTCTGGAGGGCAGAAATCTGATTCCATACATTTTTGTATCCTCATAGTGCCTAGTGCAGTGTGGTATGTACAGTTGGGATTCAACTGCAAATTTGTCAAATAAATGAACTATTTATGCTAAAAAAATATCCACATGATCTTATTTATATAGACCTAGATGCAATAATAACATTTTCCAAGAAACAGTGATTAATCTTAAAAATGCTCAGTATTCAAAAAACAGATATTTAAGAAAATTTTCATTTTAATGCAAACTCAGGCAATCATGTCTTGTAAGTAACAACTTTTTTTGATCCTTCTCTGCTTCTGAACCTTCAATGGCTCCCAGTGCCTATTGAGTTCTATTCAAAGTCTTACAGCAGGAATTCAAGATCCAGAATATGGTCCTAGGTTCTCTTCTCCATTTTATCTTCTACCTCATACTCCGGTCAAATTAGACCACTCAACCATTTTGCTTAGACGCCTACTGTAATACTTACAATGCCATCTCTTCATCTTTACTCTCAAAAGTCTTAGCTTCTTCTTGGAGTTTGGAACTGCATCTCCTTTTTATACTAATTCAGCCTGCTCCATCTTCCTCCAGAAATTTTCAAAGCAGTGCTCAAAGAACCATGGTAGGAAGGGAAATACATATGCAGGGGCTTGGGCTCAAAGAACTAAGGTGTCAGAAATGATTCCGATCACAAGTAAAATCAGTCCATCAATTAAATACTTTCAACAAACTCTTCCTGGGTACTTACAACATACAGGCACTGCACCAATTGTTAAGGTTTTTAAAAAAATTTTTCAGTAGTCCCTTTTCCACAATTGTTGACATGGACAAGTGGTATTTCCTCAATCCTTTTGAAAAGAACAGGAAACTAGCTTCAGCTATCCCTTACCCACCAGCTTGAAGCCCATTAACCCATTTCTGTAGAAAAATTCTGGAGCCTTCAATAAATAACAACTTCAAGGGTTTAGGCACTGGAGACTGTGAGGATGTAAATAAAAAGATACCCCTCCTCCTTGTCTGGCTGAGCCTAGGGATGTCAAGAAGGACTTCCTGGAGGAGGTAAACTGAGTTATGTTTGAAAATTATGGTGACTTTGTTTTCTGGCAACCCATCAGAAGCTGCCTTGGGTCTTCCCACACCACCCCTCCCCCTCCTTCCAAGTCTGGAGAGGTGATTGAAGTGTGAATGCTTCTACCACAAACCCTTTAGATAGACCAAAAATACCCCAGTGGCACTTACATTCATAATTAACGCTTAAGCACTTCATTTTATGAAGAATAGCATTGTGTTCTTAGTTATTTCTGGTGCTAATTCAGACTTTCAGAAATAAAGTTTGCTGAAGGTGAGGGGGCCCCTGGACGCAGGTGGCAGTTGGTCAGGATCAGCACTTGCTGTTTTCTGTATTCAGCATCTTAATGCGGCTGGCAAAAATCCATACTGCATGGCTCGCACCTGCTATACAAGTCTCTCCGGGTCATAGAAAACTCTATAATATTCATTTTTCAGAAATCGAAAGTTTCCCTTCAGGTAACACATCAAGATTTATAGCACCTTGGACAAAATTAGGCATTGGATTAGGAATTCAATGTGTGACAATCTGTCTTCCTTCCAGAGAGATATTGTTGCACAAATCAGAAAATCATAGCCTGGTCGTATAATCAACAACATTTCATTCCAGAAAGCATATTATTGCTGGAGTGATAAGGCCTATTGAAGCCACGGATGGCAATTCTTGAGGTTTCTGAACAGCCACACTTTCTGGGAACCCTTGTGTCTTTTCCAAATACATTTGAGCATTTGAGGATTTTCAAGTCAGCTCTGTTCCTTATAACAGGAGCTGATACAGCCAAGGTCATGGGTTCATTCTAACAAGGGACAGTTTTCTTCACTTTTTATGGCTATATTTTCCATCTTTAAAGCTGCTCCAGTGAGTATCTTCCATGTTTTAAAAAAAACCCACAAAAATAAATCTACTAATCCCACATCTCATTCTGTTATGATCTTATTTTTCAAATCCTTCACAGCCAAGCAACAACGTTAATACATGTCATGTGTCCCCTAATAACCATTTATGGCATACCTACTGTTTGTCAAATGCACAATGTTTTATCTACTTTTATTTCATCACAGCAATTCTATAAGATCAGTATTAATATACCTATTTCTAGGTTGAAAACCAGAGGTTTGGAGAGGTCAAGATAGTCATTCAAGGTGCCACAGCTAAGAAGTGGCACAGTGGGGATGACTTTCTGGGCCTCTTTTCACTTCCACTTGTATCCAGGGCAGCCTGGCTTTCTCCTCCATGGGGCCGCTGCAATGACTCTCGTTGAAGACATCAGTGACTACTGTTAAATCCAGTGGAAAGTTTTTACTCCTTGCCTCAGCTGACCTCCCTGCAGCATTTGTCACGGTCCTCTTCCCTCAGACTGCATGATGCCATGCCTTCTGAGTCTCCTTCACCTCCACTGGATGCTCCTTCTGTCTCCTGTATAGCTTTACCTGTCTCTGCCATCTCTTGATGTTGGTGTTACTGGGGAGTCCTGTGCACATCACAGGGTACCCACCCTCGGATGGTCTCATGAATCCCCATGGCTGCAGAGGCCATCTGTAGGCTGCCAACTCCCAGGTCTGTATCTCAGCTTGGCCCTCTCTTCTCAGTCTCAGACCTGAAGGTCCCACTGCCCACTGGACCTCAACGTCCTGGATGCCCTGCAGGTACATCAAGTCCACCCTGAAGAGAACCTATGACACGGTCGTCCTAAGGGACAGTCAGGATTGACCCCATCAGGCCTCCCACCACTGTGGATCTCTTACCTCACGCACACACTCTACACACCTCTGTGTGGCTTAAGCTCCCCCACCACCCAACCTCCTATCCACTTCCCTCCTGCTGTCTAGGATTTATATTCCTCTTCTCTGAATGATCCTTCCACCTTCTTGCTGTCATTGACACCTGAATTCCCCCTAGGAATATGGTTGTCTCATCAGCCTTCTCAAGTAGAGGCTGTCTTTTCCCCCTTCAGAGCCTAGGCTTGAGTGAGGTGTCCTCCTTGCTCCCATTGCCATTTCCAGGTGGTCATGTCTTCCTTCTTCCTAGTCAGGTCTCCATGACAGGCCTCCATGCCAGTTTGTTTGACTTGCACATCATTGGGTTATACACCATCTAACACTGTTTGTTGCAATTATATACTTTCCTCTTAGTCACTCTTCTTCCCGTATCAGTCATCAAAGATTTTAACACCTGGCTCACCGCATTTTTCTCCTCCACTAGCTTTGCCATCATTTTTTGTGACTTCAGCATTCATGGAGATGAGTCATCTAACTTGCTGACCTCTCAGTTGCTTAACTGACTCATCTCCAATAATGCCTTCCTCCACTGCACTTCAGTCACCCCCTCCCATGGCCCACCAAAGACCTTGTCGTTAAAAGAACTTAACCCCAAAGTCTGAATGCTATGCACAGCAACTCTGACCACTGCCAGCTCTCCCACTTGTTTCCTTTAGTGCCCTCCCTCTGGCAAGTCTTTGACTCACTGGAATGTCTAATATTCAGCCTGCCACATTTTCACTACCCAACACAATGATTTCTCTTATTTTAAAACTTCTATTCCATCATTATATTTACTTCTTAGATACATCCCTGCTTCTCTTTTTTTCATTATACTTTCCTGGAAACTTCCTAATTTTGTTGGTTAAAGCCAACTTTGCAACCATTCTCACCTGCATCTAAGAAGCTAACCCTGGCTGCAGAAAAATATCAGATCTCATGTCTTAGTTCGTGTTGAGCTGCTATAACAGAATGCCTGAGACTTGGTCATTTAGACAGATTGAGAATTGTTTCTTCCAGTTCTGGAGGCTGGGATGTCCAAGGGTGAAGGTCCCACATCTGATCAGGGCCTTCTTGCTGCTCACCCCATGGTGGAAGGCATCAAATGCACTACAGGAGAGAAGGAGCAGGGACAAACTCTTTTTTTTTTTTTTTTTTTTTTTTTGAGATGAAGTCTCGCTCTGTCACCCAGGAAGGATTTTGGCTCACTGCAACCTCCACCTCCCAAGTTCAAGTGATTATCCTGCCTCAGCCTCCTGAGTAGCTGGGATTATGGCATTGCCCCACCATGCCCAGCTAATTTTTTGTATTTTTTAGTAGAGACAGGGTTTCACCATGTTGGCCAGGCTAGTCTTGAACTCCTGACCTCAGGTGATCCACCTGCCTCAGCCTCCCAAACTGCTGGGATTACAGGCGTGAGCCACTGCACCCAGCCCCATACTCATCTTTTATCAGGTACCCACCCACTCTATTCATGAGGGAAGAGCCTTTATGAGGTCTTACCTCTCAAGACTGTTGCATTAGGGACTGAGTTCCAGCACAGAAACTTTGGGGAGACACATTCAAAGCATAATAACTCATTTAAAATTTATCCTCACAGATTTCAGTGGGTCTCTAGATCTAAACAACTATTTCACACTTCTTTTTTTTTTTTTCCAGACTTTCTGCATTATCTCACTCTCAGCTTGAATCTTGCTGCTTCTTTCATTGAGAAAAAATAAATCGGAAAAAAACTGCCTCAACCTCCCACTAGCACATCTACCAACCTGCCTGCATTTGTGTCTAGGTGCTCTGACTTCCCCCCTGTAACAATGGGTACATTGCTCCTGCTCCTCTCTAAGGCCAAACATTCCAAGTATATACTGACTTCCTCAAGAATTTTTCTCCTATAGTTTTTCACTCTTTTTTTTCTGTAACATCAGAATTCTCTTCTCTACTGGCTCATTCTTATCAACTTACAACCATGCTTTAACTCCCATCTCGAAGAACATTCCTTGACCCCGCATTCCTCTCTACTGCCCTATTTCTTTGCTCTCCTTTATAGCAAAATTTGTTGAAAAAGTTTATAGTCACTGTCTGCACTTCCTCACCTCCTATTTTTTGAGCCCACCCCAAATAGTATGTGCCTTGAGCACTTGGCTGATTTCATTCTTGCTCCACGTTGCCAAATCCAAAAATCTATTGCCAATCTTTTTCTTAATTGTCAATCATTCTTTCTCTTTTGAAACCCTTTCTTTGCTTGACGTCTGGGATACCAGGATTGACATCTCTCTTGAAATACAGACTCTGGCTACCTGTTTAATTTGTATGTTTAACTAGCATTTCAAACTTAACAAACTTAATATTGTTGATTTCTGCCCAAACCTATGTCTAAATCTTGGCTCAGCCACTTATTAGTTGTAAGTCATTGGGGAAAAAAATACATATCTCTGTAACTTAGCATCTTATGTGTAAATTGGGTGTGATAATATTACCTAATTTATAATATTGTAGTGAGGATTAAATGAGGTAATAACATGAAAAGCACTGCTTTTGAAGCCTGGCATATAGCACGTGCACAATAAATGACACTTCTTCCCGTATCCCTACCCACACTGGTGTCTCCTCTTGAGTATTCTCCACTCAGTGAATGGCATCACCCAGTCACCCAAGTCAGAACTGATCCCACCCTTAACTCCTTCCTATTACTAACGCCCCACATCAATCAATAACCAAGCGCTCTCAAGTCTACCTTTCAAATATTTCTCAAGGCCCTCCGTTTTGTTCAGTTTTGTTTCTGCCCCGCTCCCCCTGTCCTCACTGCAGTCCATCTCTTGCCTGGCTGCAGTTGGTTCTCCAGTCCTGTCTCCACCCTGCAGCCAGTGACTACCTTAAAATGCATTATCTTCTCATACAACTTCCCTTCAGTGTATCCTGAGTTATCTCAGGAAGTAATTCAAATTCTTACATTTCTGTGCATCATGATTACTCAACAGGAGACTTTAGAATTTGGCCTCAGCTCTCTTTCCTCTCTCACCACTTCCCACCCTATCTCCAAAGCCATGGTAAGGAATTTAGGAACCATTTGCCACTTCCAGAATTTGCCATGAGTTGTTACCTCAAGTTCTTACCTGTATGTGTGGTTTCTTCTGTCTAGGACATTATATTACCTACGCACCCCACCCTTTTTACCTGACTAACTCATACCTGAAGTGTTGGTCCACATATTTCCATCTCTAAGAGGCGGGGTTGATTTTTCTTATCTGGAGTTAGCCACTCCTTCCTGCCTGCACTCATAGCTTCTCATACTTTCCTTATGATGGCCCATTTAAATGATGTGTTTTCCCACTAGCTCTGAGATCCTGGGGGGGAATAACCTCACGCTCAAAACTCCTGGGAGAAACAATTTTAATCCCTTGGTCTTCTTGGAATACTGTCCAGTTTCTTGATATCTTAGATGTGCACCTAAATGAGTACAGCACATACATACTTATATGTGCCTTGACATACCTTTTTTGATAATTGAAATGAAGCTCTAGGGTTCTGTGGTCTCTAAGATTCTTTCTACTTCTAAAATATTAGAACTGTCTGATATACTGGGCTCTATGGGGTCAGGATGCCACTTGTCAGAATTTAAGAACTGAAGATGCTGGAGGATTCTGATTCCAACTTTATCCAGCCTAAAAGCTGGGCAATTACTTTTTACTTTTCTATCCAGTTGTTTACAAGCCATGTAGACACTGTCTAAAAGCAAAGTTATTAAACCGTTTTCTTTGGGGAATGACTTAACTGTTTTAAATTCATTTTCGACCCAAGCTTCTTAGAATAATGGAGACAGCTAGATATAACAATTAAATGGTGCTACTCCCCCAAAGGCCACTTGTTCCAGTTTATAATCCTGTTCCTGCCATACTATAGCAAACAATCCTTCCTACTGTGACTCCCCCCTGGTGTGTTAATGAATTCTCCTGCTTATAAACTGGTGCTATTGCAGGCCTACTTGAGTCTTTGGGAGGAGGCAAGGGTTAGGCAGTTAGTTGTCTGGTATCTAGGTGAACCTGAAGAAGAGAAACAAATTTCTTTGTTTGTTTCCCCTCTACCTGGTAGGTGGAAGTGGCAGTGTGCTAAGATGGTGCCACTGCACTCCAGCCTGGGCAACAGAGTGACTCCATCTCAAAAACAAACAAAAAACTCTAGGGAAATGAGAAAGAATGGCACTGGAGATCTGCAGTTCATATGCATTTCTCTAAGGAAAGGCTGTAGGGTATGAGAAGGGAGCATTAGAGAGAGGGGGCACCTCAGGGGCTTTTCCCAGGAAGATCCAGGGAATTGTCTGATGTCTAGGAGCCTTCACATTTCTGAACTTAAAAGATACTTCAGTGCTTAGCAATAAATGGGGCTAAGGTATCACCAAACAGAATGGATACTGAAGGATTATGAAGATACTTAAGGATTCTGAGACCATCTCTACCCATTTAAACATATCCGGTTAGCTAACTGCACTTATTCCCTTTTTTTGTTCAGTTGTTTGTAAAACATGTAGACACAATAAGAGCAGAAAGTTATTAAACTGCCATATTATAGAGATTTACCTGATTCTGAAGGCAATAGGGAGCCACTAAAGATTCTTAAGCAAGGAAGTAACCTGATTTGTGTAGTCTTTTAGAAATGTCAATCTGCAGGAGCAGGAGAGAGGGAGATGAGAGGTAGGGAGATCAATAAAGAAGTTGTTACGGCAGCAGTATCATCTGCAAGGACGAGAAAAGTCATTCTGCCTTCACGTCACTGCAGGCAGCCATAGCTGGGACCTGCGCAGGCTGGAATAGGGGGAGACATACCATGGCAGCCACAGGAGGAACCATAGGAACCACCCCTTTCTGCTTAGGTCCCCTATTTGCCCAGCTACACCCTTTAGCCCCCATTACTAAGGTCATCTCACCCTTCTTTTTGATACCCCACCTCTGGTCCTTTTTTTAAATTATGATTTTACTTTAAGTTCTGGGATACATGCATAGAACGTGCAGATTTGTTACACAGATATACATGTACCATGGTGGTTTGCCCCACCTATCAACCTGTCATCTAGGTTTTAAGCCCCACATGCATTAGGTATTTGTCCTAATGATCTCCCCTCCCCTTGTTCCCTATCACCTGACAAGCCCTGGTGTGTAATGTTCCCCTCCCTGTGTCCATGTGTTCTCATTGTTCAACTCCCACTTGGGAGTGAGAATATGCAGTATTTGGTTTTCTGTTCCTGTGTTAGGTTGCTGAGGATGATGGCTTCCAGCTTCATCCATGTCCCTGCAAAGGACATGAACTCATTCTTTTTATGGCTGCATAGTATGCCATGGTGTATATGTGCCACATTTTCTTTATCCAGCCTATCTTTGATGGGCATTTGGGGTTGGTTCCAAGTCTTTGCTATTGTAAATAATGCTGCAATAAACATATGTGTGCATGTGTCTTTATAGTAGAATAAAGACTATTCCACCTTGTTATTTTTTTAATTGCATTTTAGGTTTTGGGGTACATGTGAAGAACATGCAAGATTGTTGCATAGGTACACACATGGCAGTATGATTTGCTGCCTTCCTCCCTATCACCTATATCTGGCATTTCTCCCCATGCTATCTCTCCCCAACTCCCCATCCCCCACTGTCCCTCCCCATTTCCCCCCCGACAGACCCCAGTGTGTGATGCTCCCCTCCCTGTGTCCATGTGTTCTCATTGTTCAACACCTACCTGTGAGTGAGAACATGTGGTGTTTGATTTTCTGTTCTTGTGTCAGTTTGCTGAGAATGATGGTTTCCAGGTTTATCCATGTCCCTACAAAGGACATGAACTCATCATTTTTGATGGCTGCATAATATTCCATGGTGTATATGTGCCACATTTTTCCTGTCCAGTCTATCATCGATGGGCATTTGGGTTGGTTCCAGGTCTTTGCTATTGTAAACAGTGCTGCAATGAACATTTGTGTATATGTGTCCTTATAGTAGAATGACTTATAATCCTTTGGATATATACCCAGTAATGGTATTGCTGGGTCAAATGGAATTTCTATTTCTAGGTCCTTGAGGAATCGTCACCCTGTCTTCCACAATGGTTGAACTAATTTACACTCCCACCAACAGTGTAAAGGTGTTCCTATTTCTCCACATCCTCTCCAGCATCTGTTGTCTCCAGATTTTTTAATGATGGCCATTCCAACTAGCGTGAGATGGTATCTCAATGTAGTTTTGATTTGCATTTCTCTAATGACCAGTGATGATGAGCATTTTTTCATATGTTTGTTGGCCTCACGTATGTCTTCTTTTGTAAAGTGTCTGTTCATATCCTGTGCCCACTTTTGAATGGCTTTGTTTTTTTTTCTTGTAAATCTGTTTTAGTTCTTTGTAGATTCTGGATATCAGCCCTTCATCAGATGGGTAGACTGTGAAAATTTTTTCCCATTCTGTTGGTTGCCAATTCACTCTAATGACTGTTTCTTTTGCTGTGCAGAAGCTGTGGAGTTTGATTAGGTCCCATTTGTCTATTTTGGCTTTTGTTGCCAGTGCTTTTGGTGTTTTGGTCATGAAGTCCTTGCCTACACCTATGTCCCGAATGGTTTTGCCTAGATTTTCTTCTAGGGTTTTTATGGTGTTAGGTCTTATGTTTAAGTCTTTTATCCATCTGGAGTTAATTTTACTGTAAGGTGTCAGGAAGGGGTCCAGTTTCTGCTTTCTGCACATGGCTAGCCAGTTTTCCCAACACTGTTTATTAAACAGGGACTCCTTTCCCCCATTGCTTGTTTTTGTCAGATTTGTCAAAGGTCGGATGATTGTAGATGTGTTGTGTTGCCCCGAGGCCTCTGTTCTGTTCCATTGGTCTATATCTCTGTTTTGGTACCAGTACCATGCTGTTTTGATTACTGTAGCCTTGTAGTATAGTTTGAAGTCTGGTAGTGTGATGCCTCCCGCTTTGTTCTTTTTGCTTAGAATTGACTTGGCTATGCAGGCTCTCTTTTGGTTCCATATGAAGTTTAAGGTGGTTTTTTCCAGTTCTGTGAAGAAGGTCATTGGTAGCTTGATGGGGGATAGCATTGAATCTGTAAATTACTTTGGGCAGTATGGCCATTTTCAACATACCAGAATCTCTGGGACACATTTAAAGCAGTCTCTAGAGGAAAATATATAGCAATAAATGCCCACATGAGAAGCAAGGAGAGATCTGAAATTGACACCCTATCGTCAAAATTGAAAGAGCTAGAGGAGCAAGATCAAAAAAACTCAAAACCTAGCAGAAGACAAGAAATAACTAAGATCAGAGCAGAACTGAAGGAGATAGAGACACAAAAAAACCCTTCAAAAAATCAATAAATCCAGGAGCTGGTTTTTGGAAAAGATCAACAAAATAGATCGACCACTAACCAGATTAATAAAAAAGAAATGAGAGAATAATCAAATAGATGCAATAAAAAATGATAAAGGGTATATCACCACAGATTCCATAGAAATACCTACCACCATTAGAGATTATTACAAACAACTCTATGCACATAAACTAGTAAAGCTGGAAGAAATGGATAAATTCCTGGACACTTGCATCCTCCCAAGCCTAAACCAGGAAGAAGTCGAAACCCTGAACAGACCAATAACAAGGGCTGAAGTTGAGGCAGCAATTAAGAGCCTACCACCCAAAAAAAGCCCAGGTCCAGATGGGTTCACAGCTGAATTCTAACAGACATACAAAGAGGAGCTGGTACCATTCCTTCTGAAACTATTCCAAACAATCGAAAAGAGGTAATCCTTCCCAAATCATTTTATGAGACCAACATAATCCTGATACCAAAACCTGGCAGAGACTCAGCAAGAAAAGAAAACTTCAGGCCAATATCCATGAGGAACATAGATGCAAAAATCTTCAATAAAATACTGGCAAACCGATTGCAACAGCACATCAATAAGCTTATCCACCATGATCAAGTAGGCTTCATTCCAGGGATGCAAGGCTGGTTCAACATACACAAGTCTATAATCATAATTCAGCACATAAACAGAACCAAAGGCAAAAACCACATGATTATCTCAATTGATGCAGAGAAGGCCTTTGACAAAATTCAACAGCCCTTTATGCTAAAAACCCTCAATAAACTGGGTATTGACAGAACATATCTCAAAATAATAAAAGCTATTTATGACAAACCCACAGCCAATATCATACTGAATGGGCAAAAACTAGAAGCATTCCCTTTGAAATCTAGCACTAGACAAGGATGTCCTCTCTCACCACTCCTATTCAATATAGTACTGGAAGTTCTAGCCAGAGCAATCAGGCAAGAAAAAGAAATAAAGGTATTCAAATAGGAAAGGAGGAAGTCAAATTGTCTCTATTTGCAGATGACATGATTGTATATCTGGAAGACTCCATCGTCTCAGCCCAAAATCTCCTGAAACTGATAAGCAACTTCAGCAAAGTCTCAGGATACAAAATCAATGTGTAAAAATCACAAGCGTTCCTATACACCAATAACAGACTTTAAGAGAGCCAAATCAAGAACCAACTGCCATTCACAATTGCTACAAAGAGAATAAAATACCTAGGAATACAACTAACAAGGAACGTAAAGGACCTCTTCAAGGAGAACTACAAACCACTGCTCAAAGAAATAAGAGAGGACACAAACAGATGGAGAAATATTCTACTTTATTCTACTATAAATAGAATCAAGTAGAATTTATTAAAGGATTATAAATATAATCCTTTGGGTATATACTCAGTAATGGGATTGCTGGGTCCAGTGGTATTTCTGGTTCTAGATCCTTGAGGAATTGCCACGCTGTCTTCCGCTATGGTTGAACTAATTTACAATCCCACCAACAGTGTAAAAGCGTTCCTACCTCTCCAGCATCTGTTGTTTCCTGACTTTTTAGCGATCGCCACTCTAACTGGCGTTAGATGGTATCTCATTGTGGTTTTGATTTGCATTTCTCTAATGACCTCACCTCTGGTCCTTTAAGCCAGTCCAACCAAACTTGTCCCAGATCCAAGGTACTCACTCTCCCTTCTCTAATGACTTCTTCCTGCTTTGTTTCAGAGACCAGCACCACTATCCACTCAGCCTCCCAACCTAGAAGCCTGGCCTGGGTTTTTCCTTCCACCATCATATCCAACCTACCTCCTAGTTCTGTCGCTTTTTCTTTTTGATTATTTCTGGACTCCACTACCCTAAGTCAGCCCCAGATACATCTGGCCTGGACTGCCACCATGGATTCCTCATCACTCTGCCTCCACATGTTCTCTCCCTCAGCAGAGGCTAGTCACCAACGCCAGAGCAATCCTTCTGGAATACAGAGCCCCCTTCCGATTCTCCACGACCCCTGGAGAGAGGCCAAACTATTTGGTGCCTCCTACAAAGCTCTAGCCCCGGCCCAGCTCTCAGGCTCAGCCTTTCTCAGGCCCTGCTCCATGAGTAGAGGCTCCTCAGCCCCAAGCTAATCATCTTTCTTCTCTAAGCACTGTCTTGCTGCTTATCACCTTCCTACGTATGCTCATACCGCATCCTTTTTCTGACCTGCCCTCCTGATATCCCATCTTCTTCTTTACCAAGTTAGTTTCTACTCCCTTTTCAAGGCAGATCGAGTCAAGCCCTCCAGAAGCCTTCCCTGGCCCCGCCTGGGCCTAGTGGCCTTCCTCCATGGTCCAGCAGCCTCTGGCTGCCTCTTCACCCTGTGCTATAGCTGTTGTTTCTTCTCTGGCCTCTTTCTCCCTAAATTATATGTTCCACAGGACAGTGATTCTGTTGGGTTTATTTCTGCGTGGCACAGACAGCAAGACTTGGCCAACTTAGCAGGCACTTGACATATATTTGTTGAAGAAATGAATTAAGCCATAGGTAACATGTACTGAAGGCTTCTTGTGTGCCAGGCCCTGTGCTTACTTAGCTTAAATGATCTCATTGGATTCTCACATCATCCCAACAGGAATGTATTATTAAATGGAAGTTTAGAAGTACAGTCACCCCTCAGTATCTGAGGGGGGATTGGTTCTAGGACCAAGCCCCCAACACCCCCACGGGTACCAAAATATAAGGAAGCTCAATTTCCTGATATAAAATAGCACAGCACTTGAACATAATCTACGTACCTCCTCTCCTGTACTTTAAATCATCTCTAGATTACTTATAATACCTAATATAATACGTATATGTTACTACATTAGCATAGAGTTAACATAGTACTTGGTGAGTTTTTAAGTTTCACTTTTGGAAACTTTGTGGTAATTTTTTCCCCAAATATGTTCCAGACATGGTTGGTTGAATCCATGAAGGTAGGACTCATGGATGCAAAGGATCTGTATAAGTGTTAGAGCCAGAATTTCATCCCATTGTCTATACTCTGGAACTTGAGCTCTTTATTAGAAATGAAATTGCCCACTATGACAATGAATAAAGCTGGGATCCCTGGGGCCATCATGATTGTGGAGCAATTGCCCTCTGGAAATGAAAGATGGATGAGCTGAAGGGTTCAGGGTTTTTCTTTACTTGGCCTTCAACAGTCAGATAGAGGCATTGCACTTTTTTTAAAATTTAAGTTTTATTTTTAGTTGATTTAATGATTTATGGCACAGAATGGTGACTATACTAAAGAATAATGCATTCTATATTTCAGAATGGCTAAAAGAGTACATTTTAAATGTTTTCACTACAAAAATAAGTATGTGAGGCAATGGATTTGTTAATCCATTGTGTTTTTAACTTCCTGTCTCTTACTCCAAGGCTGCAAGCCTGACTCCTATTCACATCAAATCCAGCCACATCTCAACTGGTCCTTTCCTCTGCTGCTGGACTGGACTTTTAAATTGCCCTCTTTTTCCACGTTCCTCATTGTCTTCCATGAAAAACTTCTGACATAACTTGCCTTAGACTCTGGGTGAATACTGGATAGTTTTTATCCTGAAGGCTGATACACCTTGATGCTCGACCCTGCACTGAAGTTGGGGAGCATTTGCCCAAAGCCTGGCTCATAGCTCTCTAGCTGGAGCCAGCAGTTCAGCCTGACCTAGGGTGGGGGAGATGGTAGCTCTTCTCCATCTTTTACTCTGTTTATGGCTTAGCTTAGCTCAGGCTTGGGGCACAGCAAGGAGCTTGATAAAATATTTGCTGAATTCAATTGAGAATCACCCTGCAACCAGTGACCTGTGATTTGCTGCCCAGCCTGCTGGGGGGATATTCTAGCCATTTCCAAAAGGGGGCTTTTGTGTAAACTGTCTGCTGGCTTTGCCTCCTAGAGTCCAGGTAGAGAAAATTCTTCATGAGATCCAGAAGATTAACCTATAAGAACAAACGATTCTACTTTTTTGTTCCTTCTAAAGCCATTTTCACATAAGAAACAGGATTGAGTCATTTATTTCCACATCAGTGAATCAAATCTGTCTGTATTAGGCTTCTCTGTATCCTGAGGAAAAAACTGGGTGTTTGTGTTTATGTATGTGTGTGCCCATTCAGACATGTATTTTCAGGCTAAAGGGATTAATTTCTCTGGGAGCTGAAAATTCTTCAGGAGTGTTGTGCATATTAGCCTAAGACTCTGCAATATCTGAAATGTGATTCTCTCTTCAATAGCTAATCAATGGTCTTCCTATGACTTCCTATAGCAGACACTTGTAATTCAGTCTCCTTAATTTTAAATTTCATTTGAAAGGCAAAAGCCTTCTAATATAAGGCAAGATTTTCTATATGTGCCCTCTTAGCCTCCTGTGGAGTGACCTACATTAGCCTTACCGTCTTTGCTAGATAGAAAAAGAGACCAGCTGCCTACGCTGCTGATTTGTGAACTTCCATTTGTTTCCAAGCTGCCAAATGGCATGGGTAGAGCATTGGACATGAGGCCAGGCCAGCGCTCCACAGCTGGGAGGGCGGAGAGCTTAGTGCTGGGCAAAGGGCCCTCTATAGGACTCAGCCAGGCTAGCAAAGTACAGAGTGCTCTTCCAGGACAGGACAGGCGACACTGGGCACATGGAAGTGTCCAATGCCCTGAAAAACACATCATAGTCTGAATACAGAAGGGCAGAGTGGATTCCAAACTGCCTACCACCAAGGGCTTGGGTAGAAATTGCCAAATAAGATACTCCTTCAAGCATGGCCAACATCTGACCATTTTAATTTGGAGGTCTCTGTCCAGGCCGCAGGAGTACAGCTTGTCCATAATTCCCATATCTTTTTTTTTTTTAAGTTATCAGTTTTTATAGAACGTAGCTATGCACCATGTTCTATGAGAGCTATTTGGACATTGTTCCATTGGTCAGAGCTACTGAATGTTTCCCTTTTCAAAAGTCCATTTTCATTTTCCTCAATGGCAGTTCAAATTTATTTTTATTAGAAGTGAAAAATTTTGTGTTTCTCTTCTCTCAAGCCCATTTCTCATCCTTAGAAGCACGTTTTCCTCCTTAATCTTTGGATGTGCCTCAGATTTGAATTTTCTCACCAGCAAGGGCCATGTATGCTTGTTGAGGAGTAGAGGTGATCTGGAGGCAGGGGCCATGGCATGAGTTGAATCAGGTCACCTCATGATTTTTCTCAACACCTACTCTGTTCCACTTCAGTCTCATCACCTCAACACTAACAGGAGAGGCTTCCATCTTCCCCCCAGTCAGTCTGGTCTTGCCTGTGCAAATATCCCAGGTGGAAGTAAACTTAGGGTTTAATTAGAACTGCAGTGACAAGCTTTATGAGATCATTTCATTTTCCTAAAACCCCACTGTAGCTTCATGAGATGCATGCAAAGAGGCAGTGTTTGCAGGGGATAATCTGAGACTAGAATCTCAATGCCACATTGTGTATCTTGGATTGAAAACTCAGCTGGTAGGAGGTGATCTAGGACATGAGAAGTCACATTTGCTATACCTGTGTTTCTTCTGTAATATAGCAACACATACCCAAATGGCATGTGACTGTTCTCCTTGGTATTTTAAGAAGCTGCCTGTGTTGAGTTCTACAATTTAATTAAAACTGGAAGGCAAAAATAATCTCCTTCTTCATAGCTTTACTTACATGTTGCATCTAATTCCTGGATATTAGCTCCTGGAGTCTGGAATCATAAAGTCTGGAAGCAAAGAGCATTTCCTCTGAGCCAGTTAAGGCTATTGAAGATGAGGACCAGTTTCCCTGGCTGAGCTGGTGGTTTTTTGTTGTCTCTCAAACCTCATTTGGAGGCTCAGCTTGCTCTGTGTTCTGCGAGAAGTCCTGTCGAGGCTGGAAGTCCCTCTTCCATGATATGGGCCACAGCAACAGAGCACACAGCTGTAAAAACACAAGGGCAAGGTCTGCCGGACTTGGGAATATCTCCCTTGGAAAGTGACAAAGCAGAGACTAAATCAGGAACGTGACCACACTTGCTCCCCAAACTGAGAGCCTCAGAGAGAGGTTGGCTTTCTGAAGGTTCTTACCTCATGACTCCACACCTGTGTCCTGTGGATCCATCCACAGTTGTCTCAAATACCCTTGGAGATATATTTGGAAAAGAGATTTTACAAGCTCCATTTGTCTTATTTTGTGATTACCCACGGTGCAACTTACTTGACATCTCCAACTTCCTCCTGTATCCTAGGGAAATGCAGTCTCACAATGGGAAACAGAGTCCCTCTGCCACCCTGTCCTGGCCCACTAGGTGAGCAAAGGCAGCTGCCCAGGTGAATCAGAACCTACAGAATCTCTTAATAAGCCAATCCCCGGGCCTGTCAGGTTGACAGTGGAAGGAGACCCTTGGCGAGGGGGAGAGGTAGCAGGGCTTGGTAGCCCTGATTCTTGTCTTACGTTTACCATCCCCTTGAAGACTCCTGGCAAGTCACCACTCTCCTCACCACAGTGCCTTCATGAAGTGCTGTTCCCCTTTTAAATCCTAATGACTTGTAGCTCTTCACTTATTTCCCTGTGGGCAGCTGTTGGCAAGAGGTAGGAATATTTAACTGAGACTCTATGACAAGCTCCTGGATAACACTAAGGAATAAACACACAGTAGCTGGCAGCTCAATCCACCTGAGACCCCTACGGGAAACCTCGTGGACCACCTCCATCATCCACAGCCATCCCCCACTGACCACTCTGGTCAGGACATCTGATTTCCTCAGGTCCAGGCTCTTCCCAAGATGGCAGCCCTCTTCAGTCCCAAGTCCTCCTTCTAAGGAACTGTCTTGTCAGATGGCCATCCCTTTCCATGGGTGATGCCCCCTCCCTACCCTTCTCGGGATGTGTAGCCCCAATCCTCATTATCAAAATCCAGCCTCTGCTGTGTACACTGAGTAGGGGGCTGAGACAGAATGAAGGGCTGGTGAAAAGGCAGGGAACATTTTGTTTTAGAAGTAACAAGTAGTGGTAAGTAGAAGTGGTGAGATTTGGAATGTCCAGTAATCTCTCCTCACTTCCCTCATCATTGGTCAAACTATATCACACAAACTTTCTTCTGTGAGCACCTAGCTAGAAGATTGACGATCTCTGCTAAAAAGAATTCATGTTCACAACAGATATAACATATTTAATCATTAACAATAATTCTTTAATGCCCTACACTCTTTTGTCATTGTCTCTTTTCTTGCCTGCCTCCCCTTCATGATACAACCGCCTGGGGGAAGATCTGTGGGTCTTTTTTTCTTTTTAATGTCCACTGCCTAAAATACAGTGTTGCCTAAAAGAGCATGACAACGAATAAATCTTAGGCACTCTCAGCCAGCACTGCATGAGGGAGTCCTGACCAGCAGGGGCTATTTTATGATTGCCCTGTCTGGAATCTGAAGTCTGGAATGGAAATAAATTTAGACCAGAGAGCATTCAATAATTAAACTTTAATAACTTATATTGTAGATAGCAAAACATCCAATTAAAATAAAAATGTTATGAGTGCCAACTGTGTGTCTGGCTTGTGCTAGCTTCTGAAGATAAAAAGGCTCGGCCCCTGCCCTCAAGGGGCTTACATTCCAGAGGTAAAACTATCCTCATGTTTGTCATAATCATTTCTGTGTAGTGCTTTATAGTTTTACTATATATGTATGCATTCATAAGAAATATAACCTACTTTTGCCTGTTTGAAATCTTATATAAAAGGAATGGTATCACAGATACATCCATGTTTTTAAGTGTATAGCTGTAGTTTGTTCATTTTCATTATTTTATTATGTTCCATTGAATGAAGATGTCACAATGTATTTATACCTTCTTTTTAAAAATTGTACTTTAAGTTCTGGGGTACATGTGCATAACATGCAAGTTTGTTACACAGGTATGCACATGCCATGGTGGTTTGCTGCATCCATCACTCCGTCATCTACATTAGATATTTCTCCTAATGCTATCCCTCCCCAATCCAGCCCCCCCGCTATCCCTCCCCTAGTCTCCCACCCCCTGACAGGCCCCGGTGTTTGATGTTCCCCTCCCTGTGTACTGAGAATTGACACTTGGGGCATTTTCAGTTTGAAACTATTTCAAACAGTGCTTCCAGAAACACTCTTGCACATGTCTCCTGATCCATACCTGTAAGTTTCTCTTGGGTAAATAGCTAGGAATAGTATTGTTGGGTCGCTCGGCATACATCTTAAATTTTACTGTGTAACAGTTTGTCAAAGAATTATGGCAATTTCCACTCCCACCAGTAAGATAAGATAGTCCCCTGGCTCCCAATTCTCACCAACATTTGATACAATCAGACTTTTAATTTTGGACAATTAAGTGGTTATAATTTTTATTATAAATTAATGAGTCTACATATGTTCAGAATACTAGACCTTAGGCACTTAGATGTATTACAAATACCTTCTAATTGTGGCTCCTGTTTTCACTCTCTTTATGGTACTGGAAGATACTTATTTTTAATTTAATATAATATTTTCCTTTATGGTTAGTATTTCTTATTTATTGTTTAAAAAATACTCCCTATCCCAAGGCCATGAAGATATTCTCCTATATTATCTTCTGAAAACTTTATGGATTTGTCTTTCATGTAGGGGTTTTTTTTTTTCTTTCTGCACTTGGAATTGGTACAGGGTAAGGATTGAATTTCATTTGTTTTTCCTCATAGATATCCAATTATCCCAGCACAATTTATTGAAAGGCATGATGTCTTCATCTGTATCTCATACCTCTTTATCCATATATGCGTACATTTCTTCATAATTTATTCTAGTCCATTGGGCTAGTTGTTAGTCTCTGAGCATATGGCATTCTATCTGAATTACTATGGCATTATAGTAAATTTTGATATAAGGTGAAACGGGGTCTCATGCCTTGTTCCAAAAGACTGTATTGGTTTTTCTTGTCCTCCTCTTTATAAAATACTTTACCAGGTTATAAAGCTCCACAAAACAAACAGTAAGCATTGCTTTTTGGATTCTTATTGAGATTCCATTGAATTGATATGTTATTCTGAAGAGAAATGACATCTTTACAATTAATAACACTTTTGATTTCATAACTTGGTATCTCTAGTCACTTTTTTAGGTCTTTTTAGTGTCTCTTGTTAATATTTCATAATAATATCGGTAAAGGCTTCTTGTTATATTTATTCCTAGTTATTTCATATACTTTGGTGCTTGTATTCTTAAACATTTTATTTTTAATTGCTTGTAGCTGGTATGTAGAAATGCAAATGATTTTTGCTTGCTATTTTAGTATCCGATAATCTTGCTAAAGGCTCTTATTAATTCTAATGATTTATATATAGACCTTTGTTACTTTCCACATTCAGCCATGTAATCTGTGTCTGAAGAAAACAATAATTGTTTTCTTTTTTTCCCAATTCTCATATCTTCTTTCTTTCTTTTTCAAAAATCACGCTCACTAAATCCTCCAGTGCAAAGCTTAACAAAAGTCATGAGAGCAGCATCCTTGCCTAATTCCCAGTCACAGAAGAGAAAGCTTTCAAAGTTTCACAGTTAAATATGATATTTAATACATGATTTATGTGTATATTAATATGTAGCATACATAATATAAATGTAAATATACATATGTAGATATGTATACAGATGTAGGTATAGTCATTTTATAAGGGTGATAAACTTTCACAGTTTTCTGAGACTTTTTTAAAAATCATGAATATACATTTAATTTTAAAAACACCTTTCCGCATCTTTTAAATTAGCATTCCATTTATTTCCTTAAATATCTTAATGTGGTGAATTACATTACTCTGTTTTCTGAAATTAAATGAACCTTTCATTTTTGCAATAAACCCTAATCTTCAATACCTTGTTAGGTCACCTTGATAATTTTTTTTTTTTTTTCTGGGGGAAGGAAATTCTTTTCATGTAAGTTCATTAGTGAGTTTGCTTTTTAATTTCCTCTTTTTTGTACTGTCCTTGTCAGATTTGGCCATCATGATTTTGTTAAGTCACAAAATGAATTTGAAGCCATTCTTACTTTTTTTATCTTCAGAAAATTTTATGTAAGAGTGGAACTATTGGTTTCTTGAAAGCTTAGTAAAATGTCCAGTGAAAACTGACTGAGTCTGGTAGAAGATAGAAATTACTGAATCAATATATATATTGTTTGTCCAGTATTCTTGTATTTTTCTTATATTTGAGTTGTATACAATATTTACATTGTTAATTTGTATTTAAATTATTTTGAAACTCTTCAATCCTTTTGAAAGGTTTCAAGAATATTTTAATGAATACTCATACCCTTCAGGTAGAGTCACTGGTTGTTAACATTTTGCCACATTTGTAGTTTCCTGCTTGCTGGAACTATCTTTCTCTTTCTCCTTCTCCATCTCTCTCCTCCCTGTCCTTCACACACAAACACAGACAACATGTTGACATAGATTTTTATAAAAGATTTACCTTATGTTGAATTTATTAGAATTCTGTACTTGAGATGTGGTGAGGCTCAACAATTCTAAAATATTCTCAGAAACTATTTTTATATTATCTTTTCTTTTTCTTTCTTCTGGAATATCAATTATATTGTATTCTCCCTTTATCTTTTAGTTCCTTGAATTTTCTTTTACATTTTTAAAGCTCTGGCCTGAATTTTGATACTTATTTGGATCTATCTATTTTACAATTCAAAATTTATCTCTTCAGCTACATTAAATTTGTTGATTATGTTATTCATTTTGGTTTTTTAGTCAAATATATTCATTGTATGTTTTTTATTTCTAAAGTGTATTTTGTTTTTTACAAAATCTTCTTGGTCATATACGATCCTTTCTATTCTGTTGATCTTTCTAAGCTTGTCTTTTCTTTCTTGGATATATTCAACATAATTTAGATTTTTATGACTGTAAATTCCAATATCTGATGCTTTTGTGTATGGTTCTGTCGTCTGCTCTTTCTGTCTGTTTGTATTCATGTAAGTGTATATAGTGTTTTGTGCTACTTGTTTTACCCAACGCTTGACCTGTGGTGATTCTTTGATGTTTTATTCCTCAGTGCATACAGTTGTTTCTGCCACCTGTAGGTGCTACCACTTTGGGACCTTCATTTTCACTTTCTGCATAGTAGGGTGACTATAGTTAACATGGTTAACAACAATATATTGTATATTTCAAAATAGCTAGAAGAGAGCATTTGAAATCTTCCCAACACAGAAATAAGAAATATTCTAACTTGACTAATGCACGTAACAAAATATCACATGTATCCCAGAAATATGTACAAACATTATGTGCCAATTAAAAACTTCCCAAAGGGCAAAGCCAGCCTTGGTGCTCACACACTTCCCCCTGTTTCTGGTTTCACTTAATTTTGGATTTTGCAGAATTCTTATTTTTGCCTCAGCTCAGTAATGTGTTTAAAACTTCTCTATTTTGTCCATTATTTTAATATCTAATCTATCACTCTGTTGAAACAGAAAATTTCCAACTTTTATTTTATATTTGTCATTATGTATTTTAGTTCTCCATTTGATGTGGAGAATTTCTATTTCATTAAGTTTAATTTGGTTGTATTCTGTTTGATTTAATTTAATGTAATATTATATTAAATATACATCATAAATTCTAAATTTATCTTCTGTTACAGGTTTATATTTTTATATTTTCATAATTATGACAAACGCTGCAACAAACATTTTACATACATGGTTTCATGTGCATGTGTATATTTTAAATATATATAACTAATAGTTATGGCTAGATGTTAAGGGTAAAATTTTGTCCTCCACAAATTAGTACCTCAGAATATGACCTTATTTGGAGATACAGTTGTTACACAGTGTACATGGGGGATTGGTTCCAGGACTCCTCATGGATGCCAGAAATCCATGGATGCTCAAGTACCTTATATAAAATGGCATAGTGTTTGAGTCTCAATTTCCTACATCTTTCCTTCCACGTACCTTAAATCATTGCTAGATTATAGTGAAAGAAAATGCTATGTAGGTAGTTGTTATATTGTATTTGGAAAATGATGACAAGGGCTGGGCATGGTGGCTTATGCCTGTAATTCCAGCACTTTGGGAGGCCGAGGTGGGTGGATCACCTGAGGTCAGGGGTTCGAGACCAGCCTGGCCAACATGGTGAAACCCCGCCTCTACTAAAAATACGAAAATTAGCCAGGAGTGGTAGCGCCATGCTTGTAATCCCAGTTACTCGGGAAGAGAGGATTTTTCTAAAATTTATAATTTTGCATTTTTCAGATTAAGCTGTTGTTTCATCTGAAATTATTTTATTACCATTGGTTGAGTAGTACATCTTTTCCTCCACTGACTTCTAAGCATACAGTACATATCTATACATACATGTTTCTATTTCCAAATTCTCTATTCTGTCCCATTTCTCCATTTTTCTGTTGCTTTAGCAATATCACACAATCCTAAGAACTATTGTTTCTCACTTTGTGATTTTTTGTCTGGGATGCTCAACAGAAAAGTCCCCAGATTTTCTTCTTTCTAAGATAAACATTAAAGGCTATTATTTCTAAATTCCATTCAGTTTCATTCTATAAGTGTTGATTTGTAGTATTTGCACTGTTGTTCAGTTCTAAATGTTTTCTAATTTGTATTTTTATTTTCTCTTTTATCTATTGGCCATTTAGATTTTCCCCTTCATTTCCAAATATGTGCATATTAAAAAAAATTGTTATAAATACATGTGTAATAGTGATAAAATATTATAGTGATAAAATAGTGATATTTTTATATTTATAGTGATAAAAATAGTGATAAAAATATTATCTAAATGACAGATATTCCTTAGTATTTGTTGAGACTTGCTTTATAAATAGCTAACTTGTGCCTGAAGTTTAAATTTTCTTTAATTGTTAATCGCTAGGTTTAAATTTGTCCATTTGAGGAGAATTGCTAATAGTGTTGTTCAAATTGTCTCTATTGTTACTAAAGTTTATTATTTTGATCCACAAATTGCAAAATGAAGAACATTAATATCTTTTATAACTGTGAATTTGTGAGTCTTTTATTTTGTAAATTTTTGCTTTTCTATATATTTCGAGATTACGTTACTAAGTACATGGAAGATTAGAACTGTCGTTATGTCTTTCTAAAAAACTGAAAATTTTACCTTTATATAGCGATCCTCATTAATTTTAGAACTTTTTGCCTTAAATTTTATTTTATGTGAAAATGAAAAGCAACTTATATATATACACACACACACACATACCCACATATATGTGCATACACAATATAATACACATGTAAATATACATACATGCACACAGAAGTACACATTGAACATTTCAACTTTTCTGTGTACTTATATTCCTTATATATATGCACACACACATATATGCGTGTATACACAATATAATACACACATAAATATACATACATGCACACACACATACACATTATACATTCCAACTTTTCTGTGTACTTATATTTTAAATGTGTCAGTTGCAAACATATGATGGCATTAAAATATATCTAACTTCAGAATCTCTATTGTTAATACGTAAGTCTAATCTTTCCCTTTTTAGTATGATATTTAGGGATTTATCACATCAATTTATTTTGTTCTAAGAAATATACTTTTCTATGCTTCATGTTTTAATCCTTTACTGTCATTTATTAGAGAGTTTCCTTTCATCCCCCTTTCCTTCTTCATTGCTTGGAAACTATTTGTTCTCTATGTAATTTTGAACCGTTTGCCCCTTAAAATTTTGACAAGAACACTTGCATGAGCAAAGTCTAAAAGTATTCCAAATCTTTACTCTCCTTTTGAACAAGATATGGAACCTAGGATATTTTAATCTTGATCCCTCTATTCTAGTTTTCATGTTATTTTTGTCCAGTATTTTGTTGCTATTTTGCTTATGTGCCATTCAAATTACTCATTATTTAACTCTTATTTTAATTTTGTTTAGATCTTGTTTAGATCAATGTATTTTTTGTTGTTCACAATGCCTTCTTTCATCTTAAAGTTTTCTTCCATGAAGACTTACTGGTTTTAAATGCGCATTGGGTGTCTAACAATGTCTGGATTTCATATTCACTTTTGAGTGACAGCTTAGCTATTTAAATAATTTATTAATTACAGACCTGTTTTAAGCACTTTGATGATATAGGCATTTAATGAATCTCTATGAAGAGTTTAAAAGAAACCTTAATCTTTGTTTGCAAAGTACAAAGTTTCATATTCATATTTATGAATTGTATTACATACATACTCAAAAATCCTTAATCATTGTTTGTGTAGCTGCTCTTTGAAGTTTCCTCTCTCTCTCTCTTCCTCTCACTCTTTTATTCTTCCTAGTTAGCTACAGCATTAAATCAATCTCTAGACCAGTTTTAAAGAAATGTATTTAGAGTGGATTTTAGTAGTCTGCTTTAAGAGTATTATTCCCTGAACTCTAAACTCAAAATATAGCTGGATATCTTTTACAATAAAGACAGCCTCCAACATTTAGTTACGTGTAGACTAAAGCAGGAATGAACCCCCACTTTGCCACTTGGCATGGCACTGGGTTTTTAATGTCCTTCAGTTCCCCCACTGGCAAATACATACAATTTATCGTGTGCCATCCACTCTACACCACTTTTTGACATTCCCAGATGTTATAGAACATTGTATGAAGGTGATATAATATATCCTGTGCCCTTTGGATACATGATTCACGACACATAACCATGCCAACCTGGAAAAAATTTCTTTAATACTGAAAAATGAAAAGATATAAAACTTTAAAATTACTTAGGTGAAATGATTTCCTTGGAGCAGTCTAGCAAGTCAGCTTGTCGAATCTTAGACTAGAAGGCTCTGAAGAGCAGGCACAGGCTGCTTTTTGAGTTGGGAAAGCAAATGAACATTTAACCCTTCTCTTCTCTTTCATAGGGATCTCTCCATTGGGGTGTTTGTGTGGAAAGCATTTCCTGACCCCTAGCTCAGTGCACTCCAGACATTTTAAGCACTGGTGTTTGTGCACTGCCCTTACTGACTGTGACTATGTACCAAGACATGACATGGAAAAGAGTTCTGGGTCAGGACTCGAGAAAACTAGAATCTAACCCAGGCTGTGTGAGCTTAAGCCAGTGATGTAATTTTTCTTTGTATCCATTTCCTTATGTATAAAACGAAAGAGTATCTGTTTTACCCACCCTTTAAAATGCTCTCTTACTCAACACCTCCCTCCACAAGTATGAAATTTTCAGTATCATGCTCAAGCTACAGGAAAATACAAGTTCTAGATTTTTATAAGAAGAATATATATTCAAGTGGTTTTTCAATAGGATATTTATTGCAACAGTCAATAAAGAGAGATGCAGGAAAAATAAGTGCTCTGTTCAGAGAAGGTAAACCATTCATTCATGCATTCATTCATTCATTCACTCAATAAGTAACTATCTAGCACCCATGTGTCGGGCACATGAGTCTCTCCTCTCCTGCAGTTTACATTCTATTGGGAGGAGGTTGGAAATAAATGAACAAGTAAACTTGCAAGAAAATATCAGCAAGGAGTGATTATAGAGAATTAAAAGAGAAACGCTATATAGAGTAATGCAATGACCTCTCTGGAGAAGTGACATTTAAGATGAAACCTGAATGCCATGTGTTGATAACAGGGAAGTACAATCCCAGAAAATGGTTCAAATCAAAGGCAGCAAAGAGCTGGTTATGTTCAAATGACCAAAGTCCAGAAGACAAGCGGGGGAGCAGTCAGGCAGGCAGGAACAACCAAGTTGGGCTTTGTGAGTTAGACTAAAATGGATTAATGTTTTTTTAATTTTTTTAAGAGTGACGAGAAGCCTCTTGAAGACTAAGATAAACAAGTTCTGGGGGAGGTAGAAAATACTTTTTTTGGAGGTAAGACTGAGAAGGTTATTTGGGGAGAAAGAGGAAGAGCCTGTAGGTAGGTGTATTAGTGTGGAGGGCTGCCATAATGAAATACCACAGACTGGATGACTTAATAACTTATTTTCTGACAGTTTTTGAGGTGGAAAGTTTAAGATCAAGGTGTTGTTGGCAGGGTTGGTTTCTTCTGAAGCCTGTCTCTCCTGGGCTGGTAGATGGCTAGTCTGTTCTCTGTCTTCACATGGTATTTTCAAATTTCCTCTTCTTAGAAGAAAGGACAGCAGTCATATTGAATCAAGGTCCACCTTAATGACCTCGCTTTAACTTAATTACCACTGTAAAGGCCATATCTTCAAATACAGTCATATTGTGAGGTATCAGGGGTTAGACCTTCAACACAAGATTTTTTGAGAAACACAATTCAGCCCATTACAGTAGAGGGTCTAGTGTGAGCAAAGAAGCAGGATTGGCGTGGTCCCTATTGAAAAACAATGGAGTCCCCAGACTGGCTGGAGCAGAGTTTACACAAAATGGAATCACAGGGAGTCAGGTTATCAATGGAAGTTGAGGCCAGGCTGGTCAGAGACTTGAATTTTGGTTAGAAAGCTTCAGTCTTTTGTAATAAGTCATGATGAGCCTTGGAAAGTATCTGAGCAGTGTAGGAGAGCTAGGTATTGATGATCAAACCACTGGTTACGTGAAGGCCATGCAGGAGAGGATGGAGTCAGGAGACAGCTAGGGGCGTGGAGCTCAAATCAGACCCTTAGAGACAGAAAGGAAATAAAAGAGAAAGGAACATCTCTAAGGAAGATCTCCAGTACCAACTGAGACAGTGGGGAAATAGGATTCCATCCTGGGAAACTTCAGAGAAACACTGAAAGACAAGGACTTCTGTGCAAAACCTGGGATTACGGCCAGAATGACTCAGGACAGTGCATTTGGTCTCTGTCCAAACCCTGCACCTACACAGCTATGTTGGAGACTGGACACGTTGCCTCACTTGGCCAGAAAAACATGTCTCCAGAATCAGACCTCAGACAGTTTAAATTCCAGCTTCTTCATGTTTTAGCACTGCACCTTAATTTATTTGAGCAAGTTACTGAATCTCTTTGAAACTTAATTTCCCTAGATGTCTAATGGAAATGATAAATCACCTTTCTAGACTTTTGGAGGGCTAACTGAGGTAATGTGTGCAATGTCTGCTTCATAGTAGGTGCTCAATAAAGGGTAGGTACCTCCTCATCTCCCTCAGTGGAACAAAGCCCTGGAATGACACAGCAGATAGATTTAGGTACTTGTGACACATCTGAATTGCTCTGGCAGGGCACGTGGGCTGGTGCTTCCTGTAGCAGGATTGGCAAAAGTGCTGGTGGGGCTGGAGCTGCTGTGGTGCCATGTGTGTCTTCATCTGTCCACATTTTACCTGCATAGAAAACATCAAATACTGGATCAAGTCAGGCAAAAGGCTATCCACAACCTGTGTGGCCCTGGATGAGTGTCCATTATAACTATCAATGTCCCTCTTTACTGCATCTGTACCACCTGGCATGGAAAGAATTCAGCGGTTTACAGTTCATTTAACTCTAAAATCAACCTTGCTTCATTAGTCTAAGTTTACAGATGAGGAAACTGAGGTTCAGAGAAAGTACTTTTTCAAGTCAGACATCGTTGGAACACTGGAAAGCTGAGTTTGCAACTTAGGTCTGTCTGATTCTAGAAATCATTTTCTTTCCACTAAGTTCTACTTATTCCTTGTCTTGACCTCTACAACTCTCAACATCCGAGCTACAAAATAGGACTAATTACACATGACTTGCCTCAAAATATAATACTTATCTTTTCCCAGACTTTGTTGTAGGGAAGAAATGAAAATAAATATGTTCTATTTCCTCTACATGTATTGTAAACCACACTAAAACTTAGTGGCATAAACAACAATTTGATTAAATTCATGGATTCTATGGGTCAGGAATTTGGGCAGGGCATAGTGGGAAGAATTATTTGGAGCTTTCAGGATATCTCAAATGTTGGACTCAGCTGGGGCTGTAAACTGTACTTATATATAGCCTTCCATATTGCCTGTGATCCTTACAACATGGAAGCCTTAGTGTAGTTAGATTTCTTATGCAGAGGCTCTAGCCTCCAAATGTGAGCATCCTAGCAAGCAAGGCAGATGCTGCATCACCATTGTGATCTAGTCTGGAAAGTCACATAGCATCACTGCTGCTGCATTCTACTGACAGAAGCAATGCTTAGATTCAAGGCTGCTTGAATTCAAAGAGAAGAGATATAGATTCCATCTTTCAATGGGAGAAGAGCCACAGAATTTTATGGCTGCTTAAAAACAAAAAAAACAAAAACAAAACAACAGGGTATAAAATTCCAAGGAAAGTATAGGGAAGTGTACTGGAATAATGCCTTGCTATAATTAATGACATCTTTGTTTTCAGCCAGGACACTCTGCCTTGCCAATCATAAAACACTCATGTCCAAACAATGCTGAACTGGATTTGGTTGTGAACAAGCTTTTTTTATATTTTTAAGCTCCTTTGGCAGCAACAGCATCTGTAGTAGCATCAAAACTTCCAAGAACAATGTTAAAAATTCTGTAACCTGTTCAGTTGTTCACGAGTCACGAAGCCCCAGTTTTACCTGTCAAGGTGGAAAAGAGAACGACAAATGTCTCCAGGTCGTTAAAGATCAGTTTTCAACCTTTCTTTTGAAGTTAAGTACTTTTAGTTGAATTAAATTTAGGTCATGGAGAAAGCCTCAGTTTAATTTTCTTTTAAAAATAAGTTTCCGTAAGTATATAAAGTTCATTTTCTTCACTCACCCAGCTTAAATCATTTTGGGTCTATGTTTTGGTGCTTAACTGTGCAAGGCATTAAAGATCCTGGTGAATTGAGAGGAAATGACTATGTTTATATGGGCCCTATGCCTGTTAGATTCTATTTTTTGGAATAGGGGAGTTATTTATTTATTAAGAACTATTGACCCAGATAAATTGCCTGAGATTCATTATTGCACTGCCAGGTGGTGCCCCAGACTTGGGGCTTAGAATAACCAAGGCTTTATTTACATCATCCTGTTCACCACTTTTTTTTTTTTTTTTTTGAGATGGAGTCTTGCTCTGTTACCCAGGCTGGAGTGTGCAGTGGTGCAGTCTTGGCTCACTGCAACCTCCGTCTCCTGGGTTCAAGTGATTCTCCTGCCTCAGCCTCCCAAATAGCTGGGATTATAGGCACACGCCACCACACCTGGCTAATTTTTGTATTTTTAGAAGAGGTCACCGCGACTGGCCCTGTTTACCATTTCTTGAACAAAGTCTTTAGACGAATATGCCACAACACTAACTCTCGGAATAAGTAATGCAAATTCAGAGATTCGTATCTCTAGTGTGGTGGCAATTGGTTATTTAAATGGTCCTTATTCAGAGGTGATGATAGATAATTTTTTAAAAATTAAATCCTCAAACCTATCTTTTCTGATTTGAAACTATTTTTTCTTGCTTACTTACCCTGCATGCCTTTCCCAAAGTCATGATGTGTGGAAGAAAGATGAAATTTGCAAATAAGCAGACATGAATTGATATGCTGCACAATTATGCAAATATGGATAAGTTGCTCAAAATTTCTGAGCCAGTAATCTGATTATGATAAAATAGAGAAAATAGCACATTGCCTTCATCAATTTTCTGTTGCTTATAATGGAATACCTGAAACTAGGTAATTTATAAAGTAAACAAATTTATTTCTTAGAATTATGGAGGCCTAGAGGCCCAAGGTTGAGGGTCTAAATCTGGTGAGGTCCTTCTTGTTGGTATGGATTCTGTAGAGGTGGCATAGGGTATCACATCATGTATTAGCTCAGGTCTCTGTTCTTCTTTTTCTAAAGCTACCAGTTCCATTCCCATGATAACCCATTAATCCATTAACACATTAATATATTAATCTATGCACAGATTAATCTATTCATGAGAGCAGAGCTGTCATGAACAAGTCACCCACCAAATGTCTCACCTCTCAATACTGCCACATTGAGGATTAAGCTTCAACATGAGTTTTGGTGGAAATACATATCCAAACCACAGCACACCTGTTGTTACAAAGATTAAAGAAGGTGTGGAATGTATATCCCTTTTTGTAAAGCCTGGCACTGAGAGAATGAGGACTCATTAACTGTTAGGTTGCTTTACCCCATCTTTTGCATCTGCAGTATCCCAGCAGAAGAAGATAGCACAGTAGTACTCCACACAAATGGTGTGGACTTAAAAGCTCTTGTGGTCTGAGTATTTCTAAGGCTGAACTTAGTCACTTTTATCCCCTCTAAGCCAGGTCATTGTTCCTGTTCCCCAAATGAATCAAATCAAATGTGTGACTGACATACTTGTTTTCAGAGATCTAGGAAGTAGGATAAGAAGAAATTTTTACATATGTTGCACATTGACTATGTGCAACATACTGTTTGACATATTTTTAAAATTTACTTCTTGCAATGATCTTATAAAGTAGGTATAATGCTGCTCAATCAATTGTTCCAGAACATAATAAATTAATGCAACGACCACTTATTGTATCTCATAAGTCGCTCAGCTGGGTAGTTCTGTGTGAGCCAGGCTTGGCTGATCTTGGTTGAGCTTACTCGGGCTTGCTCATGTGTCTGTGGTTAGCCAGCCTGTAGGTCAGTTGGTACTGAACAGCCTAGTGTGACCTTGGCTGGCTGAAATAGCTCAGTTCTACCCCATGCAGTCTTCTATCCTCCTGCAAATTAGCCTAGGCTTATTCTCGTGTCAGTAGCAGGGATTCAAGGCAGGAGGGGGCAACATGCATGCCACTGTCTCACGGACCAAAGCAAATCATATAGCCTAGTTTAGAGTTGGGGTGGAATGGCACATCCAAAGGAAATAGATTCAGATAGGCATGGACACATGGCCATTAGGGCACTTGATCTACCGCAATAGGCATTGTTATTACCTTCACTGGTAGAGGAGAAGATGGAGGCTAGCAATTTTGTGCCTGTTGGTCACTGGCCCAACCCCTAGTGTCTTTCTCTGCTGTGTTCTTTCCTGGCAATCTGCTCCTTGGAGATACTTTCTAATAAGCTACATTTCACCCTTACTCATTATTTGTTCTGAATTTGAAATTTCATGTAAAATTATTAGGACCAACCAAGTGATCTTAACAAAGCCCAGTATAATGACATCAAGGAACAGTACAGGTAAGTCAGTCAGATAGATCTAGAGAAAATGAAGGGAGGAGGGCAGATATGTAGTTGGGTGGAACATACATGGAAAAAAATGACACAAATTTACATTTCTCTTCTATTTGCTGGCTTTTTATTTTGCCTGGGTCAGCTTCCACCTTTCCATGCCATCTTTTCTAGATTCTGATGCCAACATCTGAGAAAGACAAGGTCCTGGTGTTGGCCTGGGGCATTTACTAGATTTTTTATCTTGAACAAGGAAGTTACCTAACTTTCCTGAGCATCTATTTCATCATGTGTAAAATGAGAATACTAGCACACAGGTTGATTTGTGGGCTAAAGGAGACTTGAAGGTAAAGAGCTCCACCTGGGTCTAAGCCCCATGCAGCCACCATGATTCACTGCTGTCCCCAAGCACAGCCTGGTGCCTGAAATGCCAAAGAGTTGGCTTTTACCACTGCAGAGGCTCTGGGTGAGCTGCCAAGGCAGCGCAGGGAGGCTGAGCAGCAGGAGTGCTGTCAATGGATTTTATGGCTTTGTTGAGTACCTCAAACTACAGTTATTAATTAGAGGATGCTGTTAAGGTACTCTTGCAATATATACATTTTGTTAATTGATTTGTATAGGCTCATAGCTAGCAACATAAAGAATGTGCAGGACCATAACACTTACAAGAGATTGTAATCGCCTCTGCTGCCCTTTCTGGCTCCCCCAAGCAGGGAACAAAAGCTTTGAGGATAGGACCCACTGTCTCCTCCGCCTTTGGATCTCCAATGTCTAAACCAGTGCTCACTGGCAGGGTGATACAGCCTGTCTAGATGCTCAGCAAACGTCTTAAATTGATGAATAAATAAATAATGTTGTTTCTATATTTCCATATCGACTTTATTTCCAAAAGATTGCTTCTAAACCCTGCATTGTGTGTGACATTGGCATTGCATTTAGGTAAATATGGTCAAGGATTTATTCTGAGTCCTTAGTGTTTTTGAGTACGTTTGTAATCCCTTCACGGCCTGGAGATGGTTGAGGATGCAAAGATACGCCCTGGCCCCTGCACTCAGGGAAATGACAATACTCCACAGCACGAGATTTTACAAGGCATGACGTCAAGCAGCCTGTTCTTGGAGATGCGGAGTGACAACATAAAGGTGGCAACTTCTGGCATGGCACCATCCTGCAGGGAATTTTAAGTTTGCCCCCCACCCCACTGCGGCCTCAGCAGGTCCAGCACCCCAAGTTTTCTGATCTAGCTTTTCCGTCAGCTTCTAAGAGCCGCGTCTTCTCGGAGACGACGCGGAGCCCGGCCATTGCCATTCAGGTCCAAGACTGTCTACTCTGCCCGACAACCCCTAGCACCACGAGGCGCTGCTCTAGTGTGCGCCTGGCGCCCTCCCCAGACCAGTCGACATAGAGGGCCCAGAGACCCAGCCAAGGGCAAGACCCTGAGTAACGCCCGCGCGTCCCCTCCGTCCAGAGGTCAGCTCAAAGGGCATGGCAGGGCAGGGTCCCCCGCGCCACCCCAGACGACCCTCAGGCCTCAGGTGGCCACTTTCTGGGGGAGCCCTCCATCCCTTGCGGTGGCTTTTCCGAGAGCCGGAGGGGAGGCGCGGGGCTGGAGGGCTCCTCGGAGCCGCCCACCAGGGTCCTCTGGGGTCCGGGTCCTGACTGGGGCAGGAGGACCCGGACAGCGCCCCGGAGCGTGGAAACGGCTGAGGAAAGTTGGGGGCCGGGGCCGTGGGCGGGGAGCGCAGAACCCCGCGCCAGTGCCCGCGTTCATGAATATGCACGAGCCACCTCCCTCCCTCCGTGACGTCACGGGCCGTCCCGGGGTGAGCGCCGGAGCCGCTCCGGGTCCGCGCCAGTGAGCGCGGCTGCTGCCGGCGAGCTAGCGGCGAGGCGGCGGGAACCGGAGGCCGGGCGCGGCGGCGGCGGCCCCAGAAGCGCACCCACCGGGGACAGCGAGGCGGCCCGCGGCGCGGCAGGCACCGGGAGGCGAGAGCCGGCGCGGTCGGTAGGCGGCGGCTGCAGCTCGTTGGTGGCGGCTGCGAGGATGCTGCCTGGGCGGCTGTGCTGGGTGTCGCTCCTGCTGGCGCTGGGCGTGGGGAGCGGCAGCGGCGGTGGCGGGGACAGCCGGCGGCGCCGCCTCCTCGCGGCTAAAGGTGGGTGCTGGGGAAGTTTGCTCTTCTCCCAGGAGGGAGGCAGGGCAGGCTGGAGGGTGAAAGCGGCAAGCACCGGGCTCATGCTGGATTTGCCCACCCTCCCATGCCGCAGCTTCTCTGGCCTCTGTGCGCCCTGGATCCCCGGAGTCAGCTCCTTGCGCCGTGGACCGGAGAGGTTCCACCCGCCGACGCCGGCCCAACCCCTGGGCGGGGTCCGGGGGCCGAGCAGAAGGCGAGGTCTGGGGAGTACGGACAACTTTGAGGGCTGTCTGTGCCTGGGTGGGAGCGCAGTGGGTGAGTTTCGAGCTCTGGCCCAGGGACGACTCGCGCCGCGGGAACAAGCAGGTGTCTGCTCCTGCCTGGGGGAAGGATCAGCCGCGGTGCTTTCAAGGAGGGAGCCGAGCGGTGACTTGTCTCCCAACTCCCAGATCGGGGATAGAGTGGAAACTTCTAGGCTCCAGGGAAGGCCCTGCTGACACTCCTCAGGCTCCCCCAGGGCTGCTCTGGCTCTCCGGGGAATGCGTCCCTCCGGGTGGGCGGTGGACTCCGGAGGAAGCCCGGGATGTGGGCTTCCTCCCCACCGCCTCTCCTACTCCGCTCTGGCCCCTGAGGACGGAGGAGCCTAACCTGGCGCCACTCCCCTGCCCTCCTTGTCCCTTTGAAGAGCTTGACCTCCCCCGCACCTCTCGCCCGGAAGGAAGCTAGATCCAAGGGAACGTCTGGCTCGGTCAGGCGAGCTTGGAAGCTGGCGAACCCCGGACTTTGACAGCTGCCTGGGAGGGCCGGGAGCTCCGGGGTCTGGGGCCGGGTCTGAAACAAGAGATCACGTGCTTGCAGGGGGTGGGGAGGCGAGGGAAGAGCAGAGCTGGTGGGACGCAGTGGTGGGCTCAGGGGAGGCTGTGGCAGATCCTAGCTGGGGCGCACAGCTTAGTGATAACTTGTTGATTCTGTGCGCTGTTCGTAAGAAGGGCGTGCGTTTTGGTTTGTGGGCTGTGGCCAAATCCTCCAGGTGACAATGAGGGGGTACTTGATCCCCCAAATCCTGCCTAGCCATCATCAGAGGGTGATGGGGTTTGCGCGTGTCAAAAAACAGATCCCCTGTTAGACAACCTGATTCCGACGCTGGCTTTGAACTACAGTTAGGCACCAGCTTAGGCGAGGGAATGCCTATCAGGCTACATTACTCTTGGAGAGTGGGGGAGAACTAGAGACAGGCAGTTTGCCTTGTCTGGACTTTGGTCACTGACCCTCCAGTAACTTAGGAGTGATACAGTTGAGAAGAACATGGGTGATTATGTTTATCTCTAATTTTTACTTTTTTTTTTTTGTATAATTGATTTGGAAAGATTTTATAAGCAGGCATTCTATTTCTTTTCAGCATTTTTTTTTTTTTTTTTGGTGTATCCTTGACAGGCAGTTTCTATTTTTAGAAAGACAAAGAGAAACTCATTATGAAAATATCTCAAACAGTGCGGTAAAGAAGTCGATGATATGAAGGGATCAAGCTGAGAGACCGTTGTTTTGGTGAAGATAAAAATAAAAACAAATGAACTTCCAGACATTTTCTCCTCCTTTCCCGATATAGACACTTTGTTAAACAGGCAAATTACATTTTGGGGGAGGGGACGATGTGGCGGTGGGGGGGTGATGGAGATTTCCCATCACTTTGTAGCACAGTAGATGATGTACTTATAAGCAGATGTCTGCCGACAGGGGTTTGAGGGAGGGTGAGGAGCCCGCAGCAAGTGCAGAACCGGGAAGGAATCATTTGGGGAGAGGATCAGGTGTGAGTAGTAATAGCGCACAGCTGATTCTCAGGTCAGACTGGGAAGCTTCATAGAGCTAAGAGAGAAAGGGAGAGAGAAATTAAAAAAAAAACAACAACCAGCTTTCAGTGATTCACTTTATTGGATAATTATGTGCATTTTAACCAACATCCGACTTAGAACATATTCATTTCATGGTTAAAACTAGACATTTGTCTTTCCAGCGTAAAAAGTTTATTGGCCCTGCAGATAGAGAGTTACTGTCCGAATTCCGCTTGTTCTCGCTTTTTTCCCCTTCCAACCACTGGGGGGCTGCAAAGAGCTCTATTGGCTGCTTTTTTTTTTTTTTAGACAAATATGTAATATTTGATTACAACAGAGACATTTATTATGACACCTTAGTATTTACAGGACTGACTCTCCTTATTACAACGCACTTGCATTTTGTGTTTCCAAATCTCATAATCTCTGAAGAATATTTGAAATAATAAAGCTGTATGTTGTATGTATAATGCACCCTGCCTCTGACTTTGCCATTTTTAAGGTTCATACCATTGTTATTCCTATCACTAAAATAAATAAATAAAAAATAAGGAATGCATGTAAAGATTGAACAGAAATGTAGATTCTTCTTTCACACAATTCTGTATTCATGTGTAGAAAAACACTGGGAGTCTGGAGTCCAACTTTCTAACAGAGTTGAATGCACGCACCCTCCAAATAACTGGAAGCACGAGCTCCCAGCTTCAGGCTTGTGTAAGAAGATGTGTCTGTGGTGCACAGCTTATTCTGCCTTTGTATTTCTTGCTTCTTGCTTTAGGGACAGGAGTAGTTAATCCCCGACAACTACCTGGGGTTTTCACAGAATCACTGTACTTTCGGTATAAACATGTTTCCCATTTCAGAAATAATATAGTGGCCAGGCAATTATATAACTCCTTCCATTCACCCTTACATATTTTGGCTATTCAAAAAAGATAAATACTTGTTGGATTCCTTGAAGAGACCAGATCACATGCGCATGTTCTGTGAGTAAAACTGGTAAGGTATTGTGGACCCAAAGAGTTTCTCGAGGCAGAGAAAGACATGTCTTATCCAAGGGAAAGGAGACAATGCAATCTAGACGACACCTCAAAATTTGTGCTAAATTTGGCAAAACGTCGGTGGTCCCAAGACCTCGAGGACTTGGTACACAGTCCTTTTTAAGTTCCCAGCATCTAGGCATAGAGGTCGTTTGAAACAATACCCAGCTATGGACCATCAATGATTGTAGTGCCTGCCTGTGTGCTGAGAGCATGGCTCAGTGCTCTGGAGGTTTTAAGCCGGTAGCAGAAGACCACCCCCCACCCCTACCTTTCTTTGAGGAGCTTCTGTTTTAGTTGGAGAGACAAGATTTTTATGTGAAAATTTAGAGAGTGACAGCAGAAGGAACTTGTCCAAAGTATAGTACTGACTGTGATAGAGACATAGGCAAAGGAGATGGGAATGTGCAAACAAGGTTTACAGAAGCAGCATGCGGTAATAGGTGAGGAGGACGGAGCAGGGTTATAACAACAGTGTGATGTAATTGTAGTCATTGCAGTGTATAGAGTCCTTTCTTTAGTGTGTAACAGGCACTGTTGCTAATCCCATTACATGGGCAATCTCTAACTCTTATGATACATGCAGAGCCAGTGTTAGCCCATTTCACAGATGAAGAAACAGATGCTAGAGAGATAAATGACTTGCCAAGACCTCCAGCTAGAGGATGTGTCACTAAGATGAGAATAAAAAAGATCACTATGCCCACTGCCCCCTATTTGTCAGATAGTCTTCCCACTGGTTTTGAAAGCAGGTCTAGGGACACAAGGAAGCTAAGCTGTTTATATCTCTGACTTACCCAGGAACCCTTGTGGTCCTGCCCACAGAAGAGCACAGTATGAGTGTCTAAGGCTGTTTAAAAGGGCATGCAGGTGAGGTGAGGGAAACAGACCTTGCTTTCACCGTGAAGACTGGTATTCTTGCTTCGTCAGTCACCTCGTTCCTCCCACAGATTCAAAACCATCCTTGAATATCCCAGATTGCACACTGCAGAACTTCCTGCAGGGGCAAAGGTAGTGTGGAATTTTTATGGTAGATTGTTCTAAATCATCTTTGGGTAAGTAGCAGGTGTCTTCTAGTGGTATCACAGAGTTATTTTTCCAGCTGAAGCACAAATGCTAAAGAGCCCTCAGCAATGTATCAGTAAGTGTACTCTGACCTGCTGCCATCCTGAAACACCTGTGGTTCTGGGACCAGAATGTGCCCTTTCCCTCTCTTGGGCCCTCTGGGTATCAGGCTAGTCAGTAACCTTCCCTCAGCCTAATTTCCACTGTTACTCAAGATGTGGCCAGACTTGGACGTGGCTTTCCCTAAGGAAGCTTCCCAGGCTGGTTAGTTTTGAGTGACTTGCTTCTCGTTCCTGCATGCTTGTGTTTCCTTGTCTGACCCTAGTCCTCAGGGCTCACAGACCAGTGCTGGAGGCTCATTCCGACTCTCCTGGTAGCTCCAGGGCCTGAACTCAAGCTATGAGCTGAGCAGTAGGCAGTGATTTGCTTGGTGAACACACCTGTTTGTCATCCCTAGCGTTGTCATTTCTTGACATAGACATTTTACATGTTTTCCCCCTCTCCTGTATAAAGTAAAATGTGGGCATATGGCCAGAAAAACTTGAGTTCCAAACCTGGTCCTACTACCTGCTAGTTAGATGATGTTGGACAAGTTCGTTAACCCCTTTGAGCCTCAGTTTCCTCATCTATAAAATGGGGATACAGATTTCTACCTTGTAAAAGGGCCATCAGGATAGTGCTTAGAGAGCATGTAGCCCAGTTTAGGACATGTAAAAGGCACTAAATATTCAGTGACTAATTATTGGTCACTTAAGCAGTTGGTTTAGTGTCTGAGATGTGGTGAATTTTTTTTTCTGATCTCCTAGAAATCAAATAGCTTTCTTCATCTTTTCTCAGCTCAAACTATTATCTCTGTTTCTCTGTTTTTCAGTCTCTCTCTGGCTGTCTTTCCTTGTGTGGGTATGCACATGTGTGTAAATATCATATAAATGTAAATGCACATGCATACACACACATTTGGCTTGACTTATTTGTAAAAAGATATGCCTTTTTTCACTAGTCTATGGATGTCTTGCAAGCCAAGGCTCCGTCTCATTCATCTCAAAAGCTCTGGCACTTAGTGCAGGGCCCACTCAGAGGTCAGCAATATTTGCTATATAAGTAAGTAAACAAGCATCTCTCCATGTGCAAGTGACAGAGGTGTGGGAGGTGCTGGTCTCTGGAGGAAGAGCTTATGTGGCATGATCTGGGTTGTAAGGAAAGATCCCCTGCCCAGTTCATACTTTCCTCCAAGTCCTGCTACCTCAGAAAACAGAAAGGCATACTTTTTTGTTCAAGGCATTGACAAGCTTTGTGATAACACATGTTTAAATGGAATGGGGTAACCGAAGCTATGATACTCAAATAACAGCTTGAAACAGATTATTGTTTTATTAGTTGTTATCTAGCCCACCACTAATTGGACCCTGTGGAAATGGTTCCCTGGGAAGGACAGGTTTTGAGGATGGACCATGAGGAGGCCTGAGCTTGGGAAGAGCACTAAGCTGAAGATCCTGGCTCTGTGTAGGACAAAGGATCATGCTCTCAGCTTTGGGAAAGAAGCAGAGAGGGGGCTGGAGGGGGTACTGATCGAGAGGAGAATGGTTAGAATGACAGCCCTTCCAGACGTGCACTAGGTCCTGTTCTCTAGCCTTTTCAGCCAATTATTATTTCTCAGCCTCCTGTTATTCTCTGTGAGAGGAACAAAAAGATAAAAGCAAGTTCCAGTTATCAAAGAGTTCACGCTCTGTTGAGGGCAAGCATTGCACGTCGCACCTCACACAAACTCTTGCAGAACTTGGTGACTTATGGGAAAATGGTAGATTGTGCATCACGGACCCCCAAAAGCCTTGCAGGAAAGGAAGAAGTTGGCAAGAATAGAAGTCAGGGAAGATTTATGGAGCAAGTGAAAGGGATGTTGATGGGTAGGTAGGCATTGGGTAAGCATATGTCAGGGGCAGGAATTTGCACTGGACAGGTAAACATAAGGTGACAACAGTGATTGGCACACAGGCATGAGTGAAGAGGTTGCTCAGCCAGGTCAAATATATTTCTGCATACAGATTCCAGGGCTAATAAAACAATGAATGTTTATTGAGTGCATGCTATGTGCCAAGCACTATGTTGAAGCACTTCATATATGTCAGTTGGTTTGATTGATACTTGTACCAACCCTATGAAGGCGGCAAAACTACAATCTCATTTTTACAGAGGAGTAAACTGAGGCATTGAGAACTGAGGTAACTTGCTCAAAGTCTCACAGCTCAGAGGTGGTGAAACTGAGGTTACAAACTCAGAATAGAGTGGTAGGCATGGGTTCCCCTCTTGCACAGGCTTACCAATCAGAGTGATGGGATGTCTGCTTGAGAAAGGCTCTGAGTGAGGTCACAGAGGCTCTGCTGCCCTGGAAGGCATTGCCTTGCTGTCCAAGAATATTTGTTTGGATTTCACTTCAAAATTGCTGGAAGAGTCAGTTTCCCTGAAAGCCTCACTCTCTGACTCACTTCTCAATCCAAGGTGAGCAATAGCTGTTTCTTCTCATCCAGGCAGCTTGAAGCTCTCTTCACTTCCTGTCATGCTTGGCCTCAAGCAGAGGAGGCAGCCGTCCACACTGTATAGTCCCAGATGTGTTTGGAGGGGCCTCCTGCACCAGAAAGACTGTCACAGCTGGCTGGCCTTTGTGCCAACAGTTCTGATATGGTCATTCATTTGGGTTAAATATTGCCCTCTTCTGACTCAGGTTTAGGCTGGACAGCATGAATGAAGGATACACACTTTTAAACCTATCAGATGGCTAGATACCAAAGTGGATGAGAAGGGGATGCTGAGAGGTGTGCATGGCAAGGGTGGGGGGGAGATTGTATAGGAGTAGCAGATACCAGACTGTTGATCTGGTTGCCTTTTCTTCCACTGTCATGGCAGGATTTTACATACGGCCGTTGTTGTATTTTTCTCCAACACCCCTGTTACAGATTGGTGAGCTTACATTACAGGCCGTTGTATTTTTCTCCAACACCCCTGTTACAGATTGGTGAGCTTACATTACAGGCCGTTGTATTTTTCTCCCAACACCCCTGTTACAGATTGGTGAGCTAACGTTACATTGGTGGCCGTAGGTATTTTTCTCCAACACCCCTGTTACAGATTGGTAAGCTTACGTTATAGGCCGTTGTATTTTTCTCCAACACCCCTGTTACAGATTGGTGAGCTTACATTACAGGCCGTTGTATTTTTCTCCAACACCCCTGTTACAGATTGGTGAGCTTACATTACAGGCCGTTGTATTTTTCTCCAGACACCCCCTGTTACAGATTGGTGAGCTTACATTACAGGCCGTTGTATTTTTCTCCAACACCCCCTGTTACAGATTGGTGAGCTTACATTACAGGCCGTTGTATTTTTCTCCAACACCCCTGTTACAGATTGGTGAGCTCTAGATTACAGGCCGTTATTTTTCTCTCATACACCCCTGTTACAGATTGGTGAGCTCTACATTACAGGCCGTTGTATTTTTCTCCAACACCCCCTGTTACAGATTGGTGAGCTTACATTACAGGCCGTTGTATTTTTCTCCAACACCCCTGTTACAGATTGGTGAAGGCTTACGTTACAGGCCGTTGTATTTTTCTCCAACACCCCTGTTACAGATTGGTGAGCTTACGTTACAGGCCCGATTCCGACACCCCTGTTACAGATTGGTGAGCTTACATTAAGGCCGTTGTATTTTCCCAACACCCCTGTTACAGATTGGTGGACGTCAGGCCGTTGTATTCTTCTCCGCAGACTGGAGTGAGGTATCACACCTGTATGAGTTTACAGGCCGTTGTATTTTCTCCCCCCCCCCCTGTTACAGATTGTACAGGCCGTTGTATTTTTCTCCAACACCCCTGTTACAGATTGGTGAGCTTACATTACAGGCCGTTGTATTTTTCTCCAACACCCCTGTTACAGATTGGTGAGCTTACATTACAGGCCGTTGTATTTTTCTCCCAACACCCCTGTTACAGATTGGTGAGCTTACATTACAGGCCGTTGTATTTTTCTCCAACACCCCTGTTACAGATTGGTGAGCTTACATTACAGGCCGTTGTATTTTTCTCCAACACCCCTGTTACAGATTGGTGAGCTTACATTACAGGGCACGTAGCAGCAGAGCAACAACCGGGGACAAGGGGTCAGATTGTGGGCAGCCGGTTGCCATTAGCACCAGGGAGCCAGTGCGGTGAGCTAGGTGACTTCTTGGGCCATGGCCACTGGAAGCCCATTTCTCTCACTACTGAGCAGTTTTCTGACTCTAAGGACAGGCCACTTATCTCCAGTACTTTCCCAGGATCTTGCTTGTCCCCAGCTCATGACCCTCTACTCACATCAGTCCTCCCCAGAGATTGAACAGAGACGCCCCTGACCAATACTTCTCCTAGCTCACTTTGAGCCTCCCACTCCACCCAAGGCTCACCAGTATCTTGTTTCCTTTAGGATGCCCCAGCCCCATATGTCCCAACCCAAGCTCTAGTTTTTCCTCCAAGAATCTACTGCTTCTGCTGTGGTCTCTGTTTGGGTGAAAGATACATCATCCGTATGTTGACCCAAGCCAGAGCCCCCAAGAGTCCTCCAGCAAGCTTGTCTCTCCACAAATATCACAATCCATCGTTCCTCATGTCCAAGTGATTCTATCATCACCATCTAGAACCTCTCCTCAATTCCCATTGCTACTGCCTTGTTTAGCATCTCGTGCAAATGAAAGCACTCAATTCTAATTTTGACACCCTCCCAACCCTTCCATTACACTGTTGTCAAGATGGCAGCATGTATGCCAATCCCACCAGGCCTGCAAGAAACTCCATCTCAGTCATGAATTCTATCTTTCACTCTCTATGCTAAGGTCTGTAATGTTTTTGAGGATAGCTTAACACTCTGGAATTGCCTCAGATTTCCCTCCCTCACAGGTTATTACTGCTTGTGACACCCATTGTCCAGACAGCATGGTGCCTTGAGATCCTGGGCTGTCTACTTCCACAGGCACCAGACTATACAACCAGCACCTAGAATCTAATATTCATGCCACATTCTGTAGCCACTGCCCCAGGGGTGCTACCAACATCTGGGGATGGGAGCTGGAACAGGCTATCAGTTCCCGTCCCAGAGGAAATAAACTCTTCTCAGTTTTAGGGTGGTTGCACCAAAGCCACCCACCTCCAACCTCTCCATCCCTACTATAACCTCAATGAGTGGCTCAGGCACTCACAGAGCAAAGGCCAGGACTGGAGGTGTCTACAGAGAACTTCTGCCTTCACCTTTGCAACCCAAACCCCCTCAGAAGCAGGGCCCAGGCTGCCTTCTTGGAACAGGGAGCCACACCCCTTCTGACAAACTTCTCCAGGGAAACCCCAGACCTCCCAACATAGATCTCAATCTCTCCAGCCTGGCATAAAAGTCTATTGATAACTTTGCCTGCCTGGCTTTCTCTCCTGTCAGTGAGCTTTCTAGAAATTTCCAAATAGTTAATGCTTTCATCTTTCAAGAGCTTACTATGTGCCAAGCACTATTCTGAGTGCTTTATAGATATTAACTCACACAGCCCTCCTAACCACCAAGTGAGATGTGAACTCTTATTAGCCCCATTTTACATATGAGGAAACTGAGGCAAAGAAGGAGGTTAAGCTACTTATCTAGTTTACCCAAGTAGTAAAACAGTAGAACTGGGATTTAAATCTAGAAAGTCTAGTTTCATAGTCCCCCCTCTTATTCACCTTGTTATCCACACCCTGGATGTACAATGGAGACACTTGAGAGAGATTAAAAATAACACAAATACCTGGAACCCACCCCAGAGATTTTGATGTAATGGCTCAGGGGGCAGGACCTGGGAATCTGTGTGAAGCTCTCCAGTATTTCTGGTGCCCAGCTAAGATTGAGAAGCACTCCAGCCAACTCTCCTGCTTCTCCCAACTAAGTGCTGCTTCCAGGTGGGGCCCATGCTTCTCTGCCTGTCACCTAACAGTCATTTATTTCCCCCTGTCAAAGCTCCCATTGCCACCTGTTTCCCAGGGTGCCTGTGAGGCCTTGGAGGGGGAGGAGTCTTGCTCACCTCTGTGTGACTTGCCCAGCACTGTCCGAGGCCCAGAGCGAACGCTGAGTATTGAGGGGGTGACTGTGTGCTAGGGCACTGCTGCCCACACTGGCTGCAAATCCTGCCCATGTACTTTCTCTTGTCAGCACTGCTCACTTCCTTTGGTCATGGGGAGAAGCTGCCCATCAGGCCTTTCTTTCCCTTTTAGTTATTTGACTATCAGCCCAAACCAACCTGCAGCATTTGCTCTGTGGGGAGTTTAAAATACTCGGTTCTGCACATGAGTCAGGAAAATGTTAACCACCTTGAAATGTGTTTGACAGCGAGGCTGGCAGCTACCAGTGGAATTCTCACTCAGAAAGGCCGTCAGTGTTTTTCTCATTGCTTCTGAGAATGCTTAATTGGCTAACATTTGACTTATTCCTACGGAATCACTGCATCAAATTGTCATGTGAAAATTGCCAGTTTTAAAAAAAAGGACATCACTTTTGTGACTTCAGCCACTTTGCATTTCCATGATGCCTGTTGCATTATATAGTTAAGTAAAATGTTGCAGTCTCAATCAAGTCTGACTAGAAAATCACTGTTGAGTATCAAGGAAAGGCCATGGTCTCTGACTCCTGTGACCTAGATCCACTGATGAGCTGTTAGGTTCAGGGAAAATTACTCAGCCCCTGTGTGTATGTGTCTTTTCACATGCAGAAAGGACACAATGGCACTTCCTCCTCTACCCAAGAAAGTTCTGAGTGTTCACATGGAAGTGGCTCTGGATGCCTTTTGAGAGGATAAGGTGCTTAAGAAAACAAGGTGATCATATTTAGGAAACCTTTAGGACTCAAACCCAAAACAAAATTCTACATCTTTCTTTATACTGTCTTATTAATTTAGTTAATTACATTTTCAGGGACGTTTGAATTTGGTGTGAGTCTCTTCCCAGTTCTTTGTGTATAACCTGCATGTGTCACACAACTGGTGGTCACCATGGTTACACAAAAAATGCAGCAGTTGCAGGCCCATAAATTTTCAGGAAGAACCAGTCAAAACTATTAATATTATGTCAAGCTGATGTCTCATTTTCCGATTTGCATGGATAACTGCATTGCAGCAAATTAATTAAAACAGATAAATGTTAATCTAATGCATGTCTCCTTGTAATTAATGAAATATAACCATTACGGGGGTATTTGATGTATTATTTTAATTTATAAAATGCTGAATTCTCCTATAAAGTTAGTTATAGTAATAGGAAAAGCTGACCCATATATAGCATTAAGAAAAATAATCACATTTCTATAAATTAATCACTCTCTAAAAGGATATAGTTCATTAACACTATGAACTGAAAGTGTTGGATGTAAATTAGATTAACCTTTTTAGTGACACTTCCATTTATATTGCGCATCTCTTCAAACTAAAAGCACTTTACGTATATTAATTCAATTAACCCTCCCCAGACCCTTGTTAAGTAAGTACATATATCAAAGTTGGAAGGGAGGAGAAATGAAACCCTCCAAAAATACTGAAATCTTGGTTTCAGGATGTATGATTTGTGATTTCCTCTGCAGCAGTACAGTTTGTCCAGACTTATATGGCTTGAGAACATGGGTACGTCTCCATGCTTTCTCTCGCATGCTGCCAAGAAACTCTTAGCATGCCTGAAACTAGAGACGCTTCTGCCGGAAGCTTAGGCCAGATGTTGTAAGGAAATTTCTGTTTTATGTAATAAAATGCACCCCAGCCACTCTGGGTTTGGTGGTGGACAGGGCATGTCCAAGTGGGTGTGGGTGGCTAGATCTCGTGCCCCATTCAACAACCAGAGGGCCATCTTCCCTTGGTCTTGCTGCTGTTCCACCTCTACCCTCTTCACTTGATCATCTGGAGGCTCAGGTTAGATTGCATTTCTTGAACAAGACCTTGGGATGCTCCTGGGAAGAGAAACGAGGATCTTCAGGGAGGTGGGGGTGGGCATTAATCTTCCTCAGCTAGGGCCCCTCCTCAGGCCTGCCTTAATGAGGGGCAGAGGCTGCCGCTCCCTCATCTGCTGAGATAGAGGACGAGAATCAGCCAGAGGAAGACTTCACTCTCCATCCTGCCTGAAAGCCTGTTTCTCAAGGAAAGTTTCCTGAGTGAGGATCTGGGTCTTCTGCTATAGCGTGTCACTAGGAGTGCCCCATCTTTTACGAGCCATCCCAATTTTGAGCGCTTACCATTATTGCCCAGGCTTCCTGGAGACAACCACACACCTGGAGAAAGGAAGGGGATGGAAGCAGTCTTCCATCATAAGAGCTGGAAGACTCAGGGGGGAGACTGCAAACATTTCCTTAGCTTGATTGGATATGTATTTGGCAACCTGAGGTTCTGAATGTTCATTCTTCCAACTCTTTCTGCTCCTTAAAGTTCTCAAATGCACAGTTCCTCTCCTAGGGGCAGTGTCACAGTATATTCCGCAAACCAGTCTTCTTTGAAATGGAGTGCATCTCAGATAGCAGCCTGCTTTGTAGCTGATGTTTCCAAACCTACCAAGGGCAATGGCTAACCCAAAGGAATGAATCCCTAATGACAAGACATGAAATCTAGTGTGGAAGAAACATTTTGGAGTGTTTGGATTCTCCTCCCTGATTCTGCAGTTAGAAAACTGCTTACTCTGATCCTCCCAGCCAACATGCAAGGGCAGTTTAAGCCCACAGTCCTAGAATCTCACACTCTACTCTGCCAATACTTCTTGGTGCATATCTCTTTGCTGCAAATTGCTCTAGCTTCTCTCCTCTAAGTACCGCCTACAGGGATTAATAGTTGGGACTTAAAGCCAAGAACTAAAACATTATCGTTCAGGAAACTCACAAAGATGCTGGAGAGCGAGAAAAAGTATTCACTTTTCAGTTCATACTATTTTAAGAGTTTTCTTTTCCTTTGATGCTTTTATTTGTGGGAGAGTGGACCATAATTTGGAGTAGGAAAGAAAAGCTAAAATCACTCATAGAGTAAAAAGAATGTCATAGCTAAGACCCCGATTTCACCTTCCTAGATTTATTTTTGTTGTTATTTTTTCTCCCAAAGAAAAACCAATTATTTTGACTTTATTGTGCTATTAACAGAAATGTCAAGATGGCTGTATCTTTCTTAATTATTAATGTTAGAATTATATTTCAGACTTTTTAGTAATTTACTGTAATTTTAATTAGAACTCATAAATAAAGCATTTTTATTGCACTTGCATTTTTTCCTGTTTTCAACAACCCCTGCCTCCTTTCCATGCCAGTCTTCCACAAATTAAGTTCCAGCTTTCCTAGGGAAAAGGAACCCAAGTCAGGGGATTAGCCAAGAATCTTGGCTTGAAACTAGCTTTTCCTTGAGTTTTGCTTTTGACATATTCCACCACTACTTTGTTCCAATGCCCACTGCAATGGAAGAGGGGGAACAAACAGAATCCACATCAGCCTTTAGCACTTCCCTTGTCCCAGTCTTCCCTTATCCTTCCCTCACCCCTCCAGGACCTTTCTCTTCTTGTCTTTGGTGGCACCAAGGACTGCTTTTGAAGGTAGGGTTTGGCTGCTTCCTGGACGCCACTCCTTAAAATACAACCCATAATGAAGAGAATCATCATCATCCTAGCTTTACAATTTGTGTTTTCTCAATTCAGTGGAAAATGTGAGTAAAAGCATCCTTAGAAAATATTGCTACTTTTTGGGCATGGTGGTGGGCCCTGTAATTCCAGCTACTTAGGAGGCTGAGGCAGGAGAATCACTTGAACCCAGGAGATGGAGGTTGCAGTGAGCCAAGATCACACCATTGCACTCCAGCCTGGGTGACAGGGTGAGAGTCCTCTGGAAAAGAAAAGGAAAAGAAAAATATTGCTACTTTTATTGATCAGAACCAGCCAATCTTGCTAAAGACAGAGGGCTTGCTATGAGCCACCACTTCAAAACAAGTCACCTGGTTATTATATAGGAGGCCATTTGATTGGAAGTACGAATGAGGTGACTTGCTTTGAAGTGGTGGCTCATAGCAAGCCCTCTGTCTTTAGTAAAATGCTTTTACTCACATTTTCCACTAGCTTGTGGACTGATCTCTCTCTAGTCCAGTTCTAGACAGCCCTTGGTGGATCTTCCAAATACACACATACAGTCACTCCTGCTCAAAATTCCTCATGTTACTTCATCACTTTCATGATACAGTCCACATAGATTGGCTTATCTTAAAAGGTCTTTAGTCGGTGCCTACCTTTTCCCGGGCTAGTATTTAAGCTGTTGTGAGCACAGCCCAGCACCTAGCCCTGGGTCTGAGTGAGTGAATGAGGGAACCCTCTCCACACCTGCCCCTCCCACTTCATCCCCATCTGCAGGACGACCCAGTTTTCTGCCTGGAAGGGTTTTCCTGTGTTCTGTCTGCTGTGCACACTGCTCTGTCTGCTACTGTACTTTGTCCTGCCAGGCAGCCTGGCAGGCCTCCCTCATGCTGTCAGCATTTCTGGGAATCCATCCCTGGGCACCCCCTGGGGCACTCCCCTCCCCTCCACAGTGACATTACTCAATTGCATTGTTATTGTTCACCTGTCTGCGCCTCGCTAGACAGTATCCCTTATTCCCATGTTCTCAGACTCAGTCTAACACTGTGGATTAAATAGGTGGATGAATGTTGGATGGAGCTCCCCTGGAACCCAGCTCTTTGCCTTGTGGGGGGAATGCACGGCTGGGGTGTGGGGTTTCCCTTGTCTTATCTTTCTCCTTCATTCCCTGGGGATCCCTCGTGTGCCTCTCCTTGGTGCACATACATCAGGACTGGCAGAGTGGGAGGATTAGGAGAGGTCAACATTCCAGGAAGGGTCCTACTCGTTACTGCATGAGCTGATACATTCAAGATGGGCAGATAGAGCCCAGCTGGAGTTAGGGGCCTGTTGGGTTTAAGTTATGGCTGGGGAGTAGAAGCTAGATAGCCCAGGGTCATGGGCTTCTGCGGCAATTTCGAGTGTGCACCCTCTGGATAATTAATGTAAATTACCTTTTTTTGTAAGTGAAGTAGCATAGTCGTAAGCCCCTACTTTGCTCCGTAGCATTGGGTGTCAAACACTATGGGAGAATATCTTCTGTCACGCACTGATGAGAATTTAGTTTTTAATCATCGGCTGCTGCAGGTGGATCTGACACTTTCCCATGCCACTCTTTGGGTCCTCCTTGCTCCTATCAGCATTCTGTTCAACCCTAGACTGTACAAGTTTTAAGTGGATAAAGCATGCTCCATTTTCCAAACAGGTTGTTAAAAACAATTTGAATTTTATGATATCAGATGCATGTGTGTGTAGAGACAAGCATGAAGTTTTTAATTGGAAAAGCTTTGTCTTCAATTAAAGTAGGATGCTGAATGTGATGAGGCCCATGGAGTTCTGAGCCCACAGCTAGGGAGGCAGGGCAGCAGGAAGAGGGGCCAATTTCTGGCTGTGCTGAGATAGCCAGGTTGTGTATGTAGTCCACTTCAATGAGCAAATGGGAGTCTCTCTGAAGTCAGAACATTTGCTTTTTGCTGAGATTCCCTTATGGGAACCCATAAGGATATACTGGTTCAGTTCTGAGCAAAAAGCTTTGGCACTATGCATGGAGAAATATCATCTTCTTCAACCAAACCAAAATCCTAAGCTTTTGAGGCTGGTGTTGAGAGGGGCACCTTCTGGGGGACAGTCCCCCAGGAACTTGAGTGAGAAGTAGGTTGCTAATAGCCCCTGATTCTCTCCTTGAAATTCCCTTTCTTCTAGGGGAGGAAGTTTTTCTCTAAATAATGTTGCCACTCCCTACATGGGCTGAGATTGAGCTGAGACAGGATAGACCTTTTTTTCTGTAACTCTGGCTCTAGTGGAAATAACCCTTCCCTTTAGATATTAATTTGAAATTGGACCAACAACAAGATTTTACTAAAGTTTCAGCATGGATAATGAAAATAAACATAAAGAATCATGAACTTTCAATCCTTTCAGAACCAGTGGTCCCTTTTTACAACACATATTTTGTAGTGCCCCCATTATTATTTCTGAAATGAAATTTACTGATACTGTTATGCACTTACATACATAATTTAACAAACCAATATAATGTCTTAACTAAATTCAAAGAAATTAAGAGTTAAATAATGTATAATAAAATAATATGTATTTCAACAAATGCTTGAGCCTAACTATACGAGAGGAAGCAGTGAATTAGATGCTTGCTGTCAGTTCAGCTGCAACACCATGTGAATCACTGTGAATTCAACAGCTACCGATGCAAACAGATCTGTGTGTGTTGTATTGGTGATTCAGATACCATGGACATATTGTGGTGATGTGACTTTTTTAAATGGTGAAAGCCTTCTGGCAATATTTTGAATAAGACAAAGCATGCTTTGGCCTCAATTCATAGGATGGCTGTATTCCTAGAAAGTTCAGTGTTTATCAAAGCTACACAAAAAATACCCAGCTGACTCACTTCAATGCCACTGGTGTAGGGAAGTGAACTGTGGGAGCTCTAGATGGTGTGCTGGGGGCTGTTCAGGCAGAAAGGTGCCTGGACCACCCCCACCCTACCACAGATGCACTCCTGATTTCCTGGTTTTAAGAGGTACCCAAGAAGTGTCTCATATGTGCTTACAGGCCGAAATTGCCTTAAAGGGTAGAGAACTTCTGGAACAGGAAATAGGTCTTTCTGAAGACCTTTTTGAGGAAGAGAGGAAAATGTCACCAATTGGTGGTCAACTGAAGAGGTCAGGATTTCATAAGGAGATCTTTTGGTGAATAGGGTCTCCCTGGTGGGGCATGCTGGAAGACCACATGGGGAGCCCATAGATCACATGCTGGAACATCATTTAGACCAAGCAAAAAGCGGGTCACTACTTTGCCAGTTAAGCATGGTGACATCTCATGGTCTTTCTCATCTCCTGCTTCTCTACCTGATACAGAAGCACCATTAGGGGGTGGGTGGGGGAGACCACACTGGGAGCAGAGACAATGACCTTTGGATCAGGTATGAGATTGAAGTTTAAAAGTGAACTGGACTAAGTCTCAGTAACAAAAAGGAATGAACTGCTATGGAATTGGGCAGGAATATCTTTAAGGCAGCTGCTACCCTTTGGGAAAGAGTTGCTTGACAGATCATGGTAGGGAGCAAAAATAACATCATTTGATGTTTATAGTCCAGTGGATTAGACTCCAGCAAACTGGATAGAGTATTTATTATGGTCAGTAATGATATTTCAGAGATAAAATGCCGTTCTCTTGGATAAAGATTCTTCCTTAGCGTTCTCATGGATAATTTAAAGGGGTGAGGTTTTTTGTTTTTGTTTTTGTGTTTTTTTAATCCCCAGGTGGCTGTTTCTTTTTCCCCTTCCTCATGTAAGCTTGAAGTATTTCTAAGAGAGAGGCTGGATTGCCTAAGAGAGTTTCAGCAGCTTTGAGATGAAAATGCATTTTAATATTTTGATTTAATGGGGAATGGTATAGCCCCTTAATAAGTAGTACAGTGACATTTGGTAGTTCTGTAATATTTGACTTGGAGTTGAGTTTATAAAAATTTCAGCCCAACAGTAACTTCAGGGCACTAAGGGATGTATGTATTTCAGAAATGAGAAGACCTGGTTGACATTCTGATTCTAAAATCAACATCATCTCTTATGCGTCACCGTATTTTCAATTATAATGGATGATGGGCTATGAATTTTAAAAACAGCTTCTCTGCAAACTCCTGCACAGACCCAGCTTGTGTGCAATAAAAAGAAGAGCCTGGGTGGGGAGAGGAGTGCTCTCATGCCCACTCTTCTGACTTGACTTACTAAAATGCTTCCTTCTCTGAGACTGCATTGCTTTTTTGCCCCCCACATTGGTTCCTTGGGAATTTTTTAGAACGTGGAATCTTTTCTAGCTTTGTAGGGAGTTTGCATCCTGATTCACCCAAATGGTTGAGCTCTGGAAAGATAAAGTCCTGTCAGTTAAATCCTAAATTTTATGAAATACCTACGTCAGCCACACAAATGCATGTCTAACAAAAAACTGAAGGAGCAAAACAGATGCCTATGATATGGTGTGCTCACATCTCTTTGGCATTGCAGGATAAATTCAGGCTTTTGCTACCTGTTCATTTCCCATTTCACCATTGTACCATCTTCCAATAGAAAATGCCCTAAATGGATTATATTAAGTTCCCCAACATGCCATTCTTAGGCAGTGAATAAGGTCGGGGTAGCCCCAGGATGCAATGGTTTTGTGGGTACTGGGCTTATGTTTGTTTTTAACAGGAGGTTCAGAAGCAGACCGCCCTTCACCAAGGGTGGTCACAAAATCAGGTCTGAAATGGCCCCATGTTCTACCCATAGCCAGCTCAGAATGGGGAAGGGGCAGCCCTACCCCCACCCCATTGTGCTGACCTGTAGGAGTAGAATGGCTGTTGAGTTAGGTGGGACCTGCTACTAGTGGCTTAAAATGTGGGGCTTCCTCCCCCAGAGGAAATGTGAGCTTTGGGTTGGACCTCATAGCTGACCTTGACACCTTCTAGGAAATGCCTTCTCATCAGGCTCAATAAGGTACAGGTTGAATAGAGACTAGATAGTCTCTATCATATGGGCAGGGCACGTACAGCATCTGCTACAACCGCCCTCTATGCCCACACATATCCTCTCCCCTAGAGGACTGAGAAACTATGTATCGGGTCCTCTGCTTATTACCTGGGTGATGAAACAATCTGTACACCAAACCCCTATGACACACAATTTACTCATGTAATAAACCCAACATATTCACCCTGAATCTCTAGGGGAGAGGATACGTGTGGGCATAGAGAGTGGTGGTAGCAGATGCTGTCAGTTCCCTACCTGTACACCCTCTGCTCACGCCGTTTTCATGCATGTAGACCTGACTTCCAGCAGCAGTGGCCCTTTGCCACAGGGTCTCTCCCTGGCTCCTAGACCCCTCTGTGCTTGCCAAGTGTGGCAGGTCAGTAGTCAGAGGGAATTAACGCCTTCAGGAACTGTCCTACCAGTGACTGACAGGCAGTGATGGAGCAGCATCCCAGCTCCCCCTTCCCTCTTCCCTCAAGTGGGAAGGTGGCTGAAGTATTTTGCCCAGTGCCCAGGAATCTCCAGGAGGATTAAGCTCCAATTTTGCCCACACTGGTAACTTGCTTCCAACCTTTACTGGCTTTCTTCCCTTCCTGAGTCACTTCTTCACTCCCCTACTGGTATTTCCTGAGACCACCTCCTACACACCTGTGCTCAAATGCTTGCCTCAGGGCCTGCTTCTGATGAAACCCAAACTAAGAGGAACAAACAAGAGAAAGGCTGTGTGTGTGTGTGTGTGTGTGTGTGTGTGTGTGTGTGTGTGTCTTCCCCCTTCTAACTTTTATTTTAGGTTCAGGGGGAACATGTTGGGTTTGTTTTATAGGTAAGTTGCATGTCACAGGGGTTTAGTGTACAAACCATTTCATTATCCAGGTAATAAACAGAGTACTTGATAGGTAGTTTCTTGATCCTCATCCTCCTCCAACCCTCCATCCTGAAGTAGTTCCCTGTTGTTCCCTAAGAGAAAGTATTTTGTAGAGTGCTTGCTGTGTCTCTTCTGCATCTACCTATACAGTAAATCTATCTCACGATATCAATTCTGGAACTCCTTTAGGTATCCAGTAAGATTTGCTTGGCAGCTGTGAGGTTTTGTGGGGCATTTGGAGGATACTGTATAGCCCTGACTTGTGTCTCCTGCCATTGAATTCTCAGCCCTTAAACTTGCCTTCACGTACATCTGGGGCTAGGAGGCTTTGCTAGAACAAGCTGTGCTGTGTTCTGTAGCTGGGGCAGGCACTGAACCTGGCAGTGATGGTGATTTTTACTCTGGGCTCCGGACTCTGAAGGCTCCTTGAGGGCAGGGTTGCCCTAGCTCTTTTCCCAAGATCTGGAACATGGTAGGCACCCACCCTTTGGAGGTGAAATGAGTTGAATTACATTGAGTGCCTGCAGCCTACATAATCCAAGTGTCTGGGGGAACATCTGGCACCTGTGATCACAGCCAGATTTCTCAAGTGTCTATTTTCAGCATTTTCCCAGAGCACTCATAAGTGAATTTGCAAAGTACTTACCTCTGTCTTCACCACTTCTTTGATGGTGTGGAACACCTGGCAGAACTAAAATTTCTTCCCCTGTACTCACCATAGCTTGCACATAGGTCTAAATTACTATGGCGATTCAGGTATTTCAGGTAAGACAATGAAAAATCTGATTGATACAAATTCTGCTCTTTCTCTAAGAGACTTAGTGCATTGAGCCATTGTCAGCTAAGCAGTTTGATGTGAATTACTCTATTAGCTTAAACACATGGCCCAGCCTAAGTGGATAGGATTTAGTATCTCTTACTCTTTTGACAGTCAAATAACTTTATCTCAGTGAGGAGAGTGTTAGCGTATAGAATATATATATTAAATATAGAATATATATTATTATATATATACACATGTGTGTATGTATATATATATAGCAATACTGTCTCATATATATAGAGCAATATTGTCTCTCTCTATATATCTATATATAGCTCTATCTATAGAGACAATATTATATATATATATTACATATATATATATATGGAGAGAGAGAGAGCAATTCCAGTCACTGAAGTACAACATCTGATTTATTTGAAAAATTTTCTTAATTCTGGGTGGCTGACCTGTGCATTGCATGTGAGTAGTATGAATCCTGACAATGCCACTGAGAAGCTACAGGATGTTGGATAAATTGTATAACTTCTCTGTGACTCAGATTCTCATCTCTAAAATGGGTATATTGAACTCTAGCTCAAGAGGCTGTTGTAAAGATACAGTAAGGCTGAGGATATAAAAACCCGGCATACAAGAGGCTGGTGTTTTGGTTATCCATGGCTGCCTAACAAACCACTGCACAACTGCATGAAACAGTGACCATTTGACTACGCTCACAGGTCCTGTGGCTCAGGAATTTAGACATGGGGTACCCGTTATAGTTTATCTCTGCTCTACGATTTCTATGGCCTTGACCTACTGGGGGTTGGGATCATTTGGAGGTTTCTTCAGGCTGGGCTCATGGGAGGTCCTGTACATGGTCTCCACATGGCATTCAACTTCCTGACTGGATCATGGTCGGGACAAAAATGACGTCATTTAATGTTTGTAGTCCAGTGGATTAGACTCCAGCAAATGGCTAGAGTATTTATCATGGTCAATGCTGATGTGTCAGAGATAAAATGACTTCAGGAAGGTTATACTTCTTACGTAGTGGATCAGGACTCCCGTGCACAAGGACTTCTTGTGGCTTCAGCTGAATCCCTCTCTGAAGTCACCAAGAGCTGGGCCTTCCTCATCTCAGATGTGCCTCTCACTAGCTGATGGCTTGCATTTTCCCCTGGATTCCTTTTGTTCTTGACCTTGGCATTAGCTAGAATAGGGGACATTTGTTTCCTGGTGATTACAGCCTCTGAGGTGGGCAGCATGCATGGAGGGAGCTCGGGAGCAAAGATGGAGTCCCTGGAGATGGCTAGACCCAAAGGCTGGAGGGATGTGCAGTGACAGGGGGTGGTAGGACCCTGAGGATAGTTACACAGCTTTGTCAAGCTGCATTCAGCCTGCCCTACAGCTAACCCTTAATGAGCACTCACCGGGAGCCAGCCTGAGATTTCTCATGCATCTAACTACCTGAGATTTCCCTAGTCATGACTCTGTGAGGTGGGTCTCCTGACTTCCCCATCTTCCAGTTATGAAACTGAGGCTCAGAGAGCTTCAGGAAGTCCGTAAGTAGTTGTATTAGGACTTGAACCCAGAGTTCAGATCCTATGCTGGTCATGTTGCTTTGATATTCAGCCTCCCACTTGGTAACATGTTCTCGTATTTTGTTCTGTCTTCATTATGTATTACGCATTTCTCTAACTCCACTTTGTACTCGTTGAGGGTAAGACTGTGCCTTCTCTTATATTCTCCTCATCTGCAGATGAACCTCAGAAGAGGGGACTGGGGCTTGACAGAGAGGCCACCGTCCCTTTCCTGAGGCCCAGCATGGTGATTGTCTTGTTAATTACACCAGCTGGGCTTGGGTCTGACGGAGAACAGAGAAGGCATTGTTGCCCACATCCTATTCTCCAAAGGAAATTTTGTTCTAGTTTATTGTGAAAGTATTGGTTTTGAAATTGAAACACAGAGGTCTGCTAAAGAGATGTTCTATTTGGAACAGACTCTTTTTTTCTGTTTTCAGGTGAAAAGCAGTATCTATGAAGAAAACAGAAAGAAAACCCTCTAAAAAATATTGTCAATAGCTCTGACAGATTAAAGCTGTTGGATAAATGCAGAATTTACATGACAAAAACTTTGAGTGCAATGCTGATTGCCACTCACCAGTAATAGGATTCCCTGAAAAGCAAAAAATCTTAATTAAAAAAATACATAATTTATTTTTGCTGGTATGCGTCCTTTTGCCTCACAAATTACTTAGCCTGGAATATCACTTTCCCCAAACCTGACTTTACCAAGGCTGTGTCTGCTTCATCCGTAATCCCACCATCCCCCTCTTCCTGGGCTTGGCAGGCTGCTTAGAGCATAGAAAAGCTGCAGTGAGTGTTGCCAATTTGAAAGAGGTTTTTTTGCCCTCAGACGATTTAAGTTTTGATGCAGAAACTAGCAAGCTGACAGATTAAAATATTAAATGATGATGCTGTACAGGAGGGCAACACAGACATTGAATGAGGCCGGAGTCAGGATTGGCAGAGGTGGTGACAGCAGGCGATGCCTGCTCTGAACAGGAGCCATTCATGCCTCTGAGGCTGCCTAGCATGAGCTCTCCAGCTGCATCTGTGCCACACCTTACACTCTGAGCTCAGGAAGAAATAAATCAGGTGTTTCACCCCCTCCAGGCAGCATCACTTACTCTTCCTGCATGATCTGGGATGTGGGATGCCCTCATCTCCTCCCTACCCACAGCCTACATCCAGATTCCAACTGGTGCAGAGAGATCAAGTATCCTCTTAACAATGACCTTCCAAATCAAGAACCAACTGCCATTCACAATTGCTACAAAGAGAATAAAATACCTAGGAATACAACTAACAAGGAACGTAAAGGACCTCTTCAAGGAGAACTACAAACCACTGCTCAATGAAATACGAGAGGACACAAACAGATGGAGAAATATTCCATGTTCATGGCTAGGAAGAATCAATATTGTCAAAATGGCCATACTGCCCAGAGTAATTTACAGATTCAACGCTATCCCTATCAAGCTACCAATGACCTTCTTTGAAGAACTGGAAAAAACCACCTTAAACTTCATATGGAACCAAAAGAGAGCCCGCATAGCCAAGTCAATTCTAAGCAAAAAGAACAAAGCTGGAGGCATCACACTCCCGGACTTCAAACTATACTACAAAGCTACAGTAATCAAAACAGCATGGTACTGGTACCAAAACAGAGATATAGACCAATGGAACAGAACAGAGGCCTCCGACGCAACACAACACATGTACAACCACCCGATCTTTGACAAACCTGACAAAAACAAACAATGTGGAAGCGAGTCCCTGTTTAATAAATGGTGTTGGGAAAACTGGCTAGCCATGTGCACAAAGCAGAAGGTGGACCCCTTCTGACACCTTACACTAAAATTAACTCCAGATGGATTAAAGACTTAAACATAAGACCTAACACCATAAAAACCCTAGAAGAAAATCTAGGCAAAACCATTCAGGACATAGGCGTAGGCAAGGACTTCATGACCAAAACACCAAAAGCAGTGGCAACAAAAGCCAAAATGGACAAATGGGACCTAATCAAACTCCACAGCTTCTGCACAGCAAAAGAAACAGTCATTAGAGTGAATCGGCAACCAACAGAATGGGAAAAAATTTTTGCAGTCTACCCATCTGACAAAGGGCTGATAACCAGAATCTACAAAGAACTGAAACAGATTTACAAGAAAAAAACAAACAAGCCCATTCAAAAGTGGGCGAAGGATATGAACAGACACTTTACAAAAGAAGACATACGTGAAGCCAACAAACATATGAAAAAATGCTCATCATCACTGGTCATTAGAGAAATGCAAATCAAAACTACATTGAGATACCATCTCACACCAGTTAGAATGGCGATCATTAAAAAATCTGGAGACAACAGATGCTGGAGAGGATGTGGAGAAATAGGAACGCTTTTACACTGTTGGTGGGAGTGTAAATTAGTTCAACCATTGTGGAAGACGGTGTGGCGATTCCTCAAGGACCTAGAAATAGAAATTCCATTTGATCCAGCAATCCCATTACTGGGTATATATCCAAAAGACTATTAATCGTTCTACTATAAGGACACATGCACACGAATGTTCATTGCGGCACAGTTTACAATAGCAAAGACCTGGAACCAACCCAAATGCCCATCGATGATAGACTGGACAGGGAAAATGTGGCACATATACACCATGGAATATTATGCAGCCATCAAAAACGATGAGTTCATGTCCTTTGTAGGGACATGGATGAACCTGGAAACCATCATTCTCAGCAAACTGACACAAGAACAGAAAATCAAACACCGCATGTTCTCACTCATAGGTGGGTGTTGAACAATGGGAACACATGGACACAGGGAGGGGAGTATCACACACTGGGGTCTGTCGGGGGGGAAAAAGGGGAGGGATAGTGGGGGTGGGGAGTTGGGGGAGGGATAGCATGGGGAGAAATGCCAGATATAGGTGATGGGGGAGGAAGGCAGCAAATCACACTGCCATGTGTGTACCTATGCAACAATCTTCCATGTTCTTCACATGTACCCCCAAACCTAAAACGCAATAATAAAAATAAAATAAAATAAAATAAAATAAAAAAAAAACAATGACCTTCTCTGTGTCTTTTATTTTTGAGATGGAGTCTCACTCTGTTGCCCAGGCTGGAGTGCAGTGGCACCAAATTGGCTCACTGCAACCTCCACCTTCCAGGTTCAAGTGATTCTCCGGCCTCAGCCTTCCGAGTAGCTGGGACTACAGGCATTGAGAAGCCTGATTGGTTTACTAGATAATGAGCTATGTGAAGGTGTAGGGTCATGTCATCTTCCTCCCCCCCCTCCCCCCTCTCCTCCCCCTCCCCCCTCCCCTTCCCCCTTCCCCTTCCCCCTCCTCCTCCTCTCCCCTCCTCTTCCCCCTCCCTCCTCCTCCTCCCAGTCCTCCCCTTCTCCTCCTCCTCCTCCTCCTTCTCTCTTCCTCCTCCTCCTCTCTCCCCCCTCTCCCTCTCCTCTCTCCCTCTCCCTCTCTCCCTCTCTCCCTCTCTCCCTCTCTCCCCTCTCCCTCTTCTCCTTCTTCTCAATGGAGTCTCACTCTGTTGCCAGGCTGGAATGCAGTGGCACAATCTTGGCTCACTGCAACCTCTGCCTCCCGGGTTCAAGCGATTCTCCTGCCTCAGCTTCCCGAGTTGCTGAGACTTCAGGCACGTGCCACCATGCCCAGCTGATTTTTGTATTTTTAGTAGAGATGGGTTTCCACATGTTGGCCAGGTTGGTCTTGATCTCTTGACCTAATGATGTGCCTGCCTCAGCCTCCCAAAGTGCTGGGATTACAGGTGTGAGCCACTGGTCATGACTTAATTAATACCTGCATCCCAGCATTTGGTAACTAATTATTGACTGGCTGAATAGACAGAGGAATGAATGAAGTAATTTAATGAGATGACCTTGGAACATGGGGGAGTTTACAGGGATATGAGGTTTGAGAGAGTTTCAGAGAGGGGACATGATGTCAGCTGATGGCCTTAGTCAGCAGAGGACATGTGCCAGTTTAGGCACGAGCTGAGAGCCCAGCCTGTTTGCCACAAGCTGCTCTTGGAAGGCCTGAGAAGAACAGGAATCCCATGTTCTTGAGCTGGAGGTGCTGGGCTAGTGCAGGAAATTTTCTCCGTCACTCACAGTCTCAGAATGACTGGGCAATCCCTTGTGTCAAACTCATCAAAGGCAAGTACTTGTCCTTGTTTTTCTGATTCTCTATTCCTGCTGAGTTACTGCCTGTGTGAAAGCAGCTGTGAGGGCCCCCCTGTCTGATATTGATCCACACTGCAGATGAAGTCAGAGCTAGGCCGGGTGCGGTGGCTCATGCCTGTAATCTCAACACTTTGGGAGGCAGAGGTGGGCAGATCAAGAGGTCAGCAATTCAAGACCAGCCTGACCAATATGATGAAACCCTGTCTGTACTAAAAATACAAAAATTAGCCTGGTGTGGTGGCGCACACCTGTAGTCCCAGCTACTCAGGAGGCTGAGGCAGGAGAATCCCTTGAACCCAGGAGGTAGAGGTTGCAGTGAGCCGAGATCGTGCCACTGCACTCCAGCCTGGGTGACAGAGCAAGACTCTGTCTCAAAAAAAAAAAAAAAGAAAAAAAGAAAAAAAAAAAAAAGAAAGAAAAAGGAAGCCAGAGCTGAACAACACAGGGCTTAGCCAGGGTGCCAGGCTGCTTGCTCTCCTTCAAAAGGAGAAACTAGAGGCCACCTCTCACACAGGAGGCCAGTCAGAACAAATCCCTGCTCCTGCTTGATTTGTGGTCTGGATTCATTGTCCCCCCCTGGGCCGGGGTACGGCCACCAGAACATTTGCCCCATAGTGGTGTCTCCTATGTCTCCACAGTCGTCAAACACCAAGAATATTGCTGGTCACTCTTGGGAGGGCTTATCAGCCACAGGCGTGTGTGCCCACCTCTAGCCCTTGTCCAGGAGGTATGAGGTGAGTTACAAGTGTTCATTTATTTTTAGCTTTACCTTTCTGTTGTCTGTATTTCTCCTTCCTCTGACTCAGTGATTACTTTTCTTTTGAGGCGCACCATGCATTTCTGTACAAAAGACTGACATGCATTATAGAATGTGGTAGGGCATCAAGGAATAAAATAATAAATTTGATTTCTGTCCAGGGTGGTATAATGAATATGAAGATGTGGCTGGCAGTGATGTACAAGGTGGGCAGGGGGAGTTAGCATGGGGGAAGTAAGATCAACTGGGAACCTGCAGAGAAGCGCACCTGGCACCTCTGTGCTCCTTCCAAGTGGTTGGTGTGTGATTCTGAAGACTCGGTATTCAACAACAGTATCATGCAAAGGAAATTCTATATGCCTGGAACAATAGATAGGCTGTGAAGCATTGTACCATCTGATCCTGTCTGCACAGATATACTGTATTTCATCAATTCGAAGGTGGTTTTTAAAAAATAATAACATCTCTGAAATCAGGATGAGATTTATAATTGATGGCATCTTAGATGTGATGAAATGTATTAAATGATAATGCAATTCATTTGCCTGTTTGGTGTCAGACTTATTTCTACCCTTCTGTTGCTTGGTTCTGTATGCTGGAAAACTACATTCTCCCAATGTCTTGCCAACTTGCTTATGGTGAGCAAAAGGAGGCACTGGTGGAAGACAAGAGTGAGACGAAGAGAGAAACCAGAGTATTTTCCCCTGTCTTTCTCTGCCTTAGGCAATCTCACTGTCAGTGACCACTTCTCCTCTTCTGTAGCTCTAGCTTCTGGCACATGTCTGCTGCCTTTGCTGAGCCCCCCCTTGCAGAGGATGGCTCCCAAGGTTCTAAGTCCGCCATGTGGTCCTACCTCCTGGGCTGTGGAGACCCTGCCTCCTTCTTTTGTCCCTCCATCCCTGGTGGGGTGGTGGCTTCTTGCCTTGCCATTTGCTGCTCAGCTTCCCATTGTCCATCACTTGGGTAACTGATTCTTTGTGTTAAATTTCCTTTCTTTGAGGTACCTAGAGTGGTTAGTTTTTTCTTCGTTAAGTCTTGACTGTTACCATGATACCTCATCACCAGATTAAACAAATGTCAAGGGGGCATATTATTTCTCTTCCCCCACACCCCCACATTCTGCAGTATCTGTTCTATTTAGGGTGACCAGTGACATCTTTGATGCCAAACTCAGAGGATTCTTTGAGGTCTGTAGCATTTGACAGTGAAGCTATCCCTATTTGTTGCATTCTCCTCTTTCATTGTCTCCTGGATGATCACCCCTTCTTTCCCTTTGCTCCTTAAATTTTCCTGACTCTCCTTGCCAGTCATCTCTTCTGCAAGTCTCTAAACTATTGGGTTCTGTAGAGTAGAGTTCTAAGCTCATTCTCTGCCTTCAGCCAACCCCACCCCATTTTTTTACTCTACCTGCTCACACCCATGGCTTTAAATACAACTTCTCTCTGCAGCACAGAACTGTTCCCAGGCTTCAGACACAGAACGTCACTATCTGCAAACCACATTCTTTGGGTTATCTTATCCCTCAAACCAAAATGTCTTTGGCTGAGCTAACCTTCTCCTCTCCCACATCATACCAGCTTATTCTCTTCTGTTTCTATCCCAAAGGATGGAACTGTATCCATTCTAAAATCCAGACTAGAAACATCATGGGGTCATCCTGGGCTCTTCCCTTTACTTTACCTCCCAAATCCACGTGGTTTACAAACACTTTATGCAGTGGTGTGTGTAAATGCTTAAACCAGATTTTAGGGGGAGAGGGAAGGGAAAGCCCTCTGATTTGTAGCATCTGCCAATTTCTTTAGTATAAATACTCCCATCATGATTGATTTCAAGTTATCAGTGTGATATCACTGAGCATGGATTTGGAAAGTGGTGCACGATTGGTTTTGTGAAGTGAGCTAGCTCAGCATGCTATGGTGCCGTATCCATCCTCTCACTGGCACCTTCTCTGTCTCACCCTAGTTCAAGCCCTACCATTTCCCTTTTGGAGTTTTGAGATGTCTCCTCACTATATTCTCAGTCTTGACCTCCTTTGAGGCACCCCACACTAGGTGTGAACATATCGGTCCTTAATAAAAAAAAAAAGTTTTGGTGGCTTCCTATTACCTAGAAGAGTATCAAAGATAGAATCTTCTTGGCATTTTTATTCTGGAAGACGTGGCCCATGCTTATCTCTCCTCCCAGTCCTAGCACTGGGTTTAGCCACTAGTACCCACTTACTGCCTCTCTTGACGTTTTGCTTTCATTCCTTTTGTGCCTTCCCTCACTTTAGCTGTTGTAAGCATTCAATCATTTTATGAGCTTGATGCTCTGCCTGCTGCACCAAGGAGACAGGTTCAGCCATGACAGAATATTTGCCCAGTGGGCTATGTGATGCTGACCATATTAGAAGCCAGGAGCTGACTTCATATCTGGGGGCTGGGAGACTCTTGAGATAAGGGGACAGGAACTCCTCAGTGTGTCAATTATTTAGAACTGCCACAAAGACTCTCGTGAGACAAATTGTTGTTTAGAGGGTTACATTTTTGAGAAATGATTAAATAGGTCTTGAAAAACTGAAGATTTTCTTGGATATATGTTGTATTAGAGAAAATGGAGTCAAATGAATAGCCATCCCCTTTGCCAGTTGGCTAACCCTTTCATCTAGAAATCATTCACAAAAATTTACCAAGTACCTGCCTTGGGCACTAGAGCTACAAAGCTGAGCAGGACAGGATGGAAGCTCACAGGCGAGTGAGCGCTAGAGTACCAGCACCTTTGTCTGTTGTTCACATAGGGAAGTCAGGGAAAGACTCCTGAAACTAAACTCAGCCAAAGTTAGTCCTTTGGTCTCACCTTCTTCTTTACAAAATGGGTCCAAATACCACACCCCCCCCCCCCCCGCCCCCAGAGCTACCGTTTTGTTAGAGTTTCGATGAAAAAAGGGAGGTGTTATAAGAACATGATATAGCATTATTATGAATTTGTCGTCATTGGGCTGGTGTTTGTGTGTCCCCTTGTGTCCTTAGCTTTTTCCTGAGTATTGTGGCAAGGTGGGACGGATGTGGCAGGGGAGGCCTTAAGTGAAGAAAAGACCTCCCCCTCCGTCTTCAGGAAGCTCACACTCAAGATGTAGGTGGGAGCAGGGTTTGAAGAAAATATGCAACCAAATTAGGTGAAAACGAGTGGTATTGATCTGCTGGTTCTCCAGGTTGTCTAAGTAGAAAAGGGAACATGGGTTCACGTTATAGGGTGGCAGTTTGCAGGGACACATTTCTACATTTTCACAGTGCAAGGATTGAAGAAATGCAATCTGGGTTTTTATAAGGGCTTGCCTTTTCAAGGGACAAGAAAGCTTAGAAGATTTCCTTAAATATTGTTTATTTATTTCATAATTAAAAATATATTATTTAATGAAATACTTAAAAATAGTAACATTTTAAAATTTGCCTGAAAAGATTAAAAATGAACCATAATCCCCATTACTCAGAGATAATCCTCAAGGTATTTCAGAGATTTTTCTATGCATATTTTTACATAATTTAGTTTATACCATAGTTACAATTTATATCTTAGGTGTTTTTCACTTAACATTAGCACATAAGTATTTTTCTAGGTTATTAAAAACTCCTCATAACTGTTACTTTTAATGACTACACAGTATTTTAATATGTGAGTATACTACAATTTATTTGAGCAAAGTTGTTTTTGTTCAGATATATTAGTGGTCTCCAATTTTTTCATTATAAATAATTCTGCAGTAAAAATTTTGTAACTTCTTTTAAGTCCATAAGACACAGTTCTAAAGGAAATATCAAAGAATAAGAACATTTTAAGGTTTCTGATGCATATTACAAAACTGCTTTTCAAGAGGGATCCGTCAGTTTATATTCCTATTTATATTGTTGCAAAACATTCTTTATTGTCATTTTTTAAACAAGTTTAATTATCACACAATAAAGTGCACACACTTAAAGTGTATGATTTGATCACTTTTGACATATGTATATACCCATCAAGCCATCATCACAACCAAGATAATGAATAAATATATGACCCCCAAAGTTTTCTTATTCCCATTTGTAATCCCTTCCAAGCTCACTCTTCACCCCAGAGGCAACTGCTGTTCTGCTCTCTGTCGCTATAGATTAGTTTATGTTTCCCAGAATTTTATTTAAACAGAAATATACGGGAACAAGAAAGATTAGCAGATTTTCTTATATTTGGTTTATTTTATAAGTTAAAAAATGTTCTTATTGTAGAAATACTGAAAAAGTAGTAACAACATTTAAAACTTTGGATGAAGAATTCTTTTTGTTTGGCTTGTTTTACTCAGTATAACCATTTTGAGATTCATCTGTTGTTGCATGTATTAATAGCTCATTCCTTTCTGTTGCTGGATGGTATTCCATCATCTGTATGCACCACAATTTGTTTATCCATTCAGCTGATGGACATTTAGATTGTCTCCAGTTTTTGGTTATTTCAAATAAAGCTGATATGAGCATTCATGTCCAAGTCTTTAGTGAACATATGCATTAATTTCCCCTGGGTAAATACCTAGGAATGGAATGGATGAGTTGTATGGTAGTGTGTATTTAACTAACTAGCATATTTTGTGACTGGTGATTATCTCTTTGGATAACACATTGATTTATTATTATTATTACAACACATTAAATTATTTAAATTGACTCATTGAATATTATTCTTGTCCCCTCATCAAAGATGAGAATGCGGAGGAGGGGGACAGAGACCCCTTTCTTGCCATACTCTTCTAGGAACACAGCTGGGAGTGACCAAAGGGACACTCGGTGCACACAGGGACTTCTTCAGCCTCTGCTCCCCACACAGGGTTTGGAGCCTTAGCTTCGCTCTGCGTAGCTCCAGACCCCTCCCCATTTTTCTCAGAAGAGTAGTCTCAGGTGCTCTGGTGTTTGGTTTGAGGGCTCTGTTTGGATTCAGCATTTTTTTTTCTCTCTCTCTTTTTCAGTACTTTATAATGAAATGATCTAGTCCTACTTTTCCAATCACATTACCTCCTTTTCCCCCTTTACGCCCAATAGTCTTCCTAATATCAAGAGTGGGAGGTGGTGGTGATATGGGTAGGAAGAACTGGAAATAGCTTACACATGACCCACCTTGGAAGACCTGCATTTCAGCATCTCCGGGGTTATTTTAGAGCTAGGAAGAGGGGCAGAGATTGGTATTGTCTCTGAACTAGTCTTTCCAAATTCTGCTCTGAGCTTTCTGCTTAGACTATAAGCCTTAGTGTCACTCATCACATTAATCCTAAAGACACAAGTTTCTGTTATATACGATAAGACCTTTTCGTGAGTTGTGCAGACTGTCAGTTTCATGTTTGTTTGTTTTAGAGGTGCAGTTACATCCAGAAGACCTGTCGGGAGGACAATGGGCTGTGGTTTGTACAGTTGTCAGCATAGCTTGTCAGGGAGCTCTTCTGGGGCAGAGTCTTGCACAGCAGAGCCCCGTGGTGAGCAGAGTGCTTTACACATAGTAGGAATGCAGCATATGCTGTAACAAAACTGGTGGGCAGGCACAGTCACATCACAGGTGGACCTCAATGCCATTGCCAGGGCAGCTCTGGGAGCTGTCTCCCTCACTCTCTGTATTAACTTCATCTTAGGGCACATGTTCCTCTTGGCTGCCTTCCCTCATACCACCCTTTGTGTCTCAGTAATTTTTCAGTAATTTTTAAATATTTCCCCAGGCAAAAAAAAAAAAAAAAAAAAGCCACAGTTCCATTTATTGAATAGATTGGTTCTAAAATGTAATTAGTATTTACATTCTAACAATTTAGTTCTATAGAGTACTGTACTACATTTCAGATCATGGTATCAGCAGCTGTACTCTCCTCCCCCAGCTCAACCCAGGGTTTATTGGGTGCTGGCAGTGTCCTCTGTTCCAGGGATATAGCCATGCAGGGAGTGCCCTTGGGACCTCCTAGTCTCATGGGCTGGAATAATGTAGGAATGATCACAATGTAATCTAGTCTGGGCCATGCTGGAGGTTGGGGCAAGTGTTAGATGTGACAGGTGAAGAGCCCGTTTCTAAGAGAGTACATAATGATATAATGTAGGTGTGGGACATGGAGAGTCAGCGGAAGCTGCAGGGTAGAGGTGACACCCACACTTGGTTTCAAGGTGTGATCTGGAAGGGGGCAGAGGGCCTTACTTAAGGGAGGAATCTGCCATTGTGCCTTGGCAAGGGGGGCAGGGCCAAGCTGCCCAGGAGGAGCTCAGGGAAGGGCTGTGGAGCTGGACTGAAGATCTGCATTTCCAGGCTCAGATGCCTTCTGGAGGGAGTGAGACAGGTACATGAACACAAAGACTACCAGGAACCTGGATGTTGTACAACCTCAAACCGTTTTTGCAATGATTTTTCTCTCTCTCTTCATTTTTATTTAAATGAGAGAGAAATGCATTTTGGTGCTTGTATGCAGTGCTATTTCCAGGAGGTTTGATTTTTACATCCCAGCCACACATCTCGGTCCGCTTACAGCTCCCTCACTTCTCTTCAATTGGGGGAATGACCTGCTTTGTCCTTCAGAACAGCGAGTTGACAAATACCATCTGATGTTTCTCGCAGGCACCCCCATTCATCTTGATGGCAGGCTTCAGACAACACTGCTACGGTTGATATTTTATACTTTGGGAGTTTTCTTCAGTGATTTCATTTAATGTGCTTTTGATTTTCATGCCACCCTTTCTTGGCCCCACGAAGTTTACACGGTGTTGTTATTTGGGGAAGAAAATGCTGTTCTGAAATTCCGTTCAAAGCTGTTTAAAATAATTAACCAAAGTTTCTATCATTAGCTCAAGACTGGTTGTGGGCAATGGTTCTGCAGGTGAAGGTCTGAAATTGATTGATCCGTTGACAAGAGAGCGGAACTGGCCTCCCTGCCTTGATGTAGCAGGCAGTCTCTCTCCTAACTCTTACAGCACTCAGAGGAAGCAAGGTGCAGGGGCATTTGTACTTCTGAGGAAGTCGTGGTTCCTGAGCATTTCTGGAGGCAGAAGCCAAGTTGATTTGTCTCTGATGCCTCTCCAAGGGTGGTGTGGGAGTCGTAGTCTCCATATCTGGGCCCTGGGCTTTTGGGCAATGGTCTCTGGGCCTCCCTTCTGGTGAGTACTGAGGGAAAAGGCAGAGAAGGGTAAATGGCAATGCCCTATCCAGATTTGAGACAGAGTGTGTAGCTCTGTCATATTGTATCAAGAGACTCACTTGCATTTTCTCAGAGGACAGAGGGGCAAGCACATTCCTCTCTCAGGCTTCCAGCCTCAAAGCTGGCTCAGCCCTTTTCAGAACCAGGTTAGACAGTAGGGCCTAGCTTTCTTGCATTCTGGGAACTGTCCCTCCTTCTTGCAAGAGTCTGGAGTGCTTATGTAGCCTCCTGCTTTCTCCAGAAGCCTCTGGCGTTCTCCTGAAGCCCCAGGATGACCCAGTGGTATTCTGAGGCAAGCCCACTCATTTGTTTTCCCCATCAAACCAATCACCTTCTCTCCCACTCTTCTCCTTCAAAATCAACTTGCCCTGTCAACCTGTTGGGTGGTGGGTTGATGTTGGTCCATTGAGATAGTGATCCCCTGGTTGCCCCAGAGTGTGCTAGCATTTCAACACTAACCAATGGAACACAGCCCGCTGCTAGAAAAGCTGGGCCAGGATTAAGAGAACAGACCAGCTAGTGGCAGAGGGACTCTGGGTCTGACTTACCATGACTAAATGAGGGAGAAAGACCTGGGCTCCACAGGGCCAGTGTTGTTATCTAAGTAGGTCTTAGCTGTAGGTAGGTGTGACTGCAGAAACCTCTTACCCAGTCCACAGCTCCTGCTCTTCTCCACAATCTTCAATACGCTCTGCGGCCAGTGACATCGTCCTCAAACCCAGTTTTCACTGGGTCGCTGTCTCATTTAGTTCCTGTCAGTAATTCCAGTCACATTAAGCACGTAGTTAAACCTCCTTCATATGCATCTGTGGTCCTTTATGATCTAGCCGCAGCCTACCTCCTGACTCCATGGTTGTCTGTACTTCTCCTGTTATGCCATGACAGTAGTGGTTGGTCTCTCCTGCTCTTGCTGTTTTCCTCTGCCTGGGATGGCTGTTTGTTTCCTCCCCCACCTCCCCACCCAATTTGCCTGCTAATCCTTATTCATCTTTTCAGACTCAGCTCAGGCCGTACCCCTTTTAGAAAGTCTTCCTTGTGTGCCGCTGGTTGGGTTTGGAGCCCCTTCTCTGAGCTTGCCTAGCACCGTGATCTCCCCTGGAGCATGAATAATACTGCATTCTCATGACTTATTTATTTTTGTGTCTCCTTCCCTAGAACATGGGATAGTTGAAGTAAACTGTTGCAATCCTCAGAGGCTCATAAGTATTTGTTGATGGACTGAGTGGAAGAGAAGGTGCTGAGTCAGGCTATGGCTGAATTATTATTATTATTATTTTGGTCTGTTTGTGCAAAGTGGATAGGACCCAAGCTAGAGGCCGAGGTCCTATCCACTGGCCCTAGGCCAGTGCTCTTCAACTCCTGCCCCTTCCCATGGCAGAAGTCATGCACTGACTTGGAAGCTGAAGGGATGATGGACAAATAGGATGGATTTGGGGGACAGGAGAATAAGGACTACTTTGAAAGGAGGGCTGTGTATGGGTGGGAGGCCTCCTGCCATCCTCTGCTTTCTTCCATAACTGGTCAAACGGCAATCTGCAAAGTAGCGTTGTCTTCTAAAAGGTATACCCACTAAAAAGTAAGGTTGATTCAACTGGCTGTGCTTCTGTCATAGTTCAGGCCACTGGGGTCTATAAGAAGCTGCCAGCTAGTGGGCATTGTTGTCTACCAGCTGCACCTCAGTAGCACCCATGCTTTTCAGAAAGAACACTCAGGGAATGGTCATGGCTGTCACCCACGTTCATCCTTCAGGAACAAGCCAAGGGAGTTTGTCGTGTGGGACTCAAGGCAGCCACGGGGAAACGTCTCATACATCTCTGCAAGCCTCACTATAGTTTCTCTGTCTTACTGTGTTTCCAAGACTGTGGTAACTTTCTGTTTCCCTCCTGTTTTAGAAAAGGCTGTATTATTATTAAAAGCGGTTGCCAATTTATTCTTTTCTTGAAAATGAGAGCTCCCAGTTTCCCAGGAGTAAAATATTCCAATTGTGTGCTAAGTGTTTTGAAGTCTTAGCAAATAGCTATTTAAAAATGATTAAACAGTTACATGTTTTTACATATCTATACTTATATTTAAACATAATGTGCAGGCAGAAACTACCCATTTTTCAGAGGGGGGCAATTTGCCAAGTGGCCCTGCCAGTTCTGTTGGAATGAAGGGAACTCCATGTGATGATTCACACGTCTGAGGTCCCATAGTCTCATACACACACACGTGTGTGTGTGTGTGTGTGTGTGTGTAGCAGCAAACAGTTAAATATTCAGCAAAATTAAAGTATCTAATAATTGATTATTTGGTTTACAATAAGTGAGAAGCCCAAATAAGGCTCTCCTTTTGGATGGCATATATGCCCTCTTGAACATATAAAGTGTCTTTCTAAAATTTATCACTCATACTAGAGGCCACAGAGTAAACTGGAAGCCAGAATTAACTAGAATTCCAGAGTTCCAAGGACTTGGTCCCCTTGGAACTGTGCAATACTTGTTAATAGAATTCCTGGGATAATCGAGGACTGGTCTTCAAACCGTTCTCTTCTGCAAGTCCATCTGTTGTTCCCAGTTTCAAGAAATATAATTGATTGAAGACCCTTGTCATAAACATAATGAACCTCATGGCTACCACCTTCAGAGGTAAACCCCTCATGAATGGATTAATGCCACTATCAAAAGGGCCTGTGGGAGTAGATTTACTCTCTGCTACTCTTGCCATGTGAGAATACAATGCTCCTCCCTGTTTTGCCCTTCCACTTTCCACCATGTGAAGACAAGCAAGAAGGCCCTCACCAGACAGCAGATGTCAGCACCTTGATCTTGATCTTCCTGGTATCCACAGATGTGAGAAATAAACTATTCTTTATAAATTGCCCAGTCTGTGGTATTCTGTTACAGAAGCACAAATGCACTAAGGCAATGACTTTGTGGTTTGGTAAGTTTGGATTTTGAAGTGTTCCAGAAACTCAATAGGTAGAATATATTGCTGCGTAAAATATGGAGAAAATGTAAAAAAGAAATTAAATATATTTTAAGAAACTCAAATGAAAAATTATTGACATTTTAATTCAAATTCATGTTGCTCAGTCTATTCTCCAGCAACAGCAAAAGACATAAACTCTTTTTATTTGTTCATAACTTTAAGCTATAAAAGGCATCATTATTAACACTTTTTTCTCATATGGTAGTGCAGCCTTCAAGTTTAAGAGCTTGGGGGAAAGTAAAGAGAACATGCAGAATATTAATAACATCATGGGGTTGTGTAGGACTTGGTATGTATAATGCTTTTTTATTCCTCTGCAGTCAAATGCATCTGGTTCACATGCATTATTTCACTTGAGACTCACAGCCAGCCTGTGAGATGGATAGGAAGGGTCTTATTCCCATTCACCAGAGCTGTATATAAGGCATGGAGGGTTAACTGGCTTACCTGAGGTCACCTAACTGGTAAATGTCAGGGCTGCTACCAAAAGTAAAGCCTCCCACGTTGACAGTCACTATTATGTTTTGTCCAGTCTGCCATCCCAATTGCTCCTAGTCCTTTCAGTCTCACTGCCCTACCCTGGGTGGGTTCTTAATTCCTAGGGAGGTTGCATCCTTCTCTTGTTGATCTCCTATACCAGTCCATCTGATCTCTCAATCATTTTCTTTCTACGTGGACCTTGAGTGCCTCCCCTGTGCCAGAGTTAGATGAGTCTTCCTAGAGTTTATGCACAATCATATTATTGCCAGTTGGAGAGTCTTCAGGGCCTTCTTGTTGCCAATACATACATTACTACCTCCTCCCTCTAACTCTAAGGCCCTCCCATCACTGCACCCACCTGTCTCTCTAGCCCTGCCTCCACATTCTCCCTGCTAGTCCTCAAAATTCCAACCCAACTGCATGAGTGTCTTTGCTTAGACCCTGTCTGCGCTCCTGTCCACTGCTTTGTGCATGTTGCATGCTCCATCTATAACACCTCCCACCACCACTCTTGGAGGAGGACCTGTGCCTCCAGGCTCCTTTCAAATGAGACTCTCCCAAAGCAACCATCACCCACTGGCTCCAAATTCAGGGATCTCTCTTTCTCTTAAACTCTGTAGCCCTTTGCACCCCACATCATGGCATTGGTTCTCCCCTGTGACACTCTAGACTGTCCTGATTCTCCGAGTCTGTGAATAACTTGAAAGTAAGTACCTACAGACAGAGTGACGTAAAAAGGACAGGACAGCTGCTTTGGGGTCAGACGATTAGGCTTATTAAGTCACCTTGTTCTCCTACTTAACCAGCCATGGCAACTTCAGTTAGTCATAAGGCTATTTCTAGAATGACTGGGGTATGTAGGTAGAGGAGGGTAATATAAAGTAGTGTTTGTGTGCCACCCCAAGAGATTTGGGTGTAATTTGGGCTAGGGTGTGGCTTTTTAAAGCTGCTCAGATGACCCTGATAAGGAGCAAAGTTTGGGAGCCACTTGGCTAACCTGCCTGAGTAGGTAGGTTACAGCTTACTCTGAGATCACATCCCTGCCACCCAGGGTTCCTGGCACCATGTGAGCTGGCAGGTGTGAAACATCTGGTGGGGCATGGTCTCTGTACGCTGGCAATAGATGGTGGTCAGAATAGTTACGATTCAATTTTGTAATTTCCACAGTACCTGGCATCATGTCCTGGACAGAGGAGGTGCTCAAAGCCTAGTTCTAAAATGCGAAACATAAGAAAGTATGCGATAGATATGAGATCTGTCTATAACCTCATGAGGGCTTGTGAGGCATGTGTGAAAGCCCTTAACCATTTATGGCGTGCTCCTCTGTGCCAGGCATTTGGACTATTTTGGTGATGATGCTTGTCACAAGTGACCTGTAAATGGCTTTGCATGGCTCATCCGGAACACAGCTGCAGTGGGCCATAGTGGGCCCTCCACCCCTGCAGATGCATGCAGGATTTCCACCTGAGGTTGCCTCCTGCCATCCCACTGAGATGGAGCTGAGCAGGTGCTGAATTTGTTGTTTCCAAGGGTAACTGCAGCCTCCTTAAGTCTTAAGTCATGATGAGATGGTGTTCGGGAGAGGGTGCAAATTGTAGAAATAACTCTTATATGTAATGATGGGATTCAGCTAAAGCTAAGGGAATAGTGGCAAGATCCACTGTGCGCCTGCCCTTGCCCCATGTCAGTGTGTTACGGAGTGTTATGGAGGGCTGATGGTCTTTGTAAAAACTTGGGTAAGCAACACTGCTTTTAATGGTGATTTTTTTTTTCTTTTTTTTTTGCCTTGAGGAAATCAATCAAAGGGAAGATTATGGTTTAAAACTATCAAACTTTCTTCTTTGCACTCATTTGCTCTTTACAGGCTGCATAGGTATTAGTAGTCCTTTTTGATGCCAGAGAAAAGAAACGACCCCTGAAGGTTTGGGGTCTTAGTGCTGTTAAATGAAATGCCTACAGAATAAATAGTACCTCTGATTATGAGGGATATTGAGGAGCTTCAGTGCTTTTCCGGGCTGGAGAGAAATGAGATGAGAGGCCTCATAAAAGAGCAGTCAATTATTTTAAAGATGAGTTGGCGTCTTTTAATTTCTCACCAGATAATGAAATATATATTTGAGCCTAAGGCTGTTGTTTCATTTCTGGTGTATTCAACAAAATTTATTCAACAATCATTTGTTGAGTGTTCCTTGATGCCAGGCCCTGGGCTTGAGGCTGGAGATACACAGAGGAGTGGGCCATAGTTGCTGTCCTTGAGAAGATCCCTGTATGCAAGGGAAAAGGGGTAGAATGCAGAGCACTGCAGACTTCCTGGAGAAGGTATGACCTGAGACAGGCTTGAAGAAAGAAGAGGGGTTGCCCAAGCAGGAACAGTTGTTAAGCATGGAAGGGGTCTATATCCAAGTGAGCCAAGGCTTACCCAGAAATGCAGCACTTCCTTCATGAGCAGGTGGGTACCTTGGATTCTGAACCCACACCTGGTTGCAGAATACAAAATGTGGGTCTGCCCACGTTCTAGTCACGGAGAATGGGACAAAACAGATCTTCCTTAATCAGTAGGTAGAGGAGTGGAGACTGAAGGATGGGAGACATGGATTCTAGTCCAGCTGTGCCTCATCCCCATGTATGACTTCGGCTCTCCTGGCCCACTGGGATCCAGTGTCACCATCTGCAGAACGCATCCTCTGGTAGTCTCTGAATCCCTGACCATAGGTATTGAGGAGGGTCAGGGAGACTGTGTTTGCAGAGGCTTCATGTAAGAACGAGTTTGGTAGGGCCCTGGGGGGTGGGTGTGGGTTTCACAATTTGGTGGATCCTCATTTATTCTTTCCAGCATCCTGAAAGTATTTCAGTCCTCTGTCCTACCTCCAGGCTGCAGGCAGAGGATGAATGAAGGAAGTAATGATATTATGAGCATCTCTCTGGGGATTTGAATACTCTGTAAGTGTAAGCTGAGTGGAGAGGAAGGAGCAGGCCATGGAGGCAGACAGTGGAATTTACACTCTGCTCCATCACTTGCTGACATCACCCCTATTCTCAGAGTTTTCTCTCCTTGTCAGTAAAATGACCGCAAGCCCAGTTGTTCAATGGCTTGTGAGGAATCCATGAGATCATCCATGGAAGCCCTTAGCAGAAGGCCTAGCCCATTGCCAGCACTCAGTTAATTATAGTCAAGGACATGCATAATGCCATGACAGCTCCCACAATGAAGGGTATGCGTGATGAGCAATGCAGGGAGCAGTGCTGGAGGCACCTCCTGCTGCCTCCCACCGGGAGGAAGAGTGTGAGGACTGTAGAACCATTGTTTCCTTCTACCTGGCCCACAGGTAGCTCTCAGTAGTAGTATTACATGACTGGATGGATGGATGAATGAATGAATGAATAAACAGAAATGGCCCTCCAGCAATTTTTGCTCAGAATTTTGTTTGCATATGTGCCTCTATTACATATTAGTTGTGCCTTTAGTCTACCTTGAAAAATAAAAAGGACTGCTACAGTTTCATATATGGATGAGATGTTGGATAATCGGGCTGGTGGGAAAGGAAACTGATCCTTATTTGGTGCTCACTGTGAGTGGGGCTCTGAGGGCTTTTGTGACAGATGCTGAGGTGAGACCTTGAAGCCAGGCACCCTTGATCCTGCAGCTGTAGGTGGGCTCTGGCAGGAGCGTGATCTGCCATGAGCCATCCCCACACTTCTGTGAGGTTTCCTTCATGACTGAGGAGCCACATCTCCGTGACTGCCTTGGTCTCAAGGGACGCATGTGGGTGAGAAGCAAGGCAGAGTGTCTGGTCTTCCCAAGCATCAAGTTCTGACCACAGGCTTGTTAGTGACTGGCTCAGTTCAGTGGCCAGAACGTAGAAATTCAGCTAAAAATTGGAGGGTTCACCTCAGTAGAGCTTTCATAAGTGGGTTTGTCTGATCTAAAGATAAGATGTTAGGAGCCTGGGGGTTGAGGGGAAGGATTTGTCCTCAGGAACAAGGGCCAGCTGCTGGTCTGCAACACTGGAGACGGGTGAGTGGGGTAGAGGGAGGGCAGGAACTTGGGGCTCTGACCCTGCCTGGCTAGGAAAAAAAATGATACTCTTTCTCTCTCTCTTTCTCTCTTTTCTTTCTACTCTTTCTTTCCTTTTCTTTCTTTTCTTCTTCTGTTTTTTAAATTGAGATAGCATCTCTTTCTGTCACTCAGGCCAGAGTACAGTGGTATAATCATTGCTCACTGCAGCCTCCACTGTTTGAATTCAAGCAATCCTCCTGCCTCAGCCTCCCAAGTAGCTGCAACTACAGGCATGTGCCACCACACCCAGCTAATTTTTTTTTTGAGATGGAGTCTCACTCTGTCACCCAGGCTGGAGTGCAGTGGTGTAATCTCATCTCACTGCAACCTCTACCTCCCAGGTTTAAGCAATTCTCTTGCCTCAGCTTCCTGAGTAGCTAGGACTACAGGCACCTGCCACCACACCCAGACAATTTTTGTATTTTCGGTAGAGACAGGGTTTCAACATATTGGCGAGGCTGGTCTTGAACTCCTGACCTTGGGATCTGCCCGCCTCGGCCTCCCACTGCACCTGGCCAATTTTTTAATATATTTGTAGAGGCAGGGTCTCTCTGTGTTACCCAGGCTGGTCCCAAACTCTTGGGGATTTGATTCTCCCTCCTCAGCCTCCCAAAGTACTGGGACTAAAGGCATGAGCCACCATTCCTGACCAGAAACGGTACTTTCAAGAAGCTGATATTGCCCACCCTGGCAGAGTTCTGGGAAAGGATAGGTGGGGCCTGTGGTTTTATCAGGAAGAAGAATTTAGTTTAGCATAGTAAAGCCTGGTCCTGGAACTTGGGGTAGAAACTCCTGAATTATTCAGAACAACACAATATTTGTTGTTCCTGTTGCTAGTTGCCAATTTTGCAGTTCTACCCAAGTCCAAGTTGCTTGTAAGACTGAGAGAAAGTCATTTTGCTGTAAACATTTGTGGGAAATTGCAATGATGGTGAAAGTGCGGGCTTTGGGACCTCAAGATGACACTGCCTGTCCTGTGAGAACCAGTTTGGAAACTGGAGCCATAGGGCAAGGACTAAAATCTCTGGTTTCTTGAACTCAACCAAGACATGTTCACACCTTCCTCCATAAGAATCTGTCTCTGCACTCCTGCCCACATCGAGAAATGGTCCAAGATACGCTATCAGTTGTCCTGCTCTAGGGGGAGTGATATACAGGGCTAATTTGGACCACCTTTCCCTGCTCCCCCAGAGGGCATCATGTGATCCCCCCAGGGCCCAGCAAAGGGGAGCTAGGGTGTCTGGAAGAACAGCAACATTCTCCAGCGAGCTGCATTGACCGAAGTTACACTCTTGCTAAATGTTTTACAGCACATGTTGCACTGAGTAAATTGAAATTGGGCAGGAAGGTTTTTGACCAATTCATCAGTCCAAGTAAATCTCTGTTAAGAGGTAGAAATGAGGTCTTATGGGGACAATAGCCATAGGAAAACAAAGTACAATAATATTCTTCTCTTTCTAAATTGTGTATAAAATCAATTGCTGGTTCCCTACTAAAAAGCCTAATGCCTTGTGTGGTAATTTATTCTGGGAGATCAGGCCTGAGGGTTGTTGGCAGACTGGCAACCCCCTGGCCCCATACAGAGGTCTAGGATATTCATCTAGAGAGGAGAGCAGAGGAGGAGAGTCAGGTGGGCTGGTAGTGGTGTTGCCATGTTTGCAGATCTCTAAGGGGCAGGTGGGGTGAGGCTGCTATCTCACTCTGAGTGCCTCACTCTCATGCTTCAGCTCATGTAGTCCCAGGATATCTCTATGGAGGAGGAGCTGTGTGTGCAGGCAGGAGGCTAAGACTCTGAGTGAGAAAGTGCATTCTAAAATGCCTCCTGGCTGGTTAGAGACAAAGCTGGGAGTGGTTACCTCCACCCTGGACCTCAATGTAAGAGCTGTAGTTTCCTGGAGCCCTAAGGAGGGGGGAGTAGCAGGCACAGCCTCAAGAACTGGGGTGGGAGGTGGGGCTGAGGAAGTCTGCCAAAACAGCACCTTGGGCAAAGTGGGGGGCACTAGGAGAAACTGAATGAGTTCCTCAGGCTCTGGGATGGGAAGAGGAGGCTGCAGGACCTGGCCTTGATTGTGTACTTCCTCCAGTCAGAGGCTACACCTCTCACAGACCCACTGTCTCCCTGGCATGGAGTCAGTGATTGCTGAGTATGAATGAATGAACGAATACCATTATGCCGATATTAATTGCAAATGTGACATAGGATTATGAGTAGAAGTCATTCAACTTAATCAGGACTGAGAGACTGATGGAGGCATTACAAAATAGCATTCAGGGGCTCTTGGTTGTAAGAAGGAGCTGTGATGTCTGACCCTCAGACATGTGAAGATAGGAATGAAGCAACTTGGGCTTCTTGAAACACAACTTCATGAAGACAGGTACTGTGTTCTGGTCATATGTATGTCCCAGCATCCAGGCCAGGCTGACACATAGTGGGACAGAGCGGGTGCTTGTCCAGGGAGTGAGTGAATGGACAATTTCCCCATCACCTCTATGCAGTGAATGCATGCGCTCTGGGGACAGCTGAATCATGGCCACAGACATGGCAACAGCTGCCACAACACAGGAGCTGCCACAATGACAGGCCTGCATTGAGTTCTTACAGCCTGTCAGGCAGTATGCTGAGGGCTTTTGACACCATACTTCATGAAATTCTCATGACAGTTATGAGGCGGGTACTCGTGCAGAGAGGCTGAGGTTTGCAGGTAGCATTAAATTGACTTCTCCATGAAGTGATTTCAAATCAAAAGGCTGAAAACTACAACTAATCAATCTACCATAACACCTGTGGGCAGATCGTCGTTGTATGCAGATCATTGACATTTCAGAATCTGTCCAACACTCTGTCGCCAAATGTTTTTGCAGAACAGTCATAGCTGGCAGACCAGCCTATGGATTACAGGAAGAGCCTGCTCTGCTACCCTGGGGATCGGGAGTCTCCTGGTGTGATGGTGCCCTTATCTCCCTCGCCGATGCACCCTGATTCTCTTCTCTGGGCCCACCCAGGAATTAAAGCTCTTCCAGGATGGGCAGAGCCATCTAAATTTGCCACAAATCTGAATAATAAGAAGAGAATTACTAACATCTGCCGCTTAAGGAAGCAGCATCTGTGTGCAAGGCACTAAGCCAGGTGCTCTACATGGGATTTCAGAGAATTCATCACAATGGGGGAAGTAGGTACTGTTCTGCTCAGTGCACAGATGAGGGAAACTGAGGCTCAAGGACTTTAAACAACTTGCCCCAGGCCACTCTGCTAGTAAGTGGTAGAGCCAGGATTCAAGTGGAATCTGCCTGAGGTCAAAGTCCCTGCCTTTCTCACTGCCCAGAGTGCCAAGTCCTGGGATGAATTCATCCAGCAGGGATAGCTGGGTCAGAGGAAAGAACAGTGCCCACTGTCCTGGCTCAGCATGCAGTTGATACTGTGGCCTCGGACTGGTCAGCTCACCTCTCCAAGCCTCTTCTCCCACACCTGTAATATGAGGGCATGAAACATGCTGAGGGGTTGATTCCCTGGGGGTATTTGTGCACTGCTGTGTGTGCATTGATGTGTGTGTGCATGCATGTGCACTCACGTGTGTTGGCAAGTGAGAGACCTACAACCATCCCAAGCAATTATACTTCCTAGAAGGCAAATATTCAGTTTACTCCTTTAAAGACCTCCAATAATGAAGCATCCACCTGCTCTATCTGCCTCCTCTTCCTGCTCCAGCCAGTTGCCACCTGGACCTGGGGCCTGGGGAGGACCAGCAGACACTCCATTTGCAAATAAGATTAAGTGGGGGAGAAAAGACAAAACTTCAGGCTCTCCATCCTGCCTGGCAGTGCTAGCATTTGATTTGCAGGTGAGAATATGAGTCAGTGTTATTCCCCGCTGTTTCCTCAAGCGTTCCTGGGTCCTTAGATGATCCCTCATCTCCACCACATCTCTTCTACCAAGGAGCTGGCTTTGGAGCCACACGGGCAAGCAAGCTGCAGGTTCAGACAGGGATGGAACAAGGGATGAAGGAAGAAGGGACAGGAGGAGGGAAGAAGGAGCAACCCAGAGAAAAGTACCTCATGGTGGGAGAACACCATGAGCAGGTACCTTCCTTGGCTGGCACCCCTGGGCCCAGGCCTCCACACGGCCTCCTGAGTCTTACTATGCTGACTTCTGTTCTTCTCTTGTTCTTCCAGAAATCCAGATTAGTCTTGAGTAAAATGAGGGCATTAGCCATAAACAGCGTCAACTAGTATACCTGTGCTCTTTCACCCCCCTCACCCACGAATCTCTAAGGAACCTGCTAGATTAAATATTTTGGCACCAGGGTGGCTGAGAGTCTGTGCCAGCACCATTCCAATTCACATGCTTTGCAGCATTGCTGGGGCACTCCTTGCTTTGTACTGACTTTTTTTGTTGTTGTTGTTAACCAGGTCTGTGTGGCTGGTGGGGCTGGGGAGGGGGTGGGGGCAGTGGACAGTGCCCTGACCAGGCAGCCTGGACATTGCAGAAAAGCCACTGCTTAGCACAGAACAGACCTGCAGGTGCTTCTGTGCACTGGCCAGGGCAGAGATCAAGCATTATTTTTTATTCTTCACCTGCTGAGAAAAATATAGCTTTGGAATTGAGATTATTTTTCCGTGCTCTCTGCTCAGCATGTTCTTAATGCTTCACTTGCTGGCCTGTTTCCGTGATGCATGGTGACATGGGAGAGAACTGACATTTCCCATTTTGTTACTGGGAGGGGCTGGCTCTGAGGAAGGCCCCCAGGCAGGAGCATTCACATCTGGGGAACCCTGTGCCAAACACAAGCACCAGAGAAAGGGCTTCTGTAGTTTTGAGAAGAACAAAAGGGACATTTTTGCCTTAATGGAACCAGGAGCAGAAAAAAAGCAAGGGATCCTGAGCTTTTCTCTGCAATAGTTCAAAAAAATTGAGTCTAACAAAACCAAATACCTGTTATTGCCAGGTGCCATGTTAGGCCTTTCTCAACCCTGTTGGTGATAAAACACTTTTCTCATGGGATACTTATGCATTTGTTTTTCAGGTGTTACTCTGGGGGTAATATCTCCATCCTCACTAAAAACTCTCCGATATGTGAGTGCATGCGGCAGAGACTGTTAGAGATAAGGAGTGTATAAACTTCGAGTTTGGAGGCTTAGATTTTGCTTAGTTATATTATTATTGAATATAAAGTATCCAGAAAAGAAGAATGATAGAATCAAGATGGTTATTAAGTTTGGAAAACACAAAATCCTGTGCAAAAAAGGAAGAGTAACTATAAGCACCTCTTTCTTAGCTGGGGACAGCATCTACTGTCATCATTTCATAAACACTGAATACTGAGCTAAACAAAGTACATTATAACTAACTCTACTGGGAGGATGGGAGATTGTGTGTGTGTGTATGTGTATGCGTGTGTGTGTGTTGTGTGGATGGGAGCGAGAACCAAGACTAAATCATCATCTTCCAAAGTAGAAAGTCAATAGCTAATGCTGAGAGGTGAAAAATTAGGTAGCAATATAGGCATGTTGTTTAGTGATATGGAGGTAAATAATTAAAGAGTCAGCTAAAATAGTTAAAAGCAGTTGCCTCAGACAAGTGGGAAATGGGGCAGAGGGAAGATTCAGGATAAATGCTGTATTTTGGCAACAAGCCCTGTAGAATGGTTTGACTATTTTAAAACTATGTGCCTGTAGAATTTTGATAAAAAGTAATTATACATTTTTTAAAAAGTAAAATATTCAAAAATAGTTCTATAATACCTAGGGGATCCCCTTGCACATGCCCCATGACGTGTGCCCCCACTTTGGAGGTGGCAGGCCTAGAGAACTGTGAGAGCTTGACCCTGGCTTCTGAGCCCTTCACACTGGTGCCTCTGATCGGCAATAAATGACCAGGGTTCCAGGCCAGTCTCGGTGACTGTGGGCCTCCGTGCCTTACTACACTGGCATCCCTGCATCTTTTGTGAGGGTTTCATTATCAGTGACCACTGCCCCAAATAGCAGAGTCCTTGAGGTTTCTCACCTGTTCACAGTCGGGATCCAGGGTGAATGTGGGACGTTCTGTGGTCATTCATTATTTCTATTTCCTTGCTCATGGAGCTCAAAATAACATTGGTCTATTTCTCACCAGCCAAGTAGCTGAAGTCCAGGTTCTGTGGACATGCCTGGATCTGTGGCAGTTAGGGCTCCCACACACCACAGCCCGCATGTCCCTGTGAGATTGCTCACCGACATATCCCAGGCGCAGAGCCATTTCTAAAAAAAATAATTTAAAAAATTCAGTCCAGGTTCCTATAGAGAGCTTCTTGACTGGTTCCCTGAGGAATAATATTTAATTTTTGAAAATCAAGATGAGCTCTTCACTCTGCTTTCTGCTATATCACCATTGTTGTTGTCATTGTCATCATCATCAGCCAATATTTATGTGCCAAAACTAAACTCTTGGCTTCTCCCTCTGAAACCCATTACCCTTCTTCCCCCTCACCTGGTGTTCTCTATCTCAGCAAATGGCATTTCTGTACATCTGCTTCTTCAGGTCATCTTGCAGTCATCTTTGACTCTTACCTGTTTCTCTCACTTCCCATCTACTAGGAAATCCTGTGAATTCAGCTTGCAAAATGCATTTATAATATATTAACTTCTACACCTGTATAGTGACCACAACAGAGACCTGGTTGGTCCGGGCCACCAGCATCTCTCACCTGAATCACTGCAGTAGTCTCCTGGCAGTCTCCTTGCTCCCACCCTGGACCCCTAGTCTGAAAATGCAAAACCTTAAAACTCTCTTGCCTTCCCAGGCATCTATGTTTTACAAAATTGGCCACCTCCCCAGTTTTATTTTCCATCATTCTGTCCCCCGCCTTTCTCTGTTTCACTCACACTCTTCATCTTGCACTTTCTGGACAACTTCAAGCTTGCTCCTGCCTCCGGGTCTTTGCACTTGCAGTTCCTGGATGGACTTTTACTCCAGATGTCCATGTCCTTGGTCTTTCACTTCATTTAAGTCTCTGCTGAAATGCAAGCTCATCAGAAAGTCCATCTATGACTATGTTATGGAAAATGGTATCCTCTTTCTTGCTCATCACTCTCTGTTTCCTTCTCCTGCTTCACGTGCCTTCATAGTACTTACCGATTCTACACTATATTATCTATTAGTTATTTATTTTCTCCTCCAGACCATAATCTGTATAAGAGTATGTCACATTTTTATCCCTGACTTATCCATAGCCCCAGAACAGCGTCACCACAAGTAGGCACTTGGTAGATATGTGTTGAATGTCTCAGTGAAACAATTGTGCACCCACTGTGGGCAGAGGACTTCCAGGCACTGCAGGATATAGAGACTTCAGATCTATGCCTACACCAGGTTTGTCATACCCATGGAGAGCTAAGTGACCACATGAGTGGTCCACACTGAATTCCAGCAGGAATTGGGAGGTTGTTTATTGCCTTATTCGTTATTTCTTGTAACTCGTGCCTAGATAACTGAAATTAATGGTGTGTGCTATCATGTGGGGGAGGGGCAGAGAATTTCCTGCAGTTGGAATTTTATGTGTGGGTTTGATTGAGCAATCAAAGCTACTTTGCTTGTGGGTCACCTGCACATATTTGGGTTTTACTATTATGTCTCAGTGGTCTCATCTCTTTTCTCTCAGCTTTCTGGAAAATGTCATTCTCTCAACAGACTTTTTGAGAAGATTTAGCTGCATGCGTAGGGAATAATGCAGCCCCCACCCCCAAACTGCCCTCTTTGTGAAAACGCAGTGATAGTTTAAAATGCTTTTGAGCATCTGCTGTATTTTTAGCTCTGTTCTAGGTAATAGGGGCACAGGTAGAACATCAGCCCTGCAGTTTAAGCTTCTTCACAGGGATGAGAGTGAACCATGTAAAATAATGAGTATTCTTGTGGTATTAATGGCCTTTGAAAGCACAGGCCTCATGTGATTTTTGTCATTGCCTATTCTTCAAGATGGCTATGCCAAGTTTCCATTACTTCAACTTTCTTCTTCGACAAATGGAACGCCAGACATTAATTAAATGTCAATGACTATTCCTGCCAGTTCAATTTTCTGGCTCTATCTAATTAGAATTAAATGGTGAGAGAGGTTAGGCGGACTAAATCAAAGGAACAAAAAGAGTTCAGACGTCCGAACTGTGTCCCTGCATTTGCTAAATCAATTTCAATTAGCTGCCTCAAGCTATGTGGCTGCTTTGTGAAGGAAGGTGGTTGCCTTTTTGGAGAGAATCTTTGCTCTTCCCAGTCATCCACTTTCGCTTTGGGCCACCCTAGGGCCCTGAGAACCTCTGTCTCTTTTGGGCTCATGCTGCAAGGTAAACAAGTGAAAAGGTGGATTTCCACGCTGGGAATCACAGATGGAGAAGGAAACTCTGTCCCTTTTCAAGGCTGCCCCACCCTGACCACTCCCTCTCTTGCTGATCAATATCTGTCTTCAGTCCAATGCAGCTGGGTTAGAGAGTTGCCATGATTTGTGTATTCCCTTTCCTCTATTGGCAGAGCAAGGAAGTATAGACCTGAGAGATGAGGAGCTTGCTAATTCAGCCAATAATAATTTATATGCTACTCAGGAGAAGCCAAATTTATTATGGGAGGTTTCCTAACTGAATTAAGTGTTCATCAGCAAATTACAATATACAGCTAATTTCTTGTCTCATTATGTGCTTGTTTTTGGTTGGATTTTTATATTTTCAGGCATTATTAAAAATATAATTTTAGATTACAGTTGGCCAAATGAACTTACCATCTGCTCCAATTATACTTTAGAGGGGCTTTTTGATATGAATTTTAAATATATTTATACTTGTGAATGATAGCATATTATATTAATATTAAAACACCCCAATTTTTTTTTTTTAAGTTACAAAACGCTCATGGGTTCCTTAGTGGATATAATACTCTTGGTATTCAGATGCTTCTTGGGGGCTTAATTTCTGCTGTATGAGAATATGTAATAGCTACAAATGCTAGAAAGTTTTTAAACAATGCTCAGAGAGGCTTCTTTATTTGGCATCTGCAACTTATAAACTTTCATAGATCTGAGAAGGCCATGTACGGCAACTCTGACCCACTGCTGGGTGGTATTGTTCAGAATCAATCTGTTTGTGAGTAAAGGTTCATCTGTAGTTTCACTGCATTGCTACTAAAAATCCCCCTGTGGAGTAATACATTATGGCTAAAGTCTCAAATCAGCCTTCATTGCAGCCCATGAAGAAGAAATGTGCATGTCACTTGAATAGAATAGAGAAAAATCATTAAAGACTCAATAAAACTAGACATGACTAGATAATATTAATTTGGAAATGTTGAGAGTGGACCAATTCTAGACAGTAGTTCAGAGTATATATATGTGTGTGTGTATACATACATATATATATATATATATATAGAGAGAGAGAGAGAGAGAGAGAGAGGGAGAGAGAGAGCAAGAGAGACATTATATTATAGACTACAGAGGGTATTACATAGACTATATTATATATGGACTATATTATATATACACTATATATTACATATATAGTATATATGTGTGTGTGTGTGCATATATATATATATATATATATAAATCTGGTTGTGCATGAGAGTTCTGTAATGATCAGTACTTCAAAGCAATCACTGATATTTTAGAAACAAAAGCAATGAATAAAAACTTCAGAGGTCAGCTCTTTCCTATGCAAGGTCTGCCTCTAATCTGGTATTTTTTTTCTACTACTGGAAGCATTTGGGGCTAGTTCTGCCGTGTTATATCCTTATATTTTGATTGGTGAAATTTGATTATACATGTGTTGCTTACTTTTAATAAGTAGCCACTCTTGTGGAAATCTGTTTATATAAAGAGTGGACTGAAAGGAAAAATAAGATGGGAAGGATGGTTTTCATCTGATTTAATATAATCTGACCACATTAAAATCTTAATTAGAAAAGAAGTTTTAAGCTGTGGGTCTCATCCGAAGAAATATGCCTGAAAGCACTCCTAAGAGAGAAAAGAGCTTTTTCCTTAATTCACTGTCATAAGGTTTACATATTGATTCCAAGGCCTTGAAATCATCCTCTGTTTTAACCTTAAAGTCATGAGTATCCAAATGCTATTATGTTATGAACTTTGGAGATAGGAGGGATTATTTCATATGAATAACACTGCTGTCTACCAGATTTCTAAAATTATATGTAAATTCCATTTTTAATTAAGTATTTAAATATAATTTGATTTAAATTTCTTGGAGAATAAAAATGCCTCTTTCTTTCAATATTATAGTTAATTAAACTATGTAATAATTTACTATGTAATTTTAATATTTTTAAAAAATCAACTCCAAATTATTTAGGAGATACTGTATATCTCGTTTTGTTTTGTATAAAGTGCTATATGTGTTAAATGAAGCTTACCCAATCAATAGTATGTTGTTAACTTTGCATATTTGTAATAACATGAAATTAAAACTCGGTAGTCTAATGCTCCTAAAAATAAATATGTAAGGGTATATTATTTTTTAATCATTTGTAATTTGGTTCAGCCTCCCCAGATGTCCTTCATTCCTTACATTTCTTTCTTTCCTTCTTGGTTCTCTCTTGGAACCAAAGGTAAAACTTATTGGCATCAGTCCACAAATTGATCTGTCTCTTTAATCAGCTAATCAATGGGTTATTTGCAATAATGGCATGTTTAAAAATACTCATCATGGGACTTGAGAAGGAGAGTAAGAGGGAGCTTGTGTTTGAGACAGCAGTGGAGACAAGGGGTTGCAGACGCCCACTGTGTGGTAACAGGGGAACAGGTACATTCTAATTTTGGGCAAGAGCCTGGGTTGTTACTCCAGAAACTATTCTCCAGGATGATCCATGGTCATGGAGGCTGCAGGTGGTTGGTGTCCCTCATAAGCAAGGAATGTTATCAAAGATGCTGCATCAGGAGATGAAAGCACTACCAGAAAGAAGTGCATCTAGTTACTCTCTCTGCTCCCATTCTCCCTTTACCCTGTTCCAATTTGGTTTTAGTAGCCATGAGGCATTGAGAGTGTTCTGCTACTGTTCTTCATGCTTATATGACTGGATCTCTCAGCAGCCTTTAACACTGATGACCATCCCTTCCTCCCAAAGACACTGACTTCTCTTAAATGCTGTGACACCAGAGTTTGTGTTGCTCCTACCTCTCACACCCCTCTGTCCTGATTGCCTTTCTTCTTTCCAACTCCTCTGACCCTTGTGTTAGCCTTTTCTTGGGCTATTTCCAAGGTGCTCTTCTAAGCTCTGCTTACATCACTTCCTAAACAATTCTATTCAGTGCTGTGATGAGATGCTTTAAATATCATCTATAAGGTGACAGTTTCCAAAAGTTGTACCTCTAACTTCTGCCTTGTATCTCAAATTCCTTGCTTGATATTTCCACTTGGATCCCAGTTGAATATCTCAAAGGTCAAAACAGAATGCTTGTGCCCCTATTCCTTATTTCCAATTCCCAGCAAATCTGTTCCTTTTCCTATCTACACCACAGCTGCTCCAGCCAAAAAAACTTTTTTTTTTTTACCCACTACTTGCAGTCCAGTAACAATGCCATCAGCCTCATCTCCAAAACGTGTTTCAGATCTGCCCAGTTCTCTCCATCTCCACTGCCACGAGCAAGCGCGCACCGCTGCTGCCTGTCAGGACCCACAATTTGCTCTCCACAGGCGATTCTTCACTCAATAGATTTTTTTTTTTTTTTTGAGACATAGTCTTTCTCTGTCGCCCAGGCTGGAGTGCTGCGGTGCAATCTCAGCTCACTGTAATCTCCGCCTCCCATGTTCAAGCGATTTTCCTGCCTCAGCCTCCCAAGTAGCTAGGACTACAGGTGTGCACCACCATGCCCAGCTAATTTTTTGTATTTTTAGTACAGATGAGGTTTCACTGTGTTAGCCAGGATGGTCTCAATCTCCTGACCTTGTGATCTGCCTGCCTTGGCTCAAATGCTGGGACTACAGGCATGAGCCACTGTACCTGGCCCTCTCAACAGAATTTTTAAGGCAAATAAGATTAGCTCACATTCCTGCTTAAAACATTCCAATGGCTGCCCATTGTTCTCTATCTAACTAATCTCAGCCATGACCTGCAAGTCTCAGAGTTGGGGTGGACCGAGTCTAGTACTAAGTAAAAAACTAGAAAGTTGGCCATTTCTGTATAAGCAAGAAAAGATAACCCAAATAAAGTGGTGTGAAGAAAAATGTGGAGAGCTTTTTGAGTTGTGTTCCCTCACAAATCCTCTTAGGTGATCCTCTCAGCTTGATATAAGTCAACCATTTCATAAATGGTCTTTTGGGTTCTGTAGCTTGCGTTTCCTAGCTGGGGGGTTCTGTGGGTGTATATATCCTGAAACTCTGACATTGCAGAATTCTGTGTTTGTGTGTGATTGTGTGTTTATCTTCCCATGTTCATTGTTTTTCCTAAAGGTAGAATCCATTGCTTTCATCAATTCTCAAAGAGATCTGTAGCTGTCACTAAAAATGGCTTATTTAAATACAGAGACTTAGGCACAAAGCTAGGGAAAAGAAAGCAATTGAATCTTAGTTGCTCTGCCATGCCTTTGGAGTGTGTGTATTCAGGGTCTGGTTGCCAGGAGGTTCAGTTTGTGTTAACCAGATTGAACAGTAGGACTTTCTGGGATTATGGGAATGTTCTGTATCTGTGCCATTCGGTGTGGTAGTCACTAGCAATATGTGCACTGGAAATGTAGCTCGTGTGACTAAGAAACAGAATTTTTAAACTTCACTGAATTTTGATGAATTTAAATTGAAATAGCCACACGTGGCTAGTGGCTCCCATACTGGACACGCAGGCTCAAGCCTTGTTGTCCAAGTGTAACTGGAGATCAATTAACTCTTCCTGATTATCTAGCATTTTAATTCTTTACAAGCTCTTTAGCATCTCTTTCTCAAGCCATGCTAACCTTGGGAGGCAGACTGGGCATGTTTTCTGCTATGATGTTATTGAGGAAACAGTCATATCTACATGATTGGTCTGGGTTTCTGAGAATAGAACTAAATTTTTATAAAGCAAGTTTCAGAATGTATTGGAAGTTTTAAGGTAAATTATTACATGCACATAAAGATTTTAGCTGTGACTCATTGCCATAATTATTTAGAATAAAAGCTAACCTTTATTCCATGGCTTCTGAGGCACTAGATAGTATGCTCTGTTATCTCATCAATCTTCACCTCAGCCCTCTGAGGGAATACGGTCCCTGACCCAGAGAGGCTCAGTATCTTGCCCAGTGTAAGTGGCAGGGCTGGGTTGTAACATTTGGGTGTCTGTGCTCCTGCAGGGCCTTGAATACCGTGGGGAAGGTATTTGAAACACTGCTGTTCTCTTCTTGTGGAGAACATTAAGCTTTCTATCATGTCTATCATGTCTAGTAGTAGGGTCTCTGGTTTCCCCCTCTCCTTCGGCCCAGATTATTCAACGCCTAGGTTAAATTTCTCTGTTGCTTTTGGTGGGGTCTCCTCCAGCTCTTTATGGAATTTTCTTTATGTAATTTTCTGTGTGGAATTATGCATTCCTATATTGTTTGATCATGCTCAGTAATGCCATTATCTGGCAATGCAATGTACATTCTTCCCTGCCTGTAAGGACAGGGATGTCTCTCATGGACTAATTCTATGGCACCACCACACAAAGTACCAGAGAGCTGAATTTGTCAGTGCCATCCATTGTACACTTGGGGGCTGGCTGTGGGCTGTATTTGAAAGGTGGCGGAGACACTGGAGAGACAGGGTTGGTATGAAGGCTGGGTATCTATAGGGAAAGATACTTCTTAATCATCCTCAGTTACTGTTCTTATACACTCTCCTTGACTTAAAATTATATCATACATCCGTATTATGTAACTTGATGTTGTTTTAAAAAATTCCCCTGGGCCCATCAGTCCTAAGAATGCAAGTCACCCTCAATAATTTAGCTCCTCTGTCTTTTGGAGAGTCAAGTATTTTTTAATGATCCAATTAATGCAAACTGAAAGTATACTGCTTTTTCCTTTCTGCTCATATGATTTAAAAAGATAGTAAGTAATGGCCGTGTCCAATGCCAGGCCCTCACAAACTTCTGGTGGAAGGGTGCTTTTGCAGTATGTGTCGAATGGTTTTAAAATGTTTATACCCCTGCATTCAGTAATTAAAGTCATAGGAATTTCCCTAAGGAAGGAATATTAGAAACGGGCAAGAGCTTATATTTTAGAATGTTAATTGCAGCATTATCTATGGCAGGAAAAACTAGCTGGCCAACAGAGCCACTGAAAACAGACAGCAAAGTGACTGGCTGAGCTCTTCAGTCTCTCATCTTTCAGCCTGACCCTCAAGTAGTCCTGCCTTTCTCACCATCAGGGTCTCTTTCCAAAAGCTGCCTGCCATTATGCCATCGGCTTGGAGCTTATATTGCATGGGTAAGAGAGCTATTAAATAAAAAAGTAAAAGTGCTTTCTTAAAACTATTTTTCTGCCGATCAACAAACAGCACAGGGACATCGTTGTTGTCAGTGGAATTTATTCGCCTCAGGTGGTAGGAGGCTGCCAGGTCTCATGCCTCCCATGTCCTTGATCCTTCTAGAGGGATCTGCTGAGGTACCAGGCACATAACAAATCAAATGGATCAAATTACATTCCTCGAGGGTGATAGATGAGTCGCTGAGTCCCTGGGGAATTCAGCCTCTGAGATACAGGAACTGGAATAGTTTTAATTTTCCAGAAGAAGACCTATACCTCTTGAATAACAGCTGCCATAGTTAGGCCAAACCACAGTGAAGAGAGAAGAGCAAAGTGGTTCTCACAGGGAATAAGGAGAGTGAATGTGAATTCTCGGAAACATAGAAGGGGCCAGATCCCTTATTTAGTATTGGAAGACCAGCACTAGATATTTTCCAGCTTTTAGCATTGTAAAACTGGCATGTTTCTAAAGGCATCTTATTATTATTATTATTATTATTATACTTCTGGGGTACATGTGCAGATTGTGCAGGATCGTTACATAGGTACACACATGCTATGGTGGTTTGCTGCATCCATCCCCCCCATCACCTACATTAGGTATTTCTCGTAATGTTATCCCACTCCTTTCCTCCCATCCCCTGCTATCCCTCCCCTCACCCTCCCATCCCCCCATCAGACCCCGGTGTGTGATGTTCCCCTCCCTGTGTCCATGTGTTCTCATTGTTTAACATCCACTTATGAGTGAGAACATGCAGTGTTTGGTTTTCTATTCTTGTGTCAGTTTGCTGAGAATGATGGTTTCCAGCTTCATCTATGTCCCTGCAAAGGACATGAACTCATCCTTTTTTATGTCTGCATAGCACTCTGTGGTGTATATGTGCTACACTTTCTTTATCCAGTCTATCATTGATGGGCATTTGGGTTGATTCCAAGTCTTTGCTATTGTAAACAGTGCCACAGTGAACATACATGTGCATGTGTCTTTATAATAGAATGATTTATAATCCTTAGGGTATATACCCAGTAATGGAATTGCTGGGTCAAATGGAATTTCTATTTCTAGGTCCTTGAGGAATCGCCACACTGTCTTCCACCATGATTGAACTAATTTACACCCCCACCAACAGTGTAAACGTGTTCCTATTTCTCCACATCCTCTCCAGCATCTGTTGTCTCCAGATTTTTTAATGATCGCCATTCTAACTGGCGTGAGATGGTATCTCAATGTGGTTTTGATTTGCATTTCTCTAATGACCAGTGATGATGAGCACTTTTTCATATGTTTGTTGGCTGCATAAATCTCTTCTTTTGAGAAGTGTCTGTTCATATCCATTGCCTACTTTTTGATGGGGTTGTTATTTTCTTGTAAATTTGTTTATATTCTCTAAAGGCATCTTAATGGGAATGCTGCTTTGGGGACCTGGAGGCATTTGCTGAATGCGGCTGGAGCTTGCGCAGTGCTTACCCTTACAGCCTTGAGTTCCCCCTTTCAGGGAAGCTCTGACTTAGGGCTACCTACCAGCCAGAGTTTCAAACATTTTTCTTTATTTTTTAGACTTTCCCTTTAAATATCATTTAGATAGACTTTCCCTTTAAATATCATTCATTAAAAACAAATAAGAAATAAGGGAAAAAGGCGAATTGTGCTACATTCACTAAGATAGGGAAAGTTGAGCAGGGTAAAATTTTAAAATAGAGTAGATTGCAAAAATATTTTGCCATTCTGTTGGAAACCATGATTCTCCATCATTCTCAGCAAACTGACAAGAACAGAAAACCAGACACTGCATGTTCTCACCCATAAGTGGGTGTTAAACAGTGAGAACACATGGACGTGGGGGAGGGGAACATCACACACCGGGGCCTGGGGGGTGTGGGGCTTGGGGAGAAATATCAGGGGGTAGGGTGATTGGGGAGGGATAGCATTAGGAAACATACCTAATGTAGATGATGGAGCGATGGATGCAGCAAACCACCACCATGGCATGTACATACCTGTGTAACAAACCTGCACATGTACCCCAGAACTTAAAGTATAATAAATAAAGTTAAAAAAATAAATTAAAAAAAAATAGAGTATTGACAGCACAACACCAGCATAATGAAGAGAACTTCCACATACGGTGACCACTTGGTCCATATTCCATGACGTTTCTGGAGCATCAGTTATAGAGTCAGTTTATTCAGTTGTGTTCAGTACATACTGGCTACTCTGCTAGGTAGTAAGATATAAGGAGGAGTAAGAGGTAGTCTTTGCCCCGGAAATTTTCTTGTGATGGAGAGAATAAGAAGTAAACAGACATCTGGGGAATATGGGTGCACTGAGGAGAAGCACTTGGTCTGGTCTGTGGGGTTTGGAAGGCTTTCTACACAGGCAAGGTGGTACTGTGGTGGGGGAGCAAGGGGTAGGAGGATGTCCAAGCAGAGAAAGTTGCAAGGATGCATCAGAGACCTTGGTAGAGCCTGAGTACTGGGAAGGTGAGTATTGTCTCTGTGCAAGTAAAAGTTCGCTGCTGGCTGGTGGGGTCCTGCCTGGATTTAGAAATTTTTATTTGAACAAATTCTGTTAGAGGTTTGGGGCATATAATGCAGATGGATTTGCATGGTTACTTAGTCACTCCCAGTAAGCTCAAGGACAGAGTGTGACAGAAATGTCTCATCTCATATTGGCAGGAGTCCAGCCATGCTCCCTTCTCAGCAGGGGCAGGGAGAGCCCTGTAACCTGAGACAGTTCCTTTAATCTGCTTCACAATTTGGGGAGCACTTTGACTTATGTTATTCAGTCAGTCCTTACAGCACTGATAGCCAGCCAGGTCTCATGGGTAAAAAATGGTCAAGTTGGGTCCAGGATTCTGCTGGGGTTTCCCCTTCTGATGTTGCAAACTCTGTCAGAGCCTCCTCCTCTCCCCATTTAGCCTCAGGCCTGGTCCAAAGCCTCAAGGACACTTTGCAGCCACCTAGACCCCACCTTACTACTGCAGGGGCAGGGTACCCCTTTTCTGTAGCCATCACAAATCTACACTTTCTCTCCCACTCACCTTTCTCCCACGCTCTCCAGCTGTTGTTTCCCTCCCCTGCATTTCTGAGGCCTTCCACTCCCTACTCCATGTTTTTTTACTTTTCTGTTGCAGAGAGTGCTGCCTTCCACATGGCTTGTGCTCCCTACCTCCATGTGGCCTGTTACTAAGCTCCCCCAACTCTCCATCGCTCTGGGTGTTACAGGGCCCTTTGCTCTGTCTGCCCTCACTTCCTCTTCCCCAAAGTAAAGGCTGCCTTCTCCTGGGCCCTGCAAAGGTCAGAAAATTCTGGAACCTCTCTGTGCCTCTGTATTTCTGAGCTCTAAAATAGGATATAAGAATCAATTGCGATAATGTACTAAACAGTTCTGCACTGAGCCTTACTGTGTCTGTAGTGGTGACAAATGGCAAGCACCGTTCCCCCCACCACCCTTGGCAAATTTCCCTACAAAGCACCACCAAGAGGCTTTTCCCCACCACCCTCCCAGTCCATTGTACTTCCTAGTTCTTCCCTTCTGAAAGACTCTTCACAGCAACAATGCAATCCATGTGAAATTGAATTAGCAGATTTGAAAAGTGTAATGTGGAAGTTTTAATTGTCACTTTATGCACACATTTGGAAACGATTTGATTCTCCCATTATTTTGTCTTACAAATTACAAGATTTCAAAGCCAGATGGCTGAACTATAAACTCTGCTCACCCTTGAACTGGTAAACCGAAATAGCCCATCCTTTGTCCACATCCGGTGAATCTTTTTGTTGCTTGTACACATTGGAAGGCTGCAAGTCATTTTGGTAATCACTGTACTGTTATTTTAACATTCACTGTTATTATGATTGGAATCCTTTTTTATACCCTATAACAATGTCATCCAAGTGTTCATTAAGGAACATTACTAGTCCTGAAAATTGCACCTGAATGTCAGTAAGTTTGGTCCAGAAGGCAGAACTGCTAAAATACCATGAGGAAGGCCAGATGGCTGCCATGATATATGCTAGATGGTGGTGTGGGTGGGAGCACTCTGTGGAATATTAGGCCCAGTTCTGAGAAAATGAAAAGCAGCCTTAAAATCAGACATGCAAGTGCTTGCTGATTTAGGTGTTTCTAGGACCCAACCCCCTTACTTCATATTTATCCCTAGGTCTTGATATATACTGTGTTAAATTGTCTGACACCTTCAGAAATGCATCCTTTGCTTAAATGCAATCACTCTGCCAGACCAAAGAGGTCATTCACCTTGTAAAAGATAATTTTTTGTGGGAGGTGGGGGACGAAGTCTTGTTCTGTTGCCAGGCTGGAGTGCAGTGGCGCAATCTTGGCTCACTGCAACCTCTGCCTCCTGGGTTCAAGTGATTCTCCTGCCTCAGCCTCTCAAGTAGCTGAGGTTACAAGCATGCACCACCATACCCAACTAGTTTTGTATTTTTAGTAGAGATGAAGGGGTTTCACCATGTTGGCCAGAATGGTCTTGATTTCTTGACCTTGTGATCTGCCTACCTCGGCCTCCCAAAGTGCAGGGATTACAGGCGTGAGCCATGGTGCCTGGTCCATGTAAAAGGTAATTTTAACTTTTTACTGACGGTTCCTAGTCAATCAATAAATAAGTAAATGCTTAATAAAGAGAAGGCTCACTACAGGGAGGTCCAAGGTAGGGACCCCACCTGAGGGGTGAGAGTTGAAGAGGTAGATGTCATGTGACACAGGTATGCTCAGGAAGGTATTAGACAAGATGCCCTTTGAGATATGAGTGTAATGGTTTAATTCACATGTTCCCCCCAAATGTACCATAATGCCATTGTTGGTATAGAGAATGACTTCAGATTGGTGCAGAGATAAACCATTTTTATGCTAATTGTTATGTCTTCAATTTAATATTGTCTTAAAGAATAGCTAGCATATCAAACCCATGATATAAAATTTTCTTTTTAAAATAAAATTATTTAAATGAACCAAAGGAGTCTATTTAAGAAAAATTTAAATAATAGTACAGGTGGCACATAGCTAAAGCAGAAATCATAAAAGTATCATGCAAATGATGATGGAATTTTGGAAAATGTTGGTTTTATCTTATTTGGGTGAATACAGGCGCTGTGTTGATGGAAATCGTGACAAGCACATATTGTTCTTTTGGGGCAATGTACTGCATACTTGAATGTAGTGCTATTTTATATGTGGCTAATTTCAGAAGCTAAAACAACCATATCTATTAAGTGCTATTTTATTTGATTAATAAAAATGCTAGATTGTTTTAGGATTGAATAAATATAAAATACTAATTGGATATAAAATGCTTATTTATGTGATCATGGGCATTGCCATAAAACTATAAGACAGTTATTACTGTTTAATATTGCTTTAATTAGAAGTGCTCTTCCAAAAGTTAGAAGACAATAAGCTTCTCCTCATAGCAGTTCCCGAGAAACTAAAGTGATACTGCAATGAGATCAGCAGTCAAAATAGAACACGGAGATTTTCTTTGTCCCAGGAAGACATAGAGTGATGTTAAGTCACGCTCTTAAAGGCCAGGGTTTCAACAGGCTGCTACTGAGTTGCTGAATTTAATTAAATATTTATTTAATGTGCAGTATGTACAATGCTCTGTTAGATCCCTGGGGATATGGTGATATTTATATTAGCCAAGTTTGTTTCAGATGCAAGTGATAGAAAATCTGACTCAAACTGGCTCAAACAAACAAACAAAAAAACAGAGAAAGAATCTGTAGGTTTACACAGTGAAGAGTCCAGGTGTGGGCTTCTGGCATGGCTGAATCCGGGTGCTCGGGCAGCATTGTTGGCATACAGCGTCTGTCTCTCAGGTTTGCTTTCTTCTTTACCCTCCCATGTCGCCCCTGATAACTTGAGGTCATCCTATTGATTTGGGGTCTAATAAGGAAAATAATTTACTCCATAGAAACTTTGACATCAGGCCTGCTTGTTCTGTTACCTGGGGTGGGGTTGGGATTGCTTGTGTGGACTGAAGGTAGTTTCCAAAGGAAAATAGGTGAATGGAAATGGATAGCAAGTGCTCTGTCTTCAAGGGGCTCACTAGCAACTGGGAAGAAGGTACCCTTGAGCAAGACTTTTAACAAATGAACAAGTGTGGAGATGGCAATTTAGTGAGGGTACCAGAATGCACAAAGGCATGGAAGTATGAGTGATATGGGGCATTTAGTAACCAAAAAATTAAGGATTGCTCCTTCAATGACTCTTAAAGAGGGAGAGAAATAAAATATAGTCATGTCAGAATCTTCTCAGAATTAAAAAAATGCACCCTTCTTTTTTACAGTCCTCTACTCTACTCTTACCTCCTGAGAGATGGTGGGAGTAGGAAGTGGTGGGCCGGTAGCCATGACAGGAAGCTCAGAATCTGCATGTGCAAAGCTCAGAAGAGAGGCCTTACCAGAGTCAAAGCTTTCCTGCAGCAATGCCAGCCTTTAGTACTATTGTTCCTGTAGGTAAAACAGAGGGCCTCAGCCATTTGTTGAACAAGTATGTATTGAGCACCTATTATGTGTCAGGCACTGTGCCAGACTCATTAATCAAATCAGAGCTCCTATGCTGCTTATCTGCTGCATTACCATTTACAAAGTGTCTCCTGGTTACCAAGGATTCTAGGAGGAGCCACGGGAGAATCAACCAAGAGAAACAGAATTTTCCCTCAAGGAGAAATAGAAGAATATGAAGCCAGGAGCTCTGGAGAGGAGGCTAGAAGGTACAGAAAATTGAGGAGTAGAAGGGCTAGGGAGCTGACGGCTGCTTTGCTCTAAACCCCCTTATCTCCATTGATCCTTTCTGCTCTTCCTCCACTTTGCCAGAGGAGACTAGACTACACTTAAGAGTGAATGTTCAGAGGTACCCTAGAGTCTATCAAGGCTCAAGACCACATGCAGTTTGGAGAAGTTCTTATTTTATTTTTCTCCCACTTCCCCTAATGTCCTGTCTCAGGGTACTACTCCTGTACACTTTGAGGTCCTCTCTTCTGCACCCTATTGGGATGAATAGAAAGTTAATTTTATTTTCTCTTCTTGCAGTTCTGTCTTTCTTCTAAGGCCCATTTTCAATTCTCCTATGAGGAAAAAGGGCTGATTGGTCAATGCATGAGATCTTAATTGTGCTTCAGTTTCTGTTGTGTGTGTGTGTTTGGGAGGGGGCACAGTCACTCTGGAATGCTGGACACAGGCCCTCTTTCTTCTCATGCTCCCATGGGGAGATCCAGCTTGGTCTTTCCTCTTTCCCCTCCCATTCCAAGAGTACCTCTTGGTGGGTAATTTAGGCCAAATCCTTCTTGGGGCTGATGGTCTCTCTCTTTCTCCTTCTGTCTGCAGAGGTTCTAGCACTGATTCCAAGATTTAGATCCATGTGGTACTAGATCCATGAATCAGCTTATATCATAGACCCCTGTCCTGGGGATACTGGGTGACCCTTTGTTTCCTAATACCTACTGCTTCCTCCACTGGAGCCTACAAGGAAGAGCTAGTGTCTAGCTACTGTTGAGTTTGTGGCTAAAGATGATCAAATGGACATCAGAACCTCACCTTGATCCCCCAACATGCACTCTCTTGAAGGACGTTTGGCTCAAAGAGTAATCCCACCCCCTCCACCCCATGCCCCACTCAGCCAAAGAAACTCACAAACTGTGCCAGTACTTTCTGGATGTTCTGATGAATTCATTACACTGAGGTCCCAAACAGTGGCTTTGTGGCCAAGAGTATATCAGCTTAAATCCTGACTTTACCACAAACCACTTACATGACTTTGGGCCAGTTTGAGTCTCAGTTTTCTCATCTGATAAATGAGTATAAAAATACTGACAGATGTGATGGGATTGGGAAAACTTAAAGAAAGTATATGACAAGTGAAACAAATGGCAGGAAACTGCACACAGGAGAGTTGTGACTGATACAATGAATCTGTGGAAGTAGGGCCAGTCCTTGGGAGCTATTTTCTGGGAGCTGCCTGGGGGTGGTTCCATGGCTTGCTGTTGTGCAACCCACAAGATGAATGTGGTGGGATCTTCACAGAGACTTAGGGAAGGTCTCCCAGTGGAGCCCTGACTTACCCTCTCTGTCTCCCCAGGGATGATGGTTCTGCTGCTCTTGACATGCACCTGCCATAGCAGGGGATGCTGAGCAAATCTTACTCACGGGGGTCTTCGGGCAGACCCAGTGCTTTTCTGCTATGCCTAAACCAGTTCGGGTCTTGGGTTTGGGCACTGTATCTTCCCGGACTTCTCTTTCCAAGAATTTGCAACTTGCCTATACCTAGACACATCTTTGAGTTGGCTTAGCACATGCCAGTGACCTTTTCTTGTGTTTCTACAGTGTTTCAATTTTTTTGTCATACTTCCACATACATATCCATATCACTTAATCCCTACACCACCTTGGTAGGCATCATACCCACTTAACAGATGAGAAAATTGAGAAATGACACCTTACTTTAGACTTCTGATTTTTTGATTTTGTGTTCACTCCACTTCCCTGGGCCACCACATAAAATATTCTGTCTTTATTATTCTTATATGGAGACAATTTTCTGTGAGATGTTAATCCTCCTATTCTGCCCTCGCTGAGATCCTGGGCTGCAAGCAAACCTTCCAAGTTACACAGTTCCCTTGACATGACTGCTTTCCTTTGTTTCTCCCTTGATACCCTTCCACTGCCAGCCTCTGAGCCTATTTAATGCTTGCATGACACATCCTTCCCCTGAATATTCCCTGTTGCTTAAATGAGCCTGATGGATTGGAGGAACTGAGTAGGAAATAGACAATACTTATTGAGAATATACTATGCCCCATATACTGCTAGGCAGTAAAGGTGCTGTAAAAAATACACAGCTGTTTCCCATGCCACTAAGGAGTTTACAAGAGAAAAATGATCCCTTCCTTCTTATTTCTTTTCCTCCTTTCCTCCCTTAGATGTCCTTCCTAAATGACTCAGGTCTCAGGCCCAAAAGACTTTGGCTTTAAACCAAAGAAAGAACTATGCATCACGGGTGCCTCAGATTTTATCTCTCTGACATTTGCTGGGGTACCTGTTCTGAGTTGTGGTTCTGGCTGTGAGGAGCTCTGGGGACAACTGGAGCGAAGAGGCTGCTGATATCAGCCATGCCCTCAGGTCTTCTTTGGAATCATCTGTCTTGGCTAAGGTCCTTCTTGCTGTGAGCATCCAGGGAGGCATTGGAGGAATCACATTTCCTTCCTGAGCTCTCAATACCCAATCTTCCCGCAGGGACCCCAGATGACCCCATCACCCATGAACAGAGATCTTTCTTCGGGAAATTACTTTCTATTTCCAGCCTCCACACCTCACAGCATAGCATATTTTCCACATGTCAAGTTAAATATGCTATTGTCTATCCTGATTTTCTCTTTCTCTCTGGGACCAAGGCAGGAGGGAGCTTGACCTCAGGACTTTGTCAAGCTGGGAGCCATAGGGCAGTCTCATGGTTTTCTCATTCTTCGTTAGCAGAATTTTCTCCTCTCCCCTTACCTGTGACCCTTGAAGTCTTCCTCTCTGAATTGTCTGCAGTTCTGAACATCTTGATGTGGCTTCTGTGTATAGAACTCATCCACTGTTCCATATGCTTTGTCCCAGGTGACTGTGGAGAGCTGTGTGGAGAAGGAGTTTGAAGTCTTGGCAGGTCCATTGTTGATGTCTGCCATGCCCATTTCAAGGAAAAGTGGTTGCAGGATTAGGGGGCTGCAGATCTATCTGCTATCTGTGCTCAGGGGTAAAGGGGGGAGTGCAGAGCCACACGGCCACAAGTCTCTAATCTGCAGTTACGTGAATGGCAGAAAGGTACTTTTAACAGATGGCAGTTTTGGAACTTGCCAATATTCAATTGCATATATATATCCTAGATTTTAAAAATTTGACCTCAGGTATCCTGAATTTGATTAATCATAATTCTTTTCATTATATATGATTATGATTGGTCCTCTTTTATTTATTAAAAAATGTAATAAACACTGGGGAACCTACAAGTCAAACTAAGAAGAATATATTACCAATAACTTACATCTACCCATGGGCTCTTTCCTCATCCCATCTATCTGCCTCTTCTACACCACAGAGTTGATCACCATTCTAAAGGTTGTGATTAATATCTTGTTTATTTTTCAAAAGTTTTAATCACACATAATACCTTTACCCAAAATTGTTTAGTTTACTTGTATTGAACATTGTAAAAAGTATCTTATTGGATATTGTCTTTTGGGACATTTTTTTCCAGTATGCTTTAATATGTTACTTTGTGTATCTGTATAATATTCCAGTGTGTGAAATATCCACACTTTATTTGTTCATTCTGCTGTTGGGTCTCTGGGTAGCTGGCTGTCCACATTTAAAAGATAATGCCAAAGCATTTGTATCATTTTACACTCCACCTGGCAATGTATAAAATATCTACATTAAACCATATTCCCTTGAACACTGAGTATTGTCAGACTTCTTATTTTTCCAACTGAATGAATTCTCATTATCTTATTTTTTCATTTCCTGATTGCTACCAAGGCTTAGCATTTTTTCATATGTTACTAGCTATAAGTGTTTCATTGTCTGTGAAAATACCTGATCATGACTGCTGCTAATTTTTTTATTGCATTGTTTGCATTTAAAAAAATACTTTTTGCTGGGAGCAGTGGCTTACGCCTGTAATCCCAACACTTTGGGAGGCTGAGGAGGGTGGATCACATGGTCAGGAGTTCGAGACCAGCCTGGCCAATATGGCAAAACCCCATCTCTACTAAAAATACAAAAAAATTAGCCGGGTGTGGTGGCGCATGCCTGTAATCCCAGCTACTTGGGAGGCTGAGGCAGGATAATTGATTGAACCCAGGAGGCGGAGGTTGTAGTGAGCCAAGAGTGTGCCACTGCACTCTAGCCTGAGCAACATAGTGAGACTGTCTCAAAAAAAAAAAAAAATTAAAAAGTATTTTTCATAGGTGCTGTTTATAGATTCTTGATATTAATGTTTTGTTAGTCATCTATTTCTTGGAAATTTTCTCTGGGTTTTACTTTGTCCTTTCTCTTTCTTTGAGTCATCTTTTGATGAATAAAGGCTTTTAATTTTAATGAAGTCAAATCTATCAATTTTTTATTTTATTGCTAGAATTTTCTGAATTTTGTTTAAGAAATCTTTTCTTATTTCAAGGTCAGAAAGAAACACACACATGCAAATATACACAGAAGATTGATTTTGTGAAAAGTATGAGATAGAGATGCAATTGCAATTTTTACACATGGAGAACCAAATTTTGCAGCTTTGTGGAGTTAATTGTCCCTCCTTTCTCTGTGTCATTTCTTTTATACATTATAGTTCCATGTACATGAAGATCTCTTTCTGTGTTCTCTATTTTGGTTCATTGTTCCTTTTTTACTAGTCCTGTTAGTAAGACAGAACGGTGTTCTAGTTAATGCCATTCTGCCTTAATCATTACACATCTGTATATATTTTTAATTATACGTTAAGTTCTGGGGTGCATGTGCAGATCGTGCAGGTTTGTTACATAGGTATACACATGCCATGGTGGTTTGCTGCATCCATCCTCCCTGTCATCTACATTAGGCATTTCTCCTAATGTTTTCCCCTCCCCAATCCCACCACCCCCTGCTATTTCTCCCCTAGCCCCCCCCCATCCACAAACAGGTGCCGGTGTGTGATGTTCCTCTCCCTGTGTCCATGTGTTCCCATTGTTCAACATCCACTTAGGAGTGAGAACATGCAGTGTTTGGTTTTCTGTTCTTGTCTCAGTTTGCTGTGAATTATGGTTTCTAGCTTCCTCCATGTGCCTGCAGAGGACATGAACTCATCCTTTTTTATGGTTGCATAGTACTCCATGGTGTATATGTGCCACATTTTCTTTATCCAGTCTATCATTGATGGGCATTTGGGCTGGTTCCAAGTCTTTGCTATTGTAAACAGTGCCACAGTGAACATACATGTGCATGTGTCTTTATAACAGAACGATTAATAATCCTTAGGCTATATACCCAGTAATGGGATTGCTGTGTCAAATGATATTTCTATTTTTAGATCCTTGAGGAATTGCCACACTGTCTTCCACAATGGTTGAACTAATTTACGCTCCCACCAATAATGTAAAAGCGTTCCTATTTCTCCACATCCTCTCCAGCATCTGTTGTCTCCTGATTTTTTAATGATTGCCATTCTAACTGGTGTGAGATGGTATCTCAATGTGGTTTTGATTTGCATTTCTTTAATGACAGTAATCACGAGCTTTTTTTCATATGTTTTTTCATTGCATAAATGTCTTCTTTTGAAAAGTGTCTGTTCATATCCTTTGCCCACTTTTTGATGGGGTTGTTTGGTTTTTCTTGTAAATTTGTTTAAGTTATTTGTAGATTCTGGATATTAGCCCTTTGTCAGATGGGTAGATTGCAATATTTTTTACCAATTCTGTTGGTTGCCAGTTCACTCTAATGATAGTTTCTTTTGCTGTGCAGAAGCTCTTAAGTTTAATTAGATCCCATTTGTCTATTTTGGCTTTTGTTGCCATTGCTTTTGATGTTTTAGTCATGAAGTTAGTCTTTGCATCTGGTAGGGGAAGTTCCTCCACTTCATTCTTCTTCAGAAGTGATGTAGTCTATTTTCTTTCAAATGTACATTTCAATTTGTCAAATCTCTTGAAAAAACTTTTTTTGAATAGAGTTGTATCAAATTTATAGATTAGCTTTAGAGAACATCAATGTTTTTCTAAGTATTAAAACTTCCTGTCTATAAATGTGGTATGTCTCTCCATGAATGAGAACTTAGAATTAGTAGTTTTCTTAGGACCGCTGGAGTTATAGGGCACATGTTCAGAAGATAGTGCGAACTTGTTTCTTCTTGCCAGTGAGAGGTATATACAGTACTAGAAAAAACCTTGATGGACATTTGGTATGGCCAAAAGTTTTCTTTTCTACTTGCAAGCAGGTTGTGAGAATTAAAGTCATGTCTGTACAGGGTCTTCTAGTGCAGTGTGTGGTTCAGGGCAATAGGTCAATAATCAGAACAGAATGTTATATAGAGAAACAAGCCTTCCTGAGCTCAGTATCAGACAGACCTGACTCTACATTCTTAAACCTGCCAATAGGAGACCTGGAGCAGAGACTTCACATCTCCCAACCTGTTTTGTTTATTTAAATTGGAATGATAGTTCCACAACATGCCACTTTCAGGAGAGTTCTGTAAAGTGTGCAGTGTTCGATGCTTGGTACAAGCTCTATAAAGAGTGGTTACCTTTCATAAATCAAGGCCAGGCCAGGACATTGAAGATCTTCCTTCTAGCTTCAGGAACTGCAGAGTCCCACCACCTGCTCTGGCCCAGGGTGAAACTAGAAGCTGACATCCTCATTTTCTCAGTGGATTTTCTGGCTTATATTCTAGTCACACACAGAGGCTATGTAAGATCTAAGTAAGTTTCTGGAAACCTTGAGGCCAAACTTAAAATGAGATTACCTCTGATGGGAAGAGCAGGAGCTTCAGACTCAGCTTTCCTCTTCTGTCTGGACCTTGCGATTTTTTATTCTTTTTTAAATCCTTTAATGATCCCATTATGCTTGCCTGTCCCCCATGACCTACCCTGCCTGTGAGTAGACACAGTGCTGGTGCCAGCCCTTTGGAAAGGTGCCGCCTCCAGGTAGTTTCCTTTCATTTTTAAAATTTCAACTTCTATTTTAGATACAGGGGGAACATGAGCAAGTTTGTTGCATGAGAATTATGGTGTGATGTTGCTCCCTCCCTCTCTCCCCTCCCTCCCTTTCCAGGAGTCCCCAGTGTCTCTTGTTCTTATGTTTATGTCTATGTGTGCTCAGTGTTTGGCTCCTACTTTTAAGCAAGAACATGCAGCTTGGTTTTTAGTTTGGGCATAAATTTGCCCAGGATGAAGTTTTCTAATCCTGACTTTGGGGAACCTGGGAATGGGGAACTGATCCAGCCTCCCAAACCTGTTTGCCTCATACCTCAGAGTTCTTCCTTTACCTGTGCAGCCTTTTAAAATGAATCTGAGTCCTGACTGGGGACCCTGTGGTTACCTGCTTTGTTAGAGAGGGGCAGCTATTCTGGGGGCCTCAGACGGATCTCAGATTTTCTTGATAAAGATGTGACCAATAAAAATAATGTTTCTGCTGCGTTCCAGTAAGCTCTGATATTCAAACTTACAACTCTAAACCAAATTGGAGACAGACAATTTGATCTGACACATCTGTTGCTTATTTAACTTCCATCAGGTACATTAAAAAGTACAAGAATAACAGTAGATGTTCCTAAGTGTTATTCTCTGTGTGAATTATATGTATGGTCTAGGCATGGTGGCATGCACCTCTAGTCCCAGCTACTCAGGAGGCTGAGGTGGGAGGATCACTTGGGCCCAGGAATTTGAGGCTGTAGCGGGCTATGATCATGCTACTGCGTTCTAACATGGGCAACAGCATGAAACCTTGTCTCAAAAAAAAAAAAAAAAAGATTTATATGTGTATAACACTTTTAACCCAACCTTCTTTCCTTCTTCCCTCCCTTCCCCTCTCCTCCCCTCCCCTCCCCCCCCCTTCCCCTCCCTTTCCCATCGTTCCCTTCCCTTCCTCTGTTCCTTCCTTCTCTTCTTCTTCCTTTCCACATGATGATCACTGTGATGGGTACTTCATATAATCATCCCCTTCAAGTTTTACAGCAACACTGTGGGGCTAGCAATGGTTAACAACATAACTACATTTGTAAGTGAGGAAATGGAGTCCCAGAGGCTACAGTTTAAATTCAGACTAGTATAAAAGACTCCTAACGTATAGTGGGCGCTCAGCAGATACTACCCATTCCTGGGGTAGTACTTTAGGATTGACAGAGAGCCTTATTAGCTGGGCGGCCTTGAGGAAGATATTTAGCTAGCACTTATTAATATTTTGGAAGGTTGTTATGATAAATGAGTTAATATACATGTGAAATATGAAGAGCAGTGCTTGGCACATAGTATATGCCCATTAAAGATTAGCTACAGTTGAAATAACATGTAATAAGTTATAATAGTAATTAATACAATTGTGATAATATAATGAATATTGGAATTGTCAGTTCATTTTATTCATGTCTTGATCCATAAGACAGGGGTTGCCCAAATGGAGAAGGTTGGATGAAGACTTCACAAAGTGTCAGGACCCAAATGAGTATTACTTCTCCTGCAGTCTGTAGATTGTCCCATTTCTGTGGTGGCCGTTGAATAATGGCAGTGGGAAGCATCCCTAAGAGCTAAGCTATTTTCACGTGATTCCTGGGTTCTGGCAGGGGATGTTGCTTGCCCGGGTAGAGCTGCTAGATTTCTCATCTTGCTCTTCACTGGCTTATATTATCTTTCCTTTCTCTAGTTTGCTATTCTATGTCGTCTCTGCTGTTGCACAGGAGACAGGGAAAAGCCATTTCATGGGATTTCATCCCTATCTTTTAATCTTCCATGTTGACCAGAGGCCTGTAAGTCTGGCAGTCCAGTATTAGGGACCTTTAGTTTAGGGTTCTACAGTTGTTGGTGTGTATCTTGATTCTGAGGCTGGTAAACTGAAGGAGCTTGTTGGACTGCAATGATGGCTGCGAGAAGCACTCAGATAATACTTCAAAATAACTTACATCTCTTTTAAAAAGCCTAAAATGTTGGCTTATTTGTTCCTATTTTGCACATGCAGAAACTGAAGCTTGAAGGAGTTAGATCACTTACCAAGAATACTACTTACTCATCCTGTAAGTAAGAAGGCTGAAATTCAACTCAGGTCTTTCTGAAGTCAAAACACAGTAAGACTCTCATTACATGTACATTAGATTATCTGGCTATTTCCCACATAGTGCTTGTGCTCTTTTCCCCCCATCCTTTTTTCTCTACTTTAACATTGCTGTCTACTAATCTCATCTTCTGCTTTGTCCAGTTTGCTATTGAATACACCTAATGAGTTCTTAATTTAATACAGTAGGTGTCTGAGTTCCAAATGCCTTCTAAAATAGTTTTTTTATAAGTTTCAGTCTCTGTGCCAATTCTCCATCTTTTTCTTTATATTTCATTTTCTTCAATATTTTAATTTTTTAACTTTTGTGAGTACATAGTAGGTGTATATATTTATGGGGTTAATGAGATATTTTGATACAGGCATGCAATGTGTAATGATAACATCTCATAGAGTAGGGTACCTATCCCCTCAACCATTTATCCTTTGTGTCACAAACAATCCAAAATACTCTTTTAGCTATTTTTAAATGTACAGTTAAATTACTGACTGTAGTCACCCAGCTATCAAATACTAGGTCTCATTTATTCTCTCTTTTTTTGTACCCATTAACCATCCATACCTCCTTCCCCACCCTCTTACTACCCAACCCACCCTCTGGTAAACATTCTTCTACTCCCTATCTTCATGAGTTCAATTGTTTTGATTCTTAGATCCCATAAATAAGTGGGAACATGCAATGTTTGTCTTTCGGTGCCTGGCTTATTTCATATACATAATGACCTCCAGTTCTAGCATGTTGTTGCAAATGACAGGATCTCGTTCTTTTTTGTGGCTGAATATTGCTCCATTGTGTGTAACTACCACATTTTCTTGATCCATTTATCTGCTGATGGACACTTAGGTTGCTTCCAAATTTTGGCTATTTCAAACGGTGCTGCAATAAACTTGGAAGTGCAGTGGGATTGCTGGATCATATGGCAGGTCTACTTTTAGTTTATTGAGGAACTACCAAACTGTTCTCTATAGTGGGACGTACTAATTTACATTCCCACCAACAGAGTATGAGGGTTTCCTTTTCTTTACATCCTCACCAGCATTTGTTATTGCATGGTCTTTTGGATATAAGTTTTTTTAAGTGGAGTGAGATGGTATCTCATAGTTTCGATTTGCATTTCTCTGATGATCAGTGATGTTGAACACCTTTTCCTATGCCTGTTTGCCATTTGTATGTCTTCTTTTAAGAAATATCTATTCAAATCCTTTGCCTGTTTTAATTGGATTATTAGATTTTTACCTATAGAGTTATGTGAATTCCTTATATATTATGGTTATTAATCCCTTGGCAGATGAGTAGTTTGCAAATATTTTCTGCCATTATGTGGGTTCTTTCTTCATTTTGTTTACTGTTTCCTTTGCTGTGCAGAAGCTTTTTAATTGATGTGATCCTGTTGGTTCACTTTTGCTTTGGTTGCCTGTGCTCGTGGAATATTACTCAATAAATTTTTGCTCAGACTAATGTCCTGGAGAGTTTCCCCCATGTTTTCTTGTAGGGATTTCATAGTTTGAGCTCAGAGATTTAAGTCTTTGATCTGTTTTGATTTGATTTTTGTATATGGCAAGAGATAGGAGTCTAGTTTCATTCTTCTGCATATGGATATAGAGTTTTCCTAGCACCATTTATTGAAGAGACCGCATTTCCCCTCAGTGTACGTTCTTGGCACTTTTATTGAAAATGAGTTCATTGTAGGTGTGTGGACTTGTTTCTGGGCTCTCTATTCTGCTTCGTTGGTCTATGTGTCTATTTTTATGCTAATATCATGCTGTTTTGGTTACTATAGCTCTGTAGTATAATTTGAAGTCAAATAATGTGATTTTGCCAGTTTTATTCTTTTTACTTAGGATAGCTTTGGCTATTCTGGGTCTTTTGTGATTCCATATAAATGTTAGCATTTCTTTTTCTATTTCTGTGAAGAATGTCAGTGGTATTTTGATAGGGATTGCATTGAATGTGTACATTGCTTTAGGCAGTATAAATATTTTAACAATATTGATTCTTCCAATCCATGAACATGGAAAGTCTTTCCATTTTTTCTTCAATTTCTGTGTTTTACAGTTTTTATTATATAAACTTTTTACTTCCTTGGTTAATTTTTAGGTATTTAATTTTATGTGTGGCTATTTTAAATGGGATTACTTTTTAAAATTGTTTTTCAGATTGTTTACTATTTACCTATAGAAATGCTACTGCTTTTTGTATGTTGATTTTGTATCCTGAAACTTTGCTGAATTTGTTCATCAGTTTTAATATTTCTTTTGTGTGGAATTTTAAGATCTATCATTAGCAAACAAGGATAATTTGACTTCTATTCCAATTTGGATGCCCTTTATATCTTTCTCTTTTCTGATTGCTCTAGCAAGGACTTCCAGTACTATGTTGAATATCAGTGATAAAAGTGGGCATCCTTGTCATGCTCCAGATCTTAGCGGAAAGGCTTACTGTTTTTTCCCATTCAGTACGATACTAGCTGTGGGTCTGTCATATATGGCTTTTATTATGTTGAGGTATGTTTCCTCTATACCAAGTTTTTTGAGAATTTTTTGATGAAGGGATGTTGAATTTTATCAAATGCTTTTTTAGCATCAATTAAAATAATTATATGATTTTTGTTTTTCATTCCATTGATGTGATGTATCACACTGATTGATTTGATTATTTAACATGTTAATGCCAATTACTTTAAAGTCCTTGTTGCCAACTCTAATGTATGGATCATCTATGGGTCCATTTCTATAATCTTTCTTCCCTTGATTTTGATCAAATTTTCTTGCCTCTTTGTATGTCTGCTAATTTTTTGTTGTATGCTGGTCATTGCGTATAAAACACTGTGGAGGTGCTAATATTATTTTCCACCAGAGAGGGCTCTCCATTTCCTCTCTTAGGCAAATTGAATGAGGAAATAATTAACTCAATTCAATAAAAAAATGCACTCATATATTGCATATCATGCAGTGCTCACTCTCTCTTTGAAGTGTCTGTAGCAGGTAGCCTTCACTGCAATTTCTCTTATACTAATTAATTAAATAAGTACCTTTATTAGTATGCAGTTCTCTTGCTTATTCATAGAATTAAAACAAAGATAGCTAATTGGAAGGTGACTTTCTTATGTAAACAGATGACTAATCTGACCTTGGTTTCCATTTATGACTGGTACCATCTAGAGAGCCCTCCAGATGAGGTTCAGTCGTTGATGAGGTGAGATGTGGAAGAATTAGTGCAAATCTACCTCTGGCCATTTGGATCCCCAACAGGGAAACTCTATACAGCAATCAGCACCAAGAGCCATTCAGAAGGGCAGCAGAGAGGATGAACCTCTAAAAATATTTAGGAGGTCTTTCTTTAGAGAGCCTTTCTGATGCTGGGGCCCTCTTAGAGAGCTAGTTCCCTGCTGTTCATGAACTTTCAGTAATTCACTAACATAATGGAGACTTTCACCAGGGAGCAAAGTCTTGGAAAAGATACCTGAATTGGAAAAAAGACATATTTTTAGTCAAGAAGATTTGGTTTCTAGCTCCTTTAATCAATACAAGTAAAATCCAGTGGGAGAGGCTGCTTGTGCTCATTTGATTGTTACCTTTGGCCAGTTCACAATAAAACTCACTGGATTTGTTTGTGGGGGCTCCATGGTTTTTATATCTTGTTAAGTAAGGTATAAAAATTGCATTTGAGCTTCTCTGTATCCTGTAGCTGATACTGTTTTGCTGTTCTCCACATACTGGCCATGTAATTTGCTCCCTCTATTGGTCCACTGGGACCACGGTTTGTGATTCATAAACAAGTGTTGTTGCATTAGGTGGTCTCTGTCTCCTATGGTCGTTGTAGAAGGATAGGGAAGAGAGAGTGGTAGCCTGTGGCTAGCCCTGGATCTTACAACCACCAGAGAATGTGGAGCTGAAGCTGAGCTCCAAGAACCCAAGGGTAAAGGAGATAAGCACTAGAGACCTTGGCCCAGGAATGGAGGAAGGTCATGGCAGGTCAGCTCCAAGGAGAACAGGGTCCACAAAACCTTGGCCACTAGTGTCCTCCAACACTCTCATGTAGGCATGGCCTCCGTCTGGAGCCACATGTGTGGATGGATTTTTGCCCCGCTCCTCACTCCAGATCCTCCACACTTGTTTTGCAATTATTGGTTCCCTTGTTCTCATTCTGTCCCCATTTGTACTTGTTTATTGATGACCTTGGCTTTTCTCTCTGCATTTGGTCTTGATTCAACCTCTTGTTAAATTTCCTTAGAGTATCAAATATAGTCTCATGAGGGCCCTGGGTCTTCGTTCACCCCCTGCCCACAAGGACTCACACACAGAGCCTCACCTGCTTTTCTTTGTAACTCCTTTTGGCCTCAGTAAGCCTTTTACCTGATAGCTTTATATGTGCTCATCCCTAAACTGAATGTGTGGGATTAAGTAAAACAAAATTCCCACCATTGAGCAGCTAGTCACACCTGAGGAGACAAAAGTTTCTCAATTTGTAACAAGATGAGACTGTATTTTAATTAAATGCAGTGTTAAAGGGTGCCATGCTTGAGAAGTCTGATGTGAGAAAAGTTAATGTAATTTGAAGTGGGAAAAGAAGCAGATCTTGACCTGGGATATGTTTTCTGGTCCACTTTTGAACTTGGGCCAATGTCATCATCAGCTGGCAAGGTATGTGGCAAACAGCAATGGCAAAAGGTGAAATGTTAACAAAATTGTGGAAAGGTGCCAACCCACATATGCCAGAATGGTGATAACCAACACTCCCTAATGTTGGTAGCTTAGTCTGAACAATATTATATACTTGATCTTGTCTAAGAGTTAATATTTAAGTTTATTCCTACCACTGCTAATATTAGCAAAATTATGATTCAGGAACCAGAGTCGATATTGATACTTGATATAACATACATATTCTTGGAAAAAAGAGCTTCCAGTTTAATCCACAATTGAGGTTTTGTGGTTTCTCAGTGGAGTTTCCATGGATCCCACAGTGTTAATAAGAATATGGTATTTATGAGCAGATGAATATACTGCCCCATGGCTTTAAATCAAATTAGACATTTTTTGCCTGTGTGAGATCCTTTGTTTGATTCTTTCTGAAAAAAATTAAATTGCAAGAAAAGTACTTGTGGTCACAGATTTTATAATAATCTTCCTCCCACAAATCTAAAATAATCTTATGAAAGATTCAAAGCCTGGGTTCTGAAACACCTACCAGGCTTTCTTCAGGATGTGACTCCTCTAGCAGGGGAAGCCTTTCCTTAGTTCATATGCAAATGTTCCTGGAGGCAGTTGGTCTCCACAGCCTTCTTCAAATCCCTTGGAACCTCTCCAGGCACCATGGAATCCAGGCTAAATCTTTCTGGCTGGCTGCATAGTGTTTTGTCATGCTTTCCCCATGTCACTGCTCCCTAAATAAGATCCACAGCAGGTTGGTATTTCCTAGTCAAGCGTGGCATCTTTCCTGTCTCCTGAGTTTGTGTTCCACACCTGTTACCAGCCATGGGATATTTGCTAGGCCATTTACTTTTGGTGCCTCAGTTTTCCTATTTCTCAAATTAAAACATTCCTCACTACTAAGAAGAATACTGCAAGGGTTATATATAAGTGTATTTTTAAGTGCAGTCTCTGGTTTATTACTGGTACTCAGTAAATAGTCGTTCTATCAATAGTAGCTCTGGTGATTAGGATGAAATGAGGGAGGCGCTTAGGTGCAAAATTTAAGGAGGCACCAAAAGAATCCACTCTAATATCAAAATAAATAATATTTAATGCAGTATTTTAGAAAATCAAGATTAAAGCAAAAATCCAGGATGAACAAATGTCAGGATTTCAAATAAATACAAGATCAGTGTTACTGATTTTTCCTTTTGCCTCAGGCTCTAATAGAGTACAGCATACAGAGGGTGATGAATAACTACACATTCATGCCTATTTCTGACCCACCAAGAAGCTCCTTTCCCTTCTGTCATTTACTAGGGATACGAAAATGAGATGGAATGTGGTGGGAGATTATCCATCTTGCAGAGATGGTTTCACTAAGCTGTTGGGCTTGCTGAGGAAGTAGCACTCAGAAAAGCCATGCACGTGTCCAGAAGCAGACAGATCTGAGTTGAGACTGAATAACTAACTGGTATGAGCCCAGGCCAAGACCTGATTAGAGGGTGTGGAAACAGGGCCAGGGGGGTCAGGAGAGGCAGGTGTGCTGGCAGCTGGTGTGGTTAGCACAGGCATAAGGGGTACCAATGGAAGCTGCTGGCCAGGGCTGTATTTTAATGGTACAGCCTTTCCCCTTCCCCATCCTATTCCCTTTTCATTATGGGTTTATGGTGATCCAATTACAGGAATGCAGTTGAGTCCCATGAAATATGAATTTAATTCATTCATTTTTCTGTGCTACCAGCAACTTTGAAAGAAGAAAAAGAAGATGGTTTAAATAATGCTGGGGATCCCATCCACCATTGCACTCTGAGTGAGCATGCAAGGGGGCAGTGGGAGGCTCGGTCTGGATCTCCTCTCGGTGGGTCTCAGTTCCCATGTACCTACTAGAGTATGAGAACCTTGCAAAGCTGAGTGAGCTCCTTGTGTTTGTTACTTGTGTGTGTATACTGAGATTGTGCATCATGTTAACTTTATGTGAGCCCCTTCCTCTGGCATTCAGCACAGAACCACTGACCTTGTCCAGTGGTGGAGGAGAGATGTTGGCTGATTCTCTATGTACCTTCTGGGCAATCTAAGGGATTTCCTGGAGGTAACTTGAACTATTCATGATTTTCACAGCACATGCTGATCTAGAACTAGCCTTTAGATTAGATGCAATTTGCTGTTTTGTACATTCATCTACTCATTTACCTGCCAACAGTTACTGAGTGAAGACTCTTGGTTCAATACTGTGCCGGCTGCAGTGATGCCAACTCTAGTAAGATGTAGCCCCAGCTTCAGTTGTTCATATTCCAGTGGGAATAACCACATGTAAATGGCTGATTTCAGAGTGAATAGTGTTGGGAGCATGGTTCTGGGAGGTGATGATGTCTCCTCTTTCCTAAGTCTTTGAATTTGTCCTCTGAGTGTTCCATGCTTCCTTAAGGGAATAGCTGCGAGCTGTCTGATTGCCCTAGGCCATTGCATGGCCTGAGTGACCATGCTCCTGGCAGTATTGCCCCTGGTATCGTTGTCCCTGGCATCCTTTCCCTTTGGCCAATATTCCAAGACTCAGGTCACCTCTGCTCCTGCAGCCTGCCTTTCTTGACTTCTTCGACCTACTGTGAACACCTTCTATGCTGGGCTGAGTGAGGAGGCCGTAGCCTAGTAGGTGAGACAAGCCCAAGAAGGCAGGAGCCATGCTGCTTGTGTAGGGCCTGGGAGGCTATGTGGGAGACAGGCAGCTGTTCTTGCAATGTATGGGGGTCCTCTGGGGCCCAGTTCCCACCATTTGGCCAGCTCTTCAGAGCACTTGCTGTTTGCTTTATTCAGGCTCTGCCTGGATCAGAGCCAATGCTTTGCCTCCATCAGGGCTTCCAGAGTTTCAAAGGTAAACAGAATTTCTCTAATATGAACAATCAGAGGATTACAATTTGGCTCCAGGAGGCAATCAAAGAGTCAGTTGTGTTACTTGCCCAGCATATGTTTCCAGTGATGGCAATGACGGAGCTGGCCGTGTTTGTGCCCAGCTACTGGCTTGATTGTTGGAAGCCACATTCTCTATTATGCTAACACATCAGAGAAATATGGACAATTCAATCAGTACCCCCAGAAATTGATCCAAATAGCATTTGTTTTATAGACTTTCTCAACTATTTAGATGTTTGGCATATAAAGACTTTTTAAATGCAATATTTTGGCCTCATACAAACAGAAGCCTTGTTGACTTTATTTTTCATCAATGTAAATGTTTTCCTTTACTAATATTTAACTAATGTGCAGTGTTACAGATAGCTGAATAAATAATAAACATGGAATGGACTTGTGTTGGACAAATTTTGGCTGTGACATTGAAGAAAGATTTCTTTCTTCTTAATGTTTATAGGAGGAATATTTCCTATCTATTGTACTTATCCAGCCATGCTATTTTCTGTTCTTTCCTGACATCCCATTTCCTGATTCCAAGTGTTGATCTTTAAAACTGACCTTGGTAAGTCATTGCCTGCTTAGAATAGATTTTCTTTTTATTCCTTTTTATTGTGCAAGTAATTCATGGGCATTTTACAAAAGAAAATTAGATAGTTCAGATAAACAAATTCAGAAAAGAATTTAAAATCACCAATAATCCCTTCACCTAGAAATAATGAATGTGATCATTTTATCTGGTGTTCATCTGTTCAGATATATTTATTTGCCACTTATTCAATAAATATTTATTGAATTCCTACTTGGTACTCAGTACATGGAATCATCCTATCCATATTCTTTGGAACCTGCTCGTTTCTTCTAGATGCGTTCATCTCTCCAAGTCAATAAATGTGTGTTTACATTGTCTTTTAAATTGTTTTTGAGTGGTAAGTTTGTGTTGGCATATCTTGTTATTTTTAAGTTTCTGTTGTTATAAATTTTTGTTGTTATAAAAATTGCTGCAACGAAGATTCTTGTAAATATTTCTTTGCATGCTAATCTGATCAGTTTGGAAAGATTTTCGTATGTATTTATTTCCAAACTACAAAGGAAGATGTATCGCTCCCACATAAGTGCATCAGTACTCATGAGTCACTAATAATGAAATTGCTGTCTCAGCAATGTGTCTTCACCCACGCCGTTGCCCTTGTCCAGACGTTGCTTCACGAGGCTCACATTTGATTGTCCTTCAGTTTCAATTTAAATGTGACATTCTGAGACTGTCTTTCCTGGCCCTCCCTCACACTAGGTTTGTATTATTCCTGTTGCCACCCACAGTCATCCATAACACCTACACTTCTGTTCTATTAAGATCACTGAATACAAGGAGCCTCTCTCTTTGGCTTACTACTGTCTTTCCAACCAATTTGCATGGTGCTTGGCCCATAAATATTTGTTGAATGAATAAAAGTAACTTGTGGTAGGAAACTTATGCTTGTCTTTGATTTTCATTTCTGTCTTTTGGGAGATTTCTGTACCCTGCCATGAACTAGGAAGTGTTGGTTTTATTCTTTGTGTTGGTGTGAAGACTCTTTCTGTCATAAATAAGATGAGAAAATATTGACTCATGTAACTCAAAATTCCAGAGGTGGAAGTGGCTTCAGTCATGACTGGATTTGTGTGTTCCATGCTCCCAGAAATTCATCTTGGTATTTCTAAAGCTGACTTTTCTCTAAGCCAACCTCATTGTCTACCAGGTGCTCCTCTCTGATCAGAGGGATGGCCCACCTGTTCCAGGTTTACGTCTTGCTCTTTCCAGGTAATTTCATCAATCATTTTATGAAGGACTCTGAATGGCCTGACTAGGGGCATAGGTTCCTACCCGAACCTCCTACTGTGCCCAGGGTTATGATGTCCTCTGGACACTGCATCCCACAGGAGACCAGACGGAAGGAGAAGAAGACTAAATTGATTGCTCCCACCATCCAGTGCACTCCCCCAGTTGTTGTGAGGTCTTCAGCATGCCAGACCTCCTGGAGCTTTGTTTTGTTGTTGATGATGTTCATGCAGAAGATTTGAAGAGCAACACTGGCTTTATTGTTGTGAGGATCCAGTGAAATAATAGATATGGAAGTACTTTGGCAATTATAAAACAACTTTAAACAAGAAGGGCCCTTTTATATTCTAGATCCGGTAGTCCCTTTGTCTTTATGCCTCAGATGCACCTGAATGGCTTGTGTGTTCTGGGGGCTACAGTGAGCATCAGCAAGAAGGGGTGGAATCCGAGCTGGGGCAGAGGGCAGTCCTCCTAGCCACCTGCAAAGGGGCATGTCACCACAGTCAGAGCATGAACAGGTTGCTGGCCTCAGCAGGCAGGTTCCTTCCACAGGCCCTCCAGGAAAGACCCAAGGACCCACCCCAGAGGGCTCTGAGCTTGAGCCATGATGCCATTAACCTAGAAGCCTGTTTAGGGAGCATTGTTTTCAGGAGCCTATAATCCTTGATTGGCATTTTGTCTGCATAATGACAAGTATGGTGCTGTCAGAGTCAGGCCTGTCACAGCTCCTCTGCTGGAGTTTTGGTGGATTTCTTGCTTTAGGAACTGGTCTCAGCAGAGCTGAGGAGCCAGCAGCAAAGGGTAGGGGGCGGTGGCTAGTCTCTTCTTCCAGGACATGAAACCTTGACCTGCAGACCATCAGCTCTTCCAGCTTCATTTTTCTCTACCTCAGATGACCAGCCCACCCAGTATGTGCTATGTGACTTCAGACCAACTGCTGAATCTTTCTGAACCTCAGAATCCATTCTTGTAAAACATCTCAAATGTGCATTTTAAAATGAGAGAAAACACAGATGTCACCTGACCCAGTGCTTAGAAGTATATAGCATATACTTAATAAGTGGTTATCTCTCCTCGGTGTCATCCTTCTGATGACTCCCCCTCAGGACTGTTTGGCTCTTGTGTCCAACATAAGCCTGGTTCTTCCTAAATGCTTTGCCTACTGGGACCTTTTTCCTGGCTGCTATCACTTTGCATCAGAGTTTTGTTGAGTTCTGGCAGGAGGGTAAGTGTCTGGGAGTGGAACTGAAGTACTGATCCCAGGGTCCCAGTGACAGGCAGTGGGTGTGGGGTGAGAGTGGGGATGTGAGGGAGAGAACCCCAGATCTGGGGTGCAGAATGGCCCTAGTCAGGAAATTGAGGCCAGGGAACCCTCTGGGAGACCTGAAAACCACTGCAATAGTTCACTGGAAAAAACCTGAGATTCTAATTGTGCTGGAGGTATGTAGGAAACTCTGAAGAAGGCAAAGCAGACTGGCTTGAGGCTGACAAGGCTGGATACTTCTTGAGTAAGGTGCACAAGGAAGATGGAGGGGGAGAAACCTGGCCTGGGAGCTCTCCGTGCTTCAGGGCGTGGCCGGCTCCTGCTCTCTCTGTGAGGCAGCACAGAGCGGGTCCAGAGTGAGTGCTCAAAAAGCACTTGCACAGAGAATGCCAAGAGAAGGAAGGAAGGAAGGGAGAGGGAAAGAGGTAACAACAACTGAGTAAGAAGCTGTGTGTATGAGAGAAAGGGGAGGGAGCAGAGAGAGAAGAAATAAAGAGTATTACTGTGTGTATCAGTAAGGATGCTTTCACTGCGAGCAACAGAAAATTCAATAAAAATATATATTTATCTTCCAGGACAGGCTGTCCAGAGCTTGGTGGCGATGTCATCAAAGTCCCTAGCATTCTCTTCCTGCCTTGGACTCTAAGCCTGTGTATTTACTATTCCCCAGGGTGTCAGGACTGTTGTAGCAGCCCCAGATAATGCATCAGTGTTGCGGGGAAGAAGGAGCAAAGGGGACCTAAGGAAGAGGGGTGACCAGCAAAAGCTTTCCCAGACTCCCCAGTGGATTTCTGTTTCTAACTCATAGGCAGAACTGCATCTCATCAGCTCTCCCAGCTGCAAGGAAGGAGAGTCATTAGCTTTTGCAGCCTCCACAGCAAGGCAGGCAAGTAAGAGGGTAGGAAATGAGCATAGCGTGAGCTAGAGCAAGATCCATAGACCCTGTTGGGTAAGCCTGCGTGCCTGAAGCATGGAAGGCTGAATGAACACAGTGAGGAAGGTCAGAAGGCAGGAGGGACTTTAGAGGGAAACTGATGAGCCTGAAATTTCAAGGTGTATCTGAATAGAAACAGCACTGGTACTGGAAAGGCAGCCTGGAGGTGTGGCTGGACACAGAGACATGAGAGTGGCTGTTACAACCATGAGTGACAGCAGCTTTAGGGAAAGAGGGGCTGTCTTAGCCCAGGCAGCAGGAGGGAGCCAGGGGAAGTGTCAGCATGATGGAGACTAAGGGATGGGGGCCTGCTCAGTGAATGGATGAGCCAAGGAGGAGCTACAGGGAGAGAGAACCACCTCAGGAAAGCATCATCCACCATGGAGAATGTGGTGGTGTCACAGAACCAGTAGGAAAACCAGGTCTCTTCAGGCAAACAGTTATCATGTACTTTTTGTATGCTGGGAATTAAACCAAGAAATATGTCAGAGAGCCTTGTTGGGAATCCGTGAATCTAATTGTGCGTGAGAGAAAGCCCAGAAGGGCCTGCAGCTCTGGAGCCCCAGCCTGGGGGTGAAGCCTGCAGCCCGTGCTGTCCTGTCCCAGCCACATGTGGTGACAGCAGAGCGTGGCATTGAGGGAGGGCCTCGCCACTTGTTCCAGCTCTTTGTTTTGGCTCACAGGGATCCGGAGTTTGTCGCTGGGAGTGTGGGAGATAGAAAGCAGTGCGTGGAGACAGGGACACATGTGGGTGATATGGAAATAAGGCCGTTTGGGTGCCAAATGCTAAATGTCTCTTTTCTGAGTCTTTTGCGATCCAAATATATAAACTGCATATATGAACACACAATGCTACATCACAGAAAATCCAATGCTTAGATCTCAAGTTTTAATTTAAGAAAATCAAATTGCAAAACACTAAAAATAATCAGAAACATAAATAGCAAAGCAGGCCTGTCATAATCACCAAACTAAAACCCATAACTAAAAAAAAAAAAAATAAGATGCTGTAGAAATGTACTAGTTGAATACATAAGCTGACTCTTCCAGATGTCACCAGCCAGCGTTAGAGGTGGGGGCAGCCTCCGCCTATTGAAGGCCCACATCACTGTAGTTGAAACATTCTTTTACCTGACTGGTCAGAGCTCAGGTCGCATCCTCCTCCCCAGGTATTTCTGTAGCTCCCCAGGGGATATGGATGTTACACCAACTGTGACAGTCATCCGTTGTTCCCTGTGTTCTGGCTTCTTTCTGAACAGAAAGCTACTTCCTTCTGACTACTAATGTATTCCTTGATGCCATTTTCTAATTCCAGAGCCAAGAGGACCTCAGGTCTGCTGCTGACCTATTGGTCTGTCATTGTCAGGGGTGGAACTGAGACAAGGTCAGTGTTGCCCTTTGGGGAGCCCAGACTTAGAGAAGTAATGTTGAGAGCCTGTTATGGCAGGGAGGATGCAATTTTGTTTTATTTTATTAATTAATTTGTGAATTTATTTATTTTTCAGACAGAGCCTCACTCTGTCACCCAGGCTGGAGTGCAGTGGCGCTATCTTGGCTCACTGCAACCTCCACCTCCTGGATTCAAGTGATTCTTATGCCTCAGTCTCTGCAGTAGTTGGGATTACAAGCACGCTACCATGCCTGGGTAATTTTTATATTTCTAGTAGAGACAGTGTTTCATTATATTGGCCAGGCTGGTCTCAAACTCCTGGCCTCAAGTAATCCACCCACCTTGGCCTCCCAAAGCGTTGAGATTACAGGCATGGGCCACTGCACCCAGCCAGGATGCAATTTTAAATAGATGGTTCAAGCACAGTAAGAAGGTGATGTTGAACAAAGACAGAAGAAGGTGAGAGAGTGGGCCAAGTAGGTGTGCGGGAAGGAGCATCCCACAAACAGAGCAGCAAGTATAAAGGTCCACAGTAGGACCTGCACCCATCATGTCTGAGGAACAGCAGGGAGGCCCATGTGGCTGGAGCAGAGTGAGAAATGAGGAGAGGAGCAGGAGATGGGGTCAGAGACAGGATGGGATGGCAGGGTGTGTGGGAGGATGGCAGTGACCATTCGGGGTCGGTGGCTATCCTAAGAACTTTGGACTTTTCTCTGAGATGGGAGTGATTGCAGGATTTTGAGTAAAGGAGGAACTTGATCTGCCTTAGATACAAAATGAGATCTTTAGCTCCTGTGTATCAAGAACTGTGAAAGTTCTGCTTACAAGCTGATGGTTAGCCTGCTGCAGTTTCACAGATGCTAGCAGAGACGTGGGACTCCTGGTCGGAGACAAAGGACTTTGTGACCACAACACAGCAGACAGCGTGAGCTTCTTGTTTACATCCATTCCCCTTGCTCTGTGAGTCCCATGGGGCGATTTGGAGCAGCCCGGTGGGTCTGTGTCACACTGAGGAACTCTGATCTTAGGAAACCTCTACTCTTATAAGGGACTATTAGCAAATCTGCCCTAACTTTGCCCTGGAGTAAGTCTATATCTTTATTATCCTGCTCAGGAAACAACCTGCTCTCTGTCTAGGAAGAGTATACAGAGTATACACCTCCCCTCCCAAGGCATTTGTGTGTAAACATCCTTGACAAGGTGGTCCAGGACAAATGCCATGGAGAAACTGCCCCCAACACTGTGATGATGATGAACTTAGGAGGAGGGAAGTAAGAGGTTATTCCTGTCACCTGAGGGAGAGATGACAGTGCTTGGACGGGGGTCACAGGAGTAGGGATATTGCAAAACAAAAGCCAAAATCTGGGTGTACGCTAGAGATTAGTCAACAGGATTTCCTGACAGATTGGATAAATAACGTGAGAGAAGAAAGAAACAAGAAGGACTCCAAGGTTTGGGGCCCGAGAAATGGACGAATGGGATTTCTGTCAACCTAGTGGGAGGACCCTCACGGGAGGAACAGGGTTGGTTGGAAGATCAGTAGTTTTGGACATGATGAGTTTGATTTACCTGTTTATTTGAATGGCTCAGAAGCAAGACTGTGGACACTGGGCCTAGGGCCTGATGATCAGACCTGTCTGCCTAGAGCAGTTGCTCTTATGATTATGGTAATGACTGTTCTGGTCAGGGAGGGAAGGACTCCAGGAAAAAGCAGGCTGTCAGCCTCTGCTCCACCTTTCTGGCTGCGTTCCCTCCTATGCCATTGTAATTGACTTTTTCTCTTAGTTTCCCGTTTGGTACCTGCTCAGCAACATTGGCAGTATCTGCCCCAAGCTAGCCTGTTCTGACACACAAAGCTGAGAAAGTCATGTCACTGCCCTGAAGAGTATAGCCTCAGCCTAGAGGGGTAGCCTGATAAGCAGTCTGTAGTCACTCTACAGGGGGACTTAGATTACACAGGTACAGAAATGGACAGGGCTCCCTAGACAGGAGAGTGACATGTACAGAGGCATGGCTGTGGGGTGGGTGGGAGATGAAAGCTTGGGCCTTTTAAGAGCTCTAGGAGCTGAAGCTTACTGCAGCAAAGGAGGTTAGAAGAAACGAGGAGGGCTTGCCGGGCACTGTGTCTCACGCCTGTAATCCCAGCACTTTGGAAGACCAAGGCAGGTGCATCGCCTGAGGTCAGGAGTTCCAGACCAGCCTGGCCAACATGGCGAAACCCCGTCTCTACTAAAAATACAAAAATTAGCAGGGCATGGTGGCATGCACCTGTAATCCCAGCTCCTCGAAAGGTTAAGACAGGAGAATTGCTTGAATCCAGGAGGCAGAGGTTGCAGTGAGCTGAGATCATGCCACAAAGAAAAAAAAAAAGAGAGAGAAAGAAAGAAAAGAAAAGAAATGGGAGGACTGAGACTGGATTACAACCCCTCAGTCTGCCAGGCCAAGAAATCTAGCAGACCAGTTGTTTGCAAACGGTGACTCAAGACCTGTTGAGTGGTTATACATTCAATTTAATAAGGTAGAACTAAAATTTGAGAAAAAATCGAATGTGCTAGGATAGGAATAGAATAGAATAGGAATTGACTCTTGAATAACATGGGTTTGAACTGTGAGCATCCATTTATATGAAAATTTTTATTCAATGACTATATTGGAAAATTTTTTGAAGATTTGTGACAATTTGAAACAACTTACAGATGAACCATGTAGCCTAAAAATATCAAAAAAATTAAGACAAAGGTATGTGATGGATGCATAAAATATATCTGTTAATCAACCTATGTTATCAGTAAGCTTGCTAGTCAAAAGTAAGCTATTAGTCATTAAGTTTTGGAAGAGTCAGAAGTTGTACCCTGATTTTTAACTGCCCAGAGTATGTCAGTGTCCCTAACCCCATGAGTTGTTCAAGAATCAATTGTAGGTTAGACTAGAATATCAGAGAGCAGCACATACAGTTAGAGTGCTCTTTCATGGAAGCTGTGTTTCAGTTATGTGCCTGTGGTGCGTCCTGGTCCCATGTAGTTGTATGGCTCACTATGGATCTTGTTACATGCCTGTAAGTCCTATTAGTGTGCTTTCAGCTGATGACATATGTGCTGGCTTGACCTCTCAGCCCTGGAGATGGTCTGAGCCTGGGCAGATAAGTCTCCAGTCACCAACAGCCTCCTGTTTAAGCTGCTGCTCCACACAGAGGTCATAGTTTCCTATGCATGCTGTGACACAGGCAGGTTGGCAAGTTAAGTGCAGGTCAAAGGGGTGGTCACTGAAGGGTTTTGAAAGCAAGGAGAATGGGTTGGATAGATATAGCCACAGAGAGGAAGGCCTGTAAAAGGCTGGACCTGGATCTAGTGGATGCTGAGATAACACCTGCCACTGACCTTCCGGGAGCGTTGACTATGTGGTTTCAACATGGGTCCCACCAGCCCCATGCAAAGTTCTTTGGGAGTCTGAGCTGAGCCAAGTGCCCCTCCATCTCCAGGCACATCTCTTGAACCTAGCTGGGTTCCACTGAATGCACATCTCTAGGACTGTGCATACAGTGGAAATCAAGTAGGCTCAAGGCACTATGTGGGATTGAGGTGGGCAGTGAGGCCCATTAGCCTTTGGACCCTTGGGGTGGAGTAACTCCTTTCCAAGATGAGGGGAGGGAGATGACATTCTAGAGGCAACAAAGTGGAAGGAGACCTGGAGTATGATTTTCTTCATTTTAGAGCCTCCTGCGCAAGCAAAAGCTGGCCTCCTGACTCAGGCCTTTGCTTGGACCTACGAGTGCACAGGCCAGTGTCCTGAGGTGCGGCCCTGCCAGGACCTGACAGTGGCTTTATTGCCTCATCCTGGAGTAGTCATGAGCACTTGGCCTATGCCAGAAGTTGTTTTTCCTAAATAACTCCGACAGTGGAGGAAGATATCATCTTGGTTCCTCTGCAGACCAGACCAGTACAGTCTATTTTTGTTTCTAAGGAAGGAAGGAATAGAGGGCTTTGTTCTTTTGAGTCTGAGAAATGGAACAGAAATTATAAGGTACAACTTTAGGGCACCCATTTTCTCCACATTTTAAAGGAGAAATATCATTCTCTTCTTACCTCTTGTTATAGTGGCTGAGTGATCGGCCGTGGTCGCCATGTTTATGCATCTGGAAGATGATTTTAATGTGACATAATGCTTCTAATTCATTTTTGCCTAATCGTCAGATGAAAACCCACTTGCAGTTGTAATGTGTTGCTTCTTTAAATGAGTCCTCAGGCCTGAGGGGAGGCATTTTGCCATACTCCAGGAGCATCAATATTATAGCAGTCTCTGCTGATGGAAGTCCCTCTTGAGCAGGGGGGTTGACTGTTGTAGGAAACTTGCAGAGAAGCTAGGAAGGCATTGGATCTGAACAAGCCCAAGGCGTGCCCTCTTCTAGGACCGAAACCTGCTGCATAAGACCCTCCCTTGAGGGTCTCTGAGGAGGAACATGGGAGAAAAAGGGTAGAAAGAAGTGAGTAATTTGTGGGTTAGCTCAGTTTCAAGGCTGAGCTCCCACTTAGTGCAGCGTGACCTCCAGTGGGTCATTTCCATGTGCCTCTGACATTCTTCACCTGCAGAGTAAGACACAGTGTGTGTGTAAACAGCTGCATTTCCAAGTTGGGGAGGGATCTTAGGGGCTGGTTCCCTTCATCATCCTCATTCATCTTCCCCGTACACACACACACACACACACACACACACACACAAGACTGTGTCACATGTACAGCACAGGGCCTGGCACTCAGTAGGTGCTGGGTTCTGCTCAGTAAGTAAGCATTGGTAAATACTGCATTGTCGGGGATGCTCAGCTTATATCTTCTCTAATGTTACTCATATTTTAAATACTTACTGATTGGATGCACAGCACGTCTTGCCTTCCCAGTTAATGGATTATTACACGTATATGGGACCTTGAATGCTGGGCCCTCTTCCCATTGCTTCAAGAGAGGCTCTAAGCAGATGATCCTGGGAGTCTCTTCAGCTCTGAAGATCTGGCTTCCTCTGCTTCAAACCACTTACAGGAGTCTGCACTGGTCATGCAGGAGGAGATTAGCCTCCTTGCTGCCCAAAGTCCCAATCCCATCATTATAAAAAAAGATGGTGTGATGGTTAATTTTATGTGTCCTCTTAACTGGGCCAAGGTGCTCATCATCGTTTTGAATGTTTTTGTGAGGTGTGTTTTAGATGTTATTAACAATTAAATCAGTAGACTTTGCGTAAAGCAGATTACCTTCCATAATGTGGGTGGGCCTCATCTAGTCATTTGCAGGCCTGAATAGAATCAAGACTGACCTCTCCTGGGTAAGAAGGACTCCTGTCAGACAATGTCCCTTGAACTTGAACTGCAACCTGGGCTCTTCCCTGGGTCACCATAATCACAGGAGCCTGGTTTCTAAAATCAAATCTCTCCATTTCTCTCGCTCTTTCTCACCACACACATTTTATTGGTTCTGCTTCTCTGGAAAACCCAGAATAATACAGATGGTACCATTGGGTATTTTTAAGTAATGTTTGTCAGACATATTTCCAGGCAAAGCTGATTTTAGCAAGAGTCACTGAAGAGTCTAAAGCAGAGGAAGGACACGACTGGGTTTCTATTTTAGAAAGGGGCTGGGAGGGTCAGATTGTGTATAGGGAGACTGGGGTGAGGGGACCAGTGTACTTCTCTGGGTGGGATGTGGCACATTTTGTGGTGATAGTGAGGATGGAAAGGAGAGGCCAGAGTGGAGAGATATTTAGGCAGAATAGCCCTAAAAGGAATCAGGACCCAGTTCATGAGAGTCAGAGTGGGTTCACATTTTGGCTTGGGTACCCAGGGGATGCTAGTGCCTGATGGTGCAGACGAAGGCAATGGGTCGGGGAAGGTGTTGAATGTTCTGTGGGGCATGTCCCATTGGGCAGAACCTCTGGGACCTTCTTGGGGAGATGCCCAGGGAGCACAGATCTGGGAGATGAGAGCAACTAGTGTGGTGGTGATGAGGGCTGGTTGAGTCCCTGGGGAGTGCGTGGAGCTCATCTGTGTTTCCACAGGGCTTATCTCCCCAGTGGACAGCCATCAGGAGTGCCTTGCCTGGCATATTCCCTTGCTGAGGTCTGTTACGTTACCCAGGAGCCTGCGGACACAAAGAGCAGGCTGCTAATGCTGAGAAGCGAACATTCAGTACCTGTCACCGGAACCCAGCATGGGTGTTAAACACTATCTGGTGACTCTGTGAGAAGACTCTGTGCTAAAGGGACGAAATGTGTTGCTTGTGCAGGAGGGATGGAGAGAGGTTTCCATGTATGTGTGTGTGCATGTGTGTGTACCCAGGTAGAACCCTCCTGCATGCACACAGATGCATTTATGAATACTGGAATCTCTAAACCTACCATCATGCCTCTTGTCTTAGCTTCCCACCTCTCCCTTTCTACCCCTACAATAGCCGTGTTATTCCCACTAACAGATAATGAGAGTGAGGGAGACCTGTCTGTAGACAAGGTCAGTACACTGCTAAGGCACCAGGCAGCAGTTCTCTCCCCATGCCTTCCCATTATACCCTGTCCTGGGATGGCAGACATAAGGCTGGAGAGACTCTGGACTCTCTGGTGTGACCCCTAACAGCATCTCCTCCTCCCCCTAGGCTCACCAGCCTCCAAGGCAGGACTCTGACACCAGGGTTATAAATGTGTCTGTCCGGGTGCATTATCTAAATTGTTATGTATCACCCTGGGTAATGGCAAAAGTAAAAACCGCTGTGAGCTCAGTGAATAAATCCTTGGTGCTGATCAATCATTGCACAACATAGACTCTTTTAATAGGCACAATTTACACAGAGGCTTGGCAGACTGTTTCGTCTTCTAATTGCAGATGGAAAATGGACGCCCATCTCTGCTGTGCAGTAAAAATGTAAACTATAAATGACTTAAATGCTTGTGTGCTCCCTTCTCCACCCAGCACTCATTTTAACCTCGTATTTAGATACAAATCGAGGAAAAAACTACTCTCTTGTGAGATAATAACTTTTACGACGTGGGGTTTGATGCTCCTCCCACCTGATGCTCCAAATGCTTCCTGGAGCCATGGTTTCCCCAGGTCTCTGTCTGTGTGGGAAGCATCACTGTTAGCCACATAGACCATTGCCAGCCTCCTAAGTGTGATGTTATTACACACTCTTAAGTACTCTGAGTTACTGCCCCTGATGCTCATTAATGCTCCTGTGGGCTGAAGGGATCTGGAGCTTCAAGAAGGGCTTAACTCCAGCACAGAGCCCAGGAGACTCTAATGGCAGTTATGAGCCAGTGATGGGCTGAAGGCAGAGCAGGACTGTCAAGATAGTCAACCTAATGGTGTGGTGAACCGGCAGCATTGCGGTGAGCCAGGCATGCTTCACCCTAAGTTTAGCTCCCAGGCACCAGAAAGCCCTGTCCTGTTAGAAACTTCTTCCCCTTCAGAGTTAGAACCACAGATGTGTACCTGATATTCTATGGTCTGAGTGGGTTGTGTGTGTGTGAATGTGTCTGCGTCTGCTGGGCGGGTTTGTAATTTATGCTCCAGGAACACAAAGGAAGTAGATGTGACTACTTTGGGATGATGCGGGGGAGCATCCTGAAGCCCTCTCTTCTCAGGTTCAGAATGCCACTGCACCTGACATTCTATTCCACCCATAAGAGATCCATTTCTTTGGGGTTTAAGGCAAAAATGCCCCCATTAGAATCCAGATGAGAGGACTGCCCTGTAAGGCATTCTCCATTGTTAATACGTTGGTTCACACAAGAGTGTGAAGCCACTGAATGTTAAAAATGAGATGATGCCATCCAACACACTCACTTTAGGGATAAGAAGGTCAAAGGCCAGAGTGGGTGTGTGACTTGCCGAGTCAGGCAGCAGACGGAACTGGGACCTGGGCACAGCTCTTCTGACAGGAAGTCACCTGGAAAGATGCTGAAGGCCAGGCTGTTTTCATGAAGAAAAGTGGAAGCTTATGCTAGAAACTCTGAGTCCTCCAAGCTGGAGGGCTCCCTGGGCAGCAGTGGGAATGGGGAATGGCCTTGGCTGGGGGCAGCCTGGTTGTTGGAGAGGGCTCTGGAGGAGAAGAGAGAGAAGCACAGAGGTGCTGGGGCTTCAGCTGCTCTCTGTGGTCCCTCCCTTCCCCATGACGCTAGCAGGAGCCTGGCAGCTGGCTGGGTGAGGAGGGAAGAAGTCCAGGCCACAGACCACCTCAGCCATCCCTGCGTACAGATGAGTCACTGAGAGAGAATACTCCTGTCATGAGGCAGGTGCTGGGACAAGTTCATATGTGATGTGCAGGTAAGGGTTTGCAGAAGAGCAATGAGCCTGGCTCTGGAGATGGAGGCAAGCTGCCCCAGGAGAGGGGTCCACTGAACCAAGGAATAGGGAGAGTTGCGTGTGAGAGAGAGGACCAGACAGCACAAATGCTGTGAGGCTGAACCAGGCCCGGAGACTCTGTGCTGCTGGAGGGGCGGCTGCACAATGAGCCAGCAAGGGCTGTTTGGTAAGGCTCCAGCCAGCCCTGCTGGAGGCAGTGGGGGAGGGCGAGGCAGGAGAGTGACCTCATTTCACCCACGGTGCTGCTGTGTGGAGACTGGGCTGGGAGTGGGGGTGGCGGGCAAGTGTTACATAGCAGTGCTGGACCTGCTTGCACAAGGGGGCAGATGCTGGTGTGACTTGTAGAATGTTAGTTTTATCCTTAATTCCTGTTTGGTCTCATGGGAGCTAGGACATGAGCCTCTCTAGACAGGCCCAGAATGAGATGCTCTGAATAGGACATATGGAGACAAGCAGACCCCCTTAGTCCCTGCGTGAGCCTCTCCAGGGTTGATGTCTTCAAGGTCCTACCATTGCCTCTCTAGTATAACAAAGGTGTTCACTGGGGGAAGAAAGTGAGGCAAAATTAGGGGGACAGGACTTCAATGTTCCATGAAGAGCTCTGCTCTTCTTTGGGGAGCCCCCTGCTTTCCTGGCCCCACTGGTTATCCCACCTTGGCTCCTGGACACTGCCACTCACCCCAAATCAGTGGGTCAGTTTTACTGACCTCGCCCCCAGGGGAAGGGTAAGCAGGCCCAGGACAGTGAGAGGAGAGGCTGTCTTGTAGGTGGAAGTCGCCTGCAGGGCGGGAGGCCATGTAGAGGGAGGCTGCTCCTGCATCCTGCACCCCTGTGCCTCTGGAGGCATAGACAGGGGGAGCTGAGATCAGGAGTGAGCAAACCTCATAAAAACAGCTTAATTCCCACCACGATGCACACCTGGAAGCCTTGTGAGGCTTGTTATGTTTCTGCCTAAGTTATGGCCACAACAGGGAGTCAGCGGGGTGGAGTAGACAGGAGAACTCAACAGTTCAGAGCAGAGCAAGGAGGACAGACATACACGTGCACTGAGAGCAGGTGGGTATCTCTGAAACACAGGAACACACTTGCCTTGAGTTTGGTCCTGGACTGACCCTTGCAGTTCTGAGCCTAGGTCCCTATTTGTAAAACAAGAAAGCAGACTCCACTCTATGATCCTCCAAGGATGGAGCTGCTCTGTGTCCTCAGCACACTGGGGCATTGCCTCCCAATTCCCTCTGCAGGGCCTGGCAGAGGATCTGTGAGCTGAGTCTGCTGCCCCAGGAGGTGCTCCAGTTGGGCCCCAGCCCCCTTCGTGGTGGCTACAGGCCCAGGGGAGCTCTGAGCAGACTCTTTGTTTATTGGGAGGCTCTCCCTAGACACTGCGCCTCGCATTGCCACTTCCCCGCTCCACTCACTCAGGCACCACTGCTTCTTGGCAGGAGTCTGGCTCTCAGGAAAAGTGCCCAGGCTGGAAGAACTGAGCCTGGGCGTGTCCTCCGTCTGGCACCAGGCTACGGGGCCAAAGCACTGCAGGCCCCACTGTCTCCCTCTGTCCCGTCTCACAGTGGCAGGGAGGGCTCCGTGGGGGACCACAGTTGCTTCTAAGCAGTAAACAAGGAGGTTAAATTCTAGCCTCTGAAGCCAAACTGCCTGGGTTTGAATCCCAGTTCTGCTAATTTCATAACAGCCAATCTGGGTCTCAGTTACCTCTTCTGCAGAAGGGGGGTGGATAATGTCACCAGCTTGGCAGAATGGTGAGGGCTCAGTGCGAGAGTGTATGTAGAGCCCTTGCCACACTTCCTGAGGCATCTTTAGCCCTGATTAAATGCCAGCTGCTTCATGGATATGACTAAAAAGATGTTTTGAGTCTGAGCATGGAGGTGGGAGTGTTCCGCAGCATGGGTGTCCTATGGCATGGGTGCCTACCTTCCGCCTTTTTTTGTGTCCATCTTTCACACAAGAGGGCAACCTGGGAAGTGTGCTGCCTTCCCCAGGGAGCTCTCAACTGAGCACAGGCAGGACCCATGTCAGCTGGGTGGCTGTTTTTTATCCCCCACCCCCGCACCAAATGAAGCAAGGTTTTCTTTTTCCTGGAGAGCACTGAAGGTGTTAAATGAATTTCTGCGACCCTCTGGGCAGTCTTGGCCTGGCCTCAGTGTCAGCTAGTCACAAGCAACACTCTGCAGCTCAGGCTGCAGGCAGGAGCTGGGTGCTCCTGCACCACTCGCAGCTGGCTCTGACTGGCAGCTGGTTGTCAGAACAGGACTGTTAGTTTTGAGTCTCATGGTGGTTTGACTGGTGGAGAACTTAGGACTTGGGTGAAGGCCCAAATCTTGGCTTATAGCCTCAAGACAGGCAGACCTTTCCAACCTCTGTCTTGTCATTTATATAATGAGGTGGCAATCCTTGTGTTATAGGATTGTTTTGAGACTCAAGTTTCTGCAGATAAAGTACGTGGCACATATTTTATGCTCAATAAATGGTAGCTGTGGATATTTTTGTTATATGAATGTATACAATACCAGGGATTTGACTTTTTAGGGATAAACCTTAAGAATTATGTACAAAGGTGTTTGAACTAGACCAAGAATTTTGAGCTGGAATAAACCATTGTCAACTCCTTCCATTTTGCAGATGAGAAATTAAGGCCCTTGGAGGGTTGGTAACCTGTCTAGGCTCTCCCTGGCCAGGAATCTTGTCATTTTTCAAGTTCTTTCCCTTCAGCTCTCTATTTTTTGTTTGTAAACGAGAACTTTGAAAGTGACCCCAGCTTTGTTACCCAAGCAATTTTGTTCCTGTTTACTCTCTTGGATACATTAGAAATGTGCTCAGAAAAATTTTATTCCTGGGTGTGCTGACCCAAACTAAAGATGTGTACATCTAGTGGCAGGCCTTAAAAGTACCCTCAGAAATGATGGAAACTCAGAAACCCTGATTCACTTTGTTTCCAGGTTCTAGCTTGGCAAGAGCAGAGGTCTGGGGGCACTGGGCTCAGATCCTGACTCTGTTCCTTGTCCAGCTCCGTGACCTTCCGCAAGTTGCTTATCCTGCCTGAGCCTCAGCTTTCCATCTGTAGAGAGGAAAACAAACCAAAATTAGGCCAACCATATGAAGCTTCTGTTGTTATGGTGGGGTCATTTCAAATCTCCCACTGCCTCCCAACCAGTGCTCTTGTTGATGAGATTGACAGGTGATGAGGAAGGAATTAAAATGTTCTTCATGAGCAAAGCAGGAAGAAGAGGACAGAGAGAGATGAGACAGCTGTAGCCGAAGAGTTGTCCAAGGAAGACTTAAAGGAAGATTGCAGCATGACATATGTTGCAGTCCTTTTCAAAATCTTCGGTGATATCTGTCTTGCTGAGTGCTACTGCTGTGCTGGATGAGGTTGGATTTGTTTTGTGGGATAGACTTAAGTCCTGTTTCAAGATGAGCATGGGATGGAGACAGAAGCAGCTCACTGGGGCCATGTAATGAAATGATGTGTGGCACTGGGCTGCATGATAGTGGGAACTGAGCAAGTACCATGAGTTTGGTCCCCGGACTGAACTTTGCTGTTCTGAGCCCGGTTCCCCATTTGTAAAACAAGAAAGCAGACTCCACTCAATTATCCTCCAAGGGTGGAGCTGCTCTCTGTCCTCAGCACACTGGGGCACTCGCCTCTCCATTCCCTCTGTGGGGCCTGGCAGAGGAGCTGCGAGCTGAGTCTGCTGCCCCAGGCAGTGTTCTGAGCCCGGTTCCCCATTTGTAAAACAAGTACCGTGAGTTTGGTCCTGGACCGAACCTTGCTGAACTGAACTGAGCAAGTACCATATATGCAGAGTCAAGGGCTCTGTGGTTGCTGCTGCTGATAGTGAGGGTGATCCCTTGTTCCCTTCCCTCCTGACAGCACAGACCCCGCCAGTTCCTGGAGATGGGAGTGATGGGGAGTGGTGGTTGGTCCATCTGCTCTCCAGGATCTCTCCTGGAGATTAAGCTCCTATCCCCCACTTTCAGCGTATTGATGAGTTCTGTTTGATGAATTCAAGCCTCTGCACTTCAGTATTCTTGACATGAAGATATATGGCTATGGAAAACAGTGGAGTTGGGGACTATTAAAGTGTTTTCTGAAGTCAGGCCATGGACTGTAGATTTACAGGGAGGGGTTTTGTTAGCAGGGGAAAGTGCCGACAGCATAAAAGCCAACCATACCCATTATCTTTCCCAGACGGAAATGATATTTCAGTAAGTAAAATAAATAGTATATGGAAGTGCTTGCAAATACATCACCAAGCCCTTTCTGTGCTGTGTGGGGTGTGTATGTGCTAAATGTGTCCCAAGGCTCAGGAAGCAGGAAAAATCCTAAATGGGCAAAAAGTTTGCCTTCACATAAAGGGCCATCTTTTCTCTGCTTCCTCTCTCTGTTATGAAATGCTTTGGGGTTTGAGAAACTGGATTGCTCCTTCTTTCTTACTGGATTGATCACAGGGATGGGAGGAGGAGGGGCTTGACTCTACTCTTTAGAAGTTCCCACCCCTCACGGATCTTGGCCCCAGATGGTAAGGTGACCCTCCAGGCTGGATGGACTGAGTGTGATACCTTTTCTGTCTTTTCATGGTCAGAAATGTCTTAGTCAAAGAAATGACTCTTTATTTTACAGACAGGTAAAAGAGACCCATAGAAGGGAGGTGAGACCCCCTACTTCCTATCTCCGGGAACTCACTTCCCATCTCAGAGGACTCCCTAGTCACATTGACACAGCTGTTCCTGGGGTGGCCATTTTTCCTCCTGCCTGGGTCCTAGGTCCCTGAGCCAGAGGTGACAGAGTGACTGCAAGAGCTCCAGCATGCAGCCTCTGCAGGTCCATAGACTTACCCCATGGAATGGAGCTCTGGGAATTATCACCAATAGGAGCATAGATTAGATTTGGGGCTGGTGGTGAGATTTCTCTTTAGCTGTGAATTTCAATAGAACTTTGACAGACTTTTGATCATGTCATCTTTTCTTCTGAAATTTTCAGCCCGGGGGAGGTTCATCAGAGCCAAACCAATCCAGCAGGCCAAGTGGAGGGGCAGGAGAAATGGCTTTGCTTTAGATACTGTAGGAGGTTGGATTGAGTCTTCCTCAAATTCATATCCACCCAGAACCTCAGAATGTGACCTTGTTTGGAAAGAGAACCTTTGCAGATGCAAGTAGTTAAAATGAAGTCATACTAGATTAAGATGAGCCCCAAATTCAATAACTCATGTCTTTATAAGAAGAAGAGGGACCAGGCATGATGGTTTATGCCTGTAATCCCAGCACATTGGGAGGCTGAGGTGGGTGGATCATGAGGTCAAGAGATCGAGACCATGGTGAAACCCCATCTCTACTAAAAAATACAAAAATCAGATGGGTGTGGTGGCGTGAGCCTGTGGTCCCAGCTACTCAGGAGGCTGAGGCAGGAGAATTGCTTGAACCTGGGAAGCGGAGGTTGCAGTGAGCTGAGATCGCACCACTGCACTCCAACCTGGCGCCTGGCAACAGAGCGAGACTCTGTCTCAAAAAAAAAAAAACAGAGAAGAGATGGCACACAGGGACACAAGGGAGAGGACCATGTGAAGATGGAGGCAGCTCTACATCAATGAATGCCAAGCTCCACCAGCAGCTAGAGAGGGTCATCCCTTAGAACCTACAGAGGGATCGTAGCCTTGCTGACATTTATGGCCTCCACAGCCATTGGAGAATACATTTCGGTTGTTTCAAGCCACCCAGTTTGTGGTAATTTGTTACTGCAGCCCATGAAAACTAATATAGACTCCATGGTTCACATTCACCATCCCCAATCAGTGTGGAGGCATCATCCTGAGAACTAGGGTCCAGGACTGCTGTCTGCTCATGAGTGAGCTTTGTATGATTTAAGCCTTCAGACCCCAGTGTCATCCACAGTAAAGGAAGCTGCCACCGCTGATACTTCTACTAACAAAACCCTGGGCTATAAAAATTTTGTTTCTGCAAAGATCTTTTAACCCAGAGGGGGACAACAGAGAAGGGATAGAGCAGGTGGCAGCTACCCAGTGGTTAAGAGCAGAAGCCGTGGCATCACATGTGACTGAGAATACTGGTTTGCCACTGACTCGCTTGGTAACATTGGGGCCACTTACTTGCCTTCTCTGAGCTGTGGATTCTTCATGTGTAAAGTGAAGCAGTCCTGTCACCCTCCCATGCATGCTGTGCAGAAACTAATGATGTATTCAGGAAGCTGGGGTTGTGCTTGGGTCAGAGCAGGTCAGGGAAAGGGCAGCTGCTGTTGTTCAAGAGGACTTTCCACATCCATGGGCTCTGCTGTCGACCAGGATGATGATCTCTAGGACTCCCCTGGATTCTTGGCACATTGGGGGAACTGCAGCAACCTGGAGGGAAGATTGTGTTTCTTAGGTAGAAGCTTGTCCTGGTCTCAAGGTTGTGCGGTTCATTCCCAGCAAGCAGCAGGCATGCACAGGAGAAGAGGGACACTCGGATGCTCAGTCAGGCTCCAGAACACTAGCTACTTATCTTACGATTGTGCTGGAGCCTTTTGTGCATGAGAGAAGTTGTCTGTCCTTTCACAGATACCCCCAAACCCCAGGGCACCTGCCTTATGGTTCAGTGTGAACTCTTGACACCAGGCACTCTGGATGGAGGGTAAGGGATGCTATGAGAGGAAAGGAAGGGCTCCCATGTTTGGATACAGATGCTCACCATATTTCATCCCAAGATTATCTTACATTTTAAATACAAAGATAGGAAAAGGAATTTGGGGCCGCAAATGCATGTGTCTACAAGTGTGGGTGAGAGAATTGCAAGAATGAACTGAGTGTCAGCAGCCACAACAAACAAATGGGCAGCTGCCTATGGAGCATGAACTGTGGAGTGAGAATCTCTGACCCCAAGGCCATAAATTGTCCCTAAAGGTCTTCTGTTAGTGTATCTTCCAGGTTCCCTTAATATAGAGCAGACAATGTTGGGAGAAGTAGGCAAGGATTGGCGTTTTTTATAAAATGAAGGACAGGGCCAGAGAAAGCCGGACTGATGTGTGACTGCTTCACTTTGACTGAAAATGGACCCTCTGGTCCCACACCTCCACTGCTGGTGCTATAGTGCGCTCAGCAAAGACCCATTGCATGGTAGAAAAAGGCTGGATGACTCCTACAAAGTGAATGGTGAAGGTCTCGTGTTCCATTTGAAGCAGCACCGACTAGCATGGAGTACGTTGTGTAGAACACCGAGGGCTTCGTCTTGTGCACGATGAGCTTGGGGGGGGGGCACTTCCACACTCATGCTAATGTGCCGTCTTAAAATTGAGTCTACTTCCTTTTTTTCTTGCCTCCTCCAAAAACTATCAAATGATCCAGAACATTCTCATTCTGAGAATCTGATACATATTTCTAAGTTTCTCTTAGGTTGTCTGGAGTGAAAGTGTGGGTTGGCTTAAATAAATGGAGGTTTTATGAAAGGAAATGAATTCTATCCTTTGCCAATTCTTTTCCTACATTTTTACATCTTAAGGATAGCAAAAATAATGAGTTTTGTGACTGAAAGTATAGTATACATATGGTATGTATGTGTTCTTAAATTAATTTTTAAATTTAGATCTGTAAAGGAGGCTGGGGGAAAATAGAACAGCTGATATGGATGTCTGGCCCATGCCTGTGAGACCTGGGTCCCACATGCTGATTTTTAATGTTACTGTGTGATATTTGAAGTCATTTCTTATAAAAGCACAATGTAGCCTTCAGTGTAATCTTCCTCATACTGTTTGACCCAGTGAATTAAGGACTTCATAGGAGATTTGGGCTTGGGGAATACCTGTATATAAGAAATGCACAGAAACCAAACACATAGAGATGAGAAATTCTAACACTGCAGGTGTCTACAATTTTGTAAACTTTAAATTAAACTTTTTCCAATATTTTAAAATTTGGGGTATTTTCACCTCTGATCTCAGGGAGCAGTGTCTTCCCCTGAGATCCCCCTAGGATTACTTATTTTCACTCTCCAACTGCTGATACCTCTGTATCACTTGTTCATCAGACACTGAGATCTCCAAAGATCCAAATTGGAGGCAACTGAATTTCAAAGTTGCCAGAATGCAGAAGATGCCCCATAGGAACCCCAGAGTCTTACTTCAGAGAAGGTAAAGATATTTTCAAGAGGTCATGGTTTCAGTTGGTTCTCTCAGCATGTCATCTTGGTCCTTTGCTTTTGTTCAGTGATAAAGCACATTGCCAACGACTGCATTTGGCAGCACCAAGACTTGTCAGGAGCTATGTGCTGGCAAGAGCAACAGAGTAGGGGGGACAGCAACAGGACCGCAGAGAAGAAATTGCTGTTTCCTACCTGGAGGGCTTGCAGTGTGCCAGGCACTGTCCTGGGAACGTCACATACTCCACATCACAACATCCTTTGCCATCCTGTTGAGACAGATGATATTATTCCCCTTAGGGACAGGGATGTGAAGAGCTGGGGTAACTTCCCCAATGTTATACCTCTAGTGTGAGGTAGAATACACTTCCCAGGAAGGCTGACCTCAAAGCCTCTGCTCTTTCTTCTTTCCCGGTTGCTGACTCTGATCAGCTGTGCCATTGGAAGGCTAAGAAGTAGACAGAAGGAGAGTGGGTGGGGGGTGGGGGTGGTTCATTCCCTCAGCCGCCATTTCCCCTTTTTTAAAACTTAGTCCAGCTCTGTTGTCTCCAGATTTTTTAATGATCGCCATTTAACTGGCGTGAGATGGTATCTCAATGTAGTTTTGATTTGCATTTCTCTAATGACCAGTGATGATGAGCATTTTTTCATATGTTTGTTGGCTTCATGTATGTCTTCTTTTGTAAAGTGTTGTTCATATCCTTTGCCCACTTTTGAATGGGCTTGTTTGTTTTTTCTTGTAAATGTGTTTCAGTTCTTTGTAGATTCTGGTTATCAGCCCTTTGTCAGATGGGTAGACTGCAAAAATTTTTTCCCATTCTGTTGGTTGCCGATTCACTCTAATGACTGTTTCTTTTGCTGTGCAGAAGCTATGGAGTTTGATTAGGTCCCATTTGTCTATTTTGGCTACAGATGCTGGAGAGGATGTGGGAGAAATAGGAACGCTTTTACACTGTTGGTGGGAGTGTAAATTAGTTCAACCATTGTGGAAGACGGTGTGGCGATTCCTCAAGGACCTAGAAATAGAAATTCCATTTGATCCAGCAATCCCATTACTGGGTATATATCCAAAAGACTATAAATCGTTCTACTATAAGGACACATGCACACGAATGTTCATTGCAGCACAGTTTACAATAGCAAAGACCTGGAACCAACCCCAAATGCCCATCGATGATAGATGGACAGGGAAAATGTGGCACATATACACCATGGAATATTATGCAGCCATCAAAAACGATGAGTTCGTGTCCTTTGTAGGGACATGGATGAACCTGGAACCATCATTCTCAGCAAACTGACACAAGAACAGAAAATCAAACACCGCATGTTCTCACTCATAGGCGGGTGTTGAACAATGGGAACACATGGACACAGGGAGGGGAGTATCACACACTGGGGTCTGTCGGGGAGAAAGGGGAGGGATAGTGGGGGGTGGGGAGTGGGGAGGGATAGCATGGGGAGAAATGCCAGATATAGGTGATGGGGGAGGAAGGCAGCAAATCACACTGCCATGTGTGTACCTATGCAACAATCTTCCATGTTCTTCACATGTACCCCCAAACCTAAAATGCAATAAAAAAAAAAAAAAACTTAGTCCAGGAGGTCTATTCCAGGCCACTCACTAGGCAGGTGGTAGACTCAGAGAACACTTGGTGGGAAGAGAATGTGGAGAATTTGACATTCCCTGCTTTTCACCACTGAGGAAACAGCACCAGGGTGGGGGAGGACACAGGGCTACTCAGATACCCTGACTCTCAGCTCTCTGTCACACCCCTCTGTGGTCCCTTAACAAGAAAGATAGTTCCATTGCTTCATTGGAGATAATTAGCTGAAATCAAAATTCCTTCATATGGTTTTGGAATTGTTAATTAAAAAACGCATGCCCAACAACATTTTCACTAAGTACCCAAAATGGCAGATAAATTGTAGCTCCCATCTCGAATTCCCTTCAGTAGGACACATTATTAAAATCAGAGAAATGTGTAATAACTCTGTGGCATGAATTAGACTGAGGCAAAGAGGCACCCCAGATGAATGGGCACATTTCCTACCTTTTTTATGTCAGCCCTTCTGTTGGGGGAGGTACATTTGCTTTGACACTGCCTCTTCTTGCTTTTATTCCTCTTGGGAAATCTTGACAAAGCCATGGCAAAAGGTTAGGCTGCCTTTCTGCTAAAGATATCAACATACACTTAATTTTTCTTAAAGGCTTTAAATAAATTAGAAAACTGGCAGCAGTTTTCCTAGGAAGGCAATGTAGGGTCATGCTTTGCTTCTGTTTGGTTATGTTATAAATCAAACTGGACTTCATATGCAGTATGTGGAGGGAAGATATTCTTGGACTATGAAGAGCCTTGTTTGGTCATTTTTGGTTCTTTGTTAATGACACACGACATGCAATTTTGAAGTACTGTTGAGAAAATAATCATCACATTCCTGGGATGGTTGAAGTGTTGGCTGTGTAACCCCTGGTAGCCACTTGGAAGCGTCCCAGGGAGGCAACCTCTACTATCTGAAACTCTTGCCTTCCAAATTTAGGAGATTGATAGGTTTGGATAAATGTTTTGAAATATGGCTGGTATCCTTTGCTAGCAAAATTTTTGCTGCTTTGCTATCCAACTTTCAGAAACTAAATAGGTTCAGATAATTAGGTATCCTTCTGTATTCTGGAGATGCATCAAGTCCTCTCCTTTCAACTGTATTGGTTTGGATATGGAGGGATATTTGTAGTTTCCTGATTCCAGGTATTTCTTGAACACAAGGATAGTATATGTGAGTTTCAATTTGATGCAATGGAGAAGACACAGACTCAGAAGCTGTTAGAACTGGGTCCCCCAACTGCTATAACTAGATGGGATGATGCTGTCCAAGGCTGACCTTGGGGGAAAAAGTCAGGGCTGGGAGTTTGCATGATTTGAAATGTGCTGGGGAAGATCCCTATGTCTTTAAGTAATCTGTCAAAGTCATATGTTAGTAAGAGGCAAAGCTGGATTCAAATCAGGCAGTCTGGCTCCAGTGTCCCTCAGTCACTGCACAATTGATGGTTGATCTTGGGCAAGTCCTTCGTCTTTCTAGACCTCAGGACTTTTCTGTAAAATGAAGAAGTTAGACTCCAGGGTTTCCAAACTGCTCACTAGTCCTAATACTCTGTAGTGATGGAAACACTATTACATGGTGCTCTGTACCCAGAACCAGCACAAGTAGAGGTGGGAAGGACCCTTTGACCTCCTTTCCCCACAGAACAAAGGAAAGTGCTGCCTGTGAAAATATTGCATAGACTTGTCATGAAAGTTATAACTGTACAAAATGAACAGACTTACTGGGGGAGAAAAGACCCATATATTTACTCACAATGAAAAATTAATTTGTTAAAAATGCATTTCACATGTGACCTTTTTTTGAGTCTGCCTAAAATTTATTCTTATTCTTGTGCTTGCTCTTAGGTCCCTCCAAGCCTAAGATCAAGGGCTGACAAGTACTTTTTTCTGGGTAGTCCTAAGCTGGTACAGGGTTGCAGAGGTATGTTCATGCTTTCCTGTCATATGAGCATCAGGCATAGGGTAGGATCTACAGTGGCTTCCAGTTAGTTTGTCATCTGTGTGACCTTAGGCAAATCCCTTGGTCTCATGTCTCTCAAGTTTCCCAATTACAAAATGGCAATTGAGGATAACAGAATGTTCCTCTGGGTTTGTCTGTGAGAAATGAGTTGATCTGTGAGCAAACCAAAAAGTGCTATAGATGTGGGAGAGGCAGACTGACCCTTAGGGTAGAGCAAGGACATTAGAGTAAGATAGTACCCATTGAATCTGACTATACCTACGGACAGCCAGAAAGCCAACATGAGCCCCTTCACCTTTCTGAGCTTACCTATTCTGTGGCTTACTTATTTTTAAAACCAGAATAATGACAGTCACTTCATAGAGTTGTTGCAATATTAAAAAAGAAACAGGAGGACCGACACATAGTAGATAACACATAAATATTATAGTGTGCTCTAAGACATCTTAAGAGAACAGTAATACTGCACACACCTTCTGTGTAGACTGAGGGGGAACTCGTAGGATGGCAGCATCAACCGACCTCATTAGGGAACCAGGCAGGAATTAGTTTCTGTGCCCCCCCAAACACAATAGCTTCACAGTGATAGTCAAATTATTTTTATTGAGTGCCTTCCTTGTGCCAGGTGGTAGCTTTGGATAAGAAAGAGTCTTCCTCTTCTGCTATACCTTGCTTTGAGTGCCAGGCATGATTCTTTTGTTTTTTCTTCTTTCCATTCCAGTGGCACATTTAGCCAGATATCCCCCCCCAGAGGCCATTAGCACATATTAAGTGTGTGTGCAAAATACCTGATAATTAAGCTTAAGAGTAGAGAAATGAACACAAACACCGCTTTCATTCAGTACTCAGTACCTTCACTACTTCATTCTGCACTAATACCACAAATGAAACAGGCAGCCATTAGTTTAGTAAACGACTTAATAGACTGAACAAAGAAGAGAGGCAGAATATTCTTCAGGATTCCTAGGTTTTCAGGGGGGCTAGGAAATATCTGAAATTGGGTTTTATGTATGTATAAAGTTATCTTTTTTTCAGTGAAGGTAGGCAATAGGTGGGTGAAATTATACATTTTTCTAGGGAGAGTGTCTATATCACCTTTCATATCCTTAAAGGGATGAAGATCTAAAAATTGTAGCCCACTAATCTACTGAGTTGTTATTTCTTTTTAGACAGGATGAGGTTGAAATAATTAGCTTTACCATAATATGCAAGAGAGAAAATGTCTCTCATTATCCTTTAACAGCTTGAAAGGGTACAAACTTTGAAGATTTACCGATGTACATTTTCAATTAATGTTGAGTAAATTTGCATTTTGTAAATGTGATCACATGTGTATGACTCTATATTAAAAACTTTTCTATGCTCTGGTGGAAAGCACAAAGCCAGTGCATGGGGTTAACACTGACAATCCTGAGTCAACTCTCTATTTGTTTTAGAGATAGCTCTGCAGTGCACAGAAATTAATAAGTGATTTTCTTGGTGACAGCCTGAGGCAACTGAATGAATGCTTAAATGGAAGTCATATGCAGCATGGAAAAGAGCAAATGATTTTCAGAGAGGGAGTCTATGGTGGTGGAGGAGGGAATAGTGCTATGGGGAAGCATCTAATGGGAATTCTCATATTTTAGTCATTAACCTAGAACTGGGATGTCATCATTTTGTCAGAAAGAGGGAGTAAAAATCCCAGAGGCCACAGGAGTCTTGAATGCCAAATTGGAATCAAAGTTTGAAAGGGGCTTGTCCTCCCCATAGAGGTACCCTGTGTTCCTTCCCCACCCTGCCATTAAGCATTCCACACGGAGAACACACTTGCAAATGCTGGGCCTGGCTTTAAACGGCTTGCAGGCTAGGGGAGCCCACCCTGCCTTCCTCTCTTTGCCAGAGAATCTCCTTCAGCTGGAATTCCAGCCTCTGAGGCTCCAGGAGAGTGAGAAGCAGGAAGGGCGAGCAGGGGAAATTATTTGAAGTTTGGTATCTGTTGATAGCAATCACTTCTTTTCCTCCAACCTCCTCACTCTATAGTGTGAGAATAGAGACTGTAAGTCAAATAGACCTCGATACAAATGCAAATTTCTCATTCATAAAGTAGGGCTAGTAATGACTACCTCACAGGGTGACTGAAAGGCATACTACTTATGCCAAGCCCAGATTGCACAATAGGTACACAACAAAAGTTAGGATCGAAGTATTGTTATCCTGTGTGGGCAATAAGCAGTCTATCCATGCACAAATCATTTCTTGGACTTTGGAGTTCCATTCTTGATGATTCTCTTATGCCCCTAGTGGCTATTATAGAAATTCCTGGGAACCTATCTTGGGGATTATTGACACACTAAGGACATTGTGCATATGGACTGATTATACATGTTGGAGCTTTTTTGAAGTAAACATTTACCTTTTGGAGTGTTAAATCCTGGAAACCCAGATTTCCATCCTAATGACCATTAGCCAAGAAACTTTTATGGACTCTGCATCTGTAGGAATTCCGATCAGTCCCAAGACTGAAAGAAGGCTTGGAGATCCCATTGGTACCTTGTCAAGGGAATCACTAAATAAGTAGCAATGGTCTATGGTTGGGAATGTCATGGTGCTGTAAACTCTCTTTAAAGCATATAGGGCAGTAGGAAGTGGATGACTGCAGTAGCCTGCGTGTGATTTTCCTTCACATCCTGTTGCTTTGCAGTCCATTCCCTACTTAGCAGCCAATGTGAGCACAAAAGGCAGCAGAGCACCACGGACTGTTGGAGGGTGAACTGTGGAGTCAGCTGGAATCCAAGTTCTAAATCTTACTAGCCGTGAGAACTTGTGTATATGTTATTTAACTTCATTCTGCCTCCGTCATTCCATGTAGGATAATAATAGTAGCTGCCTCATAGGGTTGTTTTGTAGATTAAGTTAGGGAACCTATGTAAGCCCCAGAATGGCACTTGATTCACAGAAAAGCTCATTGATATTAGAAATTATAATTATTTTGCCAGGCATTTGTTTAAGCTACTTCATTGACTAAAGACCAAATTTTTAGTATGGCTGTTAAGCCCCTGCAAGACCTGCCCTCTCTCTGCCTTTCCAACTTTGTCCTGAGCTCCTCTCCTGTGGTCTTGTTGTATTTGTTTGTAATTTTTTTTTTCTTTTTGTCCTTGGAAAGTACTACATTTGGAGCTCTTTTCTGCCTGTGCATTTTCTTCCCGACTCAGCTCCCCAGTTGCTCGGGTAACATATGCCACTTCTCAGCTGAGGCCTGCTTGGACGCCAGCAGGGAGCCAGGGCTCCCTGTCATGAGCTCACAAAGTAGCCTCTTCTTTCTCTTTATGGCATTTATCACCACTTGTAATTATACACTGTGTCTTTATCTGATTAGAACCTGTTTCTTTCAGTAATCTGTGAGCTCTGCAGGGGCAGGGGCAGCATTCATTTGCTTGCCCTTGTTTCCTGGTGCCTGGCCTAGGATTCAGCACCATCTGCAAGCTGGATAGTATTTGGGGGAGTGAGTGGTTGAGCATTTACTTTCTGAAGCACTAACGATCACATTCATTCTACTTACGTTCAGTATCATTTTTTAAAACTGTTTCCATGTCATTAACTAAAACAATTATAGTCCATCCCCAAATCCATAGAGTAATTTATGCCGCTTTTAATTAGGACCAACACTGAGGCAGCTTGGCTCAAGCCTAAAATAACACCCTCGGCCCTGTGAAGTGTTTTCCCTGAAGAATCAGAGGGCATTGTTCATCTCTACCTCTTCTAGTTGATACTTTTGTTTGAAGTAAGTGGGAAATGATGATATCCAGGGGTACTGTCTCAAAATACAGATATGTAGGTAAAAAGTCCAAAATCTGTGCACAACTCAGGATATCTAGAAACATTTGCATTTTCACTTTAAGATTCTACCTTCTTTCCCAATTGTGTATGAAGTGAACAAACTGTTAATATCCAAATCACAGCATTATGTCAAATGTCCCACCCATCCCCATTGTTCTGATCACATCAGGGGGCAAGCTAGACCTATCTTTACAGGGGGCTGAACATCAGATAGAATGCAAGGCATCTGTTACTCATTAGAATGTTTCCAGGATTTAGCATGTTGTCATTCATTTCTGACCTACATTTTAGATTATATTTATTTAGGATGAGGACACTTTTCTCTAATTCTTGTATGTTGTATATACTAAATGCTAGATGTAAAAAACAATACTTTTTCAGTTAAAACACATGCTATAATTATAAAGTGTAAAAGATAGAAATACATAAAGAAAATAAAAATTTACATAATTCCTGTACCCTGAGATAATTAAAGTTTGTATTTGGAGTATAATTTATAATTTTTGTCCTTTCTCTTGTGTTATATGTACAACTGTATTTATGCACCAAGTTGGAATTGTATACTACATATTTTCTTTGAAAATAAATACATCAAGGACACCTTTTAACCTTCTTAATTATTGTTTTCAAACTTGTAAAAAAAAAACTTTTGACTTATTTTATCTATGTAAGAAAATATCATGCAGCAATAAAATAAAGAATATAATTAAAAAAAAAACTTTTGAGCCTAGAAACCTTCAAACATATATAAAAACACAGAACAGGGCAATAACCCTTTATGTACCTATTACCCAGGCCCAACACCTGCCACAGAGCTATTTTGAAGCAACTTTCAGCTATTACATCACTTCCTCTATAAATATATAGCCTGGATTGATAAAAGATAAGGACCTCTTTTTTCTCCCTAATCAATTGGTAATTTTGAAATTAAATTGTAACATAATCAAGAGGCTATATGACGAGAGTGATAAAATTATTAATGAAGATTAAGCATAAACTAGGTGGAATTTGTAAAATCTCACATTAAAAAATAATCTGAATGATGTTACATAGTTTTGTGGTTTTTTTGTTTCTTTTTTCTTATGCATTCATCTTTGTTTTTCTTCAACTTTTAAGTTCTGGGGTACATGTGCAGGATATACAGGTTTGTTACGTAGGTAAACATGTGCCATGGTGATTTGCTGCACAGATCAACTCATCACCCAAGTATTAAGCCCAGCATCCATTAGCTTTTCTTCCTGATGCTTTCCCTACCCCCACCCTGCTGACAGGCCCCAATGTGTGTTGTTCTCCCCTTGTGTCCATGAGTTCTCATAGTTCACCTCCCACTTGTAAGTGAGAAGATGTGGTGTTTGTTTTTTGTTCCTGTGTTAGTTTGCTGAGGTTAGTGGCTTCCAACTCCATCCATGTCTCTGCAGAAAAGATCATCTTGTTCCTTTATATGGCTGCATAGTATTCCATGGTGTATATGTACTACATTTTATTTATCCATTTTATTTTACTGATGGGAATTTGGGTTGATTCCATCTCTTTGGTATTGTGAATAGTGCTGCAATGAACATAGACATGCATGTATCTTTATAATAGAACAATTTATATTCCTTTAGGTATATACCCAGTAATGGGATTGCTGAGTCAAATGGTATTTCTGCCTCTAGGTCTTTGAGGAATCACCACACTGGCTTCCACAATGGCTGAACTAATTTATACTCCCCCCAACAACGTAAAAGTGTTCCTTTTTTACTGAAACTCTGCCAGCATCTGTTGTTTTTGGACTTTTTAATAATTGTCATTCTGACTGACACAAGATGGCATCTCATTGTGGTTTTGATTTGAATTTCTTTAATGATCAGTGATGTGGAGCTTTTTAAAAAATATATGCTTGTTGGCCACATGAATGTCTTCTTTTGATGAGTGTCTGTTCATGTTTTTTGTGCACTTTTTAATGAGGTTGTTTTTTTCTTTTAAATTTCTTTAAGTTCCTTATAGACTCTGGATATTAGACCCTTGCCAGATGGACAGATTGTAAAAATGTTCTTCCATTCTGTAGGTTGTCTGTTCACTCTGATGATACTTTCTTTTGCTGTGTAGAAGCTCTTTAGTTTAACTAGACCCCATATATCAATTTTTGCTTTTGTTGCAATTGCTTTTGGCGTTTTTGTCATGAAATCTTTGAGATAAGGGGCTTCTTTTATTAAATACATACTCACAATGTCATTATCTCTCCTAAAAAAGTAATTCCTCACTACCATGAAACATTTAGTCGTGGTTCAATTTTACAAAGATGACTCATGATCTTTGTTTCTTGTGTTTAGAAAATGTTTTCTAGATACTAGGGGTGTTCTTTGCTACTGGGATTTTTCACTGTTCCTAGTCTTCTCATTAGATAGAGCAAGGGACAATGTATTAGGTCAATGTATATGAAATTGTCTTGTTAATAGTTAAAGTGATTCGATATTGGCAGTTTCACTTGGTTTAACTTATTTTTAGGACAGAACACATTATGAATTGCAACTGATATATCTCAGTGAGTTTACTTGACTTCATTGGTCTTAGCAGTCTGAAACCACTTCCCCCTAGATATCTGATAAGGCTAGTTTTTCTCATTGCCTTTCTTCTCTTAAGGGATATTTTTGGTTTGGAACCTCATTCATTCATCCAGTGGTTGCATCATAGTCCATCACTTACACATACCATGATTTATTTAATCCATTTCTTTTATCTGGATATTTTCATTCCAATATTTCTCTATTGTAAATGTGGCAGTGGTGAACACACTTTTGAATCTTTGTTGTAAATCTTATTATTTCTTTAGAATAAGTTTCTAAAATGTGAAACTTCTGGGTCCAGGGGGTAGAACCCCTTTTAAGGCTTTTATTATTACTTTTAATGGCATAAAACAGCAATTACTTTTGTACCAGTGTAATACATTTTGCCAAATTGCTTTCTCGTCTTACTCCCATTGCTGTCCCACTGTTAGCTTTTTCATTTAATTCTCTATTCCTAGCTACTTGGATATTTCTAGTTTTTACTTTTAAATTTGCATATTAATACTCATGCTATTTATACTAACAACATTTAAAAGTGTGAACCATTTGTAAACAGAGTTTATTTTCTTTCATAACCATGCATGACATTCCTACAACTAATTCAGATTAAGGGTCTGTCTTAAAAATACTATTGATTTTCTTCTTCACAACAATGCCCTGATGTCTCTCCACTGCTGCTAGGTAATTTGTGGGGCTGAAAACAATTTGAAGGCTAGGATTCTAGGCTCTGAGGGAATGTCTTGTTTTGTGTATATAGATTTATGTATGTGTATATATGTGTATTTGTGCATGCATATGTGTATAAATAGACAGATATATTACAAAATATTTAACTTATTAAATAAGTATAAATTGATGAATTAAACAATATCAACTAGATTAAAAGACGACAGTAACAACTTCTAAGTATCAAGTATGTTGAGCTATGCCTAAGTTATTTTGAGTTAAATAAGTCTGACCTTTTCTTATTTTAAGAAGTTTTAAGAAATCAAGACTCTCATATTAATTACAATTCTGTACTGTGAAATTGATTGTCCATCTTCTGGAAGCTGAGCATTGTACTAGGTGAGTTTACATAGTTTGTAACATTTCTTACTAAGTTGCTAAAGCTGTAGTGTTTTGATCACCTGGTCTGATTCTCCCATGTTTTGCATATTAGCCATTTTCAGTAGCTGTACCTTTCTTTTCTCATCTTTTTTGGTGTCTTTCAATGACCACCTACATATGGCTGAGGCAATTCTCACCCTGAAACAGATGGCACTGCTCAATCCATGTGCTCTCTAGCTCCTTTTTGCCATTTATCATAGAAACACATCACTAAAGTTTTACTCAACACACCTGGGGTGTTAATGTGCAAAGAAAGGAATAGTCTGAATCTGTTCAGGCCAGACAATGCATTGCATAGGTTAGATATAGTTAAATTACTTAACAGAACAGTTACAATGTATGTTTATGGAGAGGGGCAGATTCCTCACCCCTGGCAAGCATTCTCATATGCTCTTTCTTTGCTTGGGAGATGGAGGAGAAGACGGTCAGTGACTAATGTCTCACAGGTGCACATGTTAGTATTCCTCACCAGGCAACTTAATCCTATCTCATCTGAATTCTGCCAGGGGTCTGAATATTTTATTCAGTGCTGATGGCTTTTCCCATTGGTGAAAGTTAAGTCAAGTCACCAAGCAATTTGAGGAGATTAAAGAAAATAGAACACTTCTTTAGAAATGTGCCTTCACTTCTTATTTAGTTTGAACCCAGTGGCAAGAGAAAAAGAATAAAGTCTTGACTTTAAGGCTGTTGATAATGCAGCACGAGTGACAGTCCCATTGAAGGGGAGAGGGTATTTTTCACGATTACAAGGTGGAGTGTGTGGATCTGGCTGTGAGGCGGGCCTCGTGGTGAATCAGTCGTTTCTGGCATGATGGGAAGATGAGGAAAGAAAATGGGTCTTTGACATCCAACTCATGTTGCTGATGGCAGTGATAAATGAAGGAAATAAGTGTTCTCCAAATCAGACTGCCTGGTGGAGAAAAGGCACAGTAATAAAGATTGGAGATATCTTTCACCAGCGCTGCTGTGAGCTCTCCCTGCAGTATATTACCCCTTCCATTCATCACATTAAATCCAGAGAGCAGTGGGAACACGTAACTGCTGATTTTTATCACCTTGAGATATACAGGCTGTGATCTAACTTTAATTAACTGACTCAAAGTAAATTTATTTAGAGTTGCTTCTCAAGGCCAAATAAGGGAAGGTCACTTGGCCCCGTACAGCCAGCTCATGGCTGAGATGGCCAACTTCTGTGCACCAGTGACCATTTGGTGCATGTGCATAGGTTTTTATTTTCTAGATAACAGAGGGGTTGCAGAAGAGGCCTCTAGGAGGACCCTGGTCTCTCCATGTCCAAAAAGTTGGCAGGAAGAGAACTCAGCTTCACCATACCAAAGACCTTCACAGTCTCAGAGGAAATGCAGATTCTTCCCTTTATAAATTATGGGGAGGAGTTGGTGGTACAGGAGGAATGATGCAGAGTCAGCCCTCTCCATGCCCAGCCTGTCGTTTTGGACTCATCTCCTTCCAGCCTTTGTATACTGTACAAACTCCTTGCAGCTTTGAAAGTCTCCGTCTCTCTGGCTTTCATGCTTTGCACATGTTTTTCCTTTTGCCTGAAAGGTGTTTGCCTGCTTTCTGGACCTCACCAACTCCTATGAAGCTTTAGAGGCATATCTGTGTCATTGTGGACCATCAGTGTCATTGCTTCTCTCAACCCACAAGCCAAGAACCTGCACAGAGGAAGAAAATTGTCTGCCTGGGTCTCCACTGTGTCTGCAGCAGCCTCTGAAATAGCTTATACAGAGTGGGTGAGACAAACCTTTGTGAGGAGGGAAGAGGGGGCTGAGTTGTCATCGGCCATGATCCCTCTTTTCTGCTCCATCCATATGACAGCCCTAGTCTTCATTTATTTTCATATATAATGACTGTTTAATTAATGTATATCTCAGCTTTACTGACATAGAATTTATCTGCCATACAATTCACCTATTTAAAGAACATGATTCAATGGTTTTTAGTATATTCACAGAGCTGTGCAACCATCACCACAATTTTAGAACATTTTCATCAATGAAACTCCAAATACATTAGAAGTTAATACACATTTAGGTTCATTTGATTCAGTATTCAGTTTCAAACCAATAAGAAACCCCTGTACCCATCAGCAACCTTCCTTTTTCTCCTCCAGGCCCCTGCAGCCACTAATCTGTTTTCTGTCTCTGTTGCACAGTTGTCCATATTAAGTATTGCACATAAATGGAATTAGAAAAAAAATGTGGCCTTTTGTGTCTGACTTTTTTCACTTAGCACCATGTTGTCAAGGTCCACCATGTTGTAGCATCTATTAGTACTTTATTTCTTTTTATTTCCATGCAGTATTTCATTGTATGGATACACTCCATTTTATTTTTCCATTCATCAGTTGATGGGCCCTGACCCAGATGCTTAATGACAGCTCTAGTTTCATCTCCTCGAGGAGGCATTCCTGGCTCACTTCTGTCACGGAATTGTAGAAATTCTCTTTCTTTGTTCCACACTTGAGTGAAGTGCCTGACATTTTTGCATCCCTGCCACTTTGCACCATCCTGAATTGGTGTTGCCCCTTCCAACTGTCCTTCTGGGGGATTTTTAAACATTTGCATACCACCTATATTATCAATGATACTGAGAGATTAATAAAATGAAGAAAAGTCAAGAATATTTAATAAATATCCATGTGGCTTCCACCAAGATTGCTAGCATTATCTCATATATTCTTCAGGTTTCTTCCTCTTTCTTCGAAAATAGAAAATAAATTAAAACCTTTAGTAAATATATGTCCCCTACAAAGGGGCTACACACATCAATCTTAGCTATATTCCTTTCTCTTCTCTTTCTGCTTCACCTTCCATGGGAAACACCACCTTGTAGTCAATTTTGTATCTCTTTACAGAATAAAAACATGTAATAATAAGAAATCCTAATAGTAATATGGTGAGTACATTTTAGTTTCCCGCAAATGATACACAACATATGTATTGCTTTACAACTTTCTTTTTCATTAATCTGTGTGATAGTTTATTATTTCTAACTGCCATGTAATATTCCACCTGTGCTTTTTATTTATATAATATTTTAACTTCTAATGTAAATTAATTTAGGAAGGAAACTGAATGCGTCTTAGCTTATTTTTTTGTTGCTTATAATAGAATTCCTGAAACTGATTAATTTATAAAGAAGGGAATTTATTTCTTATAGTTTTAGAAGCTGAGAAGTCCAAGGTTGAAGGGACACATCTGGTGAGAATCTTCTCACTGGTGGGGACTCTCTATGGAGTTCCCAGGTGGTGCAGGGCATCCCGTGGTGATGGGGCTGAGTGCGCTGGCTCAGGCCTCTCTTCCTCTTCTTGTAAAGCCACCACTCCCACTCCTGCTATAACCCATTAGTTCGTTAACACATGTTGGAAACAAATTTTTGGTGCTGCAAAAGAAATAGCACTTGAATATAAATTTTCTCAGCAAGGCAAATTTAATTCTATAGAAGGGTACATCTCACAGATGGAGCAATGGCAAGAGAACCACGAACAAAGGAAAGCAAGGGTTTTTAATTCCTAATGCAGTAGGCCTTAGCTGCTGTGTTGTTCCCCTATTGGTTGGGGTCAGCTTAGCACAGTCTAAGCTAAACACAATTAGCTAATCTGAAGAGTGTAGGGAAGAACAGTTTCAGTGGGGAAAGCTTTTACAGCAGGTAGGGGGTGATTTCTTGGTGGGCATGCCTAAACACAGCAGGGCAGGAGGGGCTGATAGATTGGTGGGCAAGATAACTTTAGACAAAGAACAGAGAAATAAGACTTCAGGACAAAGAAGTAAAGACCTCTTGGAGGAGAACACCTTGTTTGTAACAAAGTGAAACTCTTTGAAGAGGAACTACTTATTTTTAACAACACATTAATGCATTACTCTATGAATTGGGCTCTGCCCTCATGACCCGATCACCTCCTAAAGGCCTCACCTCTCAATACTGCCCACATTCGGGATTAAGTTTCAACATGAGTTTTGAAGTGGTCAAGTATTCAAACCATAGCAATATGTCAACACTATAAATGGGAAATGATCCTTACTTGCCTTAAATAATGACACAAGGAAATAAATGCATGACTATTAAAATTAAAATATGAAATAATAAAAAATGACAGGAAAAATATTGTTCCCATGTGGCTGAGGGGAAAAAGGAGGAGGAAGGAATATGACTGAAAATTGTGCTCAAAAGGGGCATAAATTTATCTAAAATGTTGTCATTACTTATTTAAATGGAAGTTGATATTTCTTGCCTTAAATATTGATATGAGGAAATTTTTTAAAATGCATGGCTATTAAAATTAAAACAACAGTCTCTAGTGTAAACCCTACTGTCAAATTAGATACCACAATTTTACATGGACCATATCTTGGGAAATACAGCTTAGGTTATAGTTGAATGAGAGGATGAATATAAGATCAGCAGTGAGATTTCAGGCAGCAGCCAACAACCGGTGGTGAGCATATTTCTTATGTCCTGTCTACATACAGAATGACCCTCAGAGTTGACCACCTTCTTGCTAACAGCAGTGGCAGCTGACCCAATGTAGTGCTTGCTCCTCAGGGAACAGGCATTGTCCACATACTTCATACATATTAATTTAGTCCTCACAATAGCCCTATTGGGTAGATATTCTTATTATCATCACCATCTTACCAATAAAGAAACTGAGGCAAAGAGTGATTAGATAGATTGCCTAAGGTCATACAGCTAGAGAGCAGAAGAGCTGGGCGTGACCTGGGGCAGAGTGATGTAGACTTCCTGAAGGGGGGGGGATGGTCCTGTGTTAAAGGCCTCAGGGCAAGCTGGAGAGCTACCCTGCAAATTCCATGTGCACTTGTACTGAGGCCACAGCCCTCCAGCTGCCATAGTGGATCCTCCAGGCCCACCACACCCAGAGGGAAAGACCAAACTCAAATCCTGCCCATGCCTCCAGCTCTCCCAGACTCTCACTTCCTATTCTCCAGTCCCTGCTGCTTCACTACCTCCATTCCCTCCTGATTTGACCAGCTGCACTGCTCTAGGTGGCCCCAGTGAGCACCCATTTGTGTGGTCTTTGCACACCCCCTCCCCCTATCTCTTGGAGGAGGCCCATGCAGGTAGCACTGACTGGAACTTGAGTTTGAGCCAGAGGAACAATTGAAGGGACTGGGCAAGCCTGGGGAGTTAATTCTATCTGAGGCACAGAAGGCATCTCCACTGAGGACACACTGACCAGTATCCCTGCAGAGGACCAGCTCTGGAGTGGAATAAATCACCTTCAAGTCTCATCCCCTGTGGGTGGCCTCTGACTGACTTGTCTTTGTCTTCCTGAAGGCTGTTGCCAAGGAAATCCTGGAATTTAACAGAAAAATCAAGAAAACCATCTTTTAAGGAGAGTTTTTCTAACCCCAGTTGCAGAAAATCAATGTGTGATAAACAGTATTAGTCTCCCTTCTTAAACCACCAATTATAATCTTTAGATCAGAAATATCATTTCCAGAATGAAGGAACAGAACCAGCCATTTATTAAATGCTTATTAGGGACTGCACATTTTACCCAGGCCATCTTTATTTTCTCTTCTCAGCCTCCCTGAGGGAGGACTATTACCTCCAGTACTGGGGATGACAGGTGAGCGAGGAGGCCAGGTGGGGGTGCCCATAGACACCTTCTACTGCAGAGAGAGTGCCCAAGCTGGGCCATGGTCAGACTGGCTCAAAAATTGCCTTTTGACCACATTGCTTCAAGAGAAGCACATCAGGGTCCCAGTAGCTGAGCATGAACTTAACAGGGTCATGGGAAAGAGAGGGAAGCTCTGCCCCAGTGCAAGGCCTCAAGACAGTGGTAATCCCAGTGACCCCTCAAAAGGTGACCTCAGTGTGGAGCCCTTAGCTAGCATATCTCCTTTTATCTTAATCAAAAGCCTGGATGTTTGTTGAGCCTGTCTTGTCCCTCCAGATCTCTTCTCTACTTTCTCTGTTCTGTTCTGGGCCCCAGGATCCTGACCTATACAGACTTACTTCATCTAAGTTCACCTTCTCTCTTGCTTCTTGCTGGGTTTAACCAAAGGAAGGTACCTGGATTAGGTACCAGGGTCTTGATTTCTTCATTGATAAAATCTATGTAACAGCAGTTCTCATCTCAGAGTATCAAGGATTACGTGAGTTAATTTGTAGAAACGACTTAGCACAGTGCCTGGCACACAGTAAATTCTCAGCTTGTTTTTGCTATTATTTTCTCAGCCATTCATTAGGAATTTCTCAGCCATTCCTGAACAAATCCAGGAAGCTTTTTGAGTCTCTGTTTCTCACCTGGGAACAGGGGTCAACACCATCTCTCCAAGCCTGCTGTGTGAGTTGAGCAGGAAGCAGAGGCCCACTCAGAGCAGGTGATCAGAGACCACTGAAGGAAGGCTGTTTACTATGTTGAGCCATATGAAATCATACTATTTGACCTACACACATGGCAATTTCACATGGTTTGGAGGTGTAGCAATGGTAAGTTACACCAGTAAGTATAGTGAAATACCCAGGGCTAGCAACATGGAAGTCATAACCATCCCCAGGCTGAAAAAGTGGGAAGAGAATTGTCAGGAGCAGTTGGTGGGCCTGCCCAAGAGCTGCAGCTGTAGGACTGAGGCCAGCCCACAGGAAATGTGACCCTCTGTTGAAGAACACGGGACCAAACTGGGACCCAACAGGAGAGGAAGTCAGAGGAACAAATACCCCAACCTCTTGTTCCTCCTGCCCTTTAGTTTTCTGATGTTTTCTCCCTTTGTCAAACCCAGCCAGACAAGAAGGAGAGGGAGCTTGGATGAAACAGTCCACAGGGGTCAGCCACCCAGGGCACACAAGAGAGAAGGGTAGTAGAGGATGGATCTGGAGGGGCAAGATGGGAAAACAGCAAGCTCATGTGCTTTTGGTTTAGATAAAGGGAGATACTCAACAGGGTGCAGTACTGGGCCTGGTACTGAGTGGGTGCCTCCTTGCTGTTTTTATTGTTACTGTTGGGGTTTTGAAGGCTGAACAGTGGTAAACAAGGATGCACAGTTTCAATACAAAGAAAGAAACAAGCTTTTGAACAACAAAAGAACACACAAAGGGCACGTTTGGGGGTCGTCCTCGATTGAACACAACCGCTAACATTCCCTAGCTGGGCCCTGGGGCTGGCCTGCTCACTCCCTGTCCTTGGGGCCTGCCTCAGCTCCAAGGGAACAGGAAACAGGGCTTCCAATGCCCATTCAAAGCTCAGGCTTGGCTGATGGTGTGAACAGCTTCAAGGTCTTTGGTAGAACTGGGGTTTAAACAGCAAATTGCATCAGAGAGAGCCTGTCTGGAGAAGCCATCAGTCTTGTGGCATGTGTAATTTGCACAAGTTTGCAGACCTTCAGGACTGTTTCTGATAAATGAGAAACAATCAGACTTGCGTGAAATATTACAGACTTTTATGAAGCCCATTAAAATAAATGTTGAAACCCTTCCTGCCTTCAGTCCGTTGTTCCTGTTCCATCCTCAGCATGGTTGCTGCACATCTTCCTAAACATCTCTCTTCTTATTCTTACCCTATCTACACCCTTATTGGACTCTGCTGAACAGACAAAAGGATAGGGAGGAGCACTAATGCAGTCTGCTGGCTGCAGGGGGCCAGGAGGAGGGATTACTCACACGTGTGTTTCTCCATCTGAGGTCTTATTCCATGCCCTGTGAGGACCATGTTACTTCCAGAGAACAGTGGTTCTGAACCGGGCTACATCTGGAATCACCTGGGAAGCCTCAAAACAGTATTGGGGCCAGGGTCCCACATCATTCATATCAGAGATGGTGATGTCATTGGTCTGGAATGTGGAATTGGATTGTTGTAAAATTTCTCCAGGTGATTTCAGCAGCCACAAAGCATCACGCCTTAAAGCAGTGGTGTGGAAACCACCTGGAGGGGCATGGTAAACAGCTCACACAGCTGCACCCCAGAGTTGCTGATGCATGTCTTCTGGGGCAGAGCTTGAGAATCTGCATTTTAAGAAGATTGCAGGGCATGCTGAGCTGCTGGTCTGGGAGCCCCACTTTGAGAACCACAGTCTTAGGGAAATCAAAGACTTGGATGGTTTAAGGGATTTGTTTGAGGTCAATTGGCCCAGAGTAGATGGAGAATTGAAGTCAGTTTATCTTTCTCCAGGCCTGGCTGGCTGAGTCTGCGCAGTGGGCTATTCTTTTCTCCAAATAGTTCTGTTATTAAATGATCCCAGGGTCCACACCTGCTCCCCACCCCCGATTCTAGGTTTATTCTCATAGGCCTTTGTTTACCAGACTTGCTGGAACGTAACCCTGGGGGAAGTCAGGAAGAGGAGTGCTTGCTTACAATATTTCTCTCTAGCCAGCTGTGTCTCCCACCATCACCAAGTGGGTTTGGAAGTGCCTCTTGGGGTAAGAGTTGGCCTCTCTGAGCTTCTCTTTTGAAGTGTTGCCCTTTCCTTCTCCTTCTCAGAAAACCAACTCTGCCCAGCTGATATATGAAGAGACTCATTTTTGACATGGGCCCTGGAGCCTAAGAAACCTGGGTTCCAAGCAAGCTTGCCTGTTCACAGGCTGTGAGGTCCTGGGCACATTACCTAGCTTTCCTGAGCCCTCCTTCTCTGGCAGCCCCACATCTGTATCATGAGGATTTAATAGCAAGCTTTGGGTATGGGTGCAGCACGTTGTTTCTCCCCCATGCAGGGCAGAAGCAGGCTGTGTGTAGGGACAGACACAGCTGTCATCAAGACAGCACAGCCAACCACAAGCCTGCAGGGGTGAGCACAGAGCCCCTCTCTGGATGGGGCTGGCAGTCAGGCCTCCCATGTATCCCTTTGGGCTCCCTGTCATTCTCGGGGAAGGTGGGACATGGAGCCTGAACGTAAGCATCCTCCTGCCTGAGGCTACTCCTCAGAGTCTGTGGCCTCTGCCGAGCTCCTGCCATACCCTGGACTCTGGATGGGAGGTAATTTCACGCTCTTGGCTCTTCGCACCCTGGTGATGAATGTGTGTAAGTGACCTTGGCTCCTTCAGCCACCATCGGCACACAGGATGATGTAATTGAATTTATATACACCGTAAATTTTATTACAGGAAAGCAATCTAGTTCCAATTCCGGTTCTCCGGAGTTACTGGATTGTGTCTGAGGATAAACTCGCTGGTCAGCTGGGTGGGGACACAGGTCAGAGTCACAGCTACTCTCTCGCTAGCTTTCACTGGACATGATAAACAAAAGTGTTCAGCAAGCTGCAAAGGCACCAGATGAGCGTTAAGAGAAGGGACGCACGTGGAGGACTGCCCAGGAGCAAGCTCGCAACAGGAGCTCAGCAGACAGGAGTTTACTTTTGCCTTTCATGTTTGACTGTTTGCTGTCTGTCTTCCCCACTCCCTCATGTCCCTCCTCTCTCTCTTATTTCTGTCTTCCCTTCCTTCTCCAAAGATCTGCCTTTATTCCTGTCCCCAGACATGCGCGAGTTTGGTAAAGCTACTAGCTCCCCCTTCACAAGCCTCAGTTTCATTATCTGTGAAATGGAATCAATAACACCTATCTTGGGGGTTTAGTGTGGAGATGGAGTGAGATGGGTGATGTGGAGTGATTGGCACATAGTTGGGAGTCAACTCATGTAAGGAGCCTTTTTCCCTGAAGGCTCTTTTGGTGTTTGAATGACTTGTCTGCCCATGTTTGCTAATTGCTATCTCTGGGTTAGCCTTGGGCCTAACACGAGGGTCATCACAGCCAGTCCTCAGGCAGCTGCTGTTTGGCTGGGAAATCCTGGCATGCACAGACATTTAAGTCTCGTACGACAAGCAGTGAGTGACCACAGACGACGGGCTGGTGGTGACCAAAGGTACCATGGAGCTCATGGGAGGGAGAGGTCCTTGGTCAGGGAAGGCTTTCTGGAGGAGGTGAGCTTGAGCTAAGACTTCAAGAATGGGTCAGATTTGGGGCAGGTGGAGCACAGCAAGGAGGCTAGGCATTTATCAAGTACCTTCCTGATGCCCAGAATTTGATACTGTCATTTTTAAGATGCCTTTGCTTAACCCTAAGAAACAGGCATTTTTTTCTACGTTTGATAGTTGCTGAAACCTCAATGATAGTGCCATTCTAGCACACCAAGCTGGAAAGAGACACTCAAGGCTGTCCTAATGCAGATATTTGTGAAAAAATATCAACTATTTTGTAGCATTGAAGGTAAAAATTTGTCCAAGACCACGTGGTCAGTAAGTGGTAGGGATGACTTGCAAACCTAAATCTATCTGGCCACTGATTTTGCTCATAGCTACCCACTCACCCGCCGACTTACACACTCTCCTGCCTTCCATTTCTGCAGAGGCCCTTACCTGGCAGCCAAGTGAGGAGACAAAATCCCCACCTTTTGACTAGTAGAATGCAGGAGGGACATGCTATTAGTCAAGCAACTATAGGACAAGCCACTGCATATGAGTTTGTAGAGGGTGTATGTGATCATAGACAAATTCATTAGAGGAGGTCAACCAGAGTCTGTTGACTACTATTAACTGTTGATCAAAGGTAGCCTTTTTGGGGGTAGGAAAAAGGAGAAGGGAGTTTAGGAGAAAAACTTAAAGCTGTTGTCATAAGAGGCACTGTGCCTATTGGATTCCATAGCAACAAAGGCCCCCTCCCTCACTGGGGTAATGTGGACAAGTTCACCCAAATTTGATTTCTGCCCAACTTCTCAGAAACACAACTATTTATGGAATACACCTGGGATATGCCTGAAGGCTTATGTATTGTTGTTTCTGAACTTGACAGAAAAATTGGCTTTGATTTTTTTGAAGGTTTTCTGTTTTATTAATGTTGGATTTTCCTTCTAGATAGGAAAGCAGCTCAGTGATGTGTAAAACTTTCATTTTCATCTTTTTTTTCTCAGAATTTCATTCCATTTCATCACCTGCTGCTTCCTATCTGAGATTTCCCAGAGATGGATGGCAGTGTCTAGAAACTATTTTTTTTCCTCTGGTTATCTTGTTTGCTTAAACTCTGACCTGGAGGGGTCTACCTTTCCCCTTGTGGAAGCCCCAGGATCTTCACCAAATTTTGAGCCACCAGCACACAACAAACACCTTCTGTTTATCTTTCCAGATTGCAGCATTTAAGCAGGTCTTTGGAGGTAGAAAAGAACATGTGTTCTTGGGAAAAGCTTGTTGGTAGAAGTGCTTAGATTTCAAAACCACGTGGCTGTTTTTACATTCAAGTTTTGCCACTCATTAGCTGTGAGACCAAGGACAGGTTAACCAACCTCCTTAAGCCTTGGTTTGTGTACATGCAAAGGAAATAACAATGCTTGCCTTACAGGGTTGTGGTGGGGATTAAAACACAACAAAACTAAAGCATTCGGCATAGTACCTACCATGAAGTAGGTGCTCAGTAAATGTTTCCTTTTTGCTTCTGTCTCCTTGAAGAACAACAACAAAAAATTCAAGTGTGCTCCGGTTTAGCTCTAATCTTAGAAAGGTAGTAACAGGTAGGAAGAAACATCTCATTTTCAGAGCCTAGTTGATCAGTCTCCCAGTCCCAGTCTGGCACAATAATGTGTAAAAGAAGAAGGGAGCAGAGCCTTAGATCAAAGGAGAGTAGAGTCTGAGTGGGAATATAAGATGTATTTACATGAAAGAGAACCTGAATCCTGAACCCGAAAATGCTGGATGCCCATCAGGCTGGCCCATCGAGAGTGGGGTACACAATGGCACTCATAATTGAGATCAAGAGAAGGTCTGGGAGGAGGCTGGATTGGGAAGTACCAAGAACTTTGTGGTATTTGGAACCACAAAAGGATGCGGGGGGGACCTACCCTGGAGGGGGCATTTGGGGAAGAAACATGGTTTGTTTGCTGGGGAGGCCAGGCCACATTGGAGGACTCACGTCGGGGAGGCAGCAGAGCATGGAATGGACACTGAAGTGAGTCGCTAGAGGGAGCCACTCACTTCAGTGGATGACTGATTTAGGAAGTGACATGATATCATCCAATAATGTAGCCTCAGCACCTAGCACAGTGCCTGGTACACAGCAGGTGCACAATAAATAGTTACTGGCTGGATGAATGTCTGTTTGGATGTCTAGTACTCAGTCAAGTATCACCTATTCCAGGAAACCTTCCTTACCCCCTCCTACCAACACCCACTCTGGGTTAGGTGACCTTCCTTCTGTGCCTACAGGGCTCCAGGTGTTGTAAATCTGTCATACCTCATTAGTCATATTTACATTCTGTTTTAATTGCATCCTCAAGAGCAAATGTATTCATTTTTCTTCTATGTTATAGTTCCCTCTTTAACAACCCCAACAAAGCAGAGGCAAGCTCAGAGCACATGAAGAGTACTTTGCTTTCTTAAAAGCAAAGAGATCTACTCTCAGGTGTTATAAACTACTCTGCCATAAACCATGCCCCACTGGGATGGCCTTGTCTATTTTTGGCCTGTCACCTCCATTTGACTACAGTTCTTCTGAAGACTGGACTGAACTCTGTAACCTCAGTCTAGTTGAGGAGCCTGGCTTGTGGAATACATGGGTTAGATTAATGGCCAAGATATGAGCTGAAGAATAGGGAGCAGCTCCCAGATAGGAACTGAGAAAGAGTAGAGAGAAAGTTTGAAAAACTCAGAGGCCCTTCAGGGCTACAAATCACACTCTATTTACAGTGTAAGAATGGGCACCTACAGTTGTGGACCTAAACTCATCTAAGTTGACAGTAGGTCATATTTGGAGAAATTTAGGCTATTTAGTATCAAGATACTTGTGAAAAAAATATGAACTATTTTGTAGCATTGAACAATGCTAGGTTCCTAGAATACTGCCTTGAAAATCATTTACTTAAATGCTAACGTTTTATGGACATTGAAAGCATGATACCAGTGCCCAAGATTACATGGCTTAAACTTAGAGGGTAGAGTGGGACCCAGAATCCTGACTTGTGACTCTCCCTTGCTAGAATTTCCTGGCTCATGCCAGAGCTTCCTCCTGCACAGGGATTTCTCATGCCCTCCCTATCCTGCAGCTTCAGTAGGAATTTCCCCAGGACATCCTGGCTGCTCTTCTCTATACTAGGCATTTTTCCATGAAGCAAGTGTCACTGTGGCCATGCAGAGAGGAAGAAACTGAGGCCACACACATAGAGGAAGCAAACCCAATCCACATCCAAAGCAGTGTACATCCAATGACATGGATGATCCAAAGCCACTTGGCTACAACCACTGGAGTGGAGACTTGAGCCCAGTGCTCATAACCCCTACGTTAGTGCCATTCCACTGAAGCCAAGTTGAAAAGAAACTGTACACATGCAGAGGATACTTCTGGGAGCATTTGCAATAGCAGATGTTTCATAGCTGGGCAAATCAAGCTGGGAAGAAATGGGCGCTTTTCATAACCATCTCTAGTAGCAAGGTTCTTTATTCTTATATCCCTCTGGTCAATAAGGGGATGCCACTAAACTGAATTTCTTAGCATGGAAATTTATACATTCCGGGGATTGACTTTCCAGGGATTGACTTTCCTGCATAATATTTGTAGAAAAGTTAATCGCCTCATTAGTCATATTTACATTCTATTTTAATTGCATCCTCGAGAGCAAATGTATTCATTTTTCTTCTGTGTTATAGTTCTCTCTTTAACAATCCCTTAACAAAGCAGAGACAAGATCAGAGCACATGAAGAATACTTTGCTTTCTTAAAATATGCCACCTCCCAAAAATGTAGGGTCCAATTATCACTGCGGCTATAAGCTAATTATCAGACACAAAATATGAATCACAACTAATTATCAGGATCTGACCTTATTTCCAAGTCATAGATTCCTGTAAACTAGGTTAACGTTACTAGGGAAATAGAGATTTAAGTAGGAACTCAAAAACTGCAGTAACCCATGGAAATGAATGTTTATATTTTTAACAAATGGCTAAGGCAAGAGATAATTTTCTGAGGCTTACATATGGTGAAATTTTTCCGAAGTTCATGCTCTGCAAGGCCTTATTAGTGGAACATGGATGATAAAAAGTCCATTTCATTAGTAGCCTGAAACCTTCTATTTGGAAATAAGGATGACTGCTTTCATTAAAAAAAAAAAAAAAAAAATTCAAAAACTGAACACTCAGCCATGCTGTCTGCAGAGTTCCATGCTAGGTGAAGTGAAAGTTGTGAGATGACTAAGCCAGTATCCCATCCCTCAAGGGATCACATCAGGTAGGTGGAAAGATGTGATCCTGAATGCCAGGCAGTAGAGCACTGAAATTCCTTGTGGGGTAGCTGTGGGTGAAAGCCTCAAGGGAAAGCCTTCCTCTCCCCTAGTAACATTGGAAATGGGCTTTGATAGGTCGCTAGGATCTCATTAGCATTTTATTAATGATGGAGAAAGAATCATGGATCTAACCCATGTCATGAGATGTTGAGAGGGAGATGGACAGATGCATTCTAAAAGGAACAGTAATAGAATTTGCATGCCTATAGCAGAGATCTTCATGGTGAAAGCTTAAGTCTAGGAAGGGGATGATATCTTTGGGAGAAGCTCTTACAAGTTTGTTTTCCTGGAAAGGAAAGGTCTATAACTTTTGTCAGCTATTCAAAAGGGCCCATCATTACCCCCAAAAGTTTAGACCTACTGTCCTGGTGAACAGTTTTTGTGAACTAATCATTGGGGAACAGAGGGAAATATGCAAACATGTGTGCTGGACTGACTCTGGGGGGCCTTAAAGGCCAGTGTGACATGTCTAGACACTATTTGGGACCCCCCACTGACCAGAAAAAGGTTAGGTGGGGTCCAGGACAGAGCGAAGGTGAGAGGGGCTAGGTGGGAATTGGGTGGTGTCCTATGAGAGGCAGGAAAGCCAGAGGGAGGCTGCTGCATTTCCAGGAGGAGGGGAGAGGGCCCTAACCAGCAAGGAGTGGAGGCAGAGAAGACCCGTGAAGTCATTAAGGATAAAGTGAAAATGTTTGGCACTCGATTAGCAGAAGTTAGGCATGTCAAGACACAGGGCAGTAGGGTGTGATGTTGGGATATGGGCTCTGGCATCAGATTCCCTGGGTTCAAGCCTCAGTTCCACTGCGTCCTGCCTGTGCAATCTGGGGGAAATGTACCTAACCTCCCCTGTGCCTTAGTTTCCTTAGCTATCATACTGCCTCTTGCCTCAAAGATTTATGGGAAAGCCTTAAGTGAGCAAATGCACATGAACTATCTGGAACCACCCATTGTAAGTGTCCTAAGAGTGTTAGCTCTGATTCCCAGATGGCTGACAGCTCCAGAAGGGAAGGGCATTATGTTGTGTGCACTGCTGCCCCCCAGGGCCTGGAACTGTGCTGGGGACACAAGAGGGACTCCATAAATGTGTGTTCAATGTGGAACGGATGGCCCAGGGTGATGTGCCAAGGAATTAAGACACAGGTGTGTTCTTGATGGAGCTAAAAGTGCTCATGAGCAGGAGACCAAGGAGAGCCACATGGAGTGGGTTCTGGGGGACCAGACCCCGCTCAGTCTTCCCCCAGGCCTTCCTGTCAAGCCCTCACTCAGCCAGCACCTTGCTCAGTCCTCTTGGTGGACTCCTCTGAGGTTGGCAGGATGGATATAATTATCCTCACTTTTCAGCTGAGAAAGGGAGGTCAGGGCGGTGGAGAAGCTTACCCTACTAAGACTCTCACTTGGAAGCAGCTAAAGGGAGCCTACTCCCCGGGCACTGATGTTCCCTTCCCCCATTCCAGGCTGAATATGCAACCTCTCTGCTTTCCAAAATTACAATGGGAGATATTTGTCTATTAAGAAGAAAAGTCCAGGGAAAGTATTTTATACAAAAATTAAGGACTCCTAGTAATATAGAAAGACCTCATTCAAGACATGAATGGTTTTGCTTAATGATGGAGTTAAGAATAACTTTCTAATACACCGATCTGGGGAGAAACTTGCATCATACCCTAGCCCTACCACTGATCAGCTCTGTGGCAACTGATGAATTACTTAATCTCTCTGAGCCTCAGTTTCCTCATCTGTAAAATGATATAATAAGTCTTCTTCATGTGCTGTTAGGGCAATTAAATAACATGTTTGTAAATAACTCAGTGAGGTTCCTGGCGTATCAGAAGAGTTCAATAAAAGTTTGCCATCGTTCTTTCTTGCATTATTCTGCCTTGTTTGTTCTTATAGTCTGGCCCTGAGAGAATAATATATGTACTGTTGTGAAAGCTGAAAGAGTGGTTCTCCAGATGACAGGAGAATAAGCTTGGTGGTGAGTGCTGGTGTGATATCAGTAAGGAAAGGAGGTTCATGGAGCAGGGGCTGCGGGTCAGGGGAGGAAGACTGCCTATGACTCTTCCCATGGCTGCCTCACTCCCAACTTGACAGCTTGACGAGGAGCTGCTTTAATACGATCCTCAGAGTCCTCTTGCAAATGAACTCCACAAGGGCAAGGGTGGGCTTGACTTTCCCAGGTAAGTGAAATATGTAGATTCCAGGAAATCCCTGATCCTCAGGGGCAGCCCTAGTTCTGACTCTTCCTGGCTGTCTGTCTGTCCTGGCCCTCATCAGTGGGAAGGGCGATGGATGACTATCATGAGATCCCAGTGGATACCTGGCCCAGGGGAGGTGCTTCACTTCTGACTGTTAGAGCCAGCCCTGCAATGTCTGGACCCATCACCAATAGGGCTGCCTGATATGGCATCCAGAGTAACAAGGCCTGTGGTTGACCTGATGGGTAACTGGTGTTAACCACGGTGGTGGCATCACAGGGACACTTTTGGGCTTACTGACTTCAGGATCTGGTTTCCATGGTGTGCTATTTCTTTTATTCGTTCATCATTTTCTGAGCATCTCTTAGGGTCAGATCTTGTGCCAAGCCAAGCAAATCCAGAGAATGATGAATTTCTGCCTTCAGTGAATTTGCAGCCTGGAGAAGGAGACAGAGGAGTTAACGATCAAGACCAGACATAGGATCAGAGTGCTGGCAGAGGGAAGCCCTGAGCAGAGGGGCATAAGAGAAGATATTGCTTACTCAGCCTGGGGCCCAGAAAGCAAGCTTCCTTGAGGCTTTTCTGATTTCTCCTAATCTGCAATACTTCTGTTTTCTCAATTCACACAAAAATACTAATGTTAATCATTTTCTCAAAGTGAGTTTTTCTGGATCAACTTCTATTTTGCAACCAATGTGGTAGATAAACCCTCAGGGGAGAGGAATTAAAAGGCAGGCAGATAAATGGATGTGAATGGACACATTTCCTTTATCTGGAGCATTAGTCAATTGCTAACACGGGTCTGCAAGTCCATTCAGACCCCATAATCTATATAACACTGTGTAAATGAGAAGAAAAGCTAAATCAAACAACCCAATACTGCAGTCTCAATTTGCCCACCCCTTTCCTGCATCCCTGAGTTTCTAGGAAGAGGATCTCTCCAGGTTGCCGTAGGAGACGTCGTGACTGTGGATTGCTCATAGGAAGCTGGCTCACACTTCACCCCAGTGGCCCTGCTTCTTTGCAGGTTTAGGACAGTTGCTCTCCTATAGCTGGAGGTGGAAGTCCCCCTGCACCACTCTCCTCTGGGCTGGAGCCCCCTCCAAGAATCCAATAGGAGTTACTTTCATATCATAACTCCTGCCAGGCTATAAAACCAAAAATGACTTTGCTTCTCTGAGCAATTCCACCTACATTGTTGCAGCTTACCCAGGATAGGACACAGTTGCTTTCTGCACCAAGGCAGATGGAAAGTCTTGCCATGGCCTGAAAGGATCACGCTCTTTCTTGCCATAATTCCTTTGCATGTGCTGTTTTCTCTGCTTGGAATTATTTTTACTTCCACACTTCTTCACGAGTTAGCTAACAGTCCATTCTTCTAGGTGCTACAGAAGCCTGTGCTCGCTTCTGATCACACAGTATTAAAATGGCTGTTTTTGCAGAAGCTTCCTCTTATAGACGGAAATCTCTCGTCTGCCAGCAGTCTGCAAGCTGTAGGAGTTGCTAACCAATTATTATAGTTATTGTTAACATTAATAGTGGTAGTGGTATAGGACTGTAGGACTCTGTAGAGAAGGAATTTCAGGTGAGAGCTCAGCATGAACAAAATGCATCAGGCATGCAGGGAAGGCCAGGAGAGTGGTGGGTGTGTGCCACAGAGTCCCAGGTACTCAGTTTGCAAGCTACTGGTCATGATGATGTCAGTCCCCCCTAAACATGTGAACATCCTCCTCTGAGAAGCACCTCTTTCTGGTTCCAAGTTTTTGATCTCAGCAAGTCTTCGGTAGCAGGAAAAAGAGCCATACTCCACATTGAAGGGTCCCTATTCTACAGGGAGGCATGTGCACCCTCATGAGATATATTATATTGAGGTGCTCTATTATCTCCCTAAGTTGCTCAAATACAACTATGAAGAACATGCGTGCGTGATGTAGCTTTTAAGTGCAAAGACAAATCAAGCCTCCCCCACCCTTCAGTGGCTACTGAAGAATCATTTAATCTATTACCCAGTTCCATGTGAGCAGACTTTAGCAAAACAAATAATAAATACTTGTAACCAGCTCCCTGGCTGAGCAGGCAGGGCTGCAGACTGCATAGACAGCTTTAAATTTTCCTTTTCCTTGCCCTGCCCTGGCTGAGCCGAAGTCCTGCTCTCAGAGCTGCCATGACTCATCATGTGACTACTGTACCCCTGTGTTTCCCCACTTTTTGTAACCTCATGATATTCTAGTAGGGTGGGAAAACTTGGGTTCTTCTTCCAACTCTGCTGTGTGACCTTGAGTGAACCACGTCTCCTCTCTGAGCTCATTTCCTTGTCTGAATCAGAGTTCTTAAACACCCTGGTTTTTATATGAGGGGACTTTGTAGCCTCTGGTGAAGCCCCTATGCACCTTATCTCAGAATAAAAATTCTTAATCAGCAGAATATAATACATTTGCTTATAAAATAAGCTAATTTTATTGAAGTAGAGTTGTCAAAATATTAAAAAATTGTGATCTTGAGATACGTATGTTTATTTCACACATTGACAAGATCTAGTTGTGGGTTTAATATCAAACCTAATCCTGAAGTAGTGATTAATGTAAATGACATTTTGAGATGTCTGGGGCAACAATGCCACATAAACACCAGTGATTTCTGTTGGTCACAATGTCCTAGGTCCACAGCTAGGACAGCTGTGGTCTGTTACCTACATGCAGAATGATGGGCATTCTATATTGCTGTGAGATTAGTGAGGATGAAGTGCTTCCCACCTAAATGTTAGGACCCCCCTGCATTCTACCCAGGAGCCCTAGTAGTGAACCCTGGACTAGATGGTATCACTAGGCTTTTTTCCAGCCCTGACACTTGAGTGGTGTCTGCTTCTGCAAGAGGTAGGCTGCCATCCCAGCTAGAAACGAAATGATAAAAGGGAAGAGGGATAAAGCTCCTGCCTTCTTCCTCCCGCATCCATGCTAACTGAGCACCCGCCACATGTAAACCTTTTATATGCATTGCAGTCTCCAGGACTCACAGTCACACTGTGAGGCAGATAAAGTCACCCTCGTCTTATGGAATACAAGAAGTATATGTGGAAAGAGTGTGGAAAATAAATCTTTGAAAAGTTAAATATGTAAATGATAGTTTAAAAACCTGGCAGGACCCCACCGGTCCCTCATTAAACAACCCCTTCTGATGCCTCCTCTGAAATAGGAATGTCTAAATCCCTACTGTACCCTCCTCTAGTAGCTCGTCACCCTTTTGTAGTAGGGACCATCTTGCACCATGAACCCTGACCTGGAGGAGGTTCATTCATCTTTCTGAGCCTCAGTTGCTTTATCTGTGAAGGGGACTAATACCTACTTCATAGGATTAAATAACTCAATTATGGAGTCTCAAATCTAGAACAGCAGGGCCATTGGACCATCTCTGAACAAGTCTAGCATTGACCCCCTGGGTGCTGTTCTTGCATCTGGAGTGCTTATGTTCAATCCCAGAGGCCCTTAGCAGGGCCTTTGCTTCTGCTGCTCTGGATCTGGTCTGAAAGATGGAGCAGTAACCATTGGCCACCTTATGCCTGGCCAGCGAGTGAGCATGAACAGGTAGCAGAGCACTCTGGGGAGCTGCCCCTCAGTTTGACTGAAGGCGGGCCTACCCACTCCATTATAAGCATGGCTTTCAGCTGTTAAAAAACACTTCTAAAACATCCAAATCACTTCCCTCCTCAGACGTAAGAAAGGCCACCAACAGGTAAGCAATCCCTTTGGCTGAAGAAGGATTATAGGGAGCATCTATTTATGCAGAAGGTTTTTATCTCATTTTCCTTTTTCTGGTTTCACTGCTAATTATCACTGAAGTTTTAGGCTGGCTGCTTAATGTCATCATGCTTCAGATTCTTTATAAAGAAGTATAGAATGTCTTTCCTGCCTATAAAAGGAGTAGAATGTCTTTCCTGCCTATGGAGAATCATATTTTAGCACTTATAATTAAAGTAAAAGCAAAATAAAACCCAATCAGATTGAAAGAAAAAAAGGATAGCTTTCTTAAAAAACTTTTGGGTACAGATAAAAATCAAAACCACAATTATCAGCTATTACTAGAACAACCAAAACTTACCGAAACTTATGGAATGTGACCAAAGCTGTACTTGGAAGCAAATCCATAGCCTTAAATACCTTCTTAATGAGAAAGAATGAAAGCATCCAACACACGAAGTTAAAAAAGATACATCTGAGGAAATTAAGAAGCAGTAAGCCATACGTATAAGCAGAAATGAACGTATTAGAAAGAGAATAACATTAGAATTCATAAGTGAATCTAAAGCTTATTCTTTAAAGAAACCAGTAAATTAGACATTCTTTTCTTAGCTATAATTGAGAAAATAATAAAGCACAAATATAAAGATTAAAAATGAAACAGGGAATAGAACCATGGATATGGAATAGATTGAGTCAAATTACAAGAAGATAATACATATAGTTTTCAGCTAAGATATTGGAAAATCTCTGAAATATGTGGCATTCTGAGAAAACATGAATTATCAGATTTGGCTCAAAAAGTCAACTTGGCTAACAGCCTTGGAAGCAATTTAAAATGATATTTAATGAATTATCCAAAAGAAGAGAAATGAACTTCAGAGAAGAATCAAAGCAGACTTAGTATTTTACAGAAGCAGGAAAAGGAATGGGGCCAGACAATGAGCAGGGGGGGGATCAAAGGCACAGAGAAATCAGAATGAAGTCATGTGGTCTTCACCTGAATTCACCTGCAAGGGCAAGTGTGTGGGAGGTGAGGCCAAGTGAGCTGAAGGTCTGGGATGACTGGGTTTGGAGACCAATCTAGTGTCCTGCCTTTGAGGCCCAGGCCCAGTCTTGTGGGCCCTGTGTTTCACCGTCACAGTTATCTAGGGAGACAGCCCTTACCGCTTACGTGCTGCTGAGTTTGATGTCAATGGGAAAGGGTTTTAGAAGTTCTGAACACTTGTACGAATGCAATTTTAACAGTAACTTGAGGACAAGAACTATCCTTATCTTGGTCCTTTTGTACAGGAATGTTTCTGTGAGAAAGGAATAGGCCCAAGCAGGAGAGGCTGGTGCATGTCAAGACACTTATTTTATAATTCTGCTACCTTGGGTGGAGGAAACTCTACTTAGGCTCCTGATACATTAAGCAAAAGCAGTAGGTTGTTGGTTTACATTCATCTTTGACCGCTATGACCGCCAGATCCCCTTCTAATTCATCAGCTGCATTGCCCCTCACTCATAGACACTCATAGATGCTTAGGAGTCAGAAAACTATGGCAAGGAGGCAGCTGTGCATCACTAACCTTGTCCTCCTCTTTTCTGTGCTCTCCCTGGACCAGTTGTCTGTGGCATTTCTGTCACTCATCTCCCTGTTAAGGAGTTTAGCAATTTATCATTGGTGTATTTAAATCAGAGCAAGAGATGACATAAGTGAATTTTATCAATTTCAAAGAAGAGGTTTGATCCCTGACCTTTTCCCAACAACCAGTCTGTATAACTCCATGATGGATTATACAAGGTGATATGGGGCAACAAGGAAGAAGTGTTATTCACTCAGAGGGGAATGTGGTGATAACATACAAGCTTTCTGGGCCTCAGTGTCCTCCTCACTAAACTGGGGACCCGGTGAGGGCCATGCTGAAGATCATGTGTGTAGAGCTCCAAGCAGAGTAGCACATGCTTAGGGCTGAACAGCTGTTGTTTCTTATCTTTCGCAATTTAAAAACAAAAATAACAGTTATTGCTATAATTCTCTGAAACTGCAAAATTCTTGTTCAGCTATCCTGCTCTGTGGATGGGGTGATTCACAGCTCTCATCTGTTTCCCACAGTTCCCAGCCAGGTACCTCTCCTGTGCTCTCTACGGTTCTATGCTGATATTGCCTTTCCAGCTCCACGGAGGGAACCACCATACCGAGAACCTACTTTGCACAAAGGCTGTTCTATAAATGCTCTTATTTAAACCTCCAGAAAGTCCATTCAAATAGGCATTATGCCCATTTTAGAGAGGAGAAGATGGAGTCTCAGAAATGTTAAACAATTTTCCAGAGATTCCACATTCGAAGAGGTAATGTCAGGATGTAAATCTCCGTGTTGCTGAAGATTAAGTGCCTGGATCACAGATGCTGTCACCCCCTCTGATCACAAGGGCTCCCCTGTGAGTGGTCATTTTAGGAAGGGATGTTTCCTGGGAGAGATGGGGCTGCTTCCATCGTTTTGATGCTGATATTTTTGCCTCATTGACTTTCAGTAATGGGATTCTTAAAATAAGCAGTCTTCTTTCCTCATCCTGCTGCCTTCCTAAAAAGGACTGGAAAAAAAAAAAGTAATGTGCATTAGGTTACTGTCTCTCTGGTTGACATGAAAATGCTCCTTCTTGTCAGAAGTGTTAGTAGAATCTTGGCACTGGTTGTATGAGACTTCTGTGGCTCTATTCCAGGCTCTGTGCCTCTATTCCAGCCTCTGTGTGGGGCACTAGGGACACGGCCCTGTTCTTCTAGGACTCCCAAGCTGGGGGAGGTGGTGGTGTAGGGGGGCAGTGGCAGATAGTTAAATCCAAATGCTTTTTGGAAGATGGTTTAAACGGTGGCAAAGAGGCTGCCTCAGGGCAGAGCCAGACTTGATTCAGTTTTGAAGGAGACAGAGTTTTCCCTGGGCATATGCAGTTCTTTCTCTGGGGACACATTGCAGCCAGGTTGGAGATGATGTTGACATTTGATAGAAAGGGCCTGAAGCCAGTGTTTCATAATCCCAGGTCTACCACTTATAAGCTCCAGAAATTCATTTAACCTTCTTTGGGCCTTAGAATCTTTATCTATAAATAGACTCAATGTACCCTTACAGAGTTCTTATAAGACCCAGAGAAACTGATACCTGGAGGTTCCTGGCACTTTAGATTATCCTCCTACTCCAGATGGACTGAAACCCATGCCCTTGCCTTCTCTCTTTCCATCCAGATGGACTTAGAAGAATCCCTGGGTCCTTGGATTTGAGATGCATTCAGTAGTAAAGCGTTTTTTCTTTCCACTAAATAACAATATATATTTGTTGAATTGAAGCCTACCTTGTGACAGTTTGATTCCAGGGCAGGCATCAGCTGGAACACTGACTTTTAGAATCATTCTGACAGTATGACCGATTCCTGATGGAATGTTCAGTTTCTGATGGAGTGGCCAGTATCTGAAAATATGGCCAATTCCTGATGTGATGGCCAGTTGGCAGGAGGCCAGTTTCTAATAAGAGGACAAATTTTTGCTTCAAGAATGGCAAGCTATCATCCATTAAACATCTACCATGGACACAGTGGTGGAAATTTATGAATTGTATATTATTTAAAGCACTGCATGAGACAGGCATGTAAATGATAGTGATTAAGAGCCCAGGTTCTAACATCACACTGTCTGGTTCAGATTTCAGTTTTGTCACCTTAATCATATGACTTAACCACTCCGTGCTCTTCCGATAATAATAGAATCTCTCTTATAGGGTTTTTGGGAGGAATTTTTTTCCTGCAACATAGTAGGTATTCAATAACATTTTGCTGCCCTTATTTTTGTCTACATTTTGCAGACAAGAAAACTAAGGCTTGGGAAATGTCAGTGAGAGTCTTCCTCTTCCAAGAGGAAAATTAAATTTAAGTCTTGCCTGAGATCTATTTCTGTATTTCAAAATTATCCTATCCTCATTCTCAGTTCAGACTGGCTCTTTGCAATGTGAGGACATAACCCTTCCACTCTGTATACAGCAAGACAAGCCTCTCACCTTTGATGGGTTTGGGCTGAGGTGAGTGGCTGCCACAGATTATACTAAGTGCCCCACTCTAACATACCTATGAGGGGCATCCTGGGTACAGCAAGACACCAGATCAATGGCAGGGCCTGGATAGACCTCTCCTATTGAGAGGCTGAGACCCCTGCAGAAAGCAGACCCCCACTAGTGGGAAGGGGGGGTCTCCATGTGCTTCATATCTCCATGGGCTTCATGGGCAGAGATGGAGGCTGATTGATGTTAGTTGATTGTATAAGAAGCAAGCTATGACCCTTCCATGCCTGAATGACAAGCTCCATATTACAAAAATGGATTTCAGCTCTTATGCTTTGTTTCCTTTAATCCCTATAGCCACGCTTGGGAGGTATTCATGTTGCCCTTTTACTATGAGAAAGTTGAGGTCAGGGAAGTTCACCTCTTCCCTTACAGCACATGTTGGCAAAGGCAAGATTTAAACTTGATTAAGCTAGATCCTATAGTCTGTGTCCTTCCTCCATCCCATGCTGCTTCTCTCCATGAGGCTAGGACTACAGGGTTGATAGAGGGTCAGCAGGGAGCCCTGACAGGAGATTAGGGTGCAGTTAGGCATGCTGGCATCAGACAATCCATGATCGCAGTAAGCAGTTAGAACAAGGCTACATGGGAAGGAGGTGAGAAGACACCTCAGCCTGAAAGTCAGGGGAAGTTGTTTGAGAGCAAGGCTGATGGCCTCAAAGCTTCTGGAATGCTTTAGCCTTCAGGTAGCACTGCCTGCATGGATGATAGTGGGAAAGTGCTCCGTAAACCTGACCATCACACCTATTCTCAGATAGCCTGAGCAGGTCAGTGGCTCTCACTGTTATTGGTCCTGCTGTCAGCATATTCCTGGTCACCTATATTTAGATTCCATTTAGATGCCGGATTCCATTTCGGCAACAAAGTCCTTGCCATTACCTATCTTAAGTCAGGGTTCTCATATTTGGTGCAGAAGAATGGATGATGATCTTTAAATTCTGCTGAGAGATGTAGACTCTCTTCCTAGAAAAATATACTTTTTCACAAATATGGCATACAATTTCAGAAAGTGTATAGCTCCCATAGGATTTCTCCATTAACCTCATGGAGGTCTACAGACCTCATTATAAGCTTTGCATTAAACTAGTAGGTTGACTCCTGATGTCTGTGCATCTTGAACAAAAACCAATAGGAACAAACAATTTCATGTGCAATAATAAACAATGATAAAAACAGACACAATACGCTAAGCATAACAAGAAATGTGCAGGAGCTGTAAGGAGAAAACTTCAAAATCTTATTGGGGGATCAAAATCGAAGCTATGACTCCGTAGAAAGAGTGTATTTTTTTGGACGATCAGATTCGATACTTAAAATTGTTAATTTCCCTGCTATTAACTATTGTAAGCAATCCCAAACAATAGCCTAAAATGGTTTGGTTTTTTTGGGCAGGGAGAGTTTCCAAAATGATACTGTAGCTCATTCAGAAGAGGGGTTGACAATCTGTGGCTTGCCCAAGTCCAGCCCACTGCTGTTTTTATAAATAAAGTTTTATTAGAACACAGCCACACGTATTTGGTTATGTATGGATGATCTGTGGCTGTTTTCCAGCTACAAAGGCAGAGTTGAGTAGTTACTACAGAGACTGAATGGGTCACAAAAGTCTAAATTATTTACTATACATCCCATCCCTTTAAGAAAAAGTTTGCAGACCTCTGATTCAGAAAATTAAGCCCATGAGAGTATCTGTGAAACGTAAAAAAAGAAGATTGACATGGCAAGACTAGCCTTATCGAATTTCAAATGTTTTATAAATATACACTACTTACTGGCACAGGAATAGACAAATAGTTCAATGCAAAAGAAGAGTGCAGAAATAGGTACAAATATTGGGAGAACTTACATCTAGTATATGTTAACATGACATTTCAAATGAGCAGGGAAAGATGGATTACTCAGTAACAAACTATGTTGATATTTGCAAAAAGGAAAAGAAATTGGAATACCTTCCTCATGCTTTCTAGAAAAGAAATTCTAGATGGGTACAATATTTAATAATAATCAGTAAAATCATAAAAAGGCTATAAAAAGGGAGGGTTAATGTATTTTATTCTAAAAAAATATTTAAACCTATTTAATAGATTGAGAGGAGCCAAAAGAGACATGCAAAACAAGACAAAGTCTTCCCCCACATGAAAGCTAAAGTCATCTTTACGCAAAGATGACTAACAAAATGGGAAAATTATGAAACAGTCCAATAGAAAATCAGCAAAGAGCATCAATAGGTAGTCCATATACACACAATAAAAAATGGAAAACATCAAACATGAGAAAATGCTCAATCTTCTTTTGATTAAAGAAATGTAAGTTAAAACAACTATGATATATCTATACCTGTCAGATTAGGAGGTATTCAAAAAATGTCAAGGGTATATTGAAACAGACGTTTTCCATGCATAGTTTGAAAGAATAATTGCACTCTTGTTGGAGGGTAATTTAACAGCATTTATGAGCATCGAAATTTCTCCTACAGTTTGACTGAGCATTGCCATATTTAGAAATTTATCCTATAGGTATGCTCAAACACACAAAGATACTTGGAAAAAAGATTGATTGCACATTATTTATATTTCTTAAAAAAAACAGAAAACAACCTAAATATCCATCAGTAAGTTTTCATTATGTCGTGTTGCTGAAACTTGAGTAGTGAATCAATTCCATTTGAAAGAAAAAGGAATTTTCAGAAATCCTTATGTTGAATTTAATGATTTTTATTCTGTTGTTTAATATGTACAACTAAGTATAAATTGATAGCCTTATAGTTCTTATATTTTATAAATCAAAACCAAATAATTAGTTATGTATAAATAAAAATAAAATTCAAATTAACAATATTAATTTTATCAGGTGTGTGTTGTGTTCTGTTTAAAGTGTTGATGCTGGGTTTACAGTGGGGTTGTGTAGACACAGATTCAATTTACATGTAACATCTATGCTTTTAGTCTAATAACACTAATGAAGAGAAGGTCTGTTTACAAAAATAAGCTTCAAAATTGTATTACTACATTGAGGCTTTCCTTGTTAGTTCAAGATATTCAGATTCATGATTAATCAAAACCTCCAGTCAGTTTTAATGAGCTGTCACTGATAATTCCATGAAGCTACTCGGTTTATTTGAAGATAAGGGTAGTATTGTGGCTTATTGAAATGTGTGTTAAACAGTATTTAATCTAATTATCCCTGGAATTGAGAACAGAAACATTTTTCCTGGAGTACTTACTGCCATCCTTACTGCTAATGAACTGAGGCGTGTTACCAAGTCACGGACTGCTGTGGAGGATGGTTGAGTTCTGCTTCTTGCTTGTTCTACCCGGAGGACTCAATTTATCTCCTCAGTTTTCTCTTTTCAAATTACTCTGAAACCTGTATCTCCGCAAATGGCCATAATGTCATTGGATCTTGATTTGCAGTGACTCTCCTGGTAAGCACAAACACGAATGTGGCACTGGAACTTTGGGCTGTTCTTCGTAAAAAATGGCCACCCAGATGATCCAAAACATTGCTTTCAATCATTTTCTTATGAGATATCATCAAAGTGAGAATGCAGAATTGACAAGTCTGAATTCCTTACTACAAGACGACTCTGTAATGAGGTGAAATTGTAAAGGTACAGGGGAGTGGGAAGAAGAAGGAGGGAGGGGAATCATCCCAACTTGAAAAACACAGCGATATTTACCCCCCAGGATGTATTTCCTGGTTTGGTTGTGTGCATACCCATTGAAAATATGCCAGAGCTTTGGGATCAAGACAATGTAGGTTTGAATCTGGGTTCAGCCACTGCCTCACCAGCTGACTGATTTGGGACTTGCAGAATGGTAACAGCCAAAGCTGGCACTGTGGACACCTGGGCCCTTGGCACAGGCCACGCATATCCCTCTGCCAGGCTCAGTTGACCCCTGCTCCTTATTCATGGTGTCATGTAGATATCCATCCCTGCAAAGCCTCTACCAATGGGCCAAGGATGTTCTGGGCCTCCTAGGGCATTGGTGAGAGTGGGGCAGGTACACCAGAGCTCTCCTTAAAGTATTGGACACTTAGCTCTGGGTGTGAAATAGACGTTGGTGGAGAGCATTTAAAAACTTTACATCAGATGTTTTCATGCACTTCCCTGCCAAGAAGTATAAAGGGTGCTTGGTTTAACTGTGGTTATTTACAGCCAAAAGAAAGTGGCTGGCAGTTCTTGAGAAGCCAGGGGTTTTATTTCTTGCTCCTGTGTTCCATTTCTGTGATTTATCGTCCTGTGAACTTGCCTAAAAAGCTGTGAACTCAGTCCACTCTTCCCTGCCCCTGTGAAAAGCAGACTCGGCTCTCTAGCGGTCAGGGAAGGCCAGATAGCCTGATGCCCTGTGCTTCAGGAAGCCAGGACACGGTGCTGCTGCCTGGTGATGGTCAGCCCCGCTGCCCTCCTCCACTTCGGGCTTCTGTGCACACCAGCATCATAGGTCTGGGCATGAAAACTTAGATCAAAGCCATAGCTTGCTATTGTGCTTTTTTTCCCCACCTGTTATTTGACCTCTGATTTTCCTTAGATTAAATGTTTATTTTTTTAAAATCACCCATTTCTGCTCAGGACTATTAACATCAACTTTTGTCTTGATTCTTCAGCCTTTAAGTATCTAAGAGATAATTCCTCACCTTGCCTCCCCCTGCCCTCTCAACAGCGATGGACAGAAGGCCGAGTTTGCCGTGTGCATTGGCCTGGGTGTTGACTGGAGATGCACCTCCATTCTGGGCAGCATGTTGACAACCTGGGTGGGGGGGAGTAGCTGTTCTTACCACAAAGGAGGTGCTTAATAAATGACTGCTGAGCAGATGGAGAGATGAGGGATGACCTATTGTCTGGGCCTATCCACAGAAGTGCAGTTCTGGCTCCTTGCCCAAATTGGTACATTACACTATGTTAATAGAGCTGTAAAAAGTATAATAGTAATACTCAATGCAGCTGAGTACCAACTCTCTAAATGCTCATGACAACCTTTAAGGGAGAGATGCTATCATTACTCTCATTTTACAGATGAGAAAACAGAGGCACGGAGATTTGTACAATGTCACAAAGCTGGTAGTTGCAGAGATAGGATGCAAATTCAGTTCCATTTGACTCCGGAGCCTGAGTTGAGAACATTATGAGATGCAGTCTTCTTTCAGAACACCTGGGTTCCCTCAATCATTAAAGGTTCTCCTTGTAGGATCCAGCAGAAACCTACCCCCCACTGCAATGCCTTGCCTGCCTTCCCCAGTCAGGGGCTCGCTCTCCACGGAACCTGTGACCCAGAGTACTTACTTTCTCCAAATCACTTCCAGGGATTTTTTCATGGACACAGTTTGTCTCTCCCCTACATTTTCAGGATCCTGAAGTAAGGACCAAGGCTTTACCGCTGGAAGCACCAATCATGCCCAGCTAAACGCCCTCACTAGTCATCCCTGATACTAGTTATTTGCTCCTCTCTTTTTTATGAGCCTCACCAGAAGTATATCAATTTTATTAGCTTTTTCAAGGAACCTGCTATTGGCTATCTTGGTCCTCTCTAAATTACATTTATTATTTTATTTGTAGCTGCTTTAATATTTATTTTCTTTCTTCTACTTTCTTTGGTCTCCTTTTCTCTTTTTCTAGTTGAGGTGGATGTTTGAGTGCAGTAATATCTGTCCTTTCTTCACTTAAGTCTCTGTATTTTCCTCCACTGCTTCAGCCAAATCCTGCATGTTTTGATATATATTTATTTATATCATCGAATTCAATATAGTTTCCTGTTTGTATTATAATTTCTTTTTTGACTCACAGATTATTTAGCAGAACGGTTTCTTAACTTCCAAGTATACAGTGGAGTTTTCTGTTTTATCTTTTGATTATTGATTTTCCCTTAAGTACTAACGCTCTTACATCAAAACAGAAACACCCTCCCATTTATCTCTCCTAACCTTGTGGCAGGAATTCCTTATTATCTCAGCTCCATACGCCGTCCCTGCTCAGGTGGTGCCAATTTCTCCATTTCACAGATGAGGCTATTAAGGTTAGAGACTTCACCTGGTGTCAAGAAGCTAGCATGTGTGAGTTGCTGAGGGGGATGCGAGAGGAACGTGGTCCAGTTAAGCTCAGCTTTTTTGGTTCTGGCACTCCGCTTTTGCCCCCACCTTCACCTGGTGTCAAGAAGCTAGCATGTGTGAGTTGCTGAGGGGATGCGAGAGGAACGTGGTCCAGTTAAGCTCAGCTTTTTTAGTTCTGGCGCTCCGCTTTTGCCCCCACCTTCACCTGGTGTCAAGAAGCTAGCATGTGTGAGTTGCTGAGGGGGATGCGAGAAGAACGTGGTCCAGGTTAAGCTCAGCTTTTTTAGTTCTGGCGCTCCGCTTTTGCCCCCACCTTCACCTGGTGTCAAGAAGCTAGCATGTGTGAGTTGTTGAGGGGGATGCGAGAGGAACGTGGTCCAGTTAAGCTCAGCTTTTTTAGTTCTGGCGCTCCGCTTTTGCCCCCCACCTTCACCTGGTGTCAAGAAGCTAGCATGTGTGAGTTGCTGAGGGGGATGCGAGAAGAACGTGGTCCAGTTAAGCTCAGCTTTTTTAGTTCTGGCGCTCCGCTTTGCCCCCACCTTCACCTGGTGTCAAGAAGCTAGCATGTGTGAGTTGTTGAGGGGATGCGAGAGGAACGTGGTCCAGTTAAGCTCAGCTTTTTTAGTTCTGGCGCTCCGCTTTGCCCCCACCTTCACCTGGTGTCAAGAAGCTAGCATGTGTGAGTTGTTGAGGGGATGCGAGAGGAACGTGGTCTACTTAAGCTCAGCTTTTTTAGTTCCGGCGCTCTGCTTTTGCCTCCACCTTCATGTCGCACAGTCACCGGGGGATGTGAGCAAGTTGGTGTTCGTCTTGGCAGAGAAACAGAAGGCGCCGTGTTATTTCTCAGGTGGGTACCAACTTCTCTTGCCCTACAGGTGTCTCTGCAGTTCTTTTCCTGTGCTCCTTTTGAAAAAAATGTGGTAAGAACACTTCACATGAGGTCTACCCGCTTAAAAATATTTCATGTGAACAATACAGTATTGTTAACTACAGATACAATGTTGTACAGCAGATTTCTAATGGAAACATTCCGCCTCTTAAAGCATCTTCCCATTTTCCCCTGTCCCCGGCTTCTGGCAACCACCATCCCGCCCTCTGTATGTGTATTTAGATATTTGATGTAAGTGGAACTGTACAGTATTTGTCCCCTGTGGTGCGCTGGTTTCACTTAGCGTAATGTCCTTTGAGGTCATTGTTATTGCTGCCTATGGCAGGGTTTTCTTGGTTTTAAAGGCTAGGTAGGACTCTATAATGTGTATATACCACAGTTGCTTCATTCATTCATCTGTTGATGGGTTTTTCGGCTGTTTCCACACCTGCTTTGTGCTCATTTTTACTAATTCAAAGCCTCTCCCAGACTTCCTGGTGGTTTTTGACAAACTCTAGGCCATGCTCATTTCAGTCAGGGGCACAGGAGGGGCCCTGTCATCATCTCTCAGGTAGGAATCAACTTCTCTTGCCCTGTGGGTATCTCTGCAGTTCCTATCTTGTGCTCCTTTAAAAAAAAATTGTGGTAAGAACACTTCATATGAGGTCTACTCAGTAGCAGCAGTGCTCCTATAGTTAAAGCAGGAAAATCTCCCATAGCTTAGTGGGCAGAGCCTGCCTTGGGATCTGAATTTCATGTCACTTGAGTGGCCAATGGATATCAATGCTGGCCTCCCACACTCTGGCTGGCAGACAGACTTGCCTGCCCAACTTTGTGGTCAATGACTCCCCTTTCACCAGCAGTGTTTTTTTTTTCAGTATTCAAGGCCCAACTTCTCTCTGAAGTCTTCCCTGACCACCCTGGGTCACATTGTGCTGCCTAGGAACTCTACAACAGTGAATGCCTGCATGATTTATTTGGTACTTAGCCTGTGCAGAGTGAGTTTTTCTACATATTTTTATAGCTCTCTCTGGCCTCCCCCACCTTGACCAAGGACACCATGAAGGGTGAGAACGCTGTGAAAACGGATACCACAGTTTCTGCATCTGTGTATTTACAGCTTTAGACGTTGCCTTGCACGGTGGGATGCTCTGTACACACAACAGGCCCATCCAAGCTCTGTGCTTTGGAGCTGCTGGTTACCTGTCTTCTCTACTATGGCTTCCCAGCATTTAATGCCTGAATTACATTTTCCAGCTCTGAATTTACAAGAACAACTAGTTGTAAGATGAGTTAAGGAAGTCAAATTCTCTCAATAAAATGGAAAGCATGTAGAACTTACTAGAAACAAACAAAAAGAAAAAAAGTTCTGATTATCTGCAGGTGATACCTAAGAGAGCCTCACTGTGAGCCCGACGTTCTCTTCGACGTCCACATGTAAATGTGGATGCCCAGTCCTAGCTCTCTTTGGGGCCTCTTCTGTCCTAGTCCTTGTCTGCCAGTGGCTAACTCTTACTCTTCCTTTGTTCTGTGCCAGGTTACCCCTCTGTGCTCCTTCTTGGCCCGTGATCAATCAGTTCCAGGCTACAGCAGGCTGATTGGCTTATCACAGGGGTCTCATTTACATCATAGGGTTATCAGTCTTTCTGTCCAGCACCCTGTTCGAAACTCCTTTCTTAAACCAAGCTCTTTAAGAACTCTACTGGTGGTTCTGTTGCTCAGTTATTTGTTTCTATTGGTACCATACAGATGCCTGCAAATGTGAGAGATGTGAGAGAGTGTCTCTGCAGTGAGAAGGGGCTCTGCTGACGCCCTATCAGGAAGGCTTGCTCTGTACACTGGTGAGGCTTGCCTATAAAACCCCATTGTGCCTGCAGTGAAAGAAGTCTTCTCAGTTTCCCTCTCATGCAGAGGGGAGGGAAAAAAAACCTGAAGCCTTATAGTTTGAAAATACTTGAAGCTAGAATGCTTTTGCTCACTGCCCACAAAGCTTTTTCCTCTGTTGTGCTTTCATCCAGTATCAAATGCCCACTTTGCTGTAGCCGCTTATGTTTGGAGTGGCTGGTTTGTCCCCCCACTAGTATTTAACTCTTTGATAATTTATATATGAACTCTCTTAGAATCCAAACCAGATTTGAGTGTGATTATTAAGGCTTGCAGCTCCTTTTCAAGGGAAGTTGTAGGAACTGAAGAGAAACGTCACTGGGATTGGTAAATTCCTCCTGCAAAGGGTCAACTGTGAAGCTGAATTTTGGGTAACACAGTGGATGAGGGAAGATGCAAGGGGTAGCAGAGGTTACCACGTGTACTGGTGGCATTTGGAGGCTCCCTCTAGCCCACTTGAGTTTTATCCTGTGGACCCACAGGGCACCCTGCATCCTCTTTGGGATCAGTGTCGGGAGAGGCTTGTGGCAGTTCTGTGATCAGCTCTAATCCTTAACCTTTCACTGGTGCTTGACTTACCTCATCAATGGTGTAAAACACTGAAGTGCTGAACTAGCTCCTTCTGGTTAATTGATTGAATTGGAAATGAGAACCTGGAGCTGCTCAAAGCATGGCATCTGGTAATTGTGGTTTGGGGGGAGATGACTGGGGTAGAACTGAGCCCTATTTTTGCCAGCATAGTACCAGTGTGTGAGCATTACAGAATTAAAGGTGACCTTTTAATCTGGGATTGCAAACCAACAGCAGCCTGTCTGGGGGAGCTCCATGTAATGAGTGTATTGTCTCTGACAGGAGGCCTCAATGACTGACAGGTGAAAAGCTGTGCCACAGCCTGGAATAATTAGGTTCACACACACAAGAGGGTGGGAGTGACCACGTGGTGATCTGGTGCTGTCTGTGGGGTTAATGGGAAGCTTTCCCACTGCTAGTGGTCTATAAAGGAACAAAGCAAAGGAAAACAGTGCGGGGGGGGAAAATCAATAGTATTAACAGAGTCATGGTAATGAATACAATCGTTTATTTCTGGGATAGCTTTTATTGAACTGGTTATGAACTTGATACCTTTTAAGTTTATGAGTTAGAGAATCGGAATTTAGAACAAAACTTTCTGCTAGACACAGCAGCCATGTTGGGCTGATCAAAGCTGAAGTTTTCATAGTCTTTGAAAAGGGGAATTGAGAAATGAATATATAAATGTTTATCCATAAGGAGGATGCCATGGAAATACTGGAGAATAGAGTGTGGTTTTTGATGTCAGGAAGATCTATTTTTGAGTCCTAGTCCTGCCTGTTAGCTACATGACCATTATTGATTTCTTCACAGGTAAAGCAGGATCTCCCTAGCCAGGGTTGTTAGGAGACTCGGATGGCATCCTGTGTATTTATAAAGGCTTCTAACTGGGTGCCTCGTAGGTTTCCTTTTTACCAAACCACAGCTATGGTTTGCTGATGCCACCGTCATCTTGGTATTTTATACTGCATCATAGTCTTCCAGTTCAGTGACCAAGAGAGTTGTATGGTGTATGTGACCTTTTCAATCTGTTTACTAACGATAATCACATTAGCGTCAGTTCTCAGGAGAGAGCATACATTTCCAAGAGATACCGAAAATCCTTCCAAAAGATGGCGAACTCTGGGAATACCCAAGCAAATGCGGTAGGATGATGTGCCGTGGACACTAGACAAGAACATGAGGGTGGATGGGAGGGAGAAGTGAGTTTACGTTTATTTACTTTTTATCCAGAATAAGTTTCAAATTGCTGTTTTTAAAATCTAGAGACAATTTTGATGAATAATATATTGGTTTTTATGTTTTCATGTTTAGGTTCAGTGCATGTCAGTCTATTCTTGATTATTTGGCAGGGAGGAATTAACATATACCAACTTAGAGGAAGATGTGCTCATATACATTATTTTTATAATTCCATCACCTAAGGCATTTCATTCACATTTTATCTGTGAAGATATTGAAAACAAAATATGTAATGTAGGTTCAAGCTGTACATCTGGAGTGAGGCCAGAGTTCTTGCCTCAGTCTCCTGGGCTTCCTGCAGCCTCATGGTGGAGCGAGGATACTGGCACCTGAGAAACCAACACTGAATCTCCTTCTCCTCTGCAGCCCAGTGAGTGTCCTTCCTCGAGGCTCTGGCCACAGCTGGGCTTCCCTCCATCAACACATAACTCATTGCGTTGTACTTACCTGTTCACTAGTTTTTATCTTTTTTTTTTTTTTCTTTTTTTGAGACAGAGTCTTGCTCTGTTGCCCAGGCTGGAATACGGTGATGCCATCTCAGCTCACTGCAACCTCGGCCTCCTGGGTTTAAACAATTCTCCTGCCTCAGCCTCCCAAGTAACTGGGACTACAGGCACACACCACCATGCCCTGCTAATTTTTATATTTTTAGTAGAGGCAGGGTTTCATCATGTTGATCAGGCTGGTCTTAAACTCCTGACCCTGAGTACAGGTGTGAGCCACTACGCTCAGCCCTAGTCTTGATATTTAAAGGAAACTCCAGAATTTTAATAGCTGTATCCTCTTCATCTCTGAACCTCCAACATTTCAGAAGGAGTGACTGGACATAGTAGGTGCCTGGGGAAGGCTTTTTGAATGAAGGTTTGAAGATAGCATCTAGGTGTTCAGCTCCTAGACATTTTCTTTGATGGTGGCCCTCAGTCTCATCCTTTCAAGTTCCTGTTTGGGTTCATGCTTATCCCAACCCAACCTTTCTCTGGCCCATGGGTCTCTTTCATTAAGACTAATGTTCTCCCAGCCCACCAAACCTGCAGTCTCCTAGGATTCTCTGCTTCCCCCTATTATTTTCCACTAGTCTGTCTAAGGTGCTGTTGCTTTTATAGGCTTTCACAGTCACACTTGCAGTTCAGGCTGCTTGGCTGTATCTGCTCATCAGTCATCAATGAGGATGCCAGGAAACTACTCCTCCAAAAACCCTCCAATCGGTCCCCCTACTCCTGGGGGCTGGAGCTCTGTTAGCTCGCACAGGCTATGCAGCACCCAAGGTTTGCCACAAGGATGGGATGAGTGCATGGTATGTTACACGGATAAGTACAAGGCTATAAAGGTGTAAACTTCGATCCCACTCCTGCTTCTTATCAGCTATGGGACACTGCACTGTGAAAAGACTGTGTGTGGAGATGTCATTAAAGTGGAGATGGGGACCAGCTGACCTCTCGATATCCTCCACGACACAGCATATTTAGGGATGCCAGTGATGTGACACCAATGCTATGTCTCTGTGGCAAATGGGCCTCCAAAAGAAAGATGCTTATGTTGATGACAGAATGGAACAAAAGGTGAAGATACGTGAGCAAGTGATGGCTCTCTGCAAGAAAACGGATATTCATGGGGTAAATTTTGTACCATAGTGGAATTTTTCAATTTGGCTTTTCCCCCCTTAGGGCAAATCCCTCACAAATGTCAAGACACTACTAAAAATGAACGATGAAGAAAAGATAAAGAATACGAAAGTATTGACAGCATTGGAAAGTTTAATTTGTTCCTTTGTATTGTAAGATTAATTTTCTTAGTGCCAAGATTGATGTTTCTCCTCTTTTGCATGTTTGTCATTAGTATTCTGCGTGAAAAGTTAGACACTTGAAACGGATAAAGATTACCTGCCAATGCTTTCCCCATGAATCAGACTGAAAATGCAAACTGTGACATGAGGCAGAGACGTTTATTTTATTTAGTAGGGAATCGGGGGAGGAAATTGCTCGGTTTCTGTGCTGCAGCCCCAGGCACTGGAAGGTCACACTGGCATCTCTCTCTCCCTCCTCCCACCCCCACCCTCACCCCCAGAGTCCTCCCTTTCCTGCTCACTTCTCTCCTTCCCCTTTCCTTCCCCAAGCTGTGCCTGATAGCACGATATCATACCACCCCTTCTGCATTCCCCAAAGCCTCTCTCTAGAGCAAGGGTTAGAGCCTCACTCCTTCCAAACAACTGGATTTAGCATCACTCTACTCTGGAGGTTAGAGAGCGCTTGGGGTTCAGTTTTCCAGCTCTGTAACTCAGTAGCTGTCTGACCTTCAGCAAGTTGCTAAATTCCTCTGGATCTAACCTACTTATTTATTATATACAAAATTCAGCTATAACTACCTATTGGCTGATTCATTTAACTAACTTGTTCATGGCTCACCACCCTCCACCTACCTAGAGTTAATGTCAAGCAGGGCATTTCTCTCCAGCCTTCTGAAGACAACAAGCCTATTAGGGGTGCTAAAACACCTTAAATGGAGCAGCTGGAGTGGACCAAGTACAGCTGCTGACTCCCAGCAGGTGGATGCCCTGTGGGAGGCGGCACTACTGTCATAAACATTGTTCTGTCCTTTAGGGCAGGAGAATTTTGAGGAATGTAATCCTTTCTGCTTCACTCCGCAGTCTTTCTCCTGAAGTTATTTGACTACTAGAGGTCATTCTCCTGGGGCTGGCGTTCTTTCCTTTTCTTATTCCTTGAATACAGAGGGCTGTGTGCTGCATCTAGAGGGCTGGAAGGGGAATGATGGGAATGTGCATTGCTTTTTGGCTTTATCTATTAAATTGTGGGATGGGCCATCCCTTTAGACTTTACATTGCAGGGGATGGACCAATGAGGCTGGCAAATGCATCTTTTAAATGAACATGTCTCCAGTGTGCCTCATTTCTGGGATCAGAGTGAGTTAAGTCCACCCTGGATTTTAAGAGCCTCCCCTCTGTGGTCCCCGTTGACTTCTACAAGCCTTTGATTACAGTCTGATGCTCCCACACACACCCCTCCAAGCAGAGGAATTGCTTTCTAGTCCCTCTCTTCCCTCACTTGTGTTGCTACTTTCAAGCCTGGCTCTGTCATCATCCCTTTTCTGAGTGGCTTTGCCACTCTTCTTGCCACAACTTCCAATCTTTTAGCTCAATCCATGAAGCTCCCCATGATCCACCACAGTTTCCTATGGGACTGTGTTAGGTTCTGGAGATATGAGGAAGAACTGGACATGGTCCCACACTTCAAAGAACTCACACCTCAGGCTGTATTTTTATATATTCTCCATCTTTGCCTTAGTAGCAAGCACAGGTCTTGACATCCAGGAGCATGCACAAAATGTGTATACCTTCTAGTTGCATGCAACCATGGACAGCATCATCATTTCAACCCCAGGGCCTTTACACATGCTATTTCCTCTGAGAAAAATCTATCTTATCCCTTGAATTATTAAACTGAATAATTTTAATGTTATTCAGTTTAATATCTCGGCTGAAATGTTACTTTCTTGTGGAAGCATTTTGATTGTGTGACACTGTAAGGCTCAGTTTTTAATAAGAACTCATGGCTTCTTGTATTCTTTTTTTTGAAGCAATTTTGCTCTTGTTACCCAGGCTGGAGTTGAGTGGTGCAATTTCGGCTCATCACAACCTCTGCCTCCCAGGTTCAAGTGATTATCCTGCCTCCTATAATCTCAGCTGTGATTATAGACATGTGCCACCATGCCTTGCTAATTCTTTGTATTTTTAATAGAGACCAGGTTTCTCCATGTTGGTCAGGCTGGTCTCTAGCTTCTGACCTCAGGTGATCCACCAGCCTTGGCCTCCCAAAGTTCTGGAATTACAGGCATGAGCCACCATGCTTGGCTGGCTTCTTGTATTCTTCTGTTACAGCATTTGCTACATTTTTTGCTGATCTGCTTGTATGATGCCAATATTTGATGTCTTCCTCTCAAGATTATAAGCTCTATGATCTAATTTTTTCACCCTTCTGTGCCCAGTTCCTGACACAGTGGCAAGTCTACTATGTTGCTATCTGATTAATTTGTATTAAATAAATGATTGGTGACTTGATAGCCCACATTTTATAATGATAGAAGAGGGATGAATTTTCAAAATACGTAAAAAGCTGGGAAAAAACCTAAATGGTTGGCTAGTTGGATGAATGGATGAGTGAATTATTGGATAGTTGGATGAATTAATAGTAATTAAAGTCTATTAGTAGAATAAGTAGAATTAATAGACCTGAATTAACAGGTCTTCCTGAGCAGCAACTTCTGGCCATTATGAGCCATCCAGAGATTTAGCATATGTCTGTCTTTTCCTCTCCAACCTCTAGCTCATGTTTTGCCCCACCAATCTTCTATTACCCCTGGATCCCACATTATTACATGTCTGCACATCCAGAAGCAGAACCTGTTGCCTGTGCTACATGGTGCATGATGAGTCCGTGTTTTTAGTGGAGGATTTTCTATTCACTGGCTCTTATCCCACCACAGCAAAACTACACAGTGCTGGAGGTAGCATGGCTCATGGGACATATGTGGACAGGACACTGCCAAGGAAATACAAAGGAGTGAGGATATTAGCATCCATGTGTCTTTAGGTCACCATTTTTTTCAAGATTGTTTTTTCATTATTTCATCTTTTTTAACTGTACTTTAGAGTCTGGGGTACATGTGCAGATCATGCAAGATTGTTGCATAGGTACGTTCATGGCAAGGTGGTTTGCTGCCTCCATCCCCCCCATCACCTATACCTGACATTTCTCCCCCACTTTATCCCCTCCCCCACCCTCCCTTCCACTGTCCCTCCTCTGCCCCCCCACAACGGACGCCAGTGTGTGATGCTCCCCTCTGTGTCCACATGTTCTCATTGTTCAATACCCGCCTATGAGTGAGAACATGCAGTGTTTTTTGTGTCAGTTTGCTGAGAATGATGGTTTCCAGGTTCATCCATGTCCCTACAAAGCACACGAACTCATCATCATTTATGGCTGCATAGTATTCCATGGTGTATATATGTCATGTTTTCTTTGTCTAGTCTATCATTGATGGGCATTTGGGTTGGTTCCAGGTTTTTGCTATTGTAAACAGTGCCACAATGAACATATGTGTGCATGTGTCTTTATAACAGAATGATTTATGGTCCTTTGGGTATATACCCAGTAATGGGATTGCTGAGTCAAATGAAATTTCTATTTCTAGATCCTTGAGGAATTGCCACACAGTCTTCCACAATGGTTGAACTAATTTACACTCCCACCAACAGTGTAAAGTGTTCCTGTTTCTCCACATCCTCTCCAGCATCTGTTGACTCCAGATTTTTTAGTGATCACCATTCTAACTGGCATGAGATGGTATCTCAATGTAGTTTTTATTTGCATTTCTCTAATGACTAGTGATGATGAGCATTTTTTTTCATGTTTGTTGGCTTCATATTTGTCTTCTTTTGAAAAGTGTCTGTTATATCCTTCACCCACTACAGGATGGGTTGGTTTGTTTTCTTGCAAATTTTAGTTCTTCATAGATTCTGAGTATTAGCCCTTTGTCAGATGGGTAGATCGTGAAAATTTTTTCCCATTCTGTTGGTTGCCAGTTCACTCTAATGATTGTTTCTTTTGCTGCACAGAAGATCTGAAGTTTAGTTAGATCCCATTTGTCTATTTTGGCTTTTGTTGCCGTTGCTTTTGGTGTTTTAGTCATGACATCCTTGCCTACGCCTATGTCCTGGATGGTTTTGCCTAGGTCGTCTTCTAGGATTTTTATGGTGTTAGGTCTTATGTTTAAGTCTTTAATTCATCTGGAGTTAATCTTAGTGTAAGATGTCAGGGAGGGGTCCAGTTTCTGCTTTCTATACATTGCTAGCCAATGTGCCCAACACCATCTATTAAACGGGGGATCCTTTCCCCATTGCTTGTTTTTGTCATATTTGTCAAAGATTCGATGGTGGTAGATGTGTAGTGTTGCTTCTGAGACCTGTGTTGTATTCCATTGGTCTGTATCTCCGTTTTGGTACCAGTACCATGCTGTTTTGATTACTGTTGCCTTGTATAGTTTGAAGTCCGGTAGTGTGATAACTCCCACTTTGTTCTTTTTGCTTAGGATTGTCTTGGCTATGCAGGTTCTCTTGTGGTTCCATACGAAGTTTAAGGTGGTTTTTTCCATTTCTGTGAAGAAGATCATTGGTAGCTTGATGGTGATAGCATTGAATCTATAAATTACTTTGGGCAGTATAGCCATTTTCATGATACTGATTTTATCCTAACCATGAGCACGGAATGTTTGTGTCTTCTCTTACTTCCTTGAGCAGTGGTTTGTAGTTCTCCTTGAGGAGGTCCTTTGTATTCCTAGGTATTTTAGTCTCCTTGTAGCAATTGTGAATGGGAGTTTGCTTTTGATTTGGCTCTCTGTTTGTTATTGGTATATAGGAATGCTTGTGATTTCTGCACATTGATTTGTTTGTATCCTGAGACTTTGCTGAAGTTGCTTATCAGTTTCAAGAGATTTTGCGCTGAGACGATGGGGTCTTCTAAATACACAGTCATGTCGTCTGCAAATAGAGACAATTCGACTTCCTCCTTGCCTAATGGAATATCTTTTATTTCTTTTTCTTGCCTGATTGCTCTGGCTAGAACTTCGAATACTATATTGAATAGGAGTGGTGAAAGAGGGCATCCTTGTCTAGTGCCAGATTTCAAAGGGAATGCTTCCAGTTTGTCCTCGTTCTGTATGATATTGGCAGTGGGTTTGTTGTAAATAGCTTTCATTATTTTGTGATATATTCCATTGACACCTAGTTTATTGAGGGTTTTTAGCATAAAGTGCTGTTGAATTTTGTCAAAGGCCTTCTCTGCATCTGTTGAGATAATCATGTGGTTTTTGTCTTTGGTTCTGTTTGTGTAGTGAATTATGTTTATAGACTTGCATATGTTGAACCAGCCTTGTATCCCTGGGATGAAGCCTACTTGATCATGATGGATAAGCTTTTTGATGTGCTGTTGCAATCAGTTTGCCAGTATTTTATTGAAGATTTTGGCATCTATGTTCATTACGGATATTGGCCTGAAGTTTTCTTTTTTTAGTCTCTGCCAGGTTTTGATATCGGGATGATGTTGGTCTCGTAAAAGGAGTTGGAAATTAATTCCCTCTTTTTGTATCATTTGGAATAGTTTCAGAAGGAATGGTACCAGCTCCTCTTTGTACATCTGGAAGAATTCGAGTGTGAACCGCGCTCTTGTTGGTAGGCTATTAATTGCTGTCTCATCTTCAGCCCTTGTTATAGGTCTGTTGAGGGTTTCAACCTCACCACAGCAAAACTACACAGTTCTGCAGGTAGCATGGCTCATGGGACATCTGTGGGCAGGACACTGCCAAGGAAATACAAACGAGTGAGGATATTGGTGTCCATATGTTTTTAGGTCAGCATTTTTTTCGAGGTTTTTTTTTTTCTTTTTTTAAAAAAACAGTAAACTTTGATCTCTGCCTCCAGTAAGCATCAAAAGTTGGACTCTCAATACTTCCATTTTTTGACGTAACACATAAACTGAAGATCAGTAGGACATATTCTTTGTTGCCTTTAAAAGGCTTTTACCAAAGAAAAGTAATAGGTTCTCTTAATCTGGGAATGTAGACTTTTCATGTATGTAACCCCAGAGGAATAGGAGTTCACATCCTGGTGAATCAGCATGTTGGTGTTCACCTTTCGTTTCTTGTTTCAAATGGGATGCATGTGCATATCCCATATGCATTTCTGAGAGGCACCACCACATACTTGCAGCATCACTACCCTGTACTGGTGGCCAAGGCAGAGAGGTACAGACGTGGGTCCAGGATTCAGGATGTGACCATATTAAATAAATATAGCCTCCTCCTATAGTCCAAGTAAGTGAATAAAGTACTGGGCAGGGAATGGAAACATGAGGTCCTTGTTCAGCAAAGAACTTAACCATGATCTGTGTGGTTTCACTAAGGTTAGGAATAAGAGTATATATAGATATGTGTGTGTTCGAATGTGTGATAGTTGGCTGACAAAGTCTAATTGCCTTGGGTAGTCTGCTGTAGTCAACCAGAACCAAGTCTACACACAACTGCAACAGAATGTGCTGCTGTTGTACAGTTATTTTACCAAATTGTCAGGTTCAAGGAAACAATATCTGAGGGTTCTATAATATGCTTCGTGGTACAAGGCACACTGATACAGGATACAACCTATTGCTGAACTTGAGCAAATTTTGAAATCACAAATTCTAAGGGCTTCAGGGAAGCCTAAAGGCATTCCTCCCAACAGATACTTGAATCTCCTTTCCAGCATCTGCAACAAGCATTTTCTACTCCTGCTTACCTACTTCCTAGCAACGGAGAATACACTGTCCTCCTGAGGAAGTCGACTTGCTTTTTGAATTGGGACTCCACACACACTCAAACACACGTTGGTTAACTGAATGTGTGTGCATACACATAAGCATGTATGTGAGTGTAAATGGGGTGTACACACAGCATGCGCAATCCATGAGTTTGTTTATAGTGTGTGTAGCTGAATCTCCACCATTTACCCCTCCAGATTTTTCAAGGAGAAATAAAAATTTTCTAGGATTGTCAAATATTTTCGATTCTTGCAGCCTCTCTCCACCAGTATAGTTAATTGAGGGTTGATTTTGTTTGCAGATGTTATGCATTATTCATCCAGGGTCTCTGTGGACACCTCATTTCCTTCCTTAGAAAAGAAATCAACAGATGGATGTCACTGCTGTTGCATTGCTGCACTGGAAGAAGATGGTGGGTTAGAGAACATGTTCCCCTGTTTGCGCAAGGAGCTTTCCTTGACAGCAACAAGAGAGCCTCACTTTCTTGCAGTGACACTCTTTTTGACCAGCCTTAGACCCACTTGCTTTCCTTATTACATATATGTAGGCAAGACTTGGGATAAGCTGATATTTAACCACACTGGTGACATTGCTCCATGTCTTCTGCTCAGTCTTGCCCGCCTGGGACCAACCTCACCTAGAAGCATGGAGGTGCCAGTTGGGCTGTGGACCCCTTTTCACCTTTAATGAGAATCACATCCTCTGGGGGCAATTTACTATGGCTAGAGAGCTGACACTAAGGCTGGGTGCTGGAGTCCATCTGGTGAGACCTAGATGTCATTTTTTATACATCTGCTCTGAACATCCTGTCCTATGCTCTGCCTCTTTTTGTGTCCCTCTCTCCATTGCTGGCCCCAGGATCTCCACAAGCCTCGGTAAAGACAGGTGCAATAAAACAATGTCTAGAGGGAAAACTTGGCCTCTGCAGACTCCTGTGGATATAGAGCCTCAGAGGATGTTTTGAACTATGATCTCAAAATGGTGTGACATAGTTATGTATTCACGATAATCCTATGCTTTAGCTCTTCATGCAAGTCCTTGATCTACTAGGAAGCAGAGAACCAGCTAAAGCATAGATCAGTTGGGACAACTCCTGGAGACTCCCTTCAGATGCACATTGACCTGTTAGTGAATAGTATAATGTTTTTAGGGACATATGTTCAGCCAACTGTTACTCCCATGGCGTCTCTTTCCACCAAATCCATAATAATAATAGACTTTGCTGCCTGCCTTATGAATATTTGGACATATTATGCCAATGGCAGGAATGACAAATGGATTTCCTCTGGTGTGGCAATGCTAACAGATTAGGTAGGTGTAGTCCCTGTTACTATTTTGAGAAAAATGTTGAACCTGTATCTCATTCTAATCCCAATGATAATGAATGCTGGGGTTGATTAGCAATGTCTACTATTGGAATGGGATAGCAGAGCTGTGGTGTACATGCTATAGTGCATGGAACAGGTTCTGGAGCTGGACTTCATCAGTTTAAATCCTAGCCCTAATACTTCCTGTAAGTGTGTGATATTAGAGAAATTACTTAAACTCTTTGTGCCTCAGTATCTTCATATGTCAGTTGAGGATATTGACAGTACTTACCTCTAGGGCTTTTGTGTGGATTGAATCATCTAATATGTGCAGGGGGCTTGTAATGGTGTGGGGCACATAAGTGCAACATAAGTATTTGCTGCTATTGTAACTACTAATACAGACCCTTGACCTTCAATCCAACAAAGCAATTAAAGTTCACCTGGTTTGTTTGTCATGTATACACACATTTTGGGTCCTTGGGCTTACTACTTTCTTTTCTAAGTGCTCATAAACCATCTCTTTAAGATGTTTTCTACAGTTTCCCTGGATATCACTGTGTGTCGCAGACATGTATTTTGGATCCATTGCTCTCTGTCCTCAAAAATGAGGACTTTTTTCATTGCCTGATCTTCAGGCATTGCTCTAATTCTGTTTCATAGCTGTCTTTGACAGATCCTGGTGACATATCTAGTCATTGTATGTCACATACAGTTCTAGGAGCTTCTCATTTTCTTCATTACTCCTCACAACAACCTTTTTAGATTGGCACTATAATGGTCCCCATTTTACCAATAAGAACTCTCACATTTAGAGAACTTAAATATCTTGCCTGAGATTTCTCAGCTGGCACCTGGTATAGCCTGAATTTGGATTCAGGTCACTACTTACCTGAAAGGTGGTGTGAAAACCTTTTGTTTGGTGGAGAAGATTTTTTTAATGGAGGGAAGAGGATCATAGCTGGTATTTGAGACAAGATTTGGGAGCTTGGGTGAAGTGCAGGCTCAGAAACTAGTGTCTTGTGCTGTGGATAACAGAATAAAAAAGAGACTGCTGTTTTTGACTTTCAGAGTCAAATAGGGAAAACAAAAAATAAACATTCAAAGAGTAAGATTGTGGCTGATACGAAGAAAATATTTAGGTTCTATGGGGCTCCCAAGAGGGATACCTAACCCAGCCTGAGAGAGGAGAGGAGTATCACTGAGAGCTTCTCAGAGCTTCTCAGAGGAGGTGAATTTTGAGTTAAGTGGATAAGCTGTTTGTAGCATGGAAAGAAATTGAGGTGAGGAGTTTGGGGCAGAGAGAGATGGTAGTGCCTGGAACATTGGGGACACTTCAAAATGTTGGCATAGCTAGAAAGTAAATTGCACAGGTGGCAGTGGCATGGGAGCTTGTCCCTGTGCATCTCATAGTCCAGGTTAAGGAGTCTGGATTTTAAGGAGGTTGGAGCCACTGATCTCTGGGCTCGACAGGAGGCTGAAGGCAAGAGAATTTGGTATATCATCAGCTCTTCATTATGCCATGACATCTCTAACACATTGGATTATTTTGTGGCATACTATTCTTTTCCCCTCCTAAGAAAACAAGATGCAAACATAATCACTTGGTTAAAATAAGATTTAGAACACTTTTATCACAGAAGAGATGGTACTATCATAAAAGTTGCTGTCCCACAGGCAACTTTTTCTATGAACAGTAGACACTTTAACAGATGTCCATTATCTGAGAATAGGATTGTTCTGATAATGGCCAGACAATGAGTTCCAGACAGATTGTAATCCAGGGTCTCCTTCATTCTTGTGCAGAGCACATAAATCAAGGTTGACTTTTATGTGACAACTGGACACACCATAACTTGTTGAAGGAGGAATTTCTCTGAAAGTCTGGCATTTTTAATCTAGAATCCAGCTGAGCCACAATTTCCCATCCCTACCCCATTTCACATTTATGGCCACCAAGTCTACACTGACATTTAAAGTCATTTGAGCTGACCTTCACAGGGTTTTAACTACAGAAAAACAAAGGAAGCCATCTCTCCGTGGCAGCTGTCAGCACCACCTCTGCCCCCTCCTATGACTTTCCCTACTGAAAGTCCTTCCACCCCCATGTCACTGAGGTTCCTGAGAGACCATCAATACTGAACTGATTTGACCTGCACAATGGGTATGGTGATAGCATGCCTCTTCCCTGGGTTTCTCCCTGGACCCTGCAAGGGAGGCCTTCACAGCTTACAGTGGGATATCTGAGGCAAAACCTTCAAACAGAATATTATAGTACTTGTCACATTCTCATATGTTCTTTCTTTAAAAATTTAGTTGAATAAATTATTTCACTGACAAAGGAAATGTTTTACATTTGCTAAAACTTTATACTTTGTTCCAAGTTACTTAAGTGGAAAAAAATACGTATAATAAAATTTAAAATGAATCAACTGAGACAAAACAAAAGCATGAATATTAAAACGTAACTAAAAAAGTAAATATGCAAAGCCCGTTTTTGGTCCCTGTCCCTGCTTCCCGAATACCTGCCAGCTTAGAGGCAGCTCATGTAGCTGGAACTCAAACGAGCTGACTGAGTCCTGGTCTAGGGCTCAGTCCTTTTACCTCACGTCTCAATTGTTCAGATCTCTTGGGATTCTGATTTGAGTCTTGTCTCTATGGCCTTGTGTACTCTTCAAAATCAAGCTTAATTCTTCTAGTCTCTTGGAGTTAACCTCTGGCTTCCCTTCTTGTCCAAGATTCAAATTCATCCTTAAATTATGTGGCTTCTGAGTGCCCTGGTTGAATACCTGAGATGGCTCCCTCAGTGCAGCCTTCAAGTTGGTGCCCCAACTCAGCTTCCCCAGCAGGGGACTGATCTCAGGGAAGCCCTTTTGTTCTGCCCAGTGGAGAAAGGGACCTATTAGTTCAGCAGGCTCTAAACTCCCGAAGCACTAAAGAAGTAAAGCCCTGCATTTTTGAGTGTCCTCTATTTTGATGGTCTCCCTTTCCAGCTTTCTTTCTTTCTTTCTTTCTTTTAAAAAAAAAGAGAGACTGGGTCTCACTCTCATTGTCTAGGCTAGAATACAGTGGTATGATCTTGGCTCACTGCAGCCTTGACTTTCCAGTCTTAAGTTCTTAAGTGATCCTCCCACTTCAGCCTCCCAGATAGCTGGGACTACAGGCATGTGCCACCATACATGGCCATTTTTTGTGTTTTTTATAGAGATGGGTTTTTGCCATGTTGCCCAGGTTGGTTGCAAATTCCTGGGCTCGAGTGATCCATGTCAGAGTGAAAAAGGAAAGAAATGCAAAACATGGCTTAACAGTTAGACAGGTTTATTTTAGAGAAAAAACCATGAAGGGGATTCTGGATTCTTGCCAATTTCAGTTAGAAGTGCTTTTTTTTTTTTTTTTTTTTTTTTTTAACAGACTAAGAGTATATATTGGTTTCAGGGTGAGGGGCCTTGTTATAAGCTTGGAATGTCTCTGTTGGGGGAGAAGTTTATGGTGGGTTAGAGTATCTCTGGGTAGATGGTAGGTTATCTTGGGGCTGACATCTTTCCAGCAGGAGGGTGGTTATCTTGGGGCTGGCATCTTCCTGGCTGGAGGGGGGGTTATCTTGGGGCTAGCATGTCTCTGGTCAGGAAGAAGTTTGGAATGTTTCTGGTTGGAGATGTTACTTGTGATTCATGGTCATGTTGACCTTAGCCATTAGGCTAATGCCCTTTGGATTTACGTGGTTTTTGATTAAGGTGAATTTTACAATGACAGCACTTGTCCAAGGTGGCGATGCGCCTGCTGTGTCAATCTTTTCACCTTGACCTCCAAAAGCACTGGGATTACAATCATGAGCCACCATGCCTGACCCTTCTTCAGCTCTTTTATATTGATCAATCTGCTCCATCCAAGATCAATGGAAAAAAAAAAAAGGCACTATCAATAGTGGATGGCCAAATGCAGGTCAGTTGCTTACTGATGTTGAGTGTATGTCAGGTGATGTGGGCAGAAGGAACATGAAGCATGACACCTTATTCTGGGAGCACTAAGTCCTGTTGGAGACACAACACTAACACAGAAAATGAGGGATAGTGAATCTCACAGGAAGGGTGGGCTACACCAGCCAGCGAAGTCTTCCTGGAGGAAGCAAGGCTGAATGTGATCCTTGAAGGTTAGGGCAAATTTAGGGTGAAGTTCTGAAGTGGGGAATCAAGACGCAGAAGCAGGCTGGACCTAATAAGGGAAGACAGACAATAAAGGAGGTGTACCGGGGCAGGGAAGGATACTGGTCGGGGTCGAAACGGCCTCGTGGTAGGAAATTAGTAGCTTTCAAATGTCAGATTTGGAACTGGGAATCTGAATGTAAGAGCAGCAGGAGCATTGCATGTATGTGGGCTGGTGATGGGTAAAGGAGTTCTGAGGACCTCTGGGCTGCTCCTGCACAGTGTGCTGGAGTGGCCAAGTGGCCAAGTCTGACTTTGTCACCAACTGTGTCCCCTGGGTAGGTTGTTAGCTTCCTAGGCCAGTCACCATTTCTTGATTTTAAACGTGGGGTAATGACCCCAACCTCCTGAAGCTGTTGTGACGATTGTCATGTACAAACATGGAGTGTGGTGCCTGATGGATAATTAGTGGTTGATAAACACAAGGTACCCAACAGGATGAGGTAGACCACACAGAGCAGCTGTGGGAAGGGAGACATGACTCAGCTTGAAGAGCATACCCTTTGTAACACGTCCTGAACAGACTCTTGAGCTTTAACAAAGCAGTGCAGAATCCAGACACACAGGCAGCCCCCATTCTGGACACCCATTCCTCAGCTGTACCCATCAGACCGCTGCTTTCAGGGAGCCGTGCCAGTGAGTAGCTGCCTTCCTTGGGGGAAGGAATTCCTAGAAAACACCAGAGCCTGCCTGGGCGGTATGTGACAGTCACAGAAGCCCAGAACATTTCATTACCTAAATCTGTGTACAGTTTGAAGACATTTAAAAAATGTTCATGCTGACTTGCTGTACTTCTCTGTGAAATCACTTTTTGAAATTACTCAGGAAATGAAAACATTTCCTCACGTTTTGATATTGAAATGCAGAAGGCATGGGTCATCCACGACTCCACTCTGGGCCTTCTGTGGTTCCTCAGGGCCAAACACAAAGCTTCAGAAACAAACACAAAAGGAACAATATCCTATCAGGGATTCTGTTGATGATGTACTTAAAAGTTATATTGTGTTTTAAAGTTCCATTATGAATGGAAATAATAGCCTCTGTGTTCACTTTTACTGTGCCTCAGTCAGACTTGAGGAAGCTTTACAGAGAGCAGGTCCTGGGATTCCCTGCCAGCCTGTTGGATCAGCCCCAACCTCCAAGTCTGTCTGCAAAGGCTGCTGTGAGAATGCTTCAGCAACTGGATCCTTGAAGAGGCGTTGAGTCTGCTGAGAATGAAATGTGTGTCCCTGAAACCTCTTGGCCCTATTGGGAAGTGTTTAGAAATTGGGATGCTGTCTCACTATTCAATTCACTGAAGAATCATCCCACAGTTGTCACTTGGGAACATACTTTTGAACATACTGGATAATTCTGCCAGGAAAAAAGTGAGCCTTTTGATAAAAGTGTAAGGACGATGCTCATGGCCCTGTTTTGCTCTGAGTCCTAGACACAGAGAACTGAACATTTCATGGCAAGAAGCTGGTGTTCATTTAAATGTACTCGGTGTTTATAAACATTATCTGTTTGTCCTGGCAGGAGGCTTAGAGGGGGGTGTGTTTATTTTACTCATAGGCAATTAAGCATTAGAGAGGCTTAGGGTCTTGCTAAAGTTACAGAGCTGGGAGGCAGAGTAGGTGCCCCACTGAAGAGGTCTTTCTCCCAGGACTGCTCTCAGATAATGCAGGGTGTGCCGGGCTAGTGCCTGAGCCTTGGGAAAGGTGAAGTCACTTTGCAGAGAGCAGTAGGCTGGAAGTCAGAAGACCTCTGCTGATCCCTGGTCTCAAACCAGAGTCCTGTGGACTCAAGCAAGGCAATTATAACATGAGGGAGTTGCACTAACAGTGAAAGCTCATCCAGTGCTCACCACCTTGAGAAGGGACTCGGCAATCCTCCTATAAGCTCCTCCACTCCTTCTCTCCGTAGTGCATTTCAGCCTCCAGGGAGGGTGACTTGGTGCTCCTCCCAGCTCAGGAGTTCTCATTGAACATGACGGCCAGGTGGCCAAGAACAAGGATGAGGGGTGAGTGGGTGGCAGGTGCAGATCAGCTTTTCTGGAGTCCACTAGATTCATCTTTTCCCCAGAGTGACCCCCTCAGCTGCAGCACGGCCGCCCAGGCTTCCTGGGGTGGGGTGGGGACAGGGGGTGTTGTCCGTTGTGGTTGTTCCCTGAACCATTATTTCACAGATATTAAGGCTTTTAAAAATGCATTTAAAGTCCAGTAAAGGATAATTGAAGTAACGAACAATGGCAACAGGTCATGGAGCTGGGAGACGGCCCAGCAATGATCCGTACCCACCATGGCCTGAAGGTGTCCTCACTGCTTTCTTGCTTCACCCTACCTTCCAGTTCAGCCTTCTCTTCAGCCTCTCTTCCCTTCTCACTCGTACCCTGGCTTCGTCTCCTCCTCTTCCCACTCACCTTCTGTATTGGAGTTCAGGTCCACTCTGATTTCCTCTGCACATTTTATATTCTTTGCTGAATCTCACTGTCCCCCAATGCCAGTGACTGAGGGCTAGCAGAGGGTGGGGTGAGCTCCGCCTCCGCATTCACTTCTCTTCACTGTGGCAGGGTTGGGGACATAAATCTTGTAAATTTAAGATGGGGTGGGGAAAAACCATGGTGATCTTCTACTCTAACTCTCCCCCCTAGAGAAGTATTTTTCGATGAGCAGTGTGCAGAATTATTTTGAATGGCACAAGGTGAACATAGCTATTTATAGCTATGTGTTTAACTGTATGTTAAAATGTGTGCAATCAGAACGTTACACCAATTATTTCATAGTTACAAGTAGTAATAGCTTAATACCAGGATAAGTCATTAAAATAGTTTATTCAAAGTCTAGTAAAAAGAACAAGGAGTAAATACAAGTAGAGTCCAGATACGGCAAGAACCCTCGGAGGTAATATGGGGATGACTAACATGTTGGAACTCTGCCCGGGAGAATCTGAAATAGAAGAGCTCACGCCTGAGAGAATGCAGCCGCTGCTGAAAGCAGCCCATGTGTTCCACATGAGAAATTCAAATTCTTCTCATTAACAAAATGTGGACTCATTTTTCTATCACTAATATCCTTTTGATTTTAATAGAGACATCAACTCTCAGCCCCGATGCCAATGTAAAACAAACACATCCTACACACATTTGACAGTCAGACCTTCCCTGCTAAAAACATGTATTTTCTAATCCAGTGGGGTGGAGTGTGTGGTAATTGTCTTTATCTAAGGTCAAAGACTCAGGAAGGGGCAGAGGCAAGCATCAGACCTGAGACTGTCTGACTTCAGAGACCATGCCCTTTCTCCTATTTTGTTAGAGGAGCTGTAAAGTCTCCTCAAATTCTGTGACTGGAATTAAGGGTATTTTAATTTCTCTCCATGCCCTTTGAAAAATAAAATTGACCTTATATTTTCCTGGGGCTGGCTGATTCCTCCAACTCTTGCAGGCATTTTAATTAGCATCAATTCCATGTATTCAAGGAAATGAATTTTTATTTCAAATGGTACAGGAGCCTCTAGAGGGAAGAAAGGGAAAGAAAAAACATATTAGCAAATGAAATGTTCAGTGCTCAAAACTCTAATTTAAAAATGCAACATAAGTGCCTAAATTAAGCAGCTAGGGTGCTGTGCAATATTAATACTGTATCCTTTAGTCTGTAGCAGTAATAAAGAAAAAGGCTGGAGACAAGCAGACAAAACCTTCCCCAGTGTCTGTGGCCCCAGGTTATTTTCAGGAGGCTCTCTTTGAATATGGAAATTGTCAACTTTCTGAAGTCTATTGAGGACACTGTCTTCTCCTTTGTCAGAGGTTTCACTTGTAGCAAAATGACTTTCCGTGAATGACGTTGTAGTACGTCAAGGATCCTACTGCAGCCAGGGCTCTGCTGGAACCAGCAGGAGTCAGTGGCATTTCAAGGTCTCAAAATGACTTAAGACCAAGACTGGTTATAGAACTTTAAGTGGATTTTATTGATGGTGTTACGCTCTCACCTTCTGAGAGGCATGCGGTATCTTTAACCCTTCAAGAGTCTTTAATAAAGATTCTATGAACTAAATTTCCCTATCCCCCTTCTGATTAGTTCTGTCTCTTCCTCAACACTGTACCGGAGCTGCTCGTATATTAAAGATGTCTGGGAGTTAGGAGCAATAATGGTAGCAATAATATTAATAGAGAGGTAGAACAAATAATAACTCGTAACATTGACTTTTGTTCTGAAAGTTCTTCCTGAGCTACTGCCATAAGGAGAGGACAGTTTCTGGAACGCTGTCTTGTCAGGTGGATGTGTCCCTCCTTTATTTTGATACTCCAGATTGCTTGAACATATTCTTTGATGCCCTCGGGCCAAAATAACCAAAATTATAAATTACTTAGCTTTTACATACCTTTAGTTAACAGGGACATTGTCTATGAATGTTTAACCCAGGAAAGCTCAGTGCCATTAGTGGAGAACTTAGAGGAAGCAGTTGGCTATCTACAATTACTCCACTTCTGATGATGTCATGCATTCTCTACCTTACATAATTTGCATCAGGTTTGGAGTAACCATCAATATTCTACTCCAACTATAAACATCTCCAGTTCTCATAAGTGTATGGAGACTTTGCCTGCATCCTGATTATGAGGTTACATGACACTAAATTTTCTGCACAAAAACAGAGGAAGAGTCCTTCGAAGCAAACACCTGGGAGTATTGAGACCATGTCAGTGACCAGTGGTGAACATCTGTGTCTCCTTAGTGCTATGTTTTCAAGGACAGTGACAGCCATTCTAAACCCTATAAATGAGTGCTGGGACTTGGAAGTAATTGAGTTACAAGCTGGCACCCACACTGTTGGTGAGCGGGTTGCTGTTTGTCTGTGATGGGCTCTTGTTTCCAACGATTGTGCACTTGTGTCAAGTTGCTCTCCTAGGAGATAAAGCACAATGGGTAGAAGAGAAAACTTAAGGACACTGGATGATGATTTACTCAGCTTCCTGGAAAAAGAAAAGCGCCTTTCTCAGAAAAGATTCTAAGGGAAAGTAATTTGATTTTACCAAATGACTGCAGAGCCCAGTTTTAGCGTTCTCTGCTTCATCATCCTCATGCCTTCCTGATCCCCAAATCTCATTTTCTCTTCAGTGTCCAGTGGTTTCATGCTGTCCCCAGCTCCCCCAAACAGCCAGGGGCATAACTAATTCTGCTTCCAACTCTTTCCCCTTTTCTCCCCCTCTGGCCAGTTCTATGCAATGCAAATGAGATTCTGCTTAGAAGTTTCCCAGTTTTTACAGAGGAAGGTTTCTGATAGTTCAATTGGCATTAATGGCTTATGATATGTTACATCTCTCAAGGGCATCTGTGACGTGCCAGAGGATCAATGTCATCCTTAGAAGGGAATGAAGCTCTGATGGTAGATTGTGTGGCACTGGAAGTCAGATGGTGGGGAGAGAATATCCTGGCAGGAGTGCTTTTCTGCTGTTCCATTTTGTTAAATTTGTCCCCCATTCTCATGACTCTTTCTTGAGATAGTTATGGAGAATTCTTCTAGGTCATGAACCAGGACCATATCAGCTAGGAACATTGGCTGGTCGTGGGCTTCAATGCAGATAGAGATCCATCAAAGCCTCTTTTGAAAACACCCAAAGCTAGGTGTGGTCCTTATGAGGAGCCTGGCAGTTGTCCCAGGCTCCTGATTCAGAGTTGATTCTGTTTTATCTCACAAAGGCTCTGTGATCTCTTTGTCTGGAACAGGAGGCTGTGCTGTGGGGGAAGACAAGAGGAAAAGAGGGAGTTCATATCCCCTTGGAATTGGGATTCTGTGTGAAGAGACATGGAAGAGGCAGTAGGCAGGCTAGGTCTAGACATAGTCTTGGTGTTGCAGGCTGGGGCTCTGGTTCTTGCTCTGCCACTAACTCTGAGTGGGCAAATTCCCTGGTTAAACTTAGGAGAACACCAAGTTCTTTCTCTAATCCTTGGTTTGTTCATCTATGAGAACAGGGGTTGGGCCAGCTGAGCTCTCAAACACCTCCCAGTCCCAATACTGGGTTCAATATTATAGAATTATTTCATCAAATGAGTGGACACTTTTTGAGTATTGATAATGTGCCAGGGGCCTTAAATACATTTTTCTAATATGACAACTATAATATTCCCTTCATTTTATACATGAAGGTGCTGAGTCTCAGAGGGTTTGGGTGACTTACGCAAGATCACAGAGTGGAAGTGCTGCGACTAGAGACTACCTGTCTCCAGCACAGTGGTCCTTTCTTCTTTCTACCCTCCCTTTAAACTGGACAGATTTAGCAGCCATTTGCTTTGGATTTTCTGTTTCCTTGCTGCAGCACCCTCAGCTTTACTTACAGCCTACCATTTCTCTTGTGATTGCCTTGATAGGAATAATGCTCATAGCAGCGATTACACTTCAGTTCTGACTATGTGCCCTCAAACAGTGTACAATCAAATTGAGGAAATTAGACATACTAATATGAAACATTTAGGCTTCAAATCATTCAATTAAACTTGGGTGCAGACCAACTCCCTTTGTTAAGCCTTGGTTTCTTCTGAGTATTGATAATGTGCCAGGGGCACATGCACATGCATACATAGTTGCATATTAAACAATGTTGGTCCCACTCCGTGTGCTTTCAAATTTTAGAAAAGAAGTTGATGGAGTGGGCCAGAGAGCTTACATACACCCTCCTCCTCTCAACTTTCCTCAATTGCAGTGCAATCACTAGGCTGAAAGGGGCTGATACTAAAATCTACAGATGGGATCCACTGAATAATTTGTGTAGTTGTATATTTTTATTGTCACAGGTGTTTGGAGTTTTCAGGAAGTGATTTAAGATTAGGAGATAAAAAATGTAATTATTTCCCCCAAATGCAAATGGGCAGCTTTGATTATGTTGGATGTGAGTTCTCGTATTTTTGTTCTCCATCTAAAGTACAAATGAAACTTTCATTTCTCTCAGAGGAATAGTAGGAAATAATTTCCCAAATGGTTAAACAATGCCATGATATAAGACATTGGACAAGAATATTCCTGAAAACAGCATTGGGGAGATAATACAAGCTGAATAAATTTGTCTATTCAGCATAACGGCCAATAATGGTGAGAGCGTAGAGTGAAGAAGAAGAAACAAAAAAGAAGCTTTATTTTGTGCAAGCAGAAAAGCTAGTTGGAGGTTTCAAGAATGCCACAAAGCAATCCACAGTAAATATCACAACTCAGGTGGATACTTCTACAGACTGGGAGATACCTATTTCTGCAAATCCCCATCATTTTTGCAACTACACCAGGCCTTCCACAATCCAAGTTATTTTCTACCAACTTCTGCAAAGATGGTACAATCTGCAAAGTTAGAATAAGCTTTTTCCACACCATTAAATTTTAACATTTCACATTTCCAAGTATTTGGCTACTAACACAGCATTACTTTTAATGAGAAATCTCAAAGCTGATTTCTCGCCAGCTGTCACTGTTGAATTGTTTGACGTTAAATCCTTCAGCAAGACTGACAGAGGGAGGGAAAGAGCTGTAAAGTGACATTAATTGCTTAATCAAAATATGTTAGTTTGGAAATGTATAGACATTGCATATTTACTATTTTGAAGTCAGTATTTTTTTTCCCCCCGCTGGAGATTTTATTCATTCCCCTGGCTTTAGAGGCAATTACTAAATACTCAAAACCATGAAATCCTGAATGCAGTTCACCGTTTTATAGTAGACATGAAGTCCCTTGTCTGCCTCCCATCTGGTTTCCAAATACCTTACTCCATGGATTCTGAGTTACTGAGCTAGACTTAGTGCTCCTGGAAGTTTTGTTGTTATTATGTGAAAGCATTAGGAGTTTGAATGCTGTCCCAGGAGCAGCGGTGAGAGCTAAAATTGACTGGACAGCCATGTCAGAAAAGTGAAGACACTACCAGGCCAAATCACAAATCCAGGCCTATTCCACAGGCCCAAGGCGTACTTAAAGGTGAGATCACACATGGACATGGGAGGTGGTGAGAGGCAAGGATGGAGGTGGAGAGCCTCGTGATGGGCGTGCCAGATGCCACGGTCTGGAGAGGGACTGTGGTCCCAGAGAATCTGCTGGTCCATGTGTGGCTCAGAGAATCTCATTCAATTACCGTTTTCTCTGTTAGGGCAGATTTTAATAAACAAGAGAGTGAAAGAGTGGTTGTCAGTTTTTAAGGAGCTTCCCGGAAGTCCTATTATGAGTTTCCTAGGGCGGCTGTAACAAATTACCAGGAACTGCATGGCTTAAAACAACAGAAATGGATTCTGTACTGTAAGCTCTGGGGAGCAGGACTGGGTCCCTGGAAGGCTCTAGGGGACAGTTTTCCTTGCCTCTGGTAGCTTTTGGTCTGACTCCAGGCATTCCTTGGCTTGTGGCTGCCTTGCTCTAATCTCTGCCTTTGTCTTCACATGGCCTTCTCTTTTCCATGTGTCTCCCCCTTGGTATCTTATAGGGACTCTTGTCATTGAATTTAAGGCCCATCTGGATAATCCAGGATGATTTCTTTCCTAGATTCTCAGCTTCAATACGTCTGCAAAGACCCTTTTCCCAAATGAGAACACATTCACAGAGGCCTTGTTGTGGACATACATTTTCAGGGGGCCAGTACTCTACTCACTACAACTGCCGAACTGCTGCTACTTTCATCTCATTGGCAAGAACTGGGTCTCGTAGTCACCTCTGTCTGCAAGAGAGGGTGAGAAGGTATATTTATAGTTGGATGCATTTCTGCTACAGAATTCCTCTCAATGTAATGCTGCGGGTTCAGTTAGAGCTGGCACAGCATATAAAATCTATTTGCCAACCCTGAAGAAAATGCCAGTCACAGGTTAAGGGGCAAGTTGAACGTAGGAGTCAAAGATGGATTTAGGAGACTGGGATCAGCTTCTGTTGGTCAGGCTCTGGGTCACCTGTAAGATGTTCCTGAGGCAGCAGCACATGCCCTCATTACCTACTTTTCTGGCAGTGGATAACCGGGTGTTACAGAGCAATGGCTGGCAATGCTGGATGTTGGCCACCCTCTTTCTCCTTTCTTTTCCTTCCTCCTGGGAGGTCACATAGTTTTTTTTTTTTTCTTCTCACAGAAACTCTTGCTTACATATATGCTGGATTACCCTTTTTAAAATCCCACACTGTCATCCTTTGTAAGTTGCATTTTTTTTTTTAACCATGCAACTTTTGTAAATTCTTTGTTTCTGAAAGTCCTAACCCTCTATTTATCCTGATGACTCCTCTCATTGTTGGCTGTGAACTCACTTCCTTCTTGACTTGACATAGCACAGTTTTTTTGTTACTCCCCTTCTTCTCCCTCGCCTCCACCATACAATGTGGAGTTGGCTTCCCTCCCAAGCCCCCTGGCTGTGGACTGTATCAAGGTATTACAATTACCGCCAGCATCCCTATGCCAATGCTACCTCATCTTCCACTTATTAACATAAGGCAGTGATCAAGGTGGGCACCTTTTTCTTAAGCAGAAAATGATTTAAAATGTTGCTTTCAGCATTCACTTTTAAACTCAAAATATACAAGGGAAGGACTAAACACTGTAGAATTCCTTTAAGTTCTCTTTAAAACATGACCTGGTGATAGAAAAAGTATAAATTTGCAGTCACTAGAAGGCTTTATTTTCTTTTGCTTTCCTAAATGTTCTCTGATTTCCCCAGCCTCCCACACAGCCCACTCAGGATCCAGGCTGAGTGTGGGGCACACACATAATTCTGTCTGTGGGTGGAGGATGATATCACGCATGTGTACAGCAGAGGTGGGCTGTGAGGCTTACATTCTAAAAAGTTGAGATAGGCATCACCAGCCAGGAGGTTGCTGTATAGTGTTGTGAGATTCCCTAAATCCTGAAGTGATGGTTCATGTGGCTCCAGTGCCCATGTGTGATTATAGTCACCTCTGCTCTCAAATTTTGCCTTGATGCTCCTGGAGAGGTCAAGCCTGTCTTTATTGGTAGCACTGGTGCAGTCCCTTGTAATTGGGATCTATCACCACAGGCCCTTGTGCAAGGCACAGGGAAAAGCAAGGCTGTAGGAACCCTGTTAGAAAAGAAGTGCCTGGTAAACTGGGGTCGCACTGGGTTTCACTCATCATGTTGGGAACTATTGGTTACATGTCCTTTAGCTATTCTTTTATTTGTAAAATGCTGTTGATAATGTCTATTAGGATTTTTATAAGAATCAAATGAGGCAGTGTTCCTGGTACATAGCAGGCACTCAGTAAATGTGAGTTCTGTCCTTTACCCCTTTCCCTACCCTCCAATGGACTGTACCGTTCATGCTGGCCATACACTTGACCACTGCCATTTTAATAGTCACCAAGCAATAATAGTAATATTCATATTGATGATTACTGCATATGCCAGTGTATATATGCATTAAAAGGTTTATATGCATATCATAGGAATTCAGGAAAAGCTGAACCATGACTAGACATCAGGTGGGACAGACAGTGAAGTCGCTCCCAGGTTGGGCAACTCTTATATGCCTCTTTCTCATGGTTCTTAAATTTCCTTTGTGCATTTGTGTCTGTCTTTTTTTTTCCCCTCTCAGCTAGCTTCCCTGCGTGAGCTTCATAATGACTTTGGCTCTGGGTACTAGTCAGAATAGGCCAAGTTACACTGTATGACAAACGACCTTCCAAGTCTCAATGGTATGGTAAACTAAGAGTTTATTTGTCATTCTTGCCAAGCTTGGTGTGGGTTGTTGGTTTTCCCAGGACAGCTCTATCCTAAGGCATGGTTTAGAGCTTCAGGCTGCTCCGTCTTATAACTATGTCATCTGGAACATATGGCCAAAGGGAAGGGGTGGAAACGATGGAAAAAGGCACAACTGCTTTTAATGGCACTGGCCCAGAAGTGAAACAACTCAGTGCTGCCCATGGTCCATTGGCCAAAACTAGTCATGTGGCTGCAACTCAGTTGCAAGGGAGGCAGGGGCATGTAGGAGACTACAGGGATATTTGGGGAACATGAACTCGCTCTGCCATACTCTGCGTCTACAAAGTCTTAAAAAATCTAATGTCTATAGCTAACTTCTAACTTCCCTGAGGATTTCTTAGTTCAAATTCTTGATGAAAGAGGCCATTTTCTAGGTCCTAATTTCAAGTCAGACCATACACATCATACAGAGGTTGCCAGCCAGAAAATAGGCTTCCTATAAACAGCTGTCCACACTTGGGCCAATTATTTGTGATAAGGAAGGACACAGTCAGGTGGCCTGCTACCTTGGCAGCAGCTGTGTTAGGGACATGTCCTCTAAGAAGGAGTTGTAGACAGAGTTGACATCCCCAAAGAGAAGTTGTACCAAGGGACTTGGTCTGATCTCCCATGGACCATCTAGAACCAACAGTCCATGATTTGGGGTCAAGAAGCCTGCTGTGCTCCGGCATTATTTCAGGCAGCCAAAAGCTTGTAGCCATTGGCTTGGGTCTCATAGTGACTGAGCAGGTGACTTCAGGCCCTTGGAAAGCAGGGCAGGGGGCACATCATGAGATATATTGACAAGAATCTTGCCTCTGATTTCAAGTCAAAACTTTAAAGGTCTTACTGTGAGTTGCCTGGCAAGATTTCCCACAAGCTGGAGGTCATTTCTTTATATAGACGTAAAAACTCAACTGAAAGCCATTGTCTTCTATGACCTAAATGACTCTGTTGTTGCTTCACATTGTTAATGATACTGGTATGAGAGACTGGGGAGCAGAACTCTCAGATCCATCCAGGTGATGATGGAGGTGGCTTGAAAAGAAAACTCTAGTTGCAGTAGTTAGACATACGAAAACACAGAAGAGTTACATGTTGACCAGTAGTTGAAAGAGCATTGAAGTCAGACTGGTCAAGAGATCCCATACTCCTCCAGGTCCAAAACTTTCTGTGTGATAAGCAATTGACCCAACCCTTCTGACCTCAGTTTTCTTACCTTTCAAATAGGGATATTAACATCAACTTTTCTTTGGAGAATTTGAAATTAAGTATGAAAATTACATGACTTACTGCCTCCAAGAGACTAGCTCATCAATTAAAGGTGGAAACTAGCATTATCATTTCATTGTGCTCTTAAGGCAGATTTCTCCTGAGACTGACCATGCTCCCAGTGCCTGAGCATTGCTTATAGCTTAGTCTCTAAGGTTGCAGCAGCTGGGCAGAACACCTTGAGATAATCTTGCTTTGGTGAGAGGCTGGTCTGCACCTTTAACCAAGCCGGGATTGCTAACTTCCACATTGCCTTCTCACTGTCTTCATCACTCTCTGCTGCGGAACTGAATGAGTGATGCACAGCTGACTTCCCGTGGGTGGAGAAGAGGTAGCTACCCCTTCCATCCTGTGCTTTCAGAAGAGACAGGAAGCATTTGTCCACAATTTTCTCTCAACCTCCCACGACTGCCATATTGCCTCCAATTCCATCATCATAGGCTCTTTGTGACTTCATTTAGAGATAATACGTTTAACTTTCCATCAGCAGCATTGATAAATGAGTTCTACGTTCATGTAGTTTTTAGGGTCCTTTTGAAGAAAATGTTGTTGCTGTGATCTCAGAATCCTAGTCTCAATATATCAAATTAAGTCTAAACTGGTTAGTATGCTCAGCCATGTCTAGATTGTCAAAGATAAAATACAGACTAGTTCCCAGAAGTGATAGATCATTTCCCCCTTGTTTTCTGTGCCTTGTTGAAGTCTGGAAGAATCACAGCCAATGCAACAGGCATTTATAGAGCACCTATTATGTACCTTGTCCCAGTTGGGCTCTGAAAGAGTTTATAGACTAGTTAGGGAGAGAAGATAAACACATAAAAAAGGGATTCTCAAGACAGGGGTTTTGAAACAATAGAGAATAATACCTGCCAGTAATTGAAAACCTGTGGCATTCTGATCTCCAGAAAACTAGGACACGATTGGTGGAGAAGGTAGGGGTAACTGTGGAAGCTGATTAGAACTTTATCTTCACCGTGTTCTTATCAGGGAACAAGGAGATACTTGTTCACATTAAAGACTGGTAAATTTAGCTGGAATGGAAGGAATTTTGCAGCTTTAATCAGAATATTGCCAACTTGTACAGTTCACTGTCATTCAATTAGTAAGGATATCTTTCCCCTCTGCTGACTCCAGTGGTAATAAAGATTGAGTTGCACCCTTAAAAAGATGACCTGGATTTTTCCAAAGACAGTTCCTCCCACCTGCCCCCTCCTTCATAGAGCAGCAGGCTGGGAGCACAAGAGAAAGAGATAAACTCTCTGAAGTATACCACCCACACTTGGAAGATCATTGTTCTTAAAGCAAGAGCTGGCAACAGCCGAAGTTTCTATTCTGTTCTCAGCACAAGTGTTAGAAAAGACCTAGACTTCTTTCTTTGGTGCCAACTAAACAATGCTCAGTTGAGAGGAGCTCCTCCTTTTCTTGCTACTCACCCTAATGCTATTGACGAAGACCATGGTAGAGTTGGTTTGTGGCTGACTGTACAGCTATGGCAAGTGTGCAAAACAATAATTCTAGCTTATACAAAATGCACACTCATTTACCCCAGAAAGTGTAGCTGTCCAGAACTTAAAGGAAAACTCAAGTCCAAAAGAGAAAGTGTTGCTGAAAATTTTTTAAAAATTAAAAAGGCGAGGTTAGGTGTGATGGCTCACGCCTGTTATCCTAGTAGTTTGGGAGGCCAAGGCAGGTGGATCACTTGAGGCCAGCAGCTTGAGACCAGCTTGGCGAACATCATGAAACCTCATCTCCAGTAAAAATACAAAAATTAGCATGCATGGTGATGCATGACTCTAGTCTCGACTACGCGGGAGACTGAGGCACAAGAATCACTTGAGCTTGGGAGATGGAGGTTGCAGTGAGCAGAGATCATGCCACTGTACTTCAGCCTGGGCAACAGAACAAGACTTTGTTTCAAAAGTAAAAAAACAAAAGACAAAACCTGAATTTATGGTGGTAATATAGAAGAAATCTTACTCCAGGACAAGGACTGTGGTGTTCTATTCAAGTCTTGTGATATTTTCAAGTTTTGGTTAAGCAGTGACTAACAGCAGTTAAGAATTAGTGAGAGAGTAACATGTTTATCAAGAGACATTTCTTTAAATTCATCCTCTTAAGATTTATCATCTTTAAGCAATCTCTTCTGACTCTAGCTGCTTTATTAAGGTTGCTGACAAAGTGCATTCGTATGCCTGTTTATACCTATGCTTAGGACAGACCCTTGGTTGAACATCAAGGCCTTCAGCAAGGCTCATGCCCAGTGAGCACAGTTCCTGGAAAGAAGGCATCATATCTTAAAATGGCCATAAACTCTCACCCCAAACATTTAAAGGGCCAGCAAGTGACATGCATTTGGTAGTTATTGTAATAACTAGAGATTGGATAGTAGCCTCTGTCTCCTCCCTCCTAGGCTGCCATCCTCATTGAAGGTTAGCACAAATACGTTTTCTCCAAAGCTTCTCGGTATTCTCTCCCCTCCTCAGAGCACGTTGAAAGCTTTGACTGCCTACTCCTAGGACCTGGGCATCTATAGTAGTTGAATTTCTTAGAGTCATTCACTGGGCAAACATTTACCCAGCATCTAATCTATGCAAGGCTTCTTCCATGATGCAGACTTATTACTGGGGAGTGTGAGGCAGGGTGGGATGCTGTTTCATTAGACCGCAGGCACCATGGGCCCCAGCTTTCCAATGACTGTAAGATGCGGAAGGCCTCATCGATACTTAGCAATCCTATCTTTTGTGTACAGGACAAGCACCCCAGCCTCAGGGACCTGTTTTCATTTTGTTCCTCAGTATATGCTCTAGCTCTGAGAGAGGGCCGTTGTGGATTGGTCTGCTGGTGTGCAGCACATAGGACTCTCTGAGCAGAAGTCACACTCGGTACCTAAGAGGTGATAGGGCCTGAGTAAAGTCTCCTTCAGTGTGGAAATTGTCTCCTGCGTAGTCTGCAGAGGCTGGCATGGTGGGCCTGGTTTTATCTGCAGAACATGGTGACTTCCCTAGGAAAGATGATGGCTGGGGGCCTTTTCCTTTTAAATAGCCATGTGTATAGGTGGCACCCAGAGCTGCCTTACATAGTCAGATCTGGTCTTTAAAGACCTGGTGTTTGTTGTTCTGCTTTCTCCTTCTTACAAACAGTCCAACCCTGAGCAGCACACCTTCCCAGAGTAACAGATTCCCTGAGTAACAGGTAACCAGGACCTATTTCTATTCTGGAGAGAAGCTGCCTCTTAAGTAACTTGCATCATCCTTAACATATAGTTTCCCCTGACAGCTGATCCTAGGTACCTCCCCAGACCCTTCCAGAATTTTCCCAGGAAGGAACAGATTTGATCAAGAAAGGCTTCTTCCCATTGGCAAAGTGAGCACAGCCTCTGTCTTGGTCTTAAACCTGAACCGTGCAGGACAGATGTCCACTGCTTCTGTTTCTCAGAATGAGGTGTCCCTGACACACAGATGGAGCAAGAGGTGAGGTCTCAGTTCTTCCTAGGATCCTGTGGCCCTCTTTGTGCCACTGTAGGGAAGCACTGCTCACAGCCTCACACTGCCTGCTTCTCTCTGGAATTCTAGGCAGTGGCCTTTTCCAGAAGACAAGGTCCCTCTCCAGGATGGCCCACAGAAAAATGGGAGAATCAGGTCTCCCCCAAAACCACCATTCCAGGCTGGACAGTCTGCAAGGACCTTGTTATTCAAACATAATTTACATAGAAAAAGGGTCATCTACAAAATGAATCTTCATCAAAGCAAAAGAGCAAAATTTCTTGGTAGATTTTTAGAATACTATTAAGAAAAATTTAAAATCATGAAAACATGCTAATTACATCTTATATTTAACAAAATTATAATTGTGCCTGTGTGCTATTTTGGTGAAGTCAAGTGCTAAATATTTCTTTGCAATACTTGTGTTAAGCAGCAGGGGGGATATTTGAGTAGGAATTCACTTTATAAGTGATCGTTCAATTAGTGGCATGACGATTTGTCCTTTATAAATATAATCTCACTACTGTCTGGCGTTACAGATAAAGATTTTAAGAGGACTAACAGTCTATATGAATCCTTTTGCTGAATGCTGGGACAGCTGAAGAAAAGGTAGACATGAATGGACTAGAGGGCTCCCAACATCAGAATTTCTAGAGTCCACGTGGTCCTCTGTGTTGACATCTGCTTGGGAGCCTCCACATCCTGTCCTGGCTCCCCACCATCTTTCCCTAAAGTAGCCTGCCCTTTGTGGTCTTTAAATCTTCACCCACATAACAGATTCCTCTCCACCCTTTCTCCTAATATGAAAGGGTATCTCTTTTCCTGGATCCACTCCCCTTTCCCTAGCCTTTCTGAAGCTGGTATCATTCCAACAAAAGCAGCTCCTGATGTCATGGTTGCTCCTTAACACCCAAGAACAACTCCAGAAAAGAGTCTTGCAGGGTGGATTTTCAGCGGAGGGTGTTCCTGTCATTTCACCCTCAGTGTGAGTGCAGACTCACCTGGGTCTTTAAGCATAGGGCCTGTTGAATCAGACATCTGCATATTTGTCTCTCGAAGGGAATATTAATACTGTTCTGAGTACAACTGTATCTAAACCCTGCAAGTAGAAGAAAAGTTTCCTGTTTGTCTCATCGGTCAATAGCACCCCCTTCATGTGCAGTCCATAAAGTCCACTGACAAAGTAGAATTTGGTTCCTTGCCTCTCCACCCTGGGGCTGAACTGAGGTTATAAAAGTCACATCACTCTCTAAGGCTGCTTCCCTCGTTATCCCAAGAGTAATAGATGCATCATTTCACTTGGGATTCATGAAACTATTTTGTTCTTCTCAGCTTTTAATTCTCACAAGACTACAGAGACATAGGTGTCCATCTCTCAGTTAGATAGCTAAGAAGACAAGGCTCAAAAAAAGTGAGAGTTCTCTGAGGCAGTGCCTCCAGCCAGTAGGCAATTTGGGACCTCAGTCTGAGCCGAGTCCATTGTTCTCATCATGCCATTGTGCCAGAGCAATGAGTGGTTGATAAAGGACACCCTCATGAAAGAGTGGCCTGTTGTGTTCTAGGAATGATGTGTTCCTCTTCAGTATGTAGAGAATATAGAAATTACTTTTTTTTAGACAGCATCTTCAGAAATGTTATCTACGCATCCAGTGGTTCTGCAAATACAGGTAGAACCACCATATCATCAAGTTCCGGAGCTGACACTGACCGTTTCCAACATTCAGTCATAACTTGCGTGGGCGAAATTGAAGTGTGCTTGGCATAGAATATGTTTATTCTTTTGAGTGTTAAGCCCCAGTTCTTAATACCATATCATACGCAATTCCTTAGAAGTCAAAGTCTCCATTATACTTGTTCAAACCATAAGGAGAGAGCTCTTTACGGATTTCTGCAGCCCATGGAACATGGGAAGCCTGCCAAAGCGGCAGTGGGGCTGAATCCACCCCTCCCTGCCTCTCTCCATTCCTTTCCCAGGCGTGTTCCTCCTCTGTAAACTTGCTACTATCCTTGCAGCTAGAAGTCCCATTTAATTTATTGTTTTTGTTGTTCTTGTTTTAAATAAAAAGAACTTTAGTGGAGTCGTTCTTTGGCTTCAAAATACTCCAGTCTCAAGTTTACAGTCAAGGCCGTTAAAGGCAAGATAAGCCTGGGATTGGGCTTTGGAATTTGCTGAGATGTACCTTGTTTCATCTGGTAATTATTTTGTTTTGTTTTTGTATTTTAGAAGTCCCATTATTTTACAGTAAGAAGCATGCATCTAAATATGCTATGTTCCCTCTTTGGACATGACCACTTTAGAAAATGAGCCCAGAGAAGGAAATTCTTCAACCAAAGGAAAAGGATGGAGTCAGCATTTGTTGTAATCCCTGCTAAGTACCAGGCACTGGGAGAGCTCCATTTATGCCCTCTCAGAGAGCTGCAGAGAACACCCTATGAACTGGGTATCATGGTTCTATTTTAAAGGTGGGAAGGAGTGCCTCAGAGGGGTGAAGTATCTTGCTCAAGCCAGGCAGCCATGAAGTGGAAGCACTTGGTTTTGAACACAAGAGTTTGGGATAGGTGGAAACCTAGGCACTGTGGTTCATGGCTTAGGGAGTTAATTCTGGGCATGTGAGTCTTTATGGGGTCTCAGCATGTTACACATGTACATGTCTAATTTTTCTTCCTTGCCCCAATATAATGAGAGAAGATGACCTGCACCATTGCCCCTTACCTAATCTCAGGCTACTGGCTCCAGGGTGGTTCTCCCTACTCTCCCAGAAATCCAGCTATTCCTGTGGAGCATCACATTCACCTCCTGGAAGAGCCGGGAGTCTCAGAACAGGCTGCTCACAGCGTCTCTGCATAGCTGCCTGGGCGAGACGGACTCAACTGAACCATGCCCTCCAGAGCCTCGATGTGTTCTAATTGGCAGAGGTGCTCTTGCCTGGCTGGGGTGATAATTGGCCCAGGCTCGGGTAAAAGTAGGTGAAGAACCTCCCTTCCTGTTGGCTCCAGAAGCCAGCGGTGGATATAGTGGGGTCATGGGCTTTTTATAAAAAGACTGCTCCTTGGTCTTTTTCAAGGCTATTTTGATTTTAGGAAGTCTCCGTAATGTCTGTGCTCTATGAAAGCACTGAGGCCTGTAGAGCTCTTTAGAGGAGATGGAGAATTCTTAGGGAAGTTAGGAAGTTCCCAGGGTTGGTGGAGAGGCCAACTCTTTCCAGCAGAAGAATTTTCTGGTGACGCAGAGACAGGACCAAGGAATTCACCCAGAGCAAAAGGGGCCATGCCTGAGGACTTGGATTTCGTATGATCTAGTCAGGGGGCCATACTCCAGTCCCAGCTCTGTAATTAACATCTGAGTGACCTAGTCCAAGTTATGCTCCTCTCTGTGGCTTGTTTTCTCTGCTCACCAGTGAAAACACATGTGTTAAAGGCTCGCCAGGTTTCCTTGATCACAGTCAACCCTCCCACTCTGCCATGTGCTAACCCTCGTCAGCCTTCCCAGGACTGTAAATCTCGATCATTTATGCCAACTTCATGCCAAGTTTTGCTAAAATTGTCTTTATTCTAAAGGGGTGGCAATTTCAAGTTACTATCACCATTCCTCTTAAAATCTGCAAATATTGGAACAATTCCACCTTAATCAGATTTTACCTTTTTCGGTCCTTTTATTTTGAGGCACATACTATTTAGATGAGTCAGGACTTCCATGGGCTTTTTAATTAGGATGAAGTTCAATTCCCAAGTGGATGTTAAGATGACTGACACCTTCCTTACAGAGCTACCTACTCCCTGATTATTAACATAGGAAATTTTAAAGATCGGGGCATGAACTACTCTCTAAAAGAAACCTCAGAGCATATTTTCACAGTAATATTTTGGCAGCAAGCAAAGAGGGAAATGTAAATATTAAACATCATGGGGCATTTTGTTATTGAATTAAGAAATTTCTACATTTCTGTAGAGGATACAGAACTTTGATTCTGAGATCAGGACTTTTCACTTTTCTCTTCCTTCAAAAACTCTTATTTACTCTGTTATTAGAGAAAAAAACTAAAAAAACTAGCTATGCATGTTCTAAAGTAATTCCCTTGGAGGGTAGATATATTGCTGCAAACGCTGGGATGATTCCTCATTATTTCTATTGCAGATCTAGGGAAGCTACGGTTCCTTGAAGTTTGATGCTTTGCAGGCACACAGATAGGGAAGGGCTTGCTTTTCTAACTCAGTTCAGGCTTCTCTCTGTTGCACTTCAGCCTCTGTATGCCCACCTGGAAGTCCTACCTCCAGCCAGATATTAAACCTTCGTGGAGGACGCGTGTTGGCTTCTCTTTCTTTCCTCATGGCCCCTAGACCAAGATGGGACTTGCAGTTGGCTCCCAGGAAGAAAATCAGGCCACTTTGATTCCAGAGTCATTGTCCAGTTTTCGGTTGTGGAAACACAATCCAGACTGTAGCTTGTCCAGGTTGTACTCCTAGAAGGATCCTGGGCTCTTCAACCCCATTCTCCTATTGTTCTCGGGGGAAGAAGCTGCACATCCAGGGTTTAATGTGTGTCACTCTATGCTTCCTATCTCATGGCTATTCATTCTTGATGTCACTGCTATTCCAAGGGGGCCAGTGATTTTATTAGACAGGCTGCAGTAGTCCTGTACTCAGTGTGACATCTCTATGCCCCCTGCCCCCACAGACACAACCCCTTTCTCACTCCATGCATCCATTCTTCTTGCCCTCCCTTCTCCATCTGAATTGTGTCACTGCTCATCTCCCCTGGCCAAATCTCCGAGTCCATGCTGAAGAGTTCACAAGGCAGACTTAGTGAATCTTCATCTTTGTTTTCCAAGTCAGACAGGTGAACTCTCCAAAAGAAACATGAGCCACTGGAGCAGGCTACCTGGAGAGACCTGGCAAACAGGGGCCACCTTGAGACAACCCCTGAAGCCATGTGGTGGAGGAGCAAACTCTCTGTTTAGGCCTGAGCCAGGGTACCCCAGTGCAGCAAAGTGCCCCCACCTGTATGGAGGAACACCCTCTCCACAAGGGTTCCCTTTTTATTTGGGGTGCAGATCTTCTCCTGCCCCCAGCTCCTGATCAGCAACACATCTGTCTGTAAGAGCTTGCCTTATACCTACAACCTATGTGTTCCTGGGGCCTACAAGAGGAGTAAAAATGGCCCATCCCTTAAAACAGTCAAGATACAGTTGAAAAGACAAGGTAAATGTGCTTAGAACAGCTAGAGAGTATCATCATCATTATTTATAGAGTGTTCCCCTCTACACCAGAAGCCACTGTGATAAAAACCTCATAAGCATGATCTCATTTAATTTTTAGAATGTCTGGAAGGTGAATTCACTCTATTATAGATGATGAAACTGAGGTTTACCAGAGTACAAGTGACTTACCCCTGACCACAGAGCCAATGGTATGCAAAAATGGGCTTCAGACCCACAGTCCAACCCTGCAACCTATGCTCTACTCATCTCACAACACAAAAGTATATGCAGTTTGCAGGTACCAAGCGTCACTGCTATGCCTTGGCTCAAAACCCAGTGAAAGAATTGGAAGGAATTCTTCATTTTGTTGAAACCAACATTTTCTTTAAAATGGAACACATTCATTTCCTGCTCAAGAAGACAAGAAAGGGCCGTCTTGATGAAATTTTCACTTTTGTTCCATGAGGGGGTGGCAATGAAAAGAGAAACCATCCTTTTAACTACCTGTCTTCTAAGCGATTTCAGGAACACCATTATTTTTGGAGCTTATTTTGCTTTTGAAATTGTAGATGAAGTGAGGTTACAGGGAAGAGGAGCAAATATTAAAAGTGTTTTTTTTTCTACTACACTCCAAATAATGACTTTTATTCTAAATTTTCAGCAGTAGAATATGCGTTTGTAAATCCCATAATAAGGCAGGTTATAATTCACTGGAGTGTATCTTCATGGGGAAATGTCAATGAGCAAGTGGTGCAGACGCAGACAGCCCTGCACCTGGATATGACGAACAATGCCATGAGCTCCTTCATAAGTCAGTAAATGGGAAAGTATTTATACCTTTGTCAAATATGGGCGAATCTGAAGGCTGGAGTTGCTCTAACCTCTGGCTTCTTATGGGTGCACGCAGTCCAGGGGAAATGCTAGATTTTAAGCAGAGGCAGGATGAACTCGTGCTGTGACTGCTTGTCTGACCTGGCAAGCACCATGGTGAGACAGAGAGAGCAGACAGTCTGCCCTTTCGAGCTCTAGGCAAATCCTGCTGGCTGATGCTATGAAAAGGTAAATTTGAAAACCTCTCTCTGCTTTGCAAACATGCCTTTAGAGACACAGCATGAGAAAAGCACGCCATAAAAATCCCTTTGTGGCTGATTTTCATTTAACCAAACTAAAGTGCAAATACTTACTACAGAAAATGGCTCATAATCTGTAGTGATTTCCAGGACAGGCCCTAAGATGCCAGAACCATCCTTCTCATGGCTGCCTTAGTGTTCTGCTGAAGCCAGTTCCTTCCAGCTTGTGGGAACCAATTGTTAAATATTCTGATTTTTTTTTTTTTTTGAGCCAATTGTTAAACTGCAAGTGGCTTGAAATTAGCCGTGGTTGGAATTTTGCACCATGGAAATCGGCAAACACTACAAATTGTAATTTCTTTTCTCCCACTCCCCACTCCTGCCCTTGCAAGAGAGCCAGTTTACTAGCACTCCGCTGTGCCTACTTGATATCAAAACCACTGTGCCTAACTGATATCAAATTCAGAACATCCAGCAGCAAGCCAGACTGTGCTCCCCAAAGGTCTGCAGAGAGACTCTCTGAAGCCTAGGGGCTGGCCACAGAGTGCCTGCAGACTGGGTACAGACCCCAGCTTGCTCTCTGGCTGTGGCAGTCTTGGTCTTCAGTATTGTTTCAAGATGGGAGTTGCTTCCAAATCTCAACCATGGCTTCTCACAGACCCCTCGTCTGAGCCATCTCAGACAGGTGCCCTTCCCCATCTCCTGTCCTACCCTTGGCACCAGCTACATTCCTTTCTGCCGCTATTCTGTGTGTCAACACCATTTACAACAGTGAGAAACTGAGCTGTGGGGTTTAGGGTTTCAGCTGCATATTTCCATTTGTCTTAGGTTAAAATTTTAAGACTCCTGGAAAGCATCTTATTTACCTCCATATTAACCCTACAAGTTGAGTATAATCATTCCTATTTCACAGACAAGAAAACTGAGGCAGGGAGTGCCGAGATACTTCATGCAAAATCATGAAACTAATTGATAGTAATGCGTGACCATCAGGTTGAGCAAAAACATCGATTTTTAAACAATGAAGTGGGTGGAGCAATTGTGTGGGTGTATGTATGTGTATACATATGCGTATGTCATATACTACACTATAAATAAGTGATACAAAGTATGGGAAGTTATTCGTAATTGTGGGAAATCCCCCCAGCTCTGTGGGATAACTCTTGGATCAGGCCAGTGAACACAGGACTGGCATGCTCTGGGGATCTGGTGATCTGCAATAATTTACAAACCGCCTCTGAGCAGAGATGCTTCCTTACCATCAGGATCAGGCTCAGATTCCTCACCTTGCCTGTAAGGCTCCAGCCTGAGCTCGTGTCACTCTCGCCTGCTTTGGGTGTTCCAATCTCCAGGGTTATGCTCACAGTTCTTCCCACCCACTTCCAGCTCTACTAGATTACTTATCATTCCCAGAATTTGTTGCTCCTCCCACTTTTTGTGCTTTGCATATGTTGTTTCTTTGCCAAGGATGCTCCCTGTCTGCCTGTCCCCTCCTGCAGGCTGGATTAGGTCTGCCCGGTGGTGGTCCTGCTGGCCCTGCATCTGGCATGTCCCTCATCACCTGGCATCCCGTCCTGTCCTCTGTCTTCTGTCTCCCTCACTGGCCTGCAAGTTCTTGGCAGCAGGTTTGTGTGCGTCTATCTAAAGCCGAATCACCTTAGCCCAACCTTCTCAGTAAACTGATGTTGGAAGAACAAAGGGACAGTTTTAGAGAAAGGAATAATAGCTCTTACAAGATGCAAGTGATTGCCATGGCAGAATGTATGCATTCAAATTAATGTTTTTCTTCAAACGGCTACTGCACACTGACTCCAGATATGGTGGCTACTGGATTCTAAGGATATCTTAGAGGCAGGATATCATATTTACCTCATTTCTAGTTCTGGTGTCTGACACACAGGTGTGTCACCTAAACATTTGTTGGAAGAACAAAGATAATAACAAATGGAGCGATAATGTTTTCTTCATCCACCTGCACAGCGACCTTCACCTCTGTCCCCTGTTTCTCCATTGTTAACATGGTAAATATTCCCCAATGTGGCTTTTCTGGGAGCCATTGCTGGGACACTCTCAGTGACAGCCACTGCCATCTCCCTTCTTCTGCCTTAATGTGACTGACACCTTGACTTTTGCCAGCCCTCTTCAGTACCTGTGTAATATCTTCTCCTGCATTATAACACGGCCTTTGCCTAAGCCACACTCTTTTGTTTCTATGTGATTATATGACTAGTTCCCTGAAAGGAGGAAACAGCAGCCCAGTTTATAGTAGAGGAAACTGAAGCTCTAAGAGTTGCAAGACTGAATCTAAATCGCATACTGTGAGCAAGTGAGGGGTAGATACAGAAACTGTGTCTTATTCTTCAGCCCCTAAGCCTATGTATTCTCTTCCCGTGATGCTGTCTTTGCCTTCCTGGTTATAAGACATCATAGTGGGGAACATGACATTCACTTAAAAGATACATAGATTTTTCTCTGTGTGTGTTCACAGTGTTGAAAGATAAAAAATCATGAAATATAGGGCAGCCTCTTCCTTGCTTGGAGTGTCTGTGGGTAGGTGGGGGTGGGGTACATATTTCCTGGCCTCTCACCCCACCACCTCTGGCTCATGAGGGCTAAGAAGAGGCCTCACTCCCTGCTCCTCACTGACAAAAGGGCTGAACACAGACATGTGAATAGAAATTTTCTGCAAAGGGCAGGCAGAAAAAGGCCCTGCTTCTGACTAGATTTTTCTCCCCCAAACCAGCTTGTCACCTCTGATCTCTGCCCCTAGGCAGGCAGGGCAGCGTGAGCCAAAAGGCTTTGTGTTTGAGATTCTTTTCATGTGAAGACACCAGAGCCATGTCCTCATCAGCCTCCAAAGTGTCATGCCCCAAGAGACGGGTTGGAACTTTAAGGAAGTTTTCACTGAGAAAACATCCCCATCCTATTGTTACCCTTGAAAAGCAACTGCTCAGAAGCTTTCATTCTTCAGGAAATAAAAACTAGCTTCCTAGCCTTGATCAGAAATCCTCTGCATAGAGGAGCTTCTGAGGTGATCGCAGAGTGGGCTCCATTGTCAGGTTGAGAAACTGGATCAGTTGATAAGAATGTAGACAGTGTTTTTGCTGGAAATGGAGTCTGGGTTTGCTGTCCTGGAGCAGGAGTGGCCTCTGGGTTCAGTGAACAGAATATCTGGTGAATTGGTGCCAAATGTCAGGGGATGGGCCGTTTTTGGCCCCTCCCAGACTAACCTCTTTCTATTCCTGAAACAGCTGAAGTGGAAAAATGTAGTGATTCCCAACCTTACTCACACATATCCACCTTTACAGTTTTTGCCTCATCTATAAATGTCCTGATCTATTGTTGACTTAGTATTTTTCACATATCCACATATCTCACACATATCCACACTCACACATATCCACCTTTGCCTCATCTATAAATCTCCTGATCTATTATTGACTTAGTATTTTTCACATATCCACATATCTCACACATATCCACACTCACACATACCCACCTTTGCCTCATCTATAAATCTCCTGATCTATTATTGACTTAGTATTTTTCTTTAGAGAAACTTACTCTTTAAACTAAGTTAAATTCATTTTAAAGGAAACTTTATATTTCAACCACAAATGGAACACTAATATCACTTGCTATAAATCTGTGAAAAGTAAATATGGTGAAATCAAAGTAGTATTATTAAATTCTAGCTAGACACTGTTGCCTGCAGGAGACTCAGAGCAGGAGGCTTGCTCAAAGCCAGAGTAACTGCAGCCAGGTTTAAAGATGTATTTGCTGCCTTCTTTACAGGAATCAGAAATTGACCTTGGATTGAAAATGCACTGGTTTTCTCCTTTTGAACAGGGCCAGGACTAGGGTGGGGTCAGTGAGGCTCCCACGTGTAGTATTTAAAGAGGCATTCACCTGCAGGGCTGATCCTGTACTTTTGCACCCTTCTGAGAGTGAGAGCCTCCTTAACCTTTGCCCCCCTCAGGAGTCTTTCTGGCATTGCCTCAGTCCCAGCCCTCTGTGAGTGAGTGTCATTCATCACCACATCCCTGTATTGCCTGAATAAGTCACCCGAGCACCAGCTATGGGAAATACGGACCTTCTGCTCAGTGTCCAACCAGAAGAGAGCTTGAGTTAGCATGCTTGTGCTGAGACGGCCCTCAGTGATGGCTGGATCCCTTCTAAGCACCTGCACACCTCTCAGTTAATTATCCTCCTGGCAAAGTGCACTGAGTGCTTTACAAGCTTTCCAGGCTCTAGTGTCCAGAATGTACCATTTTACCCCTTTTGACATTGTTATACTATTGGCTTTTCATCAGTCTTCTGAAAAATTGCTCCCATATTCTAGAGCCCCCCTTTCCCCCTGCTCTACTCTTCCAGGCCAGGAAGAGGAGAGTTTTGCTAGGATGGCCCTGAGTGCACTGCGGTATTCCCTGTGCCTGAAATGGCTTTCTCAGCCTGCTGCTTTCTCATCCGTCAGAGCCCTGCTCAGGCATCCTCATGCCCTTAGTGCAGTTAGCATTCCTCTGCCTTCCCTATGATGAAGAAGATCTTATTCTGCCCATCATGGTTGCCTCGCTGCAGCCTCTGACCCTCTTTGAGGCAAGAATGTGTCCTACACAGTTCAGTGCACATAACGAGGGCTTGGTCCAGCACACAGAGGGACACAGATTCTAGAATCAGACAGCCCTGGTTTCCGCATGCCTGCTCCAGCACAGACCTTCCCGAAGCCTGCCTTTCCTTGCCTATCAAACAGAGCTAACAGTACCTCCCACCAGCCTAGTGCTGAAGATTTTGAGGTAATATGGGCAGATCCCTTGACTCGGAGCCAGCCTATGACATATTCCCATGACTGCTCACTGTCATGGAAGGGAGCTCATTAAAAAGGCGGGTTACCTCTTGGGGTAGGAGAGGGAAAGCAGAGATCAATTTTCTATAAGCAACACTTATTATCTATCCCTTTTTCTTTTAATGGAAATTTTAATTACCACTTAAGTCCAGTGCCTCTAGCCCTTCCAGGAACTTTCATTAGCCACAGACTTGTAGGCTTAGCAGAGCAGTGGAGGGACAGCAGGGACAGATGCAGTTATGCCCATCTTACAGATGGGAAAACCAGGGAGGCAAAATGACTTGACCAAGGTCACAAAAAGAGCTCAGGGCAGGCAGGCCCAAGACTCCTGCTGGACTTCCTTTATATTCAGTCCTTTGTCTCTAGGTAACCCTTTCATCAGGATGCTCTGCTGCTAAATGTGTCTTTCTTAGGTCAGCAATGGGCTGCATTCTGTCTTCCCCAAATTCATATGTTGAAGCCCTAAGCCCTGGTACCTCAGGATGTGATCGTATTTTGAGATAGTGCCTTTGAAGAAGTAATTAAGGTAAACTGAAGTCATTAGAATGGGCTCAAATCTAACATTTGTGTCTTATAAAAAGAGGAGATTAAGACAGACACAGGAAGACCATGCAGGGTCACAGTGGTCTGCAAACAGCCATCTGCAAGCCCAAGAGAGAGGCTTCAGAAGAAACCAACCCTGCCGACACCTCGCTCTCAGACTTGTAGCTTCCAGACCTATGAGAAAATAACGGTGTTTAAACCACCAGTCTGTGGTACTTGGTTATTGCTGCTTAAGCAGTTCAATATGGGCTGTGTGTTGGAATTTGAAAGAGAAAGAAAAGTGGGATATCTGGGCAAGGAGAAAGATGGGGAAAATTCCCATTTCCAGAGACATTCAGTGCTTCGTGATTTGGTCTCATCACTGCTGGGACTGTCTGAGGCATGCCAAAGAGGAATGCTCTGGAGGACCTCAGCAGTGATCAGGCTGAAGAAAAGAAGTTTTTTTCCACTGACAACAATGGTTAGAAGGAACAATAAAGGGCATATGTCAGTGGATGCAACTGGAACCTAACCTCTCTTGGAAGACAGGTAGAAAGACTGGGGGGATAGAAGGCCTTAGAATGAGTTCTGGTGGGGAGTTCACCTTGGATAGGTGGGGGCACAGTTCAATTTCAGTTACTCCTGGGTCTGAATTACAGACACTGGACAAGTTATTTAACCTCTTCAAAACTCCGTTTCTCCATCTTTGGAATATGGATGACATGTTCTCCACAAAGGCAGAGATACGTGTTATGTCAGAAATCGAAAGGGGCTCCCCCAAGTGGTGGTTGCAGTTACTGCTGTCACTTCATTTATTAACAGTTTCCTTGGTGGTGTTATATACCCAGGACACAGTAGAAGTGTGGGGCTGATGGTGGTAGAAAACCCCAGATATTGGAAAAAAAATTAAACCCAAGAATGCAGCAGAGTAGGCAGGTGGGGTGGGGTCCAAGGAGGGCACAGGGAAAGGGAGAGAGAGAGGACTTAGCTCCCCCACTAACATGCACCCCAGTCAGGGCAAAATGCCTGCTTCAGAAGTGGGTGTTGGAATGTCGTAGCTTGAGGTTATAACAGGTCATGATCGTGTTTCTTGCTCTCAACTGCCAGCTTCTCCAAACTGCCTTCTCCTAGATTAGAAGCAGAAAAGAGGAGCTGTAGTCATATCCCCCACTCAGCAGAATCCCAGAATCAAGTCAACAGTCAACCGGTAATTAGTAATGAGCTCTCGTTGTCTATAACTCTGCACTTAGATGCTGAGGCGTGTAAGGAAAGAGAAGCTTTGGTTCCTCCCTTTACTTAGGCTAGGCTGCTAAGATGTACAGACAAGACAGTCAAGTAATGAGTCTAAAACATGTAGCACATAGTACATGTTCAGTTAATGTAAGCCGTTAATTACATCACAGTTAATTGTTAGAATGTGTGGGAGGCAGCAGGTTATCCATTGTTTTGTTTTGAAATAGGGTCTTGCTCTATTGCCCAGGCTAGAGTACAGTGGTGTGATCATGGCTCACTGCAGCCTTGACCTCTCAGGCTCAATCAATCCTCCCACTTCCCAAGTAGCTGGGGCTGTGGGTGCATATCATTATGCCTGGCTAATTTTTGTACTTTTTGTGGAGACAGGGTTTTGCCATGTTGCCCAGGCTGGTCTCAAACTCCTGGACTCAAGCGATCCTCCCGTTTCAGCCTCCCCAAGTGCAGGGATTAAAGGCATGAATCACTGTGCCTGGCCAGCAGTAAGGCATCTTGTAGTCTCAGAACACTGATTTGGGAGTCTTTGCTGCTGCACTTGAGGTAAAGTCTTCAGCTGCCACTTAGGTGCCCAGTGGAGGCTCCATGAGCCTCAGTTTGCTGTCACATAACATGGGTGTTGTATAGGAAAAACTCTCTCCAGCCATGTTACTCCTTCACTCCTACACCACCATGACAATCAACACAGAAGAAGCCTTTGGGGATGAAATGTGTGGAGGTTTTTCCTCGCACCCCAAGCAGTGGGATGCCAGCTAGGTGTCTTCCAATTCAGTTTTGACACTACCTGGAGATAGTAGCAGATTCCACAGGTTTGGAGGCTCAGTCATCAAGAAAGCCTACCACTCCCCCACCCCCCAGATACTAGCCTTAGGTCCCTGGGCCTCTGGAACTTCTGACACAACCCACTTCAATTTGGAGTTTGCACAAACCCCACTTTGGAGTCTATTAATTTGTTGGAGTGGCTCACAGAACTTAGGGAAACATGTTTGCTGGTTTATTTTAAAGGTTATTGTTTACCAAGGGTACAGATAGAGAAACATGTAGGGTGAGGTATGGGGAAAGGCACAGAGCTTCTATGCCCTCCCTGGGCACAGCACCTTCTAGGAATTTCAATGAGTTCATCTGTCTGGAAGCTCTCTGAACTCCATCCTCTTGGGTTTTTATGAAGGCTTCATTACATAAACATGATTGATTAAACCACTGGCCATTGCTGATCAACTTTGAGTTCTTGTCTCCTCCGCAGAGGTCGGGCTGAAAGTTCCAACCCTCTGACTCTGCCTTGGCCTTTCTGGTAACCAGCCCCACTCTGAATTTATCCAACAAATACACATAAAACATCACACTTTGGAGATCCCAAAGGTGTTAGGAGTTATGATCCAGGAACTGTGGATGAAAATCTGTCTATGTCATAACACCACAGCTATCTTCAGGGCTTCCTCACTGGACTGTGAAGTGTTCCTAGTGGGAGTTCTGTTCAACCACCTGGGCTGGAGAATTTCTCCATGTAGAGTTCTGTCCCATGCATTGAGGGTCACTAGGCAGCCCTGTGCCCTGGCCACAAAACACCCTGGCGGCCAGGTACACACACATTTCCAATGTCCCTTAAGTTTTTTGTAATCATCTACTAGTGGGAAATCAAGATAAAGCATTGTATGAGTCAGAGCCTCTGCTAAACAGGTAACGGAGTCAGCTGAGTTAGTTTGAGAATAATTTTGAAAGTGTAGGCAGGGGCTAGGGAAACCACAAGAAGCAGTGCGGTATCTCAGGGCTAGAAGCAGTGAGATATTACCACCCCTGGGCTAGAAATGACAAGAGGATGATGAAAAGGTTACAGGAACCTCAAGACAGACAGGGCTCTGGAGAGGATGCAGTCAGACCAGAGTGCACTATGGGAAAAGAACAGGGGCCATAATACCCCAATTTCTTATCACATGAAACGGGTATTGTGTAGGGAAAAAGTTCCTGGGATTTCTAGATGGTCAAATTCAGCCAGAAGCAAGAGACCAGGGAACTTTCTGTTGCTGGCTGGACAGGTCAGCTTCCCAGGCTCGGAGTGGTGGAGCAAGGCAGAGTAGATCTGAAGGTGCAAAGTGAAAATCCCAACACAGAGTATGGACTCAACATACAGTAAGCTTCCTCTCTCTAGGCAGAACTCCTTGAGGGAATGTAGAGAAAAGGGAGGCCACAAGAACAGGAGTTCAAGAATAAGCTAAGGTGGACCTCAAGTTCCAGAAGCAAGGACCAGGTGGTGCTAGGGCCTTACCACCTCCACCAAGTCCTCAGTCCCCTTCTCACTCCACCTGACTTAAAAAGGTTGCTGCAAGCGAAGTTCTTTGGTCTTCAAGAAAAGGCATGAGGCTTGGCTTAGATGCTGTTTGATGGGCTTAGTGGGAGGGAGAACATTGGGACTGTCCACAGCAGGGCAACATCCAGCTGTGAAGACAAACCCCGTCTTCCATAGGCATGAGGACCACACTGCCAGCACAAGAATAGGCAAACATGGGCAGAGCCTGGTTTGATGTTACCTTCCCTCCTGAGAAAACCAATTCTCATTAAGTCTGAATTAGAGAAAAAAACACAACCCTGCTATTTGAAGTTGACACCAGTAATAGCTTTAGGGGGGAGTGAAAAAGCAACTGTCATGGGGAGGATTGTTAATTATAGTTTTGCTCCAATCAGGAGCAGCACGAAGCCAAGCCGGCTGTATCTCCCCATGGTTCTCTCTCCTGTTGTTTGGCAGTCCGACATTTCTCACACTGCCCTTAGAAAACACTTAGGTTTGACTACAATTATGGCTTCCATGGGTGCACAGCAGCTTTCAGCATGCTTTTTGCATCCAGAGGACACCTCCCCCCCACTACAGGAGCTTGTCAGTGCATCTTCAACAATATGAGTCTATTAGCTGTGCGGGTTTGGTATTCATGAGGAGGCAAGCCTGGATGGACCCTCTTCAAAACAAGCAAAAGGCAGTGGATGGATGTGAGGGGAAGAACATTTGGTACACAACAGAGGCTAAACGAGGAGAAGTAGCGATAACCACTAATGGAATCACGTTAGCTGAATCATGGACTCCTGATTCACAGCGTAACTATTTTATTAGATAATAAAGAATGCCTTTACTCCCAAGAAATGCATTCTTAGAAAATTCCCATGAAGAAACCTCTTGAGCATTCTGCTCTGTACCACATTAGCTCCCTTAACGGGCTGGAAATGGAGTATTAACGGCACAGGGAGAGAGTGTCTGCCTGAGGGTGCAAAGCAGTTGGTGCTGCACTCTCTCCAGAGGCCCCCAAGCTCTGGCCCTGCCTTCTGTTACCTTCGTTTCCTAGAGTAGGGATCTACAAACTTTATCTGTAAAGGATCAAATGTTTTAGGCTTTGTGGGCTGCATGGTTGCTGTCACATACTTTGTTGTTGTTCTTTCTCCTTTACTTCTTTTATGATACTTTAAAAATGTAAAACACAGTTTTAGCTTGTGAAATATACAAAACGTGCCATGGGCTGGGTGTGGCCATTGGGCCAAAATCTGTCGACCTTGTCATGGAGCTTTGGAGAGGGAGTTAGCTTATGAGTGTCTTCGTCCATTTATGCTGCTATTGCAAAATATCTAGGACTGTGTAACTCAGAAATAATAGGAATTTATTTCTCACAGTTCTGGAGGCTGTGAAGCCCAAGGTGAAGGTGCTGGCAGATTTGGTGTCCAGTAAGGGCTGGCTTTCTTGTTTCCAAAATGAGACCTTGTTACCATGTCCTCTGGGCTGGGGGGCATGAATGCTGTCTTTAAATGGTGGAAGAGTGGAAAGGCAAGAGCGCCCGGCTAGTTCCCGCTAGTCTTTTTATAAGGCATTGATCTCGTTGAAGAACGCAGAGTCCTCGTGGCCTAATCACTTCCCGAAGGCCCCATCATGAGCACTGTTGCATTTGACATCCTGTTTCTATATGAATTTTGGAGGGAGTGTGAACATTTAGACCATAGCAATGAGCTTCCCAGAGGAGGGCACAGCACTGAAGGAGCCACATTTGGAGGTCACACAGGCAGTAACCCTCCCCGGAGTGCCTCTGCCATGCCAAGCACTACTCTAGAGCATACAGAATGTCTCAGAGGTCAAAGTAAACAGGGGATCCTTGCCTTTGTGGTTCTCTCATTCTAATGGGGTGTCTCAGTTCAGGCTGCCATAACTAAGTGGCGTAAACTGTGTGGCTTAAATTACTGAAATTTATTTTCTCAGTTTTGGAGGCTGAAAGTCCAAGATCAAGGGCCAGTATGGTTGGTTTCTGGGGAGGCCTCTCGTCCTGGCCTGTGGATGTCTGCCTTCTTGCTGTGTTCTCATGTGGCCTTTCCTCAGTGCATTCACATGAGGGGGAGAGAGGCAGAGAGAGAGAGATCTTCTTCCATTTATAAAGCCACTAATCCTATCAGATTAGAACTCTAGTCTTATAACTTCATTTAACCCTAATTACCTTCTAAAAGCCCTGTCTACAAAATCACACTGGGGGTTAGGGCTTCAACATAGAAACTTGGGGCTGGCAGACCTCAGTCTATAGCATGAAGAGAGAGACCGTTTTAAAAACATAAGCATAAAAGAGGTGATAAGTGCTAAGACCAATGTAAGAAACGGTATGAACTGCCAGAGAAGGGCATTTGGGGAAAAAGAGGGGTTCAGTTCACTTTCCCTCAAAATCTAGTTTTACCAATTCTTGGCTATGTGATCTTGGGCAGTTTTCTTAACTTCTCTGAGTCTCGGTTGTCTTTTTCTTTTTTTTTTCTTTTTTCTTTCTTTTTTTTTTAGAAGGTAGCCTTGTCCTCAAGGGCAATTGAGGAAATTAGATGCACACATTAATCACAGGGCCATAGTAGGAAACACTGAACAAACAGAAGCAGATATTACCATTTTCAATACATTATAAACAGTCATAGTAATGTTGATGGTGATGCTATTACTAATAGTAGCAACATTCCCAGTCTACAATGCCTGAACAAAGCTCCCAAGTCATCAACTGATTGATAGCCATGGAAACGCTGCCCAACAATCGTGGTCATTCCTGAAAGGCTAATGGGAATAATGAAGTCCAAAGTCGTCATTTCCTCAATAAAGGAACTGAAACCCAGGCAAGAGAGGGCTCTGCTCAAGGTCATACAGCAAGTCTTGGAGTCACTTCTAATCGCAGCATAAGACATCTCTAACCCCTTCACTCCTATGCTAACAACTTCTCTTCAGCAGCATTGCCCCACCAAAAACAGCTCTTAGAAGGCATATAGTAATACTTGCACCTGAGTACTAATTCTGGCCCTGACACATGCCAGCTGTGGGATCTTAGGCAAGTTATTGAATCTCTGCCTCAGTTTACTTATCTATAAAATGTGAATGTCAGATCCAATCTCATATGATTAGTATGAATTTTGACCGTATTAATATCTGTAACATACTTACAACAGTGCTTGGAACATGGAGAGCACTTTCTGTTTGTTAAATAAATAAGTGCTATGAAGAAAGTAAGTGGGGAAGAGAGCCACCAGGAGTGGTTGGCTACTTTATCGAGGTGGCCAGCAGAGTCATCTCTAAGGAGGTGGTACTTGAGCTTAAATCTGAATGCTAAGATGCTGATGGTGAAGAGATGTGAAAATCGCATCCCAGGGAGAGGGAAAGCACATGCAAAGACTCTGGGTGGAAACTAATTGAGTGTATTGAAAAACAAAAGCCTAGTATGGCTGTTCAGTGACTGGGGATGGGTAGGCAATGCACTGGAGAGGAAAGCAGGGCTAAGATCAAAGTCAGTCTCCTAACAGCTGAATTTTATTTAGTATTACCATGTGAAGCCATGGGGTGGTTTGTGGATTGCTGCAGAGGGGCTGAGCTATAATGGGCAGCGGTGAAAGCAGGGAGAGCAGCTGTTGTCTAATGAAGTAAAATAGGCAAGGGATGATACCAACTTGCCCTAGGGTAAAAGTGGTGGGAGGTGGTGAGAAGTGGATGAATTTGTAAAAAATTTTGAGAGAAGAGCCATTGGGCTTGCTGATGAATGAGATTTGCAGGCAGTGTTAAAGGTTAAAGATAACTCCCCCTGTGTTTGGCCAGTTGAACTGAATGGATAGCAGTGCCGATAACCAGGATGGGGAAGATTGAGCCAGGAGGAGGTATGGGGGCAGCAATCAGGGGTCCTGTTCTGAGTTGTTGAGATGTCCATGAGACAGCCATGTGGAGTTGTCAGTTTGGCAGTTAAATATTCAGATCTCAATCTTAGGGGAATATTCAGGCCTGGGAATGAAACGGTGGCATCCTCAGCAGATAGAAGATACGTGACGTTTTAGTGCAGGATGAGAACATGCAGGAAGTGAGTGCAGACAGTGAACAGGAACAAGCACCAGGTCTTTGGCCAACAGTGAGTTCAAGGAAGTGGGGACAACTGAGGAGACGGGGGCCAGGGCCATAGAAGAAGGAAACCAAGTGACTGTGTGACATAGAAGCCTGGAGAAGACAATGTTTCAAGAGAGCCAGAGTGATCCTTGCAGCAGTTGAGTGAGATGAGGCCTGAGAATTTAGATTTAGTGGGATGCTGGTGATTTGTGGCCATGGTGGGTCTCAGTGGAATGGGAGGGACGGAACCCAACTTCAGAGGGTTGAGGGGAGGATGCGGGGAGAGGAAGTGATAACCATGGGTGGTGTTAACTCTTTTGAGCAAGGTTGCATTGAATAGGAGCATGAGAATGGGGTAATCGCTGAAGAGGGGAATGAGAATGTAGGGTGGGTAGTGTTGGGGTCCATTTTAAGGCATGCTTACATGTGAGAAACATGTTCACCATCCAGAAGAGAGAGGGCACTTACAGGAGCAAAGTCCACAAATGGACAAAACGAGGGCACACAGGAGGACACATTTAGGACACAAGTAGCGGGGTGGGCATGACGAGGAGGGAGGTTTCTACCGAGACAGAGTGAGACGGCAGAGTACATGAGAACAGACACCAGTGAGTTGGAGATGGGAATAGGAGGGGGCTCCTTGATTTCCTGTTTTTTTTTTTTTTTTTTTTTAAATGAAGGATGAGGTGAAGGTACCAGCTGAGAGGAGTTGGGAGGGAGTGGGGTGTTTTAAATAGAGAGGGTGGTGTGAACTTAATCACATGCAGAATGCGACAGCAAATTTACTGGGGGAAATAGAGTAGGGTTGTCTGTAGTGCTGAGTACCCACTTGAGATTTGGGTTCAACCATATAGACTGAGCCTCATCAGCACTGTTTACTTGTTCTCCAGACACATTTATGTAAGTGCAGAACCTGAAAAGGGGACTAGGATTGCAGTAATGGTTGGAGAGAAGGAAGGAAAAAGAGCACAATCCAAGGGAGTGAATCAGCTTTGGAAAGAAGCACTACCTGCTGGACGAAGCTGAAAAAGGATGAAATGAGACACAGCAACATGATTGACAGCAAGGAAGTGAAAGTGTCACTGGGGCAAGGAGTTGGAGGGCCCTGGAAGGAGGGGGTCAAGGGATTGTCAGTGCATTTATACTAGAGTGTGAATGAGAGGAGGGAATAGGAGGTGCTGGTCAGGTATGAATGATTGCAAGAGAAACATGGGGCTGGTTGCATGGTTGGTGATGATGTATTGTCCTGGGAGTAGGGCCCCAAGGTGGGGAGGAGAAGAGAGATCATTGGGTTGAGAAGGGCAAGGAACTGAAATGCTATGGGTATGGAGAGTCCATTCCCATGGATGTTTAAATCTGCCAAAATCAAGACAGGAGAGGTGATGGGGGGAAGAAGGTCAAGTGCTTGGTGAATGGCAGGGTGGGGGTGACTGGGAAGTAGGCAGATGGCAGCAGTGTGATAATATGCTTCAAAAGAGTGGAGTTTGAGGATGAAAAGGCATGAAAAGGTGTGGAAGTGGCAGTGGGGATCCGGAAGAGTACTTCCCCACCTCTGAACTCTGACATGTAATAAATTAACCTCCACTCAAAGAAGAGTTTTGCATGTACTTGTACCAAAACAACAACAACAAAAAAAAACAAAAAAAACCAAAACCCTAAGGGACCTCTAGGTTTCCATTAGAATAAGATTGTGAAGGAACTTTCCAAAGCTGAGGCTGAGGCTAGAGGTGAATTTGATTTGATAGTCTCCAAGTTCCATAGGGCCAAGCATACGAGTTTGAGGATCAGGGAGGGATATTGGGTGACGTAAAGGGAGACACAGGATAGTATGGTCTCCATCAATTGCTTCTCCCTTTGTTCAACATTTTTCTAATGACCTGTGTCTTGAAGACTTGAGGGCCATCTTTTTCAGCTTTATTCTTTCAAGCAGCTTTGTATGCATTCATTTAAATGCTCACTGAGAGAGTGAATTGTGCCAGGGTCTAGGCTGGGTGCCACAGACACAGGGATGGTCACATCTGAAGCGTGTCCGTCATGGCAGGCCCACTCGCTGTGTAAAGGCACACTAGTTGGCGGGAACCCATCTTGGGGTGGGTTCCAAGCACTCTGTTCCTGACAATAGTTAATGTAATTAGCAAAATGTTAACTTCAAAAGAAGTGAAAGCAAGTTCAAGGTTTCCACTATGTCATTCCTCCTCACTTACATACTAGAATATTCTCTAAAGTATGGGAGAAATAGATGATTTTAGGGCCAACCAGTTGAAATTTGAGGCACTGCCCCCCCAGCATCATCTTCACTCTGAAAGATAGTAACAATTTGTGTTGCTGTCCGGCTGCAGATCCCAGAATCCACTATTTATTAGGCATTTGACCTGGGGCAAATTGCTTAACCTCCCTGAGCCTCTACTTTCTCACCTGTAAGATAGGAATAACAACACTTCATGAGACTGATAGAATTGTCATGAGGCCCGGCTGGTATATAATGGCTATAAAATTCTGAGAATAGGCCTAGCACCGTACGTAAGAAAATCTTGGTATATTTTAGTTTTAATTATGATTACTAATACGCTGCAGTCTGCCTTCTGGATCAAGTATGCCACGTGGGAAAGACATTGAAAACCACTGGTCTGACGGCAGGGGCGGTACACAACGGGTGACTGGAGTGCTGATAGCTGAGCCAAATGACGATGCTGAGAAAAAGGTATAATGGAAGTTGGGATGAGGGGGCCATCAGGAATCACAGCTCTCGGACCCTTCCTAGTCAAAAAGTGATTTCCTGACCTTTATGGACAGAGACAGCCAGGCTAATCTCAAAGGCTTCAGGAGTATAGGCTAGAATAAGAATAGGACTGGCCTCATGGGGTTGTGGGCTTTAAATGGGTTAATATATGCAAAGTAGGTAGAACAGGGCTGGAGACAGAACAAGGGCTAGATGTAGTCCTGTTACCATTTTTCCCCTATATTATGTATGATCCTCTAGAATTCTTGTTTCAGACCAAACCCTGGCAATACCACAGTGACTTGTAAATGTAAGTGCCATCCTTATTTAAATAAACATAGTAATAATAAAGCCTTTAACATTGACTGTATCTCAGGATTAAGAAGCAAGTATTCTCACCATGATGGGATTCTTTGTTCTAACAAATAATGAATTCATTGTAGGGATTCTTAACCTATGGTTTAGGAAGTACCTGAAAATGTATGTTAGTGTTGATGAAAACATGCATTTGTATATTTTTCTAGGCTGAGCTTTCATCAGATTTCCTAAGAGACCCATGTCCCCTTAATAGGAAATACTGAACTCTCCCAATTAAAATAGAATTCCATTTGCAAAAGAAAAAACAAAAAAGGAAAAGGAAAAAATTAAGCCCAACTCTTGAGCAAGGGAGGAGATATCTAATCAGGCATTTTCCACCCACTGTGGGCCTGACTCTGCTTTGTAGTTGATTCCATAGATAATGAAACAAAGCATTAAATAATGGTTTCTGCTCCCAAAGATGGTATCAGACAGCAGCCTGGCAGGAAACAGATGGCACATTCAAATGAGGTAGTGTGAAGAGAGGTTCATAAAAGGATTATTTACAAAACTGTGGGCAGGATATTATAAACTACAAGAGGTAGTGTGATACTCTGCGGCTAGACACAGTGGGGTGAAGTGATCACCTGTAGGTCTAAAGAGGAGGAAATCATTAGGAAACCTGAAAATAAACTGGGCCTGGAGGCTTCCCTGACTGAAGTGTGACCTTCCTTTTGATAGTGGGGATCAGCCACATGACAGTGATCCTACTGGAAGAGTTCTGGGTGAGCAAACACCCCAACCTCTCTCTCCTCTTCCTTCAGTGGCTGCAGTGGTCTCCATTGCTGACCTCAGCCAGGAGAGGGCGGGCAAGAGAGCTCACTGATGGAGTCCATGTGGCCTCCAGGACACAGAACTGGGTGAAGAAGGGAAGGTGGATCTGGAGAGGCCAGTTGGGTGCTGTCTGATTGGGAGGCCTTGGCAGCAGAGGCGGGCAGAGCTGAGTGGATAATGTGAGATTAACATATGAGGTAACCAGAGATGCAGACATGGTGCGTAGTTACATTCTCAGTGGGGAAGAGTTGATAGTGTTTCAACAGTTAGGGATCAGGAGTGTGAACATTGCAGGGGATGCAAATCTTAGTAAATATAAAAACATGTAATCCTCAGCTCCTGGAAACTGAGTGGCCATCTCCTCCGTTTCCCCTGATGTCAGCATAAAGCTGAGCCCAGTTTAGTAAGTGTTTATCAGATGGATTTGATTCCTACCACTTATTTTTGTAACTTTTATTTCAAACTCATCATAGGCTCACAAGAAGCTACAAAAGCAGCACAGGGAGTTCTGATGTCTGTACTTGGTGATGAAAATACAGAGAGACAAAGCAGGAATAATGTCTGACACATTGTAGGTACTCCTTGTCAGTAGCTTCTATTGTCCACGCAGCTACAGAAAAATTACTAGCCAGGACTCTAAGGTCAGGTGGACCTAAGTTCAAATCTAGCTTCTTTTATTAATTAGTTGTGATGATTTGGGAATGGTTAATCTTTCTTGGTTTTAGGTTTCCCGCTCTTTAAATGAGGATTATACCTACCCCGTAGGTAAGTGGTGAAAAGTCAACAAAACACTACATGCAAAGTGTCTAGTACATAGTACGTGCTCAATAATCTCATTATTAGATGGTAGGCTAAAGATAAGGACTGTATCTTCCTTCCGTCTCTGCAGCGTCTAGAACCCCTTGGTTCACCCAAGATGCTTAGCGAATTGTTGACAAATGAATGCATGTATTGGGGACTGGAACTTGAGCGAGCTGGTGTTCTTGAACTACTAATCGGGCACCAGATCAGCTGGGCCTGGTGTGTTGAAGCTTAGAGTCGCCAAGACTCCTTTTTCCTGGAGTTCCATTCATCACCCCTGACTTCTGCATGCCGACACAGGGAGTGATGCATCGTGGAGCCCCTTATCGCACGTAGGAAGCCCTCTCTCCAATCCCACTCTCATGTAAATGCAACTGGGACCCCATTCATCAAAGGGACACAGCGTTCTCCTGGTAAACTAAACTGCCCAATGTACAGTGAACACGAGTTCTGTCTGCAGCATACTGAGCAGCTTTAGCAAGGTGCTGGTGGCATGGATACCCAGTTTGGCCTGCTGACATTCAGAAGATAAAACTCCTGCGTGTCATGATGTGACAGTCTCTAACACTGTTTTCAAACTTGGAGGAGGGCTGCGGCCAGCAAGTGGGGGACAGGGGGGGAGCTTCACAGTCACAGAGATACAGTGAGGCTCTAGCTTCATTCTGCACCCTGTGAATTTGGAAAGTTCCATGACCTCTGTGAGTTCCTTCCATTGCCTTATGGAAATGGCAATAGCGAGCTTAGTTGTGGCAAAAATTACAGTGCTCAGGGGGCCCTCTTCAGCCACATTGGAATAAGGCTGTTGTAACATGCACACAGCTGTTTGCTTAAGGAGATGTAATGGGAACCTCCACTGTTGCTTAGAGTCGGTATTAAATGCACATTCCAGGAAACCCTCCTGGAAATTTTGCTTGAGGAATCAGAGGTCATGCCTTTAGGAAAGTTTGACTGGGGGACAGTGAAGGAACATTGATGATGCTTTTCCTCATTCATTCTCTCAATGAACATTAACAGTTACAAACTCTGTGGCAGAGGAACATGCACATACAAAGAGCCCCTGCCCCTTACAGGCTCACATTCTTCTAATGGCAAAGAAAACATGAAACAAATTGAATGTGTGGCATTAAGTTACGTACTTTACGGGGGAGAGGCACAGGGGGCTTGGAGGAAGGATGAGGGTCCTAACCCAGCCTGAAGGGTCCTGGAGGCTTTCTCAGGGGAAGAAGGAGGTGGCTATGCTTTTCTATGTGTAGATTCTTGTGATATGTTTTGCATCTTTGTTTTCTAGAAGTCTTGACATTTGCAGTTTTATAACCCAACTCAAAGCAATGCTTGGACCCTGTGTTTAACTGGCTTCAGCACTGACGACACTTTACACCATAGTTTCCTGTTCCTGAGCTGTTAATTTTGCTTCTCTTTGATTTCACTGGAATGAGTTTATTCCCCTGGATCCCTTTCCATACCAACACCAGGAAAAGCATAACAGGGCCATGCTTTCTGAGTGTTTAAAGATTGAAGATGATCTTTCGATGGCCTTCCAGAAATGAAGAACAGCTTTCTTGTCATACTTGCATTGGGTCATAACCACTTTGTCCCTCAAAACTTGATCGATCTGTGTCATGGCATTTAGTATATCCAAAAAAAAAAAAAGCCGGACTTTATTTCTTTGGCAGTAAACCCACTTTATAATTTCTGCTTGGGTTCTAATGATGCCATTTTTAAAACTCTTCCAGATCCAAAATTCTGAAGAAGGTGAGAAAGAGTTTCTTTATAATTTTTTAATGCAGTAATTCTCTTAGGCCATTTTTGGCTCAGCAAATTTCTTTTTATGTGTTTGTCGCTTCTATAGAACATGCTCTGTGTTCTTGCTTTCTTCTGGAATACAAATTATGCATATGTTGAATATTTGTAATCTTCTGTATTTGTCATTTTCTCTATCATGACTTTCATATTTCTGTCCCTTTCTTCTGTATTCTGAAAGACATTGGTCAGGTGAGCTGAATTATGAGAGGCCTCATGTCCTGATAGTGATCGGGAGCCTCCCACAACTTTTCAGCAAAGCATGGCGCAGACAGCTTTGTGCTTGAGGGAGCTCTTTCTGGCTGCTGTGGAGAGGAGAATGGACTGGAAGGAAAGATACAGAGGGAGAATGCTTAGCACTGAGAGAGGACCAAAACTGTCCCACAATTGACCAGGATCTTGTCTGAACTGGCTGGCAGACGGGGAATTAATGTAGACACAAGCAGCAACGTTTAAAACGTTGAAGACTAAATAGATCATTGCAGCTATACTTGTGTGTGATTTAAAAGCAGGTGATACAACACCCCCCAAAGTAATAAGCTTCTCTCAGAGATGAATTAGGATTCAGTCTGGCAATTACATTAAGGTTTCTGATAGATGGCTCACATGGAGAGCTGCAATTATGATACATATCGCTATTCTGCATGGCAGGCTCACATAACTCATGTTGGTTTGAAGTTTAACAGGAGGAAAGAATGTAAACGACTCCTCACTTTAAGGGGGAAATGCCTTCCTCTGATTTCTGCAATTTTACTGATAGTACTTAAATAATTATCTTTTGTGTGTTTGAAGATGAATAAAAATAGATCCATATGCACTTCCTTATGTTTTTCAATTAATACAAGTAACTTCACTTAGAATACATAAATCTTCCAAATATATTTTGTAAACTAACTTATTCTCCCCATGTAGGATAAGAAGATAATTCTCCTGCCCTACGAGATGTAGAGGAAAGAAGGGGTGTGAGGTAGGATAGAGTACATGGACTATGGGCTTTGGTGGACCCAAGTTTTTTGTCCACACTCTGCCACTTCCTAGAAATGAAGAGTTCTTTAGTATATCCGAGTGTATTTAGGATATCAGTAAGTTTTCTGCCCGAAAGTTGAATGTAGTAGGGGTGTCATAAGGATTAAATGAAATGACATGTGAAAGTCTAGCACAAAACAGATGCTCTAGGGGAGTGAATTCTTTTAAAACAGTTTTAGATTTCTTAAAGTTGAAATACATAGTAATAGCAAAGGTAATTTAAAACAGTTCTTGGAAGAGCAACTCAACTAATATCCACAGCTAGTGAATAATTACTTCCATGTAATTATATCTGTGTTCTTGTGAAAATAGCAAAATCTACTCCCATACTCCATTCCACGGATTTGTGTGTCTAAGGTATTGTATTGAAATATGTTTTCAATGTCTTTGGAAAATGTCTTCATTTTAAAGGATTTTTACATGGAGAATGGGGTATGCTCATAGAATGTTTGCTAAATGGAGTGGACAAGTGTGATAGTCCGTTTTACATTGCTATAAAGAAATGCCCAAGAGTGGATAATTTATTTTTTTAAGAGGTTTATTTTGTTCATTTTTCAGCAGGCTATACAAACATGTCACTAGCATCTGTTCAGCTTCTGTGGAGCCCTCAGGAAGCTTTTGCTCATAGCAGAAGTTGAAGTGGGTGTAGACGTGTCACATAGTGGGAAAGGAATGGAGAGAGGGAGAGGTGCCAGGCTCCTTTAAACAACCAGCTTTCATGTGAGCTAACAGCTAGAACTCACTCATGACCATGTAGAGGGGACCGAGCCATTCATGAGGGATTCGCCTCCACGATCCAAACACCTCCCATCAGGGCCCCACCTCCAACAATAGGGATCACATTTCAACATGAGATTTGGAGAGGATGAATATCCAAACCACATCAGCCTCTATTGACATGAAACTACATAGAGGCCTGATTTTGCAGTAGAATGAATGACAGCAAGGTTCTCCATGCTCAGGCTACTTGTGTTTATATGTAAAGTATCGCCAGAGAAACCTGGAAGCAGTTGGCACTTGGCAAATCCATAACCAGGACTGGGTGGATGCATGCAAGATTATTTTGGGAAGGCCCAGATGCCTCCTACAACATCTGAAGGTCAATTCCTGAATAATGGCAGAGGTGGGGGGAGCCAGGAGACTGCCCTTGTTGCCAGTCTTAAGAGCATTCACAGGTAGTGTTTCTGACAGGTCAACCACATTACGTAGTACTGGAATAGCTTGGGAGGAAAGAAAAAATGTACTTCATGCAGGGTACTCAGTGCAGGGCAGCAAGACAAAAAATACTCTGTAAACCAACTTAGTCTCCCCATGCAGATTAAGAAGATAAAATAATTCTGCCCTCAGCAGTAGGCTGAGCATAGAGAACCTTGTGTAATTCTACTGCAGAGTCAGGCCTCTATGTAGTTTCAAAGTTGCTGTTCTCTCTGGAAATAAGAGAGTAGTGACTGTCTTTCTTACTTGAATAGCCACAGCCCACCTTGTAGGCAGTAGTCACATCTGGCTGCAGTTTGGACCTTGAGAAGTCAGAGCTTGGATGGAATATCTCCTCCCCCCCCATTCATGATCCTTAGGGAACTGGTTGTATTTAGAGGATAATGAGCGACTAACTTGAAATTAAAGCTAACGCTCACCAGGTTTGGAGTCCCAACTCCATCCTCATTTACTTGTGGGATCTCCTCTGAATCTGTTTCCTCATTTATCAATTTATCATATAGTGGTAAGCCCTGAAGATGCCCTTATCTCTCCTCTCCCCCTTACTTACATGCTCATTCTCTAAGTCTGGATATTTTCCTTCTGGACATGGAAGAAATCTTTCCACTGCAGTTACAGAGCTCTCTGTTGCCCAAGTCTGTCCATCCCTTGCTTGCTCGTGTCTCTGCTCTCCAGGTGACATCAGACAGAGCAACTCTTCTCTACACATTATGACTAATCTCCAACCCTCACCCCCACTCAGCTGACTTCTTGGGGAGAGCACCCATGTGTGGGGCTCATAAGGCCCTCCAAGCAGTCTACAGAACTAAATTAAGATGTTACCCATAAAATAATGTTTCCTTAGAAACTCAGCCTGTACCAAAGCTGAGAAATTTTGGGTTTTAATAGAGCCTCTTGGACATAGGGAGTGGGTATCGGCTTAAGAGAGGATAACTTGATATTTTCTGAGTGTCCTCTTTACAGATTTCTCTCAACACAGCACAGAGGCCACCAGGTAATACACCGTACAATGCTGATCATCAGTGTGAAGCTGGGCTGGGGGAAGGAGGAGGGAGCAGCTGTCACTTAGTGGCTAAGATGCATGAGCTGTCATTCCACTAATCCATCAGGGAACATCATATTCATCAAAAGCTTCAAAATACATGGAACAACCTCCTCCAAATGATGGCTTGTGAAGAATCACCTAAGCCAGCTTGTTAAAAGAAGGTTGGAAAGGTGACTCTAAGAACATTTTAGAATATAGAGCACATGAAATTCCTTGCCCCTGGTTATTGTTCACTTTGCAAACAAAAACATATTCAAACAAGATTTACCTAGTATTTTTAAGAGGATGTTTCACGTAATGGTAGTCCAGGGTGATGCACCTCTCTCTCTCTCTCTATATATATATATATATATATATATATATACACACACACACACACATACATATATATACACACATACATATATATACACACATACATATATATACACACATACATATATATACACACATACATACATATATATATATATATATATATAAAATATGCTGGGTATTACAGTCATTCCATGGAATTATACAATACACATTTGCATATCAAAAACTTTCATACCTTAGTAAAGATACCTGTTTAATTTTGTTTCCTTCTGTGTTTCCCTAACTTACTGATTCTGGAATTCTTTTGATGTCACAAATAGCACCCTCTCCCTCTGTTGTGGTTGACACCTTGGGAAGCCCTGGCAAGTTTCTATCACACTTTTTCTCAGTTTGATCTTAGCAGTTATTTCCACAGATCTAACATGGAGCTAAATGGAGATTATGGTTGACTCAATACGTCATTTCTGTTGTGGTTCTATTCTCATAGTCTCTACAAACAAACTAGTATGGATAGAGAAACCCATGAGCACCTAAACTTCTAGGAACACCAAGGAGAAGCAACTGAAGGAGGAAATTGAGAGCAGATTTTACAGAGCCATTCAGACAGCTCATGGCCCTCTGCCTTTCATATGCTGAGAGTAGAGCCATAGTGGAACACGCGGTAACACAAGGAACAATAGCATTGGCTCTTTGATAAATGGAGACACTGATCTGGTGGAAACGTTTTATAAGCTAAGGTTGGAGTATATGGCTCAACCATGATTTTTTTTCTGGGGTGCCTTTGTTGTGAGAGTCTCTTCCTGTCCAGATCCACTCCATATTAGGAATCTAGCTTAAAGGCTAATCTCTAAAGTCTTATAACCCCAAACTAAGTTATATTTCTGCTGTTCGTCTCGAGGGCATTGATGAATGCAGATATACACTTAGGAGATTTAGATCTCTATCTTGGAGCATTAATATGAGTAAGTCATTATTTATCTTGGACTTAAGAAGATTTGAAGATTTCAGATCCAGAAAGGCAGAGTGAGGGTCACTTTGATTCTTAATGAGCAGTTCCTTCAGAGCTTATTAAATAGAGTGAGGCTGATTATGCCTATCAGCCATAGCTGTCCTGAAATGATTTGGATGGATAACAGTGCTCTAATAATTGAAAATATATATCACCCTTAGTCACTGTTCCCTTTAGAGGATCTTGGATTCCTATTGATGATCATCGGCAAATCTCCCCCTTGATTCTTGCCATATTTGTACCTGGCAGTAATGTGGTTTTGCGGTTAGAGGACCCTGTGAAATTAGGCAAACTTAACTCCACAACTTAATAGCTGTGTCCTAGAGAAAGTCACTTAATCTTTCTGAACTTTAGGAGCCATATCCGTGAAATGGACACAGTGGTATATCTCTTGAAGGAATTGTCCTATGGATTAAGATGAAAATTAGTACTGTGCTTTGTCAATGATAGCTGTGACATTCAATACATAGTAGCTATTTTTGTTGCTACTATTGTTATGCAGTCTGTGATCATGATCCTTGATTTTAATCCAGGTGGAAACTTGACCCAAAGTGTTTCAAATAACACAGGTTTTGGGGTCAGAGGTACTTGAGCTGGAATCTTGATCCTGTTTTTATTAGCCATCTATGTGACTTCAGAAGAATCACTTGGCTTCTCTAAGCTTTAGCATCTTTATCTGTAAAACATAGTGACTCTCAATTGGGTTGCAGAGTTGTTGTGAGAATTGGATGGGAAAACCCAGTGAACTCCTGAGCATTGTTCTGGCAGGGAGCAGGAGATCAGTGAATGGCAGCTCCTCTTGGCTGTGAGGAGGGGGTGGTGTGGATGGATGGAGAAGAAGAGTTGAGTTAACTTCAGGTATGACTGTGGAGAATGGGTGGCTGAGGATACAGCAGGTCACCGAAGAGATGGCCGAAGTCAGTTTATAAATGAAATGGCTATAACATATGGGACTACTTGATACTGTATGGTGGTTTTATCATAACTGTAGCCTGCTGCCTCTAGATTGTATTGGAGGTTGAAGCCGTGTTCATTCAACAAGGATTTATTAACTTCTAACCATGTGCTAGGACTTGGGCTTGGTACTGGAGTTGCCAATTGATTTATTATGAACAGAGATCCATACTCCTGTAATCAAGAACAAAGAGAATTCTGTCTTACTCCTTTCCCAGCCCCAGAAGGGCTCAGGATCCCAATGATGTAAAATCACTGAAGCTGGGGGCTAAGGACTTTTGGAAATATCAAATTACTGGAGTTACAAATACAGGATTTTTATTTTTGATACACATTCCTCACACATGCTGTTTCTTGCCTGGAAAGTTCTTGCCATCCCCCAGCTTTTCAACCTGCATCATTCTTAATCATCCTGGGCATAGCTCAAAGATCACCTCCTCCATGAAGCCTTCTTGGACCACAAACTAGATTAGGTACCTCTCCTCTGGAACCCATAGTTCTGGCTCTGTGCTTCTTTCCCACTAGATTAGCACATATCACTTCGTGTCCTCTAGTCATGAATGTCTTCCTCCTAGTCCCCAAGCTCTTGATGGCAGAGACTGTGTCTAACCCAGGGATTGTTACGTGTTAGGGGTAGTAATGATGTGATTTGAATGTGTTTGGCATAGCATACTTGCAAATCACAAAGAAACGTAATAATAGTAACTGTTATTATGGCTGTGCTAATATTTACACAATGCTTTACAGTTTACAAAGCACTCCCTCAGCCTTTCCTCACTTAATTCTCACCCAGCCCCATGAGGCAGACAGCATCAGTGGAGCAGACACTGCTTCTCTATTCCTCTGTCTTTCAGATGAGGACGCAATATCGGAATGATTGTGTGAGTTGTGCAGGGTTAAGCAGTGTCAGGGTTTGAATTTAAATCCAGTCTATGTGATTCCAAATCCTTTTGCCTTTCCTATTACAATAGGACTTTTGTTGGCTTGCTTGCTTGTTTAACAGAAGTCCTAAGGAAAGAGTAGCGTGCACAGAACCGTATGACATACACATATTCACGTACAGAACTGTAATGGTCAGTGCAGCACGCGAGGGACCTCTTTAGTAAGGAGCCTCCTTTCCCTAAATTATTTACCCTTGCTTAAAGATAAATGCCATTTGAGACATGAAATCTCTCCACAAGACCAAAAAGCTAACAATATAATAGAGTTTGGACTGAATATTGAAAATACCCCAAATGACAGCGTATTTCTCCTGTGGCTCATGTGCTCAAAAGAAGGACAAAGTACCTTGCCAAAAGATACAGGGACAGGTTAAAAAGGGGGAAAAAAAAACTCTGCTGCCTTCATAGCACTGTTTTCCATGGGGTCTCTTTGTTTCTGTTCACCTCTGGTTTTCACCTGCTGAACCAGGGCCAGCAAATAGGAGCCCCGTCCAGCCACTAGGCCAGTGCTTGGGGAAAAGCATCCTTCCTGAGTTGGAGTCCACCTGAGGTAGGTCCACTTTGCAGGGGTCTGGAGGTAGCACAGTTGGCAAGGAGTTTAGTACTGGGGCTATGGGAAGCCAGGGAGATGTGGGAACCACAGTCTGACCTCAAATCAGAAGAACAAACTCACTAAGAATTAGAAGACATGTTAGCGTCTTATCTTGGAGTTTGGTGGCCCTGGAAAGCACATGGACACCCTCTCAGTGGCTTTTGCTTTGAGCCATTTTCCATGTCTAAGTTACCCCCTACTCTCACCAAGGTCAATGTGACCTCTGAGGTTCTCCTCTGCTCCTGGTTGAGCCAGACCCTCTAGAAAGAGGGAGAAATGTGCAAAGTGAGTGGCAGAAGATGAGCCCCTTTCTACTGTTGAGCTACTTAGTTGTGATGTCTCCAAATCAAGCTCTATTTTTAAAAGGCAGTGTTGGCATTTTCTCACATTCTTTCTTCAGGAAAGGCAGTGTAGTGCAGTGGAAAGAATATGATATTTAGACCAAAGAAAGATCCAGGTCCAACTCCAGCTTCATAATGTACTATCAATGTGCTGTTGAGCAAGTTAATAATTTCTGTTACCTGGACTTTGTTTTTTTTAAAAATGAGTAATTGTGCCTCTCTGGCAGTGTGATTGCTAAACATGAGGGATGATGTCAAATACCTAGCACGTGGTAGGTGCACAGTATTTGGCAGCATTCGTAGGCAGAAGAGAGACGGAACCTGCTGCAGTAGAGTGAACTTGCATTGCAGAGAACCAGGGCCCAGGGGTCCAGTCTTAGCTCAGTGCCTGGCCTCCATATAGCTTAGGCAAGCTACTAAGCATCTCTTGGCATCTCAGGTGGCAATCTTATCTTTTTAATTCACAAAATTGAAATTATAATATTTGCCCTTCCTTTCTCTGGAGGTTTTGATGAAGTATAAGTGACTGAGCTAATGAGCCAGCTTCATGCCTCTGCAATGAGAATGGCTGGGGCTGGGCTGTCCTCCTGCCTGCCTGATGGTCCACTGCATTGCAAGTGAATCCACGTGGTTCAATAGTTCACAGCCTTGGGCTGCACACTGGAATCACCTGAGGGGTTTTAAAAACTCTTCATGCCTGCATCTCACCTTCTCTGCAGAGGTGCTGATGTCGTCTGTCTCACATGCAGCCTGGGCGTCTGGATTTTTCAAAGCTCCCTGGGTAGTTGCAATGTGCAGCCAGGGCTCAAAACCGCTGCTTCAGGGGGGAACCAGAGCTAAAGAAATAAATGTAGCAGCCCATGTTTAATTTGATCTGACTCTGTCAGTGTATATTGAGCGCTTGCTTTTAAGGTGAGTTTATCACCCTGTGTAACAGCAACCACTCAAATTCTTACTAGACTGGATTGAATCAGATGTGATTTTGGCTTACGGTTAAGTCATTGGAACTGCACTACTTTGTCCAGTGACTTGTCCCAGATGATCTTGGTTATATCATGACTTGTCAGGACACTGGCCACTTTTACTTCAGTTCTATATCTGAAACCCAGTGCAGATGAAGGTCATTTCTTTTCTCTGAATTTGGAAGGAGGGAAGAGTGGCATGTACTTAGAGCCTACAGAGAGTTCTAAAACTTCAGATGCATTTACATCATCCAGAGGCCTTGTTAAAATGCAGGTTTCTGGGAACCAACCTCAGGTTTTTTGATTCAGTGCATTTGAGGAAAGGCAGATAAAGTGCATTTGTAGCAAGTTTCCAAGTGATGCTGATGGTCCAGGGGCCACCCTTTGAGAACCCCTGTATAGGCAGCCTAGATCCTTTTATTGTTGTGTTAGTTTATTCGCATTGCTGTAGAGGAATACTTGAGGTTGGATGGTTTATAAAGAAAGGGGTTTATTTTGTCTCACAGTTCTGCAAGCCATACAGGAAGCACGACACCTGACTTTTGCTTCTGGTGAGGGCTCTGGCAGCTTGTCACCATGGTGGAAGGCCAATGGAGAGCGGGTGGCATGACATGATGAATGAGAGTGTGAGGAGGAAGTGCCAAGCCCCTTTAAACAACTAGCTCTCCTGTGGACTAACAGAGCGAGAACGCACTTGTTAACATGGGGAGGGCACCAAGCCGTGCATGAGAGATCCACTCCCATCACCCAAACGCCTCCTACCAGGCCCCACCTCTAACACTGGAAATCACATTTCAACATGAGATCTGGGGGGGGGCAAATACCCAAACCGTTTCAATTATTTACCTCTAATCTCCAAAAATTGCTCAAGTAAGTGCGACTGCCCCCATCTCGGGAAGCTCAGGGGACTAAGTAGCTTGTTGTTTCCTTTACTTCTTTCAAAGTAACTTTTTTTTAAACAAGCTTAACAAGCTCAAAGCTGGGTTTTTCTTTTTTTGTACTTTAGGTTCTGGGGTACATGTACTGATCATGTGTAGGTACACACTTGGCAAGGTGGTTTGCTTCCTCCGTCACCCCCCACCCTTGTCACCTGTAACTGGCATTTCTCCCCCATGTTATCCCTCCCAGCCTCCCTACCCCCCCACTTTCCCTTTCTTAGCCCCCCTCCCCACCGACGCCAGTGTGTGATGCTCCCCTCCCTGAGTCGATGTGTTCTCACTGTTCAACACCTGCCTATGAGTGAGAACATGCGGTATTTGGTTTTCTGTTCTTGTGTCAGTCTGGCAAAGTAGCTTGATGAGGGGCACACCTTTTTTTTTTTTTTTTTTTTTTTTTTTTTGGCTTAATTCCACTAATTTTTTTTTTTATAAATTGTTTTTTTTTTTTATTGCATTTTAGGTTTGGGGGTGCATGTGAAGAACATGGAAGATTGTTGCATAGGTACACACATGGCAGTGTGATTTGCTGCCTTCCTCCCCATCACCTATATCTGGCATTTCTCCCCATGCTATCCCTCCCCAACTCCCCACCCCCCACTATCCCTCCCCTTTTCCCCCGACAGACCCCAGTGTGTGATACTCCCCTCCCTGTGTCCATGTGTTCCCATTGTTCAACACCCGCCTATGAGTGAGACATGCGGTGTTTGATTTTAAGTGGCAAAGTCAGGATTGAACTCAGGACTGCCTAACTCCAAAATCTGCCCCTTTCTGCATAGCACTCTGCCTCCGGGTTAGATTGGATTAGATTCCTGTTAATTGCCAGCCATGTTCCAGAGAGACTGACAAGTGACACCTTCTTAACTTACATAAAACATTTTTTGTGGCTTCCATTAAGGAAGGAAACACAAAGAAATGCTGTAGGCATGTACCACAGCAGTAGCAATAGGGGCTGATAAAGAACCCAAAGGCTCCTGACATATGACACCTTCTGTGAAGTCATTCAGGGTGGAGATGGTTGTGGGCTGCAGAGGTTAGGAAAGACTTCTTAGGTAAAGTTGGTCTTGAAGGACATAATTAAAGCAGAGAAAGAGGTGTTCTAGGCTCTACCCCTGCCTTAGTCATGGTTTTTTCATAAGATGAGTCTGAGAGGTGATGGGGTGGAGGGGCCTCTGTTTCTGTTTAATGCCCAGTCCCTGGACCTGGACTTTGTCCTAAATACTACCTCATGACTACTGGGGTGGATACACTAATTCTGCAGGTCCCACCTGGCCTGGTGCAGTCCTACTCTGCCTTTTGCTTTCACCAGATGGACACTGCTTGTCATCAGCAGAACTGGGTGGTGTCAGGACCATGCTGGCACTACGTGGAAGAAGGCACAGGCAGGAGTGACAGAGATAGAGGGGGTTGAGAGGAAGCATGGCCATGGCTGTGTATTCTAGGAGGTTATTATTGTTGAGTCTTTTCAAAGCCAGCCTGTCTTAGGATAATAATGGGAATAGTGACAAGCCAGACAATCCCCTGGCCTGGCCAGTACAGGGAACAGCTGCTAACAAAATCTGCCACTGATCTCCTAAGGGTGGTCACCTGGTTAGGGTCCATGCCTAGCACCAGAAGCTAAGCCAGTCAGTTTCGGCCTCTTATGCTGCCCAGGAATCCAGCATCTACCCTGCTCAGACCTGGCACATGCATACCACATAGCCTAACTCTGTGCATAGTGAATAGGGTTGGTGCCCATGGTCTTTGCATTGTGTTTAGCCCCTGAGGATGAGAAGCCAGTGTCTATGCTTCGTCCAGCTCCCCTCCCCTTGACTCCCTGGAGGGAGCTTCATTGTTTCAAAAGCCATGCTTACTCTAGAAGGAGTCTTGTCCTGAGTAGTTCCCCAACCTTGTCTCCTCCAATTAACACAGAAGCCAAAAAACAAGCAAAAATCCAGAACTGTTCAACGGGGATAAAATGAAGCAGCAGCTCCAGGATCTCCAGCACTGAGGGTTTGAACAACCTCACAGCATTCTTCGTGGCCTCAGTTGCCTCATTTGTCAGACTAATATATTCTTTTGTGATACTTATAAGGAGATAAGTGGGCTAGGAGGTATACATTCTTTATTAAACCTTGGCATTCAGATGGGTGTTTGCAAAGTCCCGACTTTGCTCATGTTGCTTCCTTTGTATTTATGCTGAGGGCAGAGCTCCTGGTTTCATTGTTAATTTCATCAGGACTAATGGAGGGAGCTGCTTGAAACAAGGGAGGCCCAAGAGTGGAAGCACCTGAGTGCAGAACGGCCACTCACAGAGAGGGACCCTATCCCTGAGATGAGGCTCAGAGGACTGTGGGACTGTTCAGACTGCCCAGGCTGGAGCGGGCCTCTCAGTGAGAAGGCTTCCCACCAGAGGTGTGAGGGAGTAGATTGCCCATGGCGAATGCTGAGAAGTTAGACAGAGCTGGGCCACCCTATCCAAACCCACATCAGGTGCCAGGACACTCTTGGGTTGCATCTCCATAAATTATAGCAACAGTCATTTGTGACCAAGTTCTGCGATAGTTTTTTCTGTGATAGTTTTTCTTCTTCTTTTCAAATTTCTTTTCATGTGTGGAGAATTGTCACTCTGTCTTTATTTGAGCAGGAATTTCCAGACAATGACTTGTCTAGTGCTGTTGAGGCCTTCCATACCCTGGAGAGAATCCTGAAGAGGAAGGAGGTGGCATTTTGATCTTGGTTTAGCCCATTGTGATCTAAAGTGATAAGCACCTGATTTCCTTGGATTTCAGTTTCCCTATCTGTAAAATTAGAATAACAGCAACAGCACCTGTCCTGTCCACCCCACAGGAAGTCAGAGGTAATGACCCATGTGCAAATGCACTGAGATGTTGTAGACAATTTTAAACTCTACAAGCCTGAGTAGCAGATCAACTTGGACTTGAAGCACCTCTACTACTTATTAACATAGTGTCCACTGAGTTCTCAGAAACATATTTTTTCATCTGTTTGATGGGCATAATATGCTCATCACAACAGGGTTGTTGGCTGCTACAAATTCAGATAATGTGTCTGCAGCATCTAACACAGTGCCTGGCATATAGAATACAAACCTGAGATGATAGCTGCTGTTACAATGATAATCATCATCATGATATCATCATGTATCTCAGTATTTCTGCCAGGCAGACCTGTTTTTTTTTTGGGGGGGGGGGTTGTAATTCCCTTCCCTTTTACTACAGTGCTTCTCAGTACTTGCTAAGTCTTCCTGCTGCCAAGATGAAAAGTATTTCCTAGAGCCCTATGGCTCGTGCTCTCTGAATTTTACCTCGTTTATATTAGGGTTCTCTAGAGACACAGAATCAACAAAGTGTGTGTGTGTGTGTGTGTGTGTGTGTGTGTGTGTGTGTGTGTGTGTTATGGTGTGGTATGGAGAGGGAGAGAAGTTCCACATTCTCACAACATGCCATCTGCCATTTTCGAGCTGGAGAACCAGGAAATCGAGTAGTATAATTCAGTTTGAGTCCGAAGGCCTGAGAGCCAGAAGCACCCTCCTTCTGCCTTTTGTTCTATTCAGGCCCTCAGTGGATGGATAATGCTTATCCATGTTGAGAGCAGATTTTCTTGACTCAGTGTACTAATTCAAATGCTCATTTCCTCCAGAAACACCCTCACAGACACACCCAAAAATAATGGTTTACCAGCTCTCTGTACATCCCTGAGCCCAGCAAAGCTGAAACATAAAATTAACCGCCACCACATTCTCTCTGTTGGGAAGGCATGTTTCTTGTGGTTGGGTGTACCCAGTCCCACCTACATGTGCCAGTCAGGAAGCCTGCCTAATCAGTTGTGTAGGAACTTAGAATGCTCTGATAGCAAACTTCCAACTCTCCTTTGCCTGAAGTCTTTGAAACAAGTGTGCAGAAAGACATGTTATGATTCTCACTTTCCTAACCAGGGAAGGCGCGTGGAGGGTGCTGTGCTAATTAGCATGCTGTCTCACTGACAAAGTGTCTTTGTGCTGTCTGTCAGCTTCCGCTTGGTAGACACTAAACACTGTTAAGGCAAATGATACCATGACTGACAACTTAATAGATGTCTTTTTGAGTTGAATATGCTCCCCAGTGCTCCAGCCAGATAAAATTAACAGAAGCCTTCAAGATCATCCTTTGCAGGCTGAGGCTTGTGAGAGAGATGTGCTAGCAATAGCCTCCCAAATGAGGTGAAAAGCATCAAACTCCGTCTAGTTGAAGATTAGGGATTGGATGTTTGTCAACAGGAATTGCTGAGGAACTGACTTCCATAGTTATTTCTGATGACAGGTAAAAATCATGAGGGGTGGAGATGAATACAACTCCTGTTAATGTGAGTGAACCTCTAAATGAGGGTTGATGTTGGAAGTAGTCCCCTAGGAGATTGCAGACTTAATCTGATTACATTAAAAGTAGTTAAAGTGGGTTGGGCACAGTGGCTCATGGCTATAGTCCCAGCACCTTGGGAGGCCAAGGCAGGCGGTTCACCTGAGGTCAGGAGTTCAAGACCAGCCTGGCCAAACATGCCGAAACCCTGTCTGTCCTAAAAACTACAAAAATTAGCCAGGCATGGTGGCAGGTGCCTGTAATCCCAGCTACTTGGGAGGTTGAGGAAGGGAGAATTGCTTGAACCCAGGAGACGGAGGTTGCAGTGAGCTAAGATCATACCACTGCACTCCAGCCTGGGTGTCAGACCAAGACTCCATCTCAAAAAGTAAAAGTACTTAAGTACTTAACATGCCTCCACCCCTCTATTTTTCCTAAACATTGCTTTGAGGGCCCATAAAACCAAAAGAGCATATTAGGCTTAAAGTGCTATTTGTACTGGAAGTTAGTAATACTGGGCTCCTCTTCACACCCCAGCCCACGCCACCTGGCATCTGGAATCCAGGTCACACCGAACTGCTTCTATTCACCCAACAGGCTGCACGTTCTTTACCTCTGGGCCTTTGCATGTAACTTTTCTTGTGTCTGAAACAACCTCTCTTTCTCTGGGGCCTTGATGACTCTTTGTGAAGAGTTATTTCAACTCATGTCCTCTCTGATGAACTTCAGTGGACCATTTCCTATCCTCACACCCCTGTGGCCCCTTATCTACTCCTTGGTAGCTCTACCACCTTGGAATAGTTTAAGGGGTTATTTCCTAGACTGATATTTTTTTTTTTTTTTTTTTTTAGATCAGGGGACATGTCTTAACTAAGCCCTCTAAATGGGCTTTTAGCACAACACCTGACACATGGTGTCACTGCAGTAAATATCCAATGACTACAGATGGCAGTAGATAGGAAACATGGGTGAGTGGCTAGAGCTCAGGCTGTGTCATCAGATAGCTCTGATTTCAAACTCCTTCTCTAGCCCATAGGAGTGGAGGAGCCCCGGGGAAATCCACAACATCTTTGAGCCTGATATAGCCTGATCTGTTTAAGGAAGAACATGATTCTTAGAGGTATAAAGTTTTTGGGGGAAATGAATGGCACAGGTCCAGCACTCTGCCCAGCACAATGGGCCCTGTAGAGCAGTTCGCTGAAAGGTCCATAGCTTCTGGCCAGGTGTGGTGGCTCACGCTTGTAATCCCAGCACTTTGGGAGGCTGAGGCAGGCAGATCACGATGTCAAGAGATCGAGACCATCCTAACCAACATGGTGAAACCCCATCTCCACTAATAGTACAAAAATTAGTTGGACATGGTGGTGTGTGATTGTAGTCCCGGCTACTTGGGAGACTGAAGCAGGAGAATTGCTTGAATCCTGGAGGCAGAGGTTGCAGTGAACTGAGATCGCACCACTGCACTCCAGCCTGGGTGACAGTGAGACTCCGTCTCAAAAAAAAAAAAAAAAAAAAAAAGTCCATAGCTTCTGAAGGCAGTTATCAAGAGCTCTCCAAGTGGTTTCAGAAAGCCTGAATCATTGGAGTAAGATTCCCAAGGGATCACTTAGAAGAAATTGCTCTTGGCCATCTCAGCAGATACTGGTGTGTAGTAGGAAATTAAACTTTGCTTTCTTCTAGGCAAGGCTTGTGCTCGAGCAGCACTCCTGCCCAGGGCTGCTCCTGTACCCTGACTGAGACCCCTGGTGGCAAACTGTAACACACTTCCAGCTTCTTCTGCATGCTCTGCTCTGCTTTCTGCAGTTTAACAAATTCCAGGCAACATTCCAATGCCTCTTCCAAGCACAGGAGGGTTTTTTGGGTTCAAAGAATATCATTCTTGGAGCCAGCAGAATAATCTTTCCAACACATCGCACCCATGTGAAGCAGACGGAATTATAGAACATTGTGTCTGATGGAAATCACTGCCCATGAGTGAGACTTCCCAGCCTCTGTGATGGCCTACCATTTCTAAAACTCTTTTCCACAAGAAGCCTGCCTTGTTTTTGGGAGTTAGTTTGGATGGACTTGGATAAAATGCTTGGAGCCACAGTGCAGACTCTGAAAACTTTTCCCCAGACATCGTGAACCCTCTGATGAGGTATAATTTTCTGTGGTCCCTGCTAGTTTAGAAAGCCTGTTGTAAAAATGTGTATGAAGGAGCACAGAATTGATAAAAGAAGTAAAAATCAACAAAACTGGAAACAAGTGGAATTTTATAAATTCAACTAAGTATATAATAACATAATAGCTGGGATGCTCAAAAGTTGCTGAACACACAATAAAGGGAGAAGGAATTTAACTATAGTTAAAATGCAGTGTGCAACACAGGTTGCTTTTATTAGGCAGAGGATATTATAGAAATAGCAAAAGCTCAGCAAAGCATTGTTGGGTGGCTGCTGAAAAGCAGGCTAGATAGCTCAGACAAAGCAAAAGAGAATGGGAAGTGAGATGAAAGGATTTTGTGAAGTCGTCGGTACTGTGGAGGCAAATGGGAAGTCTTTCCTCAAAGCCTACTTGAGGATTTGCTAAATAAAACAGGTATGCAATTCAGAGGAAGCTCATCTTGGGGCAAGAAAAATTGGAAAGGAGTTGTGTTAAACTTAAAAAGTGGTAAAAATGATCTAGTAAGTACTAGCAACACAAAGAAAAGATCTTAGTCCAAAAGAATAACGGTGCTGGAAATAAAAGTTTTCATGTGCTAGGATGGACAAGTGCAGGAGACACTTCTGGTCATTTGGGGATAGTCACGTCAGTTGAGAACCAGAGACCTTAATCACCATGCCACCATTCCCTCCTTCCTCCCACACCACCTCCTCTGATCCCTCCAGCAATAGGGCTGCCTGGGAACACAGCCCTGTGGACAAAACAAGTTTCCAGTCATCCATGCATTTGTTCTTCAACACTTATTTAGTATCTATCCAATACCAAGGTCTGTTTCAAACACTGAATGTACAGAGACAATACAGGCACCTGGCACCATGAAAGGAACATGTTGACTGTCAATCTGTTGAGCAAATTAATGATTGAACGAGTGAATGTATAAATGGATGAATGAATGGGTGAGTGAGTGGATGCAGACACTCCCTCTCCCAAGCAGAGGTCACAGTCCAATAGATAAAAACAAGGAAATACAACTAGACTACTTTTGTGTATTTAGGTAAGTGTCTGTGCAGGGCGCAGCTGGTCTTCTGAGGTGTGGACTGCTTGCCCTAGGAAGTCAGGAAGAGCATCTCGGTGGAGACTGGAAGAACCCCTGTGGCTGAGGCTTCAAAGATGACCTTCTTGCTTTATGCCCACCTTGTTTCTTGTCTCTAACCTCTAACCTTAAATGCAGGCCCCACCCTTGAAGGAGTCCTTGCTTTCGGGAATGTTGGCTTCTTGATTTTCGGGAATGTCTGATAATTGATTCAACTGCTTGCACAGTTTTCCATAGAGCCAACCCTGGCATCTGGCCCCTATGATTGACCCACACTCCCGTGGGCATGACAGAGTTCCCTGCAACATGACAAGTAGGTATCTTTGTTAAACTACCTACTTGGAGCATGGGGCAGAGAGGACAGTGAGAATTGCTCAGTGGTTTTCAGGGCAGCTGAAAACATGATTTTCATTGAACAATGACTGTTAATTGAGAATTAGGGTGGTAGGGTAGATCTAAGAGCATAGGCGTGCTTCCAACACATTTATTGAGTGCTTTCTCTGTGCCAGACCAGATTCCGGGATTACAGAAATGATTTTCACAGTACTCTCCCCCTCAAGAAGCTCTAGTTTTTCATCCCTCCCTCCTCACAACCTCTAACACACAAAGTATCGAGTGCGTGCTGGCCATTATTATAGTATATTATACACTTTAGTCCATTTAATCTGCATGGGGGCCCTATGAGGAGGGTACTATTACTGTTTTCATTCTTTTTTTTTTTTTTTTTTTTTTATTTTTTATTTTTTATTGCATTTTAGGTTTGGGGGTACATGTGAAGAACATGGAAGATTGTTGCATAGGTACACACATGGCAGTGTGATTTGCTGCCCTCCTCCCCCATCACCTACATCTCCCCCATGCTATCCCTCCCCAACTCCCCACCCCCCACCATCCCTCCCCTCTTTCTCCCCACAGACCCCAGTGAACTGAAACACATTTAAAGAAAAAACAAACAAGCCCATTCAAAAGTGGGCGAAGGATATGAACAGACACCTTAAAAAGAAGACATACATGAAGCCAACAAACATATGAAAAATGCTCATCATCACTGGTCATTAGAGAAATGCAAATCAAAACTACATTGAGATACCATCTCACGCCAGTTAGAATGGCGATCATTAAAAAGAGAATGTCACTGAGGTCAGGTAACTTGCCTGAATTCATTTTATGTGAGTAGCTACCTGTTTGCCCTTGAAGGTAAAACCAGGGGGATGTGGATGTGGCTCATTTTTGATAGTCTGAGATTTACAAAGAAGATTACAGTGAAAGCTAAATGGCTGAGATGGAAAGGGCGGGATGAAAGCAGGGGTGGGGGCTCACCACACTGTTCACATGGTTGCTCCTCACCACCTGCTGCAGCCCCTTAGCTACCTCTGCAGGGCCTCAAGGCTGCCTGGAACTTTGTGGGGACCTTAGAGGATCCTCTCATTCTCCAGCTGGAGGCTGGGTGAGGAAGGTGAAAACATCGAGTGCTGTCATCAGGCACCAAGGAGAGCTCAGAGAACTCTCCCTTAGCTGGAGAGATGGGGGTGGACCTCCCCTTTCTCCCTAAAGCCCTTAATTGCTAATGACATTGAGTGGGATTTGTTAAAGCAGTTCTTTCTGTTCAACCTTTTTTTTATTCAAAGTCATTACTCACTGTGGTTAGTTTGGATGTTTGAGACAGCCCAGCCTGGCATATTCCCTACCACGGCACTTTATAAATGTTCATGCTGATTAGAACTTTTATTTTTCATAATGACCCACTAATGTAATGATAATGCAAGTAATAGTCCATATCTAATGGCTTCTTGTCCAAGGGCTGAGGGGATTCACTTAATGTATTTAGTGCCAAACTCCTAAAAGAAACCTATTTAGGCTGCTGCATCCACTTATTCATTTTTATGAATCTCTGGGTAATAAACGGGAATGGCTCCTCTGGAAAGTTGGGAGAAAAGGAAGAAGTGTAGGTCATTTGTGGTAACGTTTTTATTGTCAATAATCCATTAGACTTGCTAAGAAGCACCATGTTCTAGGTCAGCTTCAGAAGGAGGAGTCCCTGAGCAGGAAGCTGAGACTCTTGCAAAACTTGAGACTGTTTCAGATGCAATGGCACTGGGCCTCCAGACTTCTTGGTGGCTTACAAACAGGCCACGAGTGCAGCTGGTTGTTAGTAGGCAGAATTTACTGCGGGGGAGAGGCCAGAGTGTTACCCTTCAAGCCAGAGAGTGGAGAGTCCTTGAGCCTGCCGGGCAATCCTTAAAGACCGGAACTTCCTCTTCAGGGAGCTGGGCTGAGCAACATGGAGAAGCTCACCTGCTGTGGCCATTACTGACTTCTTTTCATTCTGAGACTCCACCCCCTTAGAAATGTCCATTCCTAGCTGTCCCTTCTCCCCTTCTGTGCTCTCTTGTGTGTGTTTTCCAAAACCTGCTCTCAGTAACCCCTTGAGAGTGAACAAATATATCTCATGTGTCTATTCCCCCAGGGGTGCCAGTATGCTAAGCAGAAGCTTTAACTGTGCAATGGCAAAACTTGGGTGCAGGTAAATGGATTTCAGAAAACAGGCTGGGCAAACATTTGGTCTGACGAATCTCTGTGTCACTGAAATCACTTTGCAGCTAGAGATGGAAACCTTCCTTTTTACCCATGAGTAGAGTTGCCAGATAAAATACAGAGCATCCAGTTAACTCAAATATCAGATAAATAGCATTTTTTAAAGTAGAAGCATGTCCAGAATATTGTATAAACATACTTACGCTAAAAATCAATTGTTTATCTGAAATTCAAATTTAATGGGGTGTCCTGTACTTTTATTTGCTAAATTGGACAACGCCATTCACAAATCCTAGCTCTGGTATCAGGTCTTGGGTTCATGACAGGTAGGTATCTTGGCTAAACTACTAACTTGTAGCATGGGGCAGAGAGGAGAGTGAGGATTTCTCAAGATTTTTAGGACAGCTGGAAAAAACCAGTGTGGCCCAGGATGAGGCATTACCCTTCAATGAAGACAGAGGTGAACATACATGGTGGCATATTCTACTCACGCCCCGTATTAACCTGAGAATGCACTTCTGCTTCTGTTTGTCTTCCTAGTTACTTCAGCTAAGCATAAGTACTGTGGTCTTTTGTGTGCTCAGACTTTGCTAGGTGAGAGGACACAGTGTGAGTCCAGATCCACCTGCTTGGAAGGAATGAACATTGCACAGTGAGAGAAGCATACACTGTGGAATCAGAAATGAGTTTCAAATCCAGCTTTAGGGCTTTGGTCAATGCAACTCTCATCAAGCCTCAGCTTCTCATTTTTAAAATGGAAATTGTATCTACATCATTGGATTGTTGTGAGTTTTCAAAGTATACGGTAAACCCAACAATGTGCCACCCAGCTCTCCCTTCAATAAAGTATTAGTTGTCCAAGATACTGGAAGAACTTTGGGCACAAACAGCTTTCAGCTGTCAACCCTTTCAGGCATTGCATCAGCTCAGAGAAATACTTAACCCAAAATTAAACTTCCTGGGGTGGCCCCTATTCAGTGACTGATAAATGCAAGAGTGTAAAGGCCCATGCATCTCGGCCCAACTCAAGACAACTGGGAAAGGGCCATTCAAACTCCAGAGCATCCTGAGGTTGGTTGAGGTTGCCATTGGGCTGCATCACAGCTCTACTTCTTTCTCTGCCCTTCCTGCTTTTTTCCCTTCTCTTCCACAGATGTTGATCCCAAAGGCATACCTAAATAAAGATCCTGTACACTAAACTCTTAGAGTCTGCTTCCCAGGGAACCCACCCAGCTATAACATGGTACAATTACCAGTACGTAAGACAGGTGATCAGTCCATAGAAAACATTAATAATAACAAAAGAAAGGCAACAGGAAAGTGAAAAGAGATCTAATTTTACATGGCATCTCCTGTACCTTGCTCTTAGAAAGGCTCTTTCTGGTTATATCACTGACATTGTATTGTGATCTTCACAATGGAAGGCCTATACTTGCCCTTCTCACCTCTCTGTGGCTGACATGGGTCTGAAAACACAGCAGGTGCTTGACAAATGGTTGGGCAATGCTTAGCTACTTGGCCTCAGAAGAGCAATAAGATCCTTTTGGACAAGTAATTTGCAAATTTAAACAGCTTCAGGAAGGTTTGCTTTTGAGATTCTGCACAAGAGATAAGTGAGTGGTTGTCACAGGAAAATGAGTGGTTTGGGAATACCTTTGGCCTATGGAAGAAGGTCACCTAGAATGTAATTCCTCAAGCCAGCCCCCAGGAATGGTGGGGAGAGAAACTCTGAGCTTAATGAAGAGGTGAACACAGAGCAGGGAATACCCAAAACACCTCAGGTAGCTCAAGGTGTCAGGAAAGATTAGGCAATAAGTGGGAGTCGCAGAGAAGCAGAGATTGTAAAATGAACAGCCCATGAGCTAGGCCTAAGAAGTGGGATTTTTATACACAGGGTGATGGGAGTTGCTGGAAGGGTGCAAGCAGGGAGATGGCTTGATCCAGTCTGTTTGAAGAGGCTGTGCTTCCTGCTGTTGGGAGGATGCCTTGGAGGGTACAATATGGGAGACAATCAAAGGCACTCACTTATGTCTTGTGTATAAGCTTATAAGCAAATCTTCCTGAAGGTATTTTTTTTTTTTTTTTTTTTTTTTGAAGATCGAGTCTTGCTCTGTTGCCAGGCTGGAGTGCAGTGGCATGATCTCGGCTCACTGCAACCTCAGCCTCCCGGGTTCAAGTGATTCTCTTGCCTCAACCTCCCAAGTAGCTGGGACTATAGGTGTCTACCACCACGCCCAACTAATTTTTATATTTTTAGTAGAGACAGGGTTTCACCATGTTGGCCAGGATTGTCTCAATCTCTTGACGTCGTGATCTGCCCGCCTCAGCCTCCCAAAGTGCTGGGATTATAGGCGCGAGCCACCACGCCCCATCCTCCTGAAGCTATTTATGTCTAAAAATGACTTGTCGAGAAAGGGGCATATTGCTATATCTGATCTAAGGCCAAATAGCTAAATGTGCCTAAACATTTATCAGACACCTACTGTGTGAGTAGCTACCTATTTGCCCTTGAAGGTAAATAGGTAGCTGTTTACCTCAGCCCCACTGTTCCCAAGGCAATGACGGGGACTTGGCCCAAGCGGTTGGGGTAGAAAGCTGACTCAGAGAAGATACATTCTTATAAGGAACAATATACAGATGTGCTGAGAGATGAGCTGACTGATGAAAAGAAGGGAAGAGTCTAGGGGGATGTCCAGGCTTTTCACCTTCCTTTGCTTCTCTGCCCACCCAGACTGTAACACAAGACCCAGCTGAGGCCCAGCCCTTGGCTCCTGGAAGCCTGTAGAGATGAATTAATTCATCCTTGACCTCCCCTTCCTCTGAAGTTTCTACAAAATTACATCTGTTAGATTAACAATTAATTTTTAGTAATAATACATTAATGTATTTTATTAATATATACATTAATAAGTTACATAGGTAGAGCCCTGAATCCTGTTCTGCTGTCCTTGGGAGCTCTTCCAGGCAGAGCCATCCCTTGTCTCTCTTGTCTCACACACAGATCATCTCTTTATGATTCTTTCTCAAATGGACCAGTGACTTTTTCTCTCCTCTCTTTTCCCATGCCATTCTCTTTCTGGAACATTCTTCAGTCCCTCTCAGTTCACCTGTCATTTTTGAAGGGTGGTCCCTCTAGTACTCCCAATTAGGTCACTTCCCCTTGACATGTATTCTTAAAGGATCCTGTAATACTTCTTAGCAAGTATAGCAATTATAATTATTAATGTAATTAGTATAATTGGGCAATTAGTATAACTACTAGTGGTGACCCTCCAATACCTGGCATAGTCTCACCCAACCCAATAATTAGTAAATAAATATCTGTTATATAAAATTGTTGCTGTGGACTACACTGTGTGCTGGGCCATTGGTGCTCACATTCTATTAGTGCAATCTCATTCATGAGTAGGAGCTGTTTTGGGAGTTACTTCCAGAGGGAATAAAGCTACTGTTTTCCTTAACCCCTATCTCAGGATTAAACATAAAGATTACAATGTCTGCTTTTCACGTACTCCCCTTCCCTTGTGCTGTAAGAAATGGCATTTTTCCTGCTCCATGCTCAGTGGAGTTGGAGATAATCTACTTACCCAAGACATAAATGCTTCATGATCCAAGAAATCCTTAAAGAACCTGCTGTGTGCAAGCCCTGAGGACGGGCCCTGGAGCCAAAGTCTGTTTTTACATGCACTAAATTTAACTCAAACATTCCTAATGGAATCACGACTGTAGCCTCATTGGCTGTGGAGGTTGGGTGCCTTCCTGGTTTATGTGGTGTCACAGCTTGGTTTATGAACATTTTGGAACTGTGTACCAGGGCACAATGTGGGGCTTGTTAAACTCCAGTGGAGAAGGGGTTGAGGTTTCCATTTCCACTGTTGAGAGAGGGGTCCTGACACATGGCCCCTGCACAGCCTCTCTCAGCTCTCTTCTGAGTTATTTTGCCCGTGTAGGCAGGGGCTGCTTTATAAAGATGTAGGGCTGGAGGAACAAGTACACCCATTGGCACTGGTAATATATGGGGCTGCCAGGCAATTAAAAAACAAATTCTCCTACACGAAAACATGAGCATGCTCTCCTGTTGAGTGTGTAACTCTTCAAGACTGGAGCCACCTCCTTGTGGCGGGAATTTGGCGAGAGCTCTAGCTTGGGCATTCTGCCCAGCAGCAGTGCAGAGCAGGGCTTCCCCCTCCAGTGCTGGGGCAGGCCCTGCTCACTGTTCTCCACCAGCGAGGGTAGTCAATGACGCTGAACGAGCTATGAAGGCTGGGTGCACCTGTAGGCATGTTGTGGGGGAGGAGGGTTGTTAAAGAGGAAATCAAGGCGCAAGGGGCCATTGTCAAAATTGTTACCTCACCTCTGAATTCCTTCTTTAAAAGTTCTCATCCTTTTTGAGGGTAAAGGGCCTTGGGACTTCTCAAATTCTCTTTGCACGATAATGAGAGCCTTGACACGAAGAATATCTGAGCTTGTTCCACCTAAGGCCTTGGGGTAATGGAAAGAGGAAAGAGGGCTGTGAGGGCAGCCATGGGAGGTGAGAGAGAGCACTGTGGTGGGAGTGGAGCTTCCAGAGGGAGCCCAGCTGAGTCAGGAAGGGGCTCTACAAGAAGCTTTTCTGATCTCGCTGACAGTCATGATGGATGCCAACTCATTCACTGACTCAGCATATATTTATTGGTGGCTGCCATTTCCACACACTGTCTAAGCTCCAGAGAAATAGTGGTGCCCAAAAGGGAAAAGGTGTTTGCTCTCAAGATTCTCATTCCCAAGGGGCAAGGACAAATGATAAAATAGTGAAGACTTAAAAAGCTTAATTTTAGGTGTGATCATTGTGATGAAAAGAATAAAATTTTGAGAGGAGCAGTTGTAGGGCAGATGGAGGATCCTTCAGATGGGGTCTTCAGGAAGGGATTACCAGAGGTCTGAGTGGAGGGTGAATGATAAGGAGTCAGTCATGTGACAGGGAAAAGCATTTCTGGCCTTCTGGCGGCGGGGGGGGGGGGGAACAACATCTAGTGCAGATACTCCAAGAAAGACCTGAGCTTGCTGAATTTGAGGAATAAAAAGGAAACCGGTGTGACTGGGGGCGAGGGAAGGTGGTAGGAGATGAGTCAGGAGTGGGTATAAGAAACCATGAGAAATACTTTGGACTTTATTCTAAGTGTACTGGGCAGCTGGATTTTCTTTTTCTTTTTTTGAGAGGAAGTCTCATTCTGTTGCCCAGGCTGGAGTGCTGTGGCCCGGTCTTGGCTCACTGCAACCCCTCCCTTCTGGTTTCCAGCGATTTTCCTGCCTCAGCCTACTGAGTAGTTGGGACAACAGGCGCATGCCACCACGCACGGCTAGCTTTTTTTTTTTTTTTGCATTTTTAGTGGAAACAGCATTTCACCATATTGGCCAGCTGGTCTCAAACTCCTGACCTAGTGATCCACCCGCCTCGACCTCCCGAAGTGCTGGGATTACAGGTGTGAGCCACCGTGTCCAGCTGGGCAGCTGAATTTTCACACTGCTATAAAGGACTACCTCAGACTGTCAATTAACCTCGTTTCTAGGTAAATTACCCACAGTTGGCTAGGGAGGCCTCTGGAAACTTAACTTCATGGCAGAAGGTGAACAGGAAGCAAAATATGTCTTACACGGTAGCAGGAGAGAGAGAGGGGGAAGTACCACACTTTTAAATGTCCATATCTCTTGAAAACTCACTACGATGAGAACAGCATGGGGGAAACTGCCCCATAATCCAGTTACGTCCCATCAGGTCCCTCCTACGACAGGTAGGTATTACAATTCAAGATGAGATTTGGGTAGGGACAGAGAGCCAAACCACATCTGAGTCTTGAGAGGGTCTAAGCAGAAATGGCCACAACCTGCTTTTTTTGTGAACCTGTTACTCTGGTAGCTCTGTGGAAAGGGATTGCCGATGATTAGAGTGAAGAGATACTGGCAAACTAAGGGGTTCTTCAGAGGCTAAAGCAGGAGGTGGTATCAGCTGGTTATGGAACGTTGGCAGGTAGAGAAAGAGAAGTTCTATGTTTTACTTGTTGGTGTAGGAATGGCAAAACTTGCTGATAAATTATGTATAGTAGCGTAGGAACTGATGGTTAGGGAAAAGCAGAAATCAGGGTGTATCCTATGGTATTGGCTTGAGCAGCAATAGTGGTGCCATTTTCTGAGCTGGTGCCCATGAGCTGAGGAGCAGGTCTGGGGAGGAAAGTTGGCTCCTGTTCCAAAGTGGCAGTCAGAGGTGAAGGGTTTCTTGAATATTTGAAGGGGGAACAATAAACTACATCTTGTTAGTGGCTCGTATTTAAGAAAAGGGCAGGTAACTCAGATTCTAAGGCAGAACAATCCTTGCCTTGCCTTTCCCCTAAAGCAAGTGGCTGGGTCTAGGTTATTCTGAGTATACCCATGATCCTGCTTGCTTGGTGCACTGGGAAATCCTAGATAATAGCCGTTGTCATGATGCAAACATGTCTTCAGTCTGCTTCATCACACACTTGCTGAGTGCCCACTCTTAGCCAGCTTCCCTCATCAATGACCTCCAATGTCATGGAACAACCAGTAAGTCAAGGGCTTCCAAAATTCCAAGACAGTCATGACAATTCAGTGCACTGAGATTGCCATCTGCTTTGAAAACCGTTTCCAAGATAGATAGGCCCAAGATACAAGAGGAGTCAGCTGACATTAATATCCTTAGCCATGCTTCCTCTCACTTTTTTCTCCTTCAGACAGATTTATTTCCAGTCTTCCTAGGAGCAATCTTAGTGATCTTACTTTTGTCCTCCCTCAGCGTAGTTACTGAATTTTGGTGCATAATGTTCTTTGCCTTTCTTTCCTCCCTGATCCCACTGTCCAGTACTTCTCCTGGGACAGGGATGGCAAATAAGTTTTACCTTGAGTGCCACCTCTTATTAGGAAGAGGCAGTTTATTTCTTCCTTTCCCCCTCCACTGGGGTTATGTTTGTATCAAGGTCTGACCTCTTTGTCAGACTTTTCTGGCTCCCTCCTTAATTTCTGTCATGCAAGCATTTTTTCTTAATAAAATTCTTGCATGTTGAGTCCTGTCTTGGTATTTGCCTCCCAGAGGACCTGGACAAACACACCCTGCTAACATCAGAGTGAAAAAAAGGCTGTTTTTAATCTGATTAATCCCATCAGATACCGGCTGGGCCACAGGGAAAGTCTTGCCCCTTCCCTTTGTAGAGGATAACAGTGTGAAGTAGTTTCAGTTCCTAGAAATGCTCAATGGGGGGGAAGCATCGCTGCTGAGAACTATTTAATCTTTATTTTTTTAAAGAAAAAAGATGTGCTAGTATTTTGTGGAGAGTTTTTGTATCTATGTTTAGCAGGGATATTGGCCTAAAGCTTTCTTTTTCTGATGTGTCTCTGCCAGATTTTCCTATCAGTCTCCAAAGAAAGGAGCTAGGGATGAGCGCCTCCTCCTTGATGATTTGGAAGAGTTTCAGTAGGATTGGTATCAGTTCTTCATATGTCTGGTAGAATTCAGCTGTGAATCCATCTGGTCTGGGGGTTTTTTCGGTTGGTGGGTTTGTTAGATTACTGATTCAATGTTGGAACTTGTTATTGATCTGTTCAGGTTTCCACGTTCCTCCTGGTTCAATCTTGGGAGGCTGTGTGTTTCCAGGAATTTACCCATTTCCTATAGATTGTCTAATTTGTGTGCATAGAGCTGTTCTTAATAGTCTCTGAGGATCTTTGCATTTCTGTGGGATCATTTGTAATGTTATTTGTCACTTCTGATTGTGCTTATTTGGATATTCTTTTATTTCTTTGTTAATCTGGTTAGCAATCTATCAATCTTGTTTATTCTTTTAGAAAATAAAGTATTGGTTTCATTGATTCTTTGTATGGATTTCTGCATCACAATTTTATTCAGTTCTTTTCTAATTTTATTTGTTTTCTTCTACTTGCTTTGGGGTTAATCCAGTAGAACATCAAAGTTAACACACCATGATTAAGTAAGCTTTATTCCTGGGATGCAAGGCTGGTTCAATATACACAAATCAATAAATGTGATTCATCACATAAACAGAATTAAAAGCAAAAGCCATCTTATCTCAGTAGATACAGAAAAAAGCTTTCAATAAAATCCAGTGTCTCTTCACAACAAAAACCCTCAAAAGACTAGGCAAAACAATATGGCCCATCTACAACAAACCCACAGCCAACATCACATGGAATGGGCAAAAGTTGGGGAGCATTCCCTTGAGAACTGGAACAAACTAAGGATGTTCACCCTTACCACTCTTATTCAACATAGTACTGGAAGTCGAAGCCAGAGCAATCAGGCAAGAGAAAGAAATGCATCCAAATAGGAAAAGAAGTCAAACTATCTCTTCACTGATATGATTATATACCAGGAAGAAACTAAAAACTCTGTCGAAAGACTCCTAGAACTGATAAATGACTTTTTCCAGGATACAAAAATCACTGAACAAAAGTCAGTAGAATTTCTATATACTAATAACATTTCAAGCTGAAAGTCAAAAACACTATCTCATTTACACTAGCCATGGAAAAATTGAAGTACCTAAGAATACAGCTCATCAAGGAGGTGAAAAATCTCTAGAAGGAACTACAAAACACTGCTGAAAGAAATCATAGACGACACAAATAGAAAAACATTCCATGCTCATGGATTGGAAGAATAAATAGTTAAAATGGCCATATTGCTGAAAGCAATTTATAACACTACCAAACTACCAATGTCATTTTTCATAGAATTAGAAAAAAACTATAAAATTCATTTGGAACCAAAAAACAGCTGGAATAACCAATTCGGTCCTAAGGGGAAAAGCATCACACTACCTGACTTCAAACTTTTCTGTAAGGCTGCGGTAACCAAAACACCATGGTACTGGAACAAAAACAGACACATAGACAAATAGAACAGAATTGAGAACCTGGATATGAAGCCGAACAGATACAGTCATCTGATCTTCAGCAAAATAGTCAAAAATAAGCAATGGGGGGAAGGAACTCCCTATTCAGTAAGTGATGCTGGGATAATTGGCTAGTCATATGCAGAAGAATGAAACTGGACCCCTACCTTTCACCATGTGCAAAAATTAACTCAAAGTGAATTAAAGATTTAAATGTGAAGCCTCAAACTATAAAAATCCTAGAAGAAAACCTAGGAAATACTCTTCTCGACATTAGCATTGGTGAGGAATTTTTCGCTAAGTTCCCAAAAGCAATTGTGATAAAAATTGACAGATGGGACCTAATTAAGGAGCATTTGCACAGCAAAAGAAACCATCAACAGAATAATCAGATATCCTACAGAATGTAAGAAAATATTTCCAAACTATGCATCCAACAAAGGCCTAATACACAGAATCTATAAGGAATTTAATAATTTAACAGCAAAAAAATCTCCATTAAAAAACAGACCAAGAATATGAACAGACACTTCTCAAAAGAAGATACACAAGCAGCCAACAGACATATGAAAAAATGTTCATCATCATTAATCAGAGGAATGCAAATCAAAATCACAATGGGATATCATCTCACAGCAGTCACAATGACTAGTATTAAAAAACCTAAAAACTGAGGCTAGTAAAGCTGTGGTGAAAAGGGAATGCTTATACATTGTTGGTGGTAACGTAAATTAGTTCAGCCACTGTGGAAAGCAATTTTAAAATTTCTCAGAGAATTTAAAACAGAAGTATCATTCGACCCAGCAATCCCATTCCTGGGTATATATCCAAATGAAAACAAATCATTCTACCAAAAAGACACACACTTGTATGTTCATTACAGCACTATCAGCAATAGCAAAGACATGGAATCAACCTAGTTGCCTATCAACAGTAGATTGGATAAAGAAAATGTGGTACCTGTAAACCATGGAATACTATGCAACCATTAAAAAGAACCATATTATATCCTTTGCAGCAACATGAATGCAGCTGAAGGCTATTATCCTAAACAAATTAACGCAGGAATAGAAAATGAAATACTGTATGATCTCACAAGTGGGAGCTAAACATTGGGTACTCAGGGATATAAAGATGGAAACAATGGATCCTGTGGACTACTAGAAGGGGAGAATATGGAGACAGGATGTATGTTGAAAAACTGCCTAGTGAGTACTATGTTCACTAACCTGGTGGCAGGATCTGAATCCTAAGCCTTAGCATCCTGCAATATACCCATGTAGTACACCTGCACATATACCCTGTGTATCTAAAATAAAAGTTGAAGTTCTAAAAATATAAAAAGATTTAAGGAAATAGTATTTAGAACTAATGTATAACTGTTTTTGTAAATCTCCATTTTCACTAACATACAGAACATCCAATAGAACACCACCAGTGACATGACATCCATCTTAAATTCCATATGGTGAGCCCTGCACAATTAATTGCATTCGTCATGCTCATAAGAATTTTTTAGACTCTCCCAACCGTAAATGAGTTCATTGTTAGCAAATTTATGTGCTTTTCACATATAATATTTATGAATTTTTCACCACCAGTGTAAATCTGATTTAATGACTCAGGAATGGCTTTTCTCCTGAGACATTCTCAATTTCATGGAATTCCATAGAATTTTTCTCATCCCGTACTGAACTGTTCTAGGCCAGTGTTTACTGTCTGCCAATTTCTTTTATTTACACTGTCTGTTCATCCTCTTTGTTTTTCTTTTCCTTGTTTCTTTCTTGTCTGATTACTCTGGAAGTACTGGTGTATGAGAAAACCAATATTATCTTGGTCAACCAAAAGTTGTTCAGAAAGAAGTAGGTCCTAATCTCTACTACATGGTAGAGAAAGATGCTGGGTCTTTTATGTCTATATTCCTAACCTATCACAATAGTTTTCAAAATATAGCCAGGAACTCTCAGTGGGGGAGTCCCTGAGTCCCTTTCAAAGGTCCATCCACAAGATAAAAATTATTTTCATGAAAGTACTAAGATACTATGTGCTTTCTTAGGTTAAGATAATTTATAATTGAGGAGAAATCACTGTGTGCTAGTCTTTGCCCAGACAATTAACACAAGGAGTCAAAGCTTATTCATTCATTGGTGATCTTTTAACATATAGAAAGCACCTAACATGTACCAGACCTCAGGATTAGTACTAGAGCAAAGATCTCGAAGAGCAAAGGTCTCGGTTATCAATTTTGGGAAGGCTGCCTTAGGCGCTGAGAGACTCCTTGTTCTAACTACCAAACTTGTTCTAACTACCACTAGGAGAAATTGACACCTTCAGCAGTGGAGTTACCTTTTAAAACCCCCAAGATCATGATTACTCTTGAGACACAACAGTTGCCTCCTAAACACTTCAAAAATTTAGAGTCTAAATTTATTTCAGAAATTCATCACAACACTTTTAACCTCTGATGCCTTTTACAGATATAATTTATGAAATTTGTTTATTTTTATGGCAGTTTCTTCAGCCAGGTTGCAAAAGAGATAAAGACTGTGGTTTCAGACCATTATTCTCCTGACAACATGCACTCAAGTTCATACAACAAGAGAAGATACTCCCCTTCCCTTTTCCAAAAGAATCAGAGGCTCTGTTACCTACATAATATCACAACAATTGATGTGCCAGCGATCCAGTCAACAAGTCATTTTTCCTGCACAACCAGAACCAGAAGAAGAACTGATCTTGTCACTACATTGATCAACTCTCTCTAATTGAGTTAAATCTAAGAAACAATTATGTAAGTCTTGCCTTGATGACTTCAGGTATTCTTTGTTTCTCTTTCCTCCCACTGTCCCTTTCTTCTCTCCTCACTCTGTCCCTCCACTTACACTCACACAGTTTCCTATCTGAGCAGTTGTTTCAAGTCCTTTGACAAGCCATACATTAAACTTTTGGCATCTGAACATGTTAGCATTCTTAAATATTATTAACAAACCCAAAGAGCTTTACTTTTGTAGGTTTTACCTATTGCTATTTATTGCATTAGCAATTTAAACTGACATAATTTAAAAATGTGTATCTATTAATTCAGTTAAAATTAACTCCTCACATACTGACCAAAATAACATACTTTTTATTAAAATAACTATGTTAATGAGAATTTTAAAAAATAGTGGGAAGAGTCTCATTGTTTCATATTTTTGCAAATACCTTTAATGTCTGGCTTAATAGAAGACAGCTGGATTTTTATATCTGCTTATAACCTCTGGAAAACTGCTCCAGAGAGAATTAAAGCAAAGAAAGCAAATATTATGCAATTTTATAAACATAATTTTGACCTTGTGAACCCCTGGAAGGGTCTCAGAGACCCCCCAAGGGTTCCTGGCCATATTTTGATAACTTTCGTGCTGGGTTAGGGATATAGACATAAAACACCCAGCTTCTTTCCCCACCATCTGGTAGAGAAAAGGCACAAAACAATATTTACATTCCAACATAGTCCTTGGTACGCTAGAGATAAGCAGGGGCTCTGGGAGGACAAGGAGAAGGACTTAATTTGGTCTTGGTTATGTATTTAGGGGTGGAAGAGTAGGGGAGGGTCAGAGTCTCTGTCAGGGACTACCTGAACTGAGCTGAACTGAGCAGGCAGGAGTGCAGACATGTGGATGCAAATAAAACCATCTTCTCTGATTGGCTGATAATCAGCTCTGATCATGAGGATGACCTAGGGTACCAGGCTTCCAACTTTGTTATAATTGTGTATTTGGCCAGGGTGCATGGGGCGGCTTGGGGACTTTTTGTCTGTCCTCCATTTCTTATACTCTATACCTTCTCAAGAAGGAGTCAGAGCTGGAGAAATGTAGATAGCAGTTCGCGTAAATAAGAAGGGAAATTAGCCTGCCAGTGCTTTTTTTCTGAATCATGGAGAATCGGGCAAGCATTTGGCAGTGAATATACTGTAAACCAGATAATTGCCATCCATCGTTTGGACATCTTGGAACCTAAGGCATGAAATGGAATTTGCAATGAAAATGTATCACACATTTGCTACCTTCTAGAACAAAGTAGATAGCATAAGCCACAGGCGTTTTATTTATTAGCTTGCCAGTAGAGAAACAACGTATGGCGTTTCTGAGCCTAAGAGAAATTTGTACTCTCCCATCAAATATTCTCACTCAATTTGAATACAGAAGTCTAAAAAATTATTCATCAAGTGTAATGATTAGTGTGTGATATGTCAAATTGTCTGGGCTGTAGTACCCAGTCATTTAATCAAACATCAGTCTAGATATTGCCATGAAGGTATTTAATAGATGTGCTTAAGATCTACAATCAGTTGACTTTAAGTAAAGGACATTACTCTCACTAACATGGGTGAGCCTCTTCCAATCAGTTGAAGAGCTTTGAGAGCAAAAACTGTGGTTTCCCAGAAAAGAAGAAATTTGCCTCAAGATTGGAGCATCAACTTTTGTCTGGGTTTTCAGCCTGCAGGCCTGCCCTACAGGTCTCAAATTTGCTAACCTTACAAATGTATGAGCCAATTCTTTAAAATTTTCTCCGTATGTCTCCTTATCTCTCCCACATACACACACACACACACACACACACACACACACACACACACACGTAGAGGTATATAGATTTAGAGAGATTGTTATGTACTGTTGGTTCTGTTTCTCTGGTGAATTCTGACCGTTCATTCCCCAGTTCGCTTTAGTCTTGACTATATTGCATCCTTGTACCCTACTGAACACTTGGTCCACAGTTTGACCCACAGGAGATGGAACTGAATGTGTGCCATTGCACTGACTTCTTGTGGGAAGAAGGATGACCAACCAGGGAGGAAATTTCAGTTATTCTGTCTAGGAGCCATGGTCTTGTTTGTATGAGTTTCTGAAGCTCTCTGAATCTGTTCCTTTATCCACGAAGTGGAACCAATTTTGCCATCCTGCAGGGGTGCTTGTGAGAACTTAATGAGATCATGACTGTAAAGGCTGGCACATAGTAGGCCCTCAGGAGTGGCAGCTTCTGATCAGCTCTGTTACTGATTCTGGTTTGTTAATGGCAATTACAGAAAGTTTTAGACAATTATGTTTATTAGCATGAATTACAATGTAAGGAATGTTTTGGGGGTTAAAGATGTTTAAAATGCAATGAAGTATGAGATATTGAAGTAATAACAATCTTGGAGAATTGGAGACATAACAATTTAATGCACACTTCAGTAATGTTCAGTAGGTAAAATATTTTGTGTAAAACATGAGCTGGCTCTAGCAAGGTGAATGTGAGCATTAAACAATCACAGTCCTTTTTTCTGTGCCCCTTTTTATTCTGAGTGATTGTTTTTTGCTTGGCTCCTGATCATCTTCATAGACTTAATCTAATTTTCCCGGTCCCTGGCAGTTAAGCCTAGGGTTCTGTTAGGTCTTCTCCCTACTAATGGATTAGTTGGCTTATGGGCACCCTGGGTCCTGTGTGGTTCCTGATTCTGGCCTGTAGATACTGAGGTGAAGAAGGGAAATCCTTTGCTGGCAACCTATAAAGTGCTAGTCACCACTGAGTCAGCTCTAACTCAGAGTCTTATTTTATCTTCCTCTCAAAAACCTTGCAGAATTGGTATTACCTCCATTTGATAAAGGAGAGTGGAGGCATGGGAAGTGTGAAATACTTGGCTAAGATATCCTGCTGGTATGTCATGGCAGCACTTTGACATTAAGTGCAATGCCCCTTACACTGAACCTCAGGTTCTGTCTTTGGGTGGACTTTGGCCAGTTGGCTTGATCCAGATGGCTTGTGTAGAGACAACTTACAATTTCAGTTTCATAAACCTCACGTGGTACCCAAGTGCACAGTTTTTCCTAGCCTTGCTCCTGGCCCACGTGTCACTACCCAATGGGAGATTGGCATATAGATCATCCCCAGGCTGGAGAAACTAGGTAGTCTTTAAGAATGTCTATACTCTAAACAATTGAGTATTTATGAGTAGAAAATAATAATTGGAAAGAAGAAGAAAATAGGTATGGTGAGTGGACAGATGGCCAGGTAGATGGATAGATAGGTAGGTGGATGGGCTGATGGATGGATGGATGGAAAGTAGGAAAGAAGTGAGGAAGAAAGGAAAGCAGTATTCTGCCCCCCACTGAAAGCGCCTATCAACCAGTTAAGAATTAATGACTCAGCCGTCTTTTCTTCAAATATTTTTCAACCCAATTAAAATAGTGAAATGCAATCTCATCTGTGGATATTTTTCATGTATGAGTCACACACATGAGATATGTATTTGAAACTCTCTAATTGGTACCTCTAGCAAGTGATATAGGTTGTCTCTAATTAAGTGATGACAAATGTCACCGTAAGATTTGGGAGGCATGTCCTCCTTCTATTTGCATGATAAAGGAATGCCTACTCATTGGAATCAAAGTACTGCTAATTGCTTCAGGTATTGGAGATGCTGGCAAGCAGAAGGTATGCTCCCCTCATTTACCAGTGACTCACTATATGCTGGGCACTGTGTTAGGGACTGTAGTCATCGTCGTGATTAGGATGCTGCCTCCCCCCTCAAGGGGCCTCACAGCTCTTCAGAAAAGAGGAATGAGGAAAGAGCCAATGGCAATGCAGTAGACCTGTGGCAAGAGAGCAGACAGTACAGGGTGACAGGGGAACAGGAGGGCAACCAGGGGAGGGGAGTGAGTTGAATCTGCAAGAATGAGTGGACAGGAGTAAGGAGTATGGGCACAGGTGTCATTGGGCACAGCACAGTGACAAGAAAGGTGTGGATAACCTAGAGGGCTTTGGGCCTTGGGGGAGCTTCATCTAATCTCCTAGTGGAGGGCAGGACAGCTTCCTAGCCTAGTATCCTAGGAGGAGAAAGGCAGGATCACATTTGCCTAGACAGGGATCCTATCCCAGCCTGACTGAAGCTAAGAATAAAAATACTTTTCAAAATACTATTATAACAGTTATAGTTAAGAATCATTTTATTACAAGAACAGATACTCAAACTAGTACAATTTTTTAAAAAGTTAGAGGAGAAGAACTATTGAAAGGCTTCACTTGGCAACCTCAGATACCCCACAGAAGGCTGAGCCTGTGAAAGGTGCACGGGGGATGGGCTAGAAAACAGGAGTGGAGAACAGCCTCTGTGTTGCCTGTAGCCGCTTGGGGTCCATTTCTTCTCTCTGCCTATTTACTCTCAAACCATGTGTCTCCTGGAAGATGGCTTTCTCTGATTTAAATGGATTTTCAACTCCCCATAAACTCTGAGTGCTGATTGCGTGAATGCTAGCCCCAACTCCCTATTAACTTTCATCTCAAGATTTCAAGTCCCGATTACCAAACGAGCTCTAGTTTCTAGGCCTGTGAAATGAAAGTTTCAAGGTCTAATAAATTGGCCTACTCCACCCATCAATTTCCCCATGGGTCTAGTATCTACCTTGGTCTAAGCAGTCCTACCAGGAGATCAGGTCAGAAGGGGAAGCTGAGCATGGCAGGCAAAAGACCAGGCTTTTGAATAATGTATTTACCAGAGTATAGTTAATCTTGCCAGAGCATTTTGCAATCAGTAAAGCATGGTTTTTACTCATAGTTGACTTTTAACTAGGGAGCAGTATTGGAGTTCTAAAGATCAAGAGATGGCAAGAAAGTAGCCAGAAAGGTCAACTTTAGGATGAAAGTATAAAGACTCAAAAGGTAAATCATCAGCCATTTGGCCCTGCTGCTTGGGTGTAGCATTAATACACCTTTTTTTTTTTTTTTTTTTGCTGTGGAAGTAAAGAGAAGAGAGCTGAGGATCTCTCCTGAGGAATGCATCTGTGCTCTAGTTAAAGGCACATTGGGTGGCAAGACCTAATTTCTGTGTAAATGGAACAGAAATATCACACTGGTATTTCCTCTGTATGAGTGCAAAGACACTGGCATTTTCCAAATGCTGAAACATCATGGAAAATAGACAAGAAAGAGGGAAGAAGTAGTCCTAAAGGGGCACAGCTCAGCCTCCAGAAGGGAGGTGCAGAAAACAGGGACATTATCTTTTCAAGAACTGAATAAAAACTTAGTTCTTCTGAAGTTCCATTCAAATGAAGCACAGCCTGAGCTGACTAACCTCGAGCTATTGGAACAAAAAGACAAAGCATTTTGTTCAGGGAGGAAACATCAGGGTATGGAACAGATTAAATGAGGAATAACAGCCAAGCCACAGGCATTAATAGCCACTACTTCTTTCTGGAAAGGAGATGGTTCTCCAGCACCCCATGAAGCCAGGGTTCGGGAGTAGCTCCTGGATGATTTCTGTACATGCCAATAAGCATTGGGTAACGTGAATGCTGTCTCAGTCCAGCACTGTGGCTGGCCTTGCTCCCTCAAACTTTGTTCTACAGCTAAGCCAAACTAGTTACATTTTCCCCAAGATACATTAAATGCTTTTATCACTGGGCCTTTGCCCATCCCCGTTCTTTGGCCTGGAGTCCTCCACATCCTTTATGCCTGCTGAATTTCTGCTGCTCATGACTTAGAATTTACTTTCTCCAGGAAGTGATCCTGGGTTCCCTTGACTGAGGTAGCACTTCTGTTGTCTTTTTCCATAGGACTCTGCTTTTCCTCTTCCCACCTCCCTCTTACCATACTGTTTACCCTTCTAGTCTGAGAGTCCTTTGAGGACTAGGACTTTGTTCTTGCCCCACATGTATTGGGGCATAATTTACACAGACAGAATAAGATTCACCTCTTTAAGTGTGAGGTTGGATAAGTTTTGAGAAACACACATGCAGAAGTGTAACCGCCGCTGCATTCAAGATACAGAATGGTTCCACCATACCAGAATATTCCCTTGTTCCCCTTTACAATCAAATCCCACCCTACCCCAAGCCCCTAGCTTCTACTGATCTGTTGTCATCTGTCCCTATATCTTTGTGTTTTATAAAATGTCATATGAATGGCATCTAATAACATGCAGTCTTCTTGGTCTGACTTCTTTCACTTCATTTCACCAGTGAAATGCTTTGGTGATTCATCTGTTTTGTTACATGGATCAGTAGTTGTTTCTTTATTGCCGAGTGGGTGTCCATTATCTAGATATACTATAATTTGTTTATCCGTTCACTAGTTGATGGCCATTTTAGTTACCAGTTTGGCACTAAGTATTCTGAATAAAGATTCTCTGATCATTTCTATACAAGTCTTTTCGTGTAATTTTTGTTTTCATTCCTCTTGGGTAAATCCTAGGAATAGAATTGCTGAGTCATTTTATAAGAAACTGCTAAACTGTTTTGCAAATTGACTGTATTATTCTTATATTCTTACCAACAATGTCTAAAAGTTCCAGTTGCTTTACATCTTTAACAGAACTTGATATTGTCACTTTTAGCCATTTAAGTGGTGATGTGGTGATATCCCACTGTGGCTTTAATTTACATACCCTTAATGAGTATTGATGTTGAACATCTTTTTATGCTCTAATTTGCTGTTTATATATATTTTGGTGACAGGTGTGTTCAGTTTTTGCTTTTTGGAAATCAGATTGTCTTATTTAATTGAAAGAATTATTAATGTATTTTGGATACAAGACCTTTATGAAATGTTTTGCAAATATTTCCTCCTAGTCTGTGGCTTATGAGTTTTTTTTTTTAACTGTTTTTTAAAAAACAAGAGTTTATCATTTTTATAAAGTTTGATGTCAACAATTTTACCTTTTATGGGGCATGCTTTTTTTTTCCTTTGGTTCCTTCTAATAAATCTAACCCAAGGACACTAAGATTTTCTTGTATGGTTTTATTTTAAAGGTTTTATGATTTTAACTTCTACATTCAGGACTGTGACCCCTGTAGAGATCATTTGCGTTAATGGTGTACAGTAGGACTGGAGTTTATTTTTTGCATATAGATACTCATTTTTTTTCTAGCAGCACTTAACTATTCTCCTCCCCATTTAATTATCTTAAAACGTTTGTCAGAAATGAATTGGCCATACGTTTGTGTCTATTTCTGGACTCTTTCTTCTTTCTGTTGATGTATATGTGTATCTTTATATCAACACCACACTATTGCGATTAGGTAGGTTTGCAGTAAGTTTCAAAATCAGGTAGTATAAGCCCTTCAACTTTGTTCTTTTTTTCCAAAATAATTTTGGCTATTTCAGGTCTTTTTCATTTATACATACACCTTAGAATTAGCGTATCCTTTCAAAAAAATTCTTGCTGGTATTTTGGTTGGAATTACATTAAATTTATATAAATCAATTTTGGGGAAAATTTCCATCTTAAGTATATAGAATCTGCCAAATAATAAGCCCTGCGTATTGCTCCATTAAAGCCTCTCCAGATCTTTGAATTCTTTCTGCAGTGTCAGGGTTTCCAGTGTATCAACTCCTGCATATGTTTTCTAAAAGTTACTGCTAAGTTTTTCATGTTTTTGATTCTATTCTAACAGAATTTTAAAATTGAAATTGCCAGTTGTTTGTTTCTACCTAGAAATACCATATTGATTTTTTAATAGTGACTTTCTATCTTCTGACCTTCCTAAACTCTCTATTAGTTCTAATAGCATTTTTGATTCCATAGAATTTTTACATTGATGATTGTGTTCCCTGTGAATAATCTATTTTACTTTTTCATTTCCAACTTACTATTTTTTTCTTGCCTTATTGCACTGGCTATAACCTATAGTACAATGTGAATAGAAGTGGCGAAGGTGGACATCCTTGTATTCTAACTGCTGTTGGAAGGAAAGCGTTTATTCTTTCACAATTACGTATGATATTAGCTACAGGTTTTTGTAGAAGTTCTTTATCTGGTTAAGAAAGTTGTCTTCTATTTTTCATTTGCTAATACTTTTAATTATAAATAGACATTGAACTTTGTCAAATGCTTTTTAAAGGACTTCTCATTTTTATCTCAATGCTTGGTATGTTTTCTGTACATTTTAGATACCCCATTAATATTTATTGAATGGATGAAGCTGGGGTAAATATTTCTGAGAGTGCAAGTATACACCTTAGCCACCCAGGATCATGAGATATGGAGTAGGGGGAGTTATGAGGATTTGAATGCCAACTCTGCTCCTGGGTACTGTGTTCGCTTACATCATTTCCTGCAGTTTTCATGACATTCCTGAGAAATAAGTATCTCCGTTTTACAAGTGAAGAATGAGTAATAGATGGGATGATTTAAAAGCTGTAACATAATTGAGCTCAGAGAAGAATTTTATGTTTCATTACTCAATAGAAATAAAAAGGTAATCATTAAATTCAGGAAACAAAAGTATACAAAGAAGGCTGTTTCCAAATGTGATGCAAGCTAAGATGGAGCATGATTCAGCCATATGATGGAGTAAAAAATAAAGAATCCAGTTGATCTGGATGAAAGTAATGTTGTCCTTGAAATGATCATTTGACAACGAAGATGAGAAAGTAATTATTGTACATCTTTGTAGTCAAATTAGTGTAAATTAAAGTTATTGGTTTGTAACCCTGATGATCTGATCTATAGACAAAGGACAGAAGGCAATTTTGTTTATGAATCAACCTTGACAAAGCAAAAATCCTGATAGATCTGAGAGTAGTTAGATTGTGGGAGACAAGGGAGAAAATTTGGGGGATGATAGCATTCTTATTATCCAAAATGAAATCCCATTAAATCCCTCTAAGCCTCAGTTACCTGCAAAATGAGAAATAAAATATTACCTAATGGGGTTGTTGTGAGCATTAATGAATGTATGTATGTAAAATGCCTAATAGGTGACAGGTACCCAACTAACTGAAGTAGTGATGGAGAGGAGTAAAGGAAGGCAGACCTGTGCATAGACGGAAGTCAGCCCATTTCCTAATGAGGGGAAAACCTCAACTTTAAAGTTGGTCTATAAATCACCTCTCCTACCAACAGTGTCACTGCCCAGAGAGCAGGGTGGTGAGTCTGAGTAATGAAAAAGCAGCTGTGTGTCTAGCACAGGACATATGAATGACAGAACAATACCGTAAGTGGCATTATCATCAGCATTTTACAGTTGTGGGAATTGAAACTCTGAGAGTCCACCGGCTTCACATAGGACCAGTTAGAAGTGGCTAAGTCAGGGCTAAAACCAAGAACCGTGACTTTAGATTTCATCGTCTGCCACTGAGCCTATCTTAGACCATTTAGATATAGGCACGATGAATCTGAAACACTGAGTGAGCTCCTGGCGAATGCTGTGTACACAGTTCTAATGAATAGGCCCCTAGGTTTAATTAAGGGGGAAAAAGATTTAATTGTTTCTCCCAACAGCTGCAAATTATTTACACTGCATTTGTGTTGATGGCTAATAAAAGAGCAAAGGAGTGTGGGACAGCCCAGGGTGGTTGTAATTCTTCCAGGGTCCATAATGAAGCATTGGTCTGAATGCCAAAATGTGAGGATGGATGTGCCTGCTGCCCAATTCACACCTGCAGTGGCCAGAGCTTCTCTCTTCCCTGGGCATGGTCCAGTCTGTAAAAATGGGTTTCAGGGGCCAAGACCTGAGAATAGCAAGGACATGTCCCTGCCTCATTAGATTGCTTTTAAGTTAGTCTGTGATTGCTGTGGAATGGGTGAAAAGGAGCAAAATGGTAGCCCTGGTTGAGTCTGCCACTGATCCTGGATCAGCTCTGAACTGACCTTCTGAAGGATGATGAGGTGGGAAGGGATGGGAGTCACTGCTTCAGAGCTGCTCTCAATTCTGTAAGCTCTCACTTTGCTGTAGCTACTGAAAAATTTGTAATGTAATATATACAGTATATTACATACAGTATAATGTGCATTACATATATATTATAATATGTGTATGTGCATGCACTTTTCATATATCACAAACTGATGAGTTTCTGGTTTTCCCACCTATTAATTTTTAACCATATAATTACCTTGGGAAAGTTACACCTTGTGGAGGTAGTTTATTCACCTTTATAACAATCATGCCTACCTCACAGGATGTTGTGGGAAGCACTGGTTATGTGACCACATCTTTTAAACTATGAAGCAGAGCATGAGGGTTGGCATCAGAACAATTTTGATTATTCTAGTCTCCTCTCTATCCTGCTATTTTGATTCTAAGGTAGCTACTCTGTATCCAGACTTGTGTTGAGGGTATAGGGGGTACTAAAAAAAGAACCAATCATCTCACAGTTGAGTAATCAGATTAATGTTTTAGAAAGATCACTCTTGATACCAGTGTGCAGAATAGACTGGCATAACACAAGATTACCAACAGAGAGACCAGTCAGGAGGCCCCTGCAGCTGTCCAGATAGGAGTTGATCTGGGTTGGGCCAGAATCAATCAAACAAGACATACAAGGGGAAGGAATTGGCAAGAACTAGGTTTTCAACAGATGAGGTTCTCACAGTCATATTATACCAAATCCTGGCAGTCTTATTTCAGTTCTCTACCCTTCATTAGTACCTACTGATATAAGTATACTGTATTCATTTGCTAGGGCTGCTGGAACAAAATACCACATACTGGGTGTATTTGTCCATTTTCTTGCTGCTGATAAAGACATACTCAAGACTTGGCAATTTACAAAAAAAGGAGGTTTAATTAGACTTACAGTTCCACGTGGCTGGGAAAGCCCCACAATCATGGTGGAAGGCAAGGAAGATCAAGTCCTGTCTTACATGGATGGCAGGAGGCAAAGAGAATAAGGAAGATGCAAACAGAAACCTCTGATAAAACTATCAGATCTTGTGAGACTTATTCACTACCACGAGAACAGTATGAGAGAAACTTCCCTCATGGTTCAGTTATCTCCCACGGGCTCCTTCCCACAACATGTGGGAATTATGGGAGCTATAATTCAAAATGAGATTTGGATGGGGACACAGCCAAACCATATCATTCTGCCCCTGGCCCCTGCCAAATCTCGTGTCCTCACATTTCAAAACCAATCATGCCTACCCAACAGTCCCCCAAAGTCTTAACTCATTTCAGCATTAATCAAAAGTCCACAGTCCAGAGTGTCATCTGAGACGAGGCAAGTCCCCCTCTCCCTTATGAGCTTGTAAAATCAAAAGCAAGCTAGTTATTTCCTAGATACAATGGGGGTACAGACATTGGGTAAATACAATCATTCCAAATGGGAGAAATTGGCCAAAACAAAAGGGCTACAGGGCCTGTGCAAGTCCAAAATCCAGTGTGGCTGTCAAATCTGAAAGTTCCAAAGTGATACCCTTTGACTCCATGTCTCACATCCAGGTCATGCCTGATGCAAGAGGTTGGTTCCCATGGTTTTGGGCAGCTCCACCCCTGCGGTTTTGCAGGGTACAGCCTCCCCTCCCAGCTGCTTTCACGGGCTGGTGTTGAGTGTCTGCTGCTTTTCCAGGCACATGGTGCAAGCTGTCAGTGGATCTAGCATTCTGGGGTCTGGAGGACAGTGGCCTTCTCACAGCTCCACTAGGCGGTACCCCAGTAGGGACTCTGTGTGGGGGGCTCCGACCCCTCATTTCCCTTCTGCACTGCCATAGCAGGGGTTCTCCATGAGAGCCCCTCCCCTACAGACAACTTCTGCCTGGGCATTCAGTCATTTCCATACCTGTTCTGAAATCCAGATGGAGGTTCCCAAACCTCAATTCTGGACTCTGTGCACTGTAGGCTAAATACTATGTGGAAGCTGCCAAGGCTTGATGCCTAAGCAATCTGAAGCCATAGCCTGAGCTCTATATTGGCCCCCGTCAGCCATGACTGGAGCAGCTGGGATGTAGAGCACCAAGTCCCTAGGCTGTACACAGCTCAGGGGCTCAGCCCACAAAGCCACATTTTCCTCCTAGGCCTACTGGCCTGTGCTGGGAGGGGCTGCCACAAATGTCTCTGACATGTACTGGAGACATTTTCCCCATTGTTTTGGGGATTAACACTGGGCTCCTTGTTACCTACGCAAATTTCTACAGCTGGCTGGAATTTCTCTTTAGAAAATGGGATTTTCTTTTTTATCCCATTGTCAAGCTGCACATTTTTCAAACTTTTCTGCTCTGATTCCCTTTTAAAACTAAATGATTTTAACAGCACCCAAGTCACCTCTCGAATACTTTGCTGCTTTTAAAAATTTCTTCCACCACATACCCTAATTCATCTCTCTTAAGTTCAAAGTCCCACAGGTCTCTAGGGCAGGGGCAAAATGCTGCCAGTCTCTTTGCTAAATTATAACAAGAGTCAAGAGTCACCTTTGCTCCAGTTTCCAACAAGTTCCTCTTCTCCATCTAAGACTACCTCAGCCTAGAGCCTTATTGGCCACATTGCTATCAGCATTTTGGGCAAAGCCATTCAACAAGCCTCTAGGAAGTTCCAAACTTTCTCACATTTTCCTTTCTTCTTCTGAGCCTTCCAAACTGTTCCAATCTCTGCCTGTTACCCAGTTCCAAAGTCACTTCCACATTTTGGGTATCTTTTAGCAACGCCCCACTCTACTGGTACCAATTTACTGTATTAGTCCATTTTCATGCTGCTCTAAAGGCATACCACAGACTGGGCAATTTACAAAAGAAAGAGGTTTAATTGGACCTCTTACCATCCTGCCTTACATGGGTGACAGGGGGGCAAAGAGAAAATGAGGAAGATGCAAAAGCAAAAACCCTTGAGAAAACCATCAGATCTTGTGGGACTTACTCACAACCACTAGAACAGTATGGGGGAAACCACTCCCATGATTCAATTAGCTACCACTGGGTCCCTCCCATAACATACAGGAATTATGGGAGTGTACAATTCAAGATGAGAGTTGGGTGGGACACAGAGCCAAACCATATCACTGGGCATCTGGGAATAACACAAACTTACTGTCTCACACTTATGGATGCCAGAAATAAGAAATACAGATGTTGATAGGACCAGGTTCCTTCCAAAGGCTCTAGGAAAGGCTCTGTCCCAGGATTCTCTCCTAGCTTCCTGTAGATCCTTGGCCTGGGGCTGCACAACCCCACCTTCACATGAGATTGACTCAGTATGCATGTGTTTGTGACGCAACTTTCCCTTTATATGAGTAGACCAATCATATTGGATGAGGAGCCATCCTAATGACATTTTAAAACTTGATTTCCTCTGTAAAGATTCCACCTCCCAATATGTTCACATTCTGAGATTCTAGGTGTTAGGATTTCAATGTATTTCTTTATGTGCAGGACACAGTTCAACCTATAACATACTTGATATGTATTTTAAGTGTATTAATTGTTCATTGGTTAATATTCAGCTAGTCAAATTATTGAAGAACAACTTAAGTTGCTAGATAATTTGGACCACTGAGATAGACATAGCCTTTAAATGATCAGAAAATACCCAAGTATCTGTTGTATTGTTACATATATAATGATATTTATACATGTGTATGTGTATGCATGTATATATGTATATAAAATGCAGTAACTTCTAATGGTGGATCAGATTTCATTAAGGTCAGAAACCCCAGCATAAATAGCAGTAACTGCTAGTTTATTGATTGATAAAGGACTTTAACTCTGAAATATTTATTAATAGATGGTAGCATTAGAGAATTAAATCTTTCAATCAATCAGTTCTCAATAATATCTACCTATACTGGGCATCCAGAAATACAAATAGTGAGATTTTGGTGAGGTGAAGGACCCATGACCTTAGAGGCAAAACAGTGTTTGAGAGTCACTGCTGTTTCTCACCACCTGAGTGGTTGAACCTCTCCCTGCCCTTCTCTGAAGCTTTTCTGGGTTTAAAATGAGATTATCATGCTCCATATCGCTCATGGGATTGTTGGATAAGAGCCTATGAGTGGGCAAATATACAGTCTTAATAATACATTGTTATGGGTTGGTTATTCCAATAATGATCCTTTTTGTTTGGTTTTGTTTTCCTATTTTCTAGTCAATAAACACAAGCCATGGATCGAGACTTCGTATCATGGGGTCATAACTGAGAACAATGACACAGTCATTTTGGATCCACCACTGGTAGCCCTGGATAAAGATGCACCAGTTCCTTTTGCAGGTAAGATTATGGCTTCGTATGGCTGGGCTTGCCTCACTTTGAAGATGTGCTGTGAAACCTCTGCAAAGCCCAGGATATGGCTTTATAGCTATTGTCACCACCCTGTGCATCTCTAGATGAGCCTGTGATGTTAAAGCTATATGCCTCTTCTTATTTCTGGGCTGGATTCTGGTTCTCCTTTTTTTTTTTTTTTTTTCTTCATGTTGCCTCCAATGCAAGACCCTTGTTTCTTCTTCTTCTAAGGGGTGGTAAATTGTGGCCTATGGATTTGGAGAAGTTGGGCTAGTAAGGTCCTTAGGGGAATTTTACCCGTAGAGAGATGACCCATTGTTCCTACTACCCACATATAATTGATGAACTTGGTAGCTTGGTAAACTGGCAAGAGAAAGAGAGAGCGAGAAAGACCAGGAAACATCTGCTAAGAGTGGCACAGGGTCTTGTCCTTGAGCTTCCAAGTGGGTGTGTCTTTGGAGGAGGAATCCCCAGACAGTGCCATATTTCCCTCCCAGTCTTGTGGCTAGAGAGCCTCTCACTATCATCAAGGCTACCTCTGCTTCCTCCTTGGCTCCTCTTCAAGGGATAGGCCCCAGGAGGGTTGAGTGAGGAACTCGGCTATGTCTCATGTTTCCATGGATTTTGACAAAGAGAAGGGACTGGTCATGGCGGTGGAAGGAGGGATTAGACAAAGGGTTTCCGAAGATGCCTGCATCATGAGTAATATTGTTAACATTTTGTAACTGTCAGGAGAAAGACAGGAAATTTAATGAAGGTTTTCAAGATTTCTAGAAGATTGCTTTATGATAGATGGGTGCTAGGCTGAGGTTTTCACCATAATGAAGTCTATTTTTTCTGACAGTTTGTCTGCTACGTTCTGAGCTACTTGGGCAAAGAAAAGGGGGTTCTGCATCTCTAAGAGATAAGCTCTGTGAAGACATCTTTTATTATAAAATATTATAAAGTATGGAGTGAGAAGATAGGTTAAATGGGGAAATTAAGATAAACCCATAAGCATTCTTGCAAAGAGTGAGGGAGATGCTCTTTACTCCCAGAAGAAAGCTTTGTTTTATGTAGAACTTCCATGGTGTTTAGAATTGAGGCATTTCCATACATTTCCCAATCACTCTTAGAGTCCCAGTTTTACCAAATGCCAGTTGGAAGTATAAACTCCTTGCAGTCTTTACCACAAAAGATGACATATCTTCCCTAAACCTTCTTTGCCAGTCTAGGAAGACTCCAACACGTCTCTTTCCTGGACATAGCTGATGATGGTATTGGGCTTAGTCGGCAATTCTTAGCGATCCCTGGAAATGAGATTTTTCAAACAAATATTAGTAGAAGTGTTTGGGTCATAGAAATGCTGTTTATTATGCACTTAAAAAAATAGATGCCAGATGTAGTGGCTCTTGTCTGTAAACCCAGCACTTTGGGAGGCTGAGGCAGGAGCATCATTTGAGGCCAGAAATTCAAGACCAGCCTGGGCAACATAATCAGAACCCATCTTTACAAAATAAAATAATAATAATAATAATTAGCTGGGCATGGTGGTGCATGCTTAGTCGTAGTTTCTCAGGAAGCTGAGGCAGGAGGATCACTTGACTCAAGGAGTTTTTAGATGATTGCTGTGAACTACGATTGTATCAGCTGCACTCTGTCCTAGGTGACAGAGCAAAACATGAATAGAAACAACATTTAAAAATTGGGAGATGTAGCATAAAAATGCAGGATTATAGTTTATCTTGATAAATCAGATCTGAAATACAGAGCTGAGTGTGGCTTTCCTTTTGCCCCTGAGCATGAGCCCCTGGCTTCCCTCAGTCCCTTCCCTCAGAGCCTATATATGCAGAGGTCCTTCCATCAAGCAGATCCTCTCATTCATCTTTCCATCTGAACATCTGACCCCTCTTTCAAATATGACAGAGAAAATAAATGACAAATTAAACAGGAAGTAATCAGATGATATGAGGTCATTGCAGTGTGCTGAGGCTGGCACTTTAAAAGATGAGCAACGTGTCTGATTGTTGTCTACCTTTAACGTCCTGTTCCTTAATGTCTTTTAATGTAAAATAGTGAAAGGGAAACTGAAGTCATTGAAAAAGCTCTTCTACGTAAAGTCATAAGCTCACTACAGAATAAAAAAAAAAAATCTCAAACTAATCTGATATTTGAAGATTTGAATTTACAAAAGGTTAAATTTTTTGGTTATAGGGCTGCAGAAGAATTAAATGTTTCATCTGAAGACTCACCAAAAGATTTCCTTAAGTTATAAACCCATCAAATGCCTTTAAACTTGAATTTGTGTTCTGACCATTAGATGCGCCCACAACTTTTCAGCACTTCTTGAAACCATAATTTGCTTCTAAGCCAAGCTCTGAGTAGTGATTTCCATTTAAAGACAACTTCTATACTTCTGTTATTTGCAGCTTCCTTAAAAAAATCTAGCTTAATGCATCAAAATATAATCCTCCAAGCTCTTAGGGGTAAAAAATAAAGGTGCTTTTTAGAATAGCCAGAGCTATTTTTCTCAGTGTTATTTATGATCAGCTCTAAGACAGGACACAAGGCACTAGCCATCCATCCATGCTGCAGGCATTTATTTTAAAACACTTGTCTTAAAAAGAAAATACCAAAGATTTATTTCAGATCCCTATCATTCTCATAAAATTGAAAAATTCATATCTGCCAACTCCATCACTCCTCGAAGTCAACTGAAGCTTTTGGCTCCCCTTATCAATTGCCCTTGTATTGTATGTCAGTTTTGCCACCCCCTTTCCCAGTGGTCTTTATTTCCCATTTAGCCCAGGAGGTAGGCTATAAGCTTTGTGGAAGAGAGTTCCATCCATACCATTTGTGCTCTGTCTTATTTCTCTTACCTGTCTCCCCCTTTAGTTTTTTGAAGAAAATGTTCCACACATAGATTCTGCCAATATATCATTTAGAATGATACATGATTTCAAGTGACTTTCATTTAAATAAGTATTATGATTGCCTTTTGTATATAAGTGCAAAGTTCAGGGATTTAAAATAGCTTTTGTGGTAGATCTCCTGATTACAACTATAACAAGTGAGGTATATGAGATAAGTATTTATTGTAGAAACTGTGGATAACATAGTGAAACACACAGTAAAATCACGAGGTGTATGTTTTTATAGCCCCAGAGAGACTCTTTTAACATTTTAGTATGTTTCCTTCTTGTCATTTTTCTACTTTTTTTTTTTTTTTTTAACCTTCATGCTCGTAGCCCCAGCACTTTGGGAAGCTGAGGCAGGGAGGATTGCTTGAGCGCAGGAGTTTGATTATCCTGGGTGCTCATGCTTTTGTAGCCCCAGCACTTTGGGAAGCTGAGGCAGGGAGCATTGCTTGAGCCCAGGAGTTTGTGATTATCCTGGGTGCTCATGCCTGTAGCCCCAGCACTTTGGGAAGCTGAGGCAGGGAGCATTGCTTGAGCCCAGGAGTTTGTGATTATCCTGGGTGCTCATGCTTGTAGCCCCAGCACTTTGGGAAGCTGAGGCAGGGAGGATTGCTTGAGCCCAGGAGTTTGAGACCAGCCTGGGAAACATGGTAAGATCTTGTCTCTGCAAAAAACTAATAATGATAATTAATAGTAATTAGCTGGGTGTGTTGGCATGTACCTATAGTTCCAGCTACTCAGGAGGCTCAGGTAGGAGGATCAACTGAGCTTAGGAAGTTGAGGCTGCAGTGAACTGAGATTGTGCCACTGCACTCCAGAGCAAGACCCTATGTCAAAACAACATGTTATTATGCCTCATTTTGAATACTTATAACGTATTTTTTCCCATTAATGAAAATTTGCCATTTTATTGCATATTTTTCTTCAACCTTTTAAATGGCTGCATGATTTCCTACTTAATGGGTGTTCTAGAGTTTACCAGTCTCTGTTTGATTGGCAATATGTCTATTTTCCATTCTCTTTTATTATAGTATGTGTCCACATTTCAGATTCTGTTGTTTGGATGGATTTCCAGAATTGTAGTTAATTGGCCAAGCATTTTACAGGTTGTGAAACATGTAAAATTGCTTTCCAGAAACGTTCTATGAGTTTGCAATTGCATTCAAGCCACCCAAGCCCCTCAGTCCCTGGCCCTCATAAGGTTCATTCTAATGGTGTGATTTAGTAGTAGCTTTACTGTCATCTGTAAAATAATACAAGCTTTCCAGGGCTGTTTGTTGTTTTGATGAAATTTAAAGAGTGTCTATGAGACATCTTGCAATGCTTCAAGATACAGGAGAAGTTTAATAAATTTGAGTTTCCTATTCCATACCCTCCTCTCTGCCAGTTTTGCAGGGGGAGATAACTAACTCAGAGAGGCTAAACAACTTGCCCAGCATCCCAGAACAGGCCAGCCTGGGGCTCAATCTAGAGCTAGGGCTTCTCAGCACTTACTCTGAGTTCTCTTTCCCTGTGATACTGCCTTTTGATCCCTGCCCCCACCTGATTAGTAAAGTGCTGATGCTCAATGAAACCTCCCCTCAGACTTGAGTCAAGTCTAATAGACTTGACTCAGTTCTCAACCCAGTGTCTGAGCTCTGGTAGATTTGACCTTCTTAGAGAATCAGATACAGAAAAAAATCCTTGAGTAATAATGAAAATCCTGTCCACTGCCTGGCAAAAAATGATAATGAAAGCAAGCTGGGCACACCGTGAACTTATTAATTTCTACCTGTGCCCCACTGAGGCCTGTTAGGAAACTGTAGAGACTTTTAAATTTGAAGAGAATTAGATTGCCTTTCAGAGATGATAGAACTGCTCATTTGTCTACATTGGGCAAGTCTGGACTTGTCTTTTATAAGGACAGAGCTGCAGAGAATGATCATGCATAATTGGCTGACTTTTCAGGCTGGGTAACTCTCTGAGGGCTGCCCAGAAAATTGCCTGGGATGTGATTTGGCCTGGTTTGATGAGCTGGTTACAGTGCTGGTTGCAGCTGGGAGTGCTCTTTCATACATGCTTAGCTGTGTTTGTCCTTTTGTTAAGGGTCTGCCAGTCTGTCTGCCTCCTTATCTTTGGACCTGCCTCAGGGCCTTGTTCATGTATCAGGCCCTATAGGTGCCTGATGGCAAAGACCCTCCCACAGGGATTGGGACAGGCCCTTGGCAAAGCCTCTCCCACATGCTTGGGATAGCCATGTATCTTATGGAGAGAAGGGAAGGCAGAGGTTGTGAATAGTCACAGGCTTTGGCCCAAACTCACATAGGCTCTGCCGCTTATTAGCTGTATGATCTCAGATAAGTCATATCTGAGATCACATAGGCTCTGCCACTTATTAGCTGTATGAACTACTCTGAGGGGCAGTTAGCTTGTATTTAAAATGGGGATAATCATAGTACCCACTCCTGGTGTTAATATGTGGGTTAAGTAAGATACTAATGCAAAGTGCCTAGAACTCTCACTGGGGGAAATCATAGTTGTGATAATCATAGCAATGGTAATAATTAGGGTAATCAGAGTAATCGAAATTTGTATTATTATCAATAAGCCACAAGTGTTTGATTCATTTTGGGTTGATTACAATGGTGCAATTATAATTAGTTGAGAATAAATTTTCTTATATTCTACCTATAATGTATCCCTATGGAGTAATGTTAGTTGCAAGATAGTTTCAGACTGTTGCAAACCATGTGTCCCATAATTACACACACACACACACACACACACACACACACACATACACACACACATCCAAACGTTACCAACCTTGTGGAACAGGTAGGTCAGCTATTATGATTCCATTTTGCAAATGAGGACATTGAGACTTAGAGAAATTTCACAAATTGCTCAAGCTTACCTAGCCAGTATGGATCAGCCCTGCCACACGATTCCATACTCGCAGTTGACAAGTCCTGCCTTCTTTCTCCTCTGCCAATTTTCCAGCGTGTGTAGGACTCATCTCATTGGAAGTGCAAGATTTACATGATACCCAGACTTAGTGTCAAAGAGTGCTGAATCCCATGCTGAGTAAGTCATTCCCCCTTTAAGTTTTCTTTCTGATGATGTCCAGGAGAAAGGTACAGCTTGGGAGGTCTAAGACATCTTCAGCACTGCTCAAATACTTGCAAATCTCTCTTTTGAGAAAGAGGGAGCAAGTTCTATCACTGAGCCTTCAGTAAGCAACAACATCAGGCTAGAATTTTATAACATTCTTTTGTATTTTATTTAGGTTATTCTCTATTCAAGGCAAGCATTGCTGGCTTTTCATTTTAGTCATTCTCTTTTAAAACAAATGCACTCGAGGTTTTAAAAACACCAAATGAGAAAAACAAACGGTAAGTAAACTAGTATTTAGGCAGTTTATGGAAGCAGCAAAAGTGATGAAAGATCTGTGAGAACCATGTGGGATATTGTGGAATAACTACATCAGGACCTCACTCACCCATCCAGCGCCTTCAGGATCATGGTCACAGGACCCAGCCATCTTCTGTCTGTCCTGCCTCACAGCTCTCTGAGCTCGAACCTCGCAGTCCAGGATGCCATCTACATCAGTCTCACAGTACATATGCCTTTGCATTCCATGCTGGTTTGTTTGGAGGCTGTTCCTGAGGACCAGAAGACAGGGTGTCCCCTGGCATCCCACTCTGCTTTCTGAGCAGTCGCATGGCTTCAGCCAAAGGTCAATTCATCACCCTCCCTGCAGAAACTCAGCTTCAGACCTATCTGGAATCTGCCATCTGGGCTATTGCCTCTCATGTGCAAGATTCTGTTTTGTGTTTCTCCATCATATTCCGTGCTCAACCTTGGTGCCCCAGTTCTGTCTATGGCATACTGATTGGAAGGAGTTTACTGGCAGCAACTGGGGACCTGTGAGGATGGGCACACACAGCTCCTCCTGTGTTGAGTGGTCAGAGGTAGACTGTGAGGGTGTGAAGGCCGTGGAGGAAAGCTGAAGAGGATTCTCCAAGGGGGAGATGCCTGGAGGAGGGAATAAGAGCCAGAGTACAGAGGAAGGAGGACAGGTGCAGGTTTCAGTCAGCCAAGAAGAAGGAGGGTAAAAGGTCCCAGGTAAATACCCACAGCAGGGACCATAAGTTTCGTGGTCTGATTGGTGGTAGAAGGTGAGGGATGGGGTCAGCAACGCCCGTCTCACCCATGTGCCAGTGACCCTTACCCAGAGCTTTTGAACTTTGTCAATGAGAAGGCTGTGGCTACATCCTGCTTTAGGCCAAACTAATGTTAAGGGAACAGTCAGTGGATACTTCGGGGTCATTTTCCCTCACTAGGTTAAAAGAGGACACCCAGGGAGACAGACTGTCTTGATTTGCTTGGAAAGGAAGGATTCCTGGGATGTGTGACTTTTAGTGCTGAAACCAGGAAGGTCCTCGTAAACCAGAGTGAGTTGGTCACCTTAACAGGAGAGTGTGGAGTTTCAGGTTATAACGCTTGAGCACTGGCACTAGGAGATAGCTTGAGAGAAGCATTTTAGTGTAGAAATTTCAAGTTTTCTGGGGCTCTGAGTTAATGACCATACTATACTAAAGATGAAAAGTGAATAGTGAAGTCAATATCGGATCTGGTGCCAGCCCATATACTAACTGTGCAAATTAGAAACAGGTGCCCCTTCTTACAGATGGACACTATCTCACTCCAGAGCACGTGGCTTGGCAAGTAGAGAAAGAGGTGGATTTCTGTCCCTACTTGTCCCCTGGGCGATACATCATTGTACAGAAAACAACTTGTACACAATAGCACTGAAAATTAGCTAATGTTTATACACACCAGGCACTATTTTACACACACGGTATCGATAATTTAATTTTAACGGTAATCCTCTGAAATAGACATTATTATTTTATAGGAGAGACTGATGTTAAGTCAGACTATATAATTTGCCAAGAACACAGTAGTAATGGTGCAGTTGTAATTTCAGCCTGGATGTCTCCAAGTATTGCTGTGCAACAACCACCCCAAAACTTAGGAGCATCAGACAACAACCATTACTCCTTTCTTATGAGTCTACCTGCTTATTGGGCAGCTCTGCTCATCTGATGCAGGCTCAGCAGATCTCAGCTGGGCTTGTTCATGTCTCTACAGCCTGTTAATGGGTAGGCTCTAGGCTGGCTGATCTGTAGGGTGACTTTGGCTGGGATCACGCTGTTCTCCTCCATGTGTTCTTCCAGCAGGTTAGCCTGAGCTCCTTCCTTAAAGTGCAGAAATGTGAAAGCACTTGAGCAAGCAGCTACTTATGAGAAGTTTGTTACTGTCTCTGTTAATCCATTGTCACTGAGAACTCACTATCAAGAGAACAGGGTGGGGGAGACCACCATGAGCCAGTCTGCTCCCATTAGGTCCCTCCCTTGACACTTGGGGTTTATAATTTGAGATTAGATTCTGGTAGAGACACAGAGCCACTCTATATCATTGTCTCACTGGCTAAAGCAAGGCCCAGAGCCAAACCCAGAGTCAGTGCAGGAGTGGACTACTAAAGGGCATGAGGGGTAGGCTCATCAATGCAGTCATTCTATCAGAGCTCAACTGTAGGTCACAATTATTCACACCTCTATTTCATGGGAAACATGCTTACCCCTATCTTGCCCCTTCCCACCAAAATTGTATACAATATGGCATCTGGCTTAAAGATCAATATTTTGTGATTCTTACCAGAACTGGTTGCAGCTCCTCTTGATCAGAGGCCAATAAACTAAAATAACAAATTTTCTTCCCACACATAGACACCAGGGGGAAGAAAACTCAATAAAACTCCCACTCAAAGAGGAGAAAAATAGGAGACACATAGCTACCACGGGTGTGGCCCATGACAGTTCTGATATCCTGCTGGAAAAATGTTGCCAGGTACCCCCATTGTGAGAGTGATTCTGCTCCTTTAAAAGGGGCTCCCCGTCCATTGTTCCCTACTGCTCCCTGTTAAACACTCTACTCTTTCATCATTTGATTCTGCTACATCCCAAGTCCAGTGGACCTGGCGGGAGTCTGCAGAATCCTCCTGAGTTCAGGATCCTGGGCTCAGTCCCTAAGAAAATTCTTCGTGTCATTCATCTTTACCTCAGTGGCTGACTCAGTCCAGCCTCAGTGCACGACAGTGATTCAAACCTGAAACTCCAGAGTTAGGGCTCTTTATACAATGAATCGGGAAAAACAAAAAGAACGAAATCTCTAACCACATTTATTTTTTTCTGTTGGAAGAACACTTTAGAAGACCCAACAATCTCCAAGCTTAAAGACATTCTGGGATATCAAGGACTCTAAATCAATGGCATGCTTCATTGATAAGCTACGATGCAAACATGTGATGGTGTTTTCCCTGCTCACTGCCCCAGTGGTCAGATTCCAAGCCCCATGACCCAGCCCACCGGACCAGCTGTGATTGGACCTGGGGTGGGCACCTGACCCAAGTTTTGACTTAACTCGCTACCTGGATTGGAAAGATCAAATAGTCCAATTAGCTTCCTGTTTGAGTGCTGAGAGGTTAAAGGGATGGGGGTGCAGGGCAGATGGGGATGGTGGGAAGCATGTGGGGAAAGGGGCAACTGTTGCAGATGAAGCTTCCATAACATACTCAAACTGCAGTTAGGAGTACCCTGTCAGTAGAGTGAGGGGGAAGACGGTGGTCCCAAGAGAGCAGCAGATGTGCCCAGAGGGAAGGGAAGGGAGTGTGTGGTCCCTGAAGGGAACAGTAGCCTCAGTTCCTGAGTGGTCCTGGTATCATATTGATCCTGAATTTCCACAAAATCATATTTGTTGCTGCACTTTTACCCAATCTATCTCTTGAGATGGGTGAGTAAGTATGTCTCTATCCTTGGAAACCAAAGAGGCCTAATGAAAATCACCTGTTATATAGTTTATTGTGTTAAGGGGACATGGGGCATCATTCAAGCTGCAGAAGAATGAAGGGCCCAAGAAAGCTCAGATAAGATGGCAGCATACAGAAGAATGAACTGAGAATCTGAAAACATTGAGGAAATTGTCTTTTAAAAGACATAACTGGCAATAATCACAGCAAAATCAATGCTATTGAGAACCAGCTTCTATGGTCAGTAATTGGACTATTTAATAACCAAGCTTAGACAAGTTAATACCAGTGCAAATTCCTCCTCCAGAAGCTATTTCTGTGGCTTACTACTGTGGCCATATTGAATAGGCCCGGATTGGAGTCCACCACAAATATTAATTATGAACATGAATTTTTAAGGTTAATGGTTTTACTTTAATGGGAATTTGGGGCCTCTGAAAATCCTAAATGTCTCAGACTTGTTTGAGATCACAAACCAAAGAACAGGAGTACAACCAGGCATTTATAGTTCATTCTGCTTGCCAGAGTGTCCACAGTGAGATCACTGAATACTTTGGCATGATTTCAGAGCTTGATTTTATTATCTTGTAGCTGCCTGTAATCACAGACGAGGCATCAAAGGCCAGCTGTCCCCCCCAAGAACCTTGACAGTCTATATAAACTAATTACTTCTTTATGAGCCATTCTTTCAGAGGTTTGAAGGGAGGGCCTGTTAAGCCAAGTTCAATATGATCTACAAACTTTCAAAATTATTGTTATTTATCTAAGTTACAGTGCTGTCCCATGGTAAGTGACATCATTTGCAATGGTTGGCTTGGATGGCTGTGACTTCATTGAAATACAATTTGTGTATTTTTTTTAATGGAAAGGGAACTCCAGTGTTTCTGCACATTAATGATACCAATAGCAAATTTCGAAGAGCATGGAATTAAAAATAAATTTGGGAAGTGAGGGCACGTTAGCAAAAGGCTTTTTTTCTAACTCTGCCAGGCTGTGGATTATAAGGAGAAACTCTTTCTTCTCTTTGTTCCCAAATCCCTTGCATGGCCTTGGCCGTCCTGTTTTTGTGCCTCTCTTGAACTCCCTAAAGCGGTGAGACACCAGTTATAACACTGCAGTCTGCCCCTCTGTCACTCCTTGGGCCATTCCTCTTGGTTGCTGTTCCCATCTGCACTGAGGCTGCCCATGCTGCTCTGTCTCTCTGACATGAGGCTCCACACCAGCCTCACATGTGGCAGGCTGGCCATACCACTGGGGTGTACGCTCTCTCAGCCTCTGCCTCTTGGTGATCACTGCCTGCCTCTGGATACTTGTTACTCCCACGCTGTCCTCACCAGCCCACCCTGATGCTGACATGCCCCTGGGTCATGCTGTCCCCTCTTAATCGCCTCTCTCTCCAGCCAAGGGATGCTCTTGCTCAGGAGCTCCATCAGAGATGTTGTTTGAACTCATAGTGATACTGTTCTTTCTGTAATCTCAGACTTTGCTTGTCAGAGAAGGCTTCATGCTCTGAGGTTTTAGGTCACTTGTATTCAAATACAGGCCTGAGCTGTCCCATGGTAGGTAAACTTCCACTCAAGTCTCTGCTGCTGATTCTGACCTGTGCCTTCTCAACTGTTTCTCATGTGTAGTGCTTTTCTTTTCTCTCAAAAGCTGCTATTCCTGCCTCCCATCTAGTTTCCACTGTGTCTGTCCACTCACTCTTCCTCTCATGCCCACATTCAGTTCATTGGAATGACTGTAAATGCATCAACTTGATTTACAAAGAGGGCTCTGAGCCAAGTGCAACCCAGTGGGGTGTAGTGGACAGCACGGGACTGCTGAGAGGGGCCATAGAATTCCACCTGCTCCATATCAAAGTCTCACATCTGCCCCACCCAGGACTTGATATCAGCACTGATCTCAGGTGAAGTGGATTCTTCTTCTTAACATTCTTGTGGCATCCATCCTCATGGCCACAGCTCCTGCAGTTCTAATCCTCTGCCCCAGCACTTGCCACAGTGGAGTGTACTTGTCTATTCATGAGCCTACCTTCTCACTGGTCTTAAGTGGCAGTGTCTGAATGTAGTGCTGAGCACCAAGTAGGTGCTCTGTTAAAGTTTGTTGAATGAATGAATGGCATATTGTTATGTTACATGCCTAAGCTGACCTTTCAGCTTCTAGGCTTTTGGCATGTTTGCTCCTGGGCTGAGTCCCTAATTCTGCAGCACTTTCAATGCAATCTATTTCAATGTCTGCTCCCCATACCAGAGCAGGTTTGTTTATCCTTACGCCCTAGCACGCCACCTAGCTTAGAAGTTCTCAATAAGCCTTTGCTGACTTGAATTGGAAAGGAGTGAGTGGCTTACAGCCTACCACTAAGAAGCATGGTGGTAGGGAGAGAGGGCAAGTCTCATCCTGATGCTTACATTGCACCCCTGCAGAGGTTAATGCCAACTCCCGGTGGCCTTCTCGTTACTTAGGAGCAATGGCACCCCAGCTGGTGTGCTTCCCAGATCACTACACACATGCTTAAGGTAGCCAATGAAGAAAGAGGCCTGGCTAGGGGAAGTCTGGACTAGAGGGGACTGTGGTGGAAACAGAACAAGGAAAGGGACTGATGTTACCCAGCATTGGTTGATTACTTTTTAAGAAGGTTGTTTTTTTAAAAAAATAAATTCTTTATTTTGAGGTAATTTTAGATTCATATGCGGTTGTAAGACCTCATACAGAGAGATTATGTGTATACTTTATCCACTTTCCCCAGTGATAATGTCACGCAAAGCTATGGTAAAATATCAGAACCAAAATACTGATGTTGGTACAAAAACCAAAATATTGATATTAGTACAGACAAGATAGAGAGCATTTCTGTCACCGCAAGGATCCCACAGTGCCCTTTTATGGCCACACCCACTCTCCCATCCCTTCTCACCTCCTCCCACCCCCTCCCACTCACCTCTCCTTAACCCTTGACAACCACTTTTCTTATTCAGTAATTTAGTCCTTTTAAATGTATGATATGAATGGAATCGTACAGTAAGCAACCTTTTAGCATTGGCTTTTTTCCCTCTTAACATCATTTTCTGGAAATTCATCTAAGTTGTTGTCTGTATGAATAGTCTGTCCTTTTTATTGTTGAGTAGTAGTCCCTGGTATGGATATATCAGTTTTTTTTTTTTTTTAAACCATTCCATCACAGAAGGACATCTAGATTATTACCAATTTAGGGCTATTATGAATAAAGCTGCTGTAAACATTTATGTAAAAGCTTTTATGTGAACCTAAGTCTTTTTCTGGGAAACATATGGAGTACAGTTGCTGGGTCATGTAGTAGTTACATGTTTAGTTTAAGAAACTGCTGAACTGTATTGCAGCTGTAGCATTTTACTTTCCTACCAGCAGTGTGTAACCGATACCGTTTCTCCGCATCCTCACCAGCATTTGATCTTGTCACTGTTTTTTATTACAGTCATTTAGGTGTGTAGGTAGTGTTATCTCTTTGTGGTTTTAATTTGCATTCCTCTAAAGGCTGATGATGTCAAATGTCTTTACATGTGCTTATTTGCCACATGTATATCCTCTTCCATGAAATGTCCTTTGTTCATTTTATGATTGGATTAGGATTTTTGTTATTTATATTCTTACAGTTGAGTTTTGAGAATTATTTACATATTCTAAATATGAATCCTTTGTCAGATAAGTGCTTTGTAAATATTTTAAGTTAACTTTTGTATAAAGTAAAACAAACTTTTGTATAAAGTAAAAACCTGTACAGTTAGGTTGAGACTCCATTATTTTTTTTTATTTTATTTTTTGTCTATGGATGTCTAATTCCTCCCTCATCCATTTGTTGAAAAGTTTATCTTTCTTCCATTGAATTGCACCCTAGTCAAAAATCAACTGGGCATCGTTTGAGTCCATTGAAGCTGCCATAACAAAATACCATAACCTGAGTAACTTATAAGCAACAAATGTATTTCTCACCATGCTGGAGCCTGGGAAACTCAAGATCAGGATACCAGCATTGTTGATTTCTGCTGAGAAGGCTTCTTTATCCTAAATGGATGTCACCTTCTAGCTAGGTCCTCACAGAGTAGAAAGGGGGAAGGCAGCTTTCTGGGGGCTGTTTTATAAGGGACCTAATTTTACTTATGAGGGCTCTGCCCTCCTGACTTAATCACCTCCTAAAGGCTACACCTCCTAATACTATCACTTGGGTAATTAGGTTTTCACATACTTATTTGCTGGGAGGGCACACACATTCAGAGCATAGAAGACATAGTTGTATGGGTCTATTTCTGGATTCTCTTCTCTTGTCCGTTCATCTTTGTGTGAATGGCTCCACCACAATTACATAGTCTTGATTACTGTGACTATATAAGTCTTGAAATTGTGTAAATGGATTACTCTCAATTTTTTTTTTTCAAAACTGTTTTAACGATTTCCTTTACATTACCAAAAAGTTTTAAAATAACCTTATCTATAGCTACAGAAAAAAAAATTCTGCAGGGATTTTGATAGGTACTGAATTAAACATGTATAGCAACTTTAGGACAGTTGACATCTTACCTAGTGGTGTCTTCCAGTGCATGGGCATGTTATATCTCTACATGTGTTTACATTTTTTTTATTTCTTTCATTAATACTGTATAGTTTTAAATATATATTCCTGCACATATTCTCTTATATTTAAGTACTTCATTTTTTGAGTGACTGTAAGTAGTATCGTATTTTTAATTGTGTTGTATTTGCTTTTATTGCCAACATATAGACATGTAATTGTATTTTTTTGTGTATGGTTCTGTTTTATGTTATGCAACCTTGCTGAATTTACTTAATAGTTCTAGGATTTTTCTTTTGGTAGATTTCTTGGGATTTCCCACAGAGACAATCAGCTTGTGCAGTTTGGGAGTTTTATGTCTTCTTTTCTGATCCTTTGGGTTTTATTTCCTTTTTATTGTCTTTATACTGACTAGAACTTCCAGTATGATATTGAACAGAGGTGATGAGAGAAGATATCTTTGTCTTGTTCCCAGTCTCGGGGGAAGCATATTCAGTCTCTTCCACTAGTAAATATGTTACCTGTAGAGGTTTGGTAAATGCTTCTTTTCAAGTTGAGGCAGTTCTTCTTTATTTTGGGGTTTCTGTGAGATTTTTTTAAAAATTATAAACAGGTATTGATTTTGTCAAATACTTATATCCTGCATCCATCAATATGAATATGTAATTTTTCCTCTTTCGTTTGTTAATAACACTGATTGATTTTCAAATGTTTAATCGATCTCACATCCTTAAACTAAATTCTACTTAATTTTGTTATGTAATTCTTTTTATAGGTTGCTGAATTCTGTGTGCTAATGTTTTAGTGGTAATTTTTTTATCCATATTCATAAGGAATATTAGTCTGTAGTTTTCTTTGTACTGTCATTGTCTAGTTTTATGTCGGGGTAATAGTACTTCATAAAATGAATTGGGAAGTGTCCCCCTCCTATTTTCTGGAAGAGATTGCGAAGAATTGATGTTAATTTTTCATTAAATGTTTGTTAAAATTCCTGAGTGAAATTCTCTATGACAGTGCTCTTAGGGGAGTTTTTAAATTATTAATTCAATTTCCTTCATAGTTGCAGAGCTCTTCAAATTGTCTATTTTATGTTAAATGGGTTTTAGTATGTTCTGTTTTTCAAAGAATTCATCCATTTTGTCTAAGTTGACAAATTGATGTGTTGACAACTTTATGTAGTTGTTGGTAGTATTGTTTGTAGTATCCTTTCGTTATCTGCAGATATGTAATATCTGCTGGTTTGCTCCTTATATTGATAACTTATATTTTCACTATTTCATACTTGTTGCAGGTTTATCAATTTTATAAATCTTTTCAAAGAAATAGCTTCTTATATTGATTTTCTTTATTGCTTTTCTGTATTATTCCCATCATTCTACTTGTATGGGTTTATTTTGCTTCTCTTAGATGTTTAAGGTGGGAGCTTTGATTAATGTTTTGAGATGTTTCCTTTTTTAATGTTATAAATTTTCCTCTCATCACTGCTTTAGGTATATCCCACAAATTTTAATGTGTTGTATTTTTATTCAGTTCAATGTACTAGCTTATTTTCACTGAGAATTCCCTTTTGGCCCATGTGCTTGGAAGTATGTTGCAAAGTTGCTAAATGTTTGAAGATTTTCCTATTATCTCTCTGTTACTGATTTCTAGTTTAATTGCATTGTGGTCAGAGAGCACACTTTGTATGATTTCATTTTTTTTTTTTTTCAGGTTTACTTCATATTCCAGTATGTAGTCTATCTCAGTATGTATTCTGTGGGCACTTACTACAAATGCATATTCTGCTCTTGTTTGGTTCGATAAATGTCAATTACATCCTGTTATTTGATGTTGAACTTTTATGTTTCCTGGGCTAATTTTCTGACTAGTTCTATGAATTATTGAGGGACAGATGTTGAAGTCTTATAATTGTGGACTTGTTTATTTCTCCTTTTATTCTATCAGTTTTTGCTTCCGATATTTTGCAGTTCTGTTAGTTCATACACATTTAGAATTGCCAATTCTTATTTGTGAACTGGCCCTTTGATCATTATACAATGTCACACTCTGTGTCCAGTAATTTTTTTTTTTTACTTTGAAGTTTGCTTTATCTGTTATTAACGTAGCCACTCTGCTTTACTCTGATAGTTGTTTGCATGATATATTCTTTTTTTTCTCAATTTTTTTTTTTGTTTTACTTTTAAACTGCCTCTGTTGTATTTGAAGTAAATTTTTTGTTAGCATATTGGGTCATGTTTTTCAATCTACTCTGCTAAGATCTAAACATTGTTGTATTTAGACCATTTACATTTAACACAATTACTGATATGGTAGGGTTTACATCTGTCATTTTATTGTTTTTGTGTTTTTGTTCTATTGTTTGTGTGTGTGTGTGTTTGGGGAAAGGGGCTCTGTTTTCCTTCCTTCTTGTCTGTTGAACACATTTTAGAACTCCATAGTGATGTAACTATAGCTTTTTGAGTGTATTTTTTGTATGACTTTTTTTTTGTAGTAGTTGATCTAGGTATTCTACGTAACTTATAGTCTATCAGTATTGTATCAGTTCAAAAGATGTATGGGAACCTTTACATCACTTCTTCCTACTCTGTTTATAATTGTCTTAAATATCTCTTCTACATATGCCTACAGCCATATCAAACAGTGTTACGCTTTTTGCTTAAAATGTAAAATGTGATTTAAAACACTTGAGAAGGAAGGGCTTTTGTTTTTACCATTATTTTTGCTTATCTTGTTCTTTCATTTTTTCTGATGTTCCAAGGTTTCTTTTTTTATAGTTTTCTTTTGGTTTTGAACACTTAATTTAACCATTCTTTAACAATAGGCCTGCCGGTGACAGATTCCTTTTCTTTTTCTTCTTTTGAGAATGTCTTGATTTTCCTTTCATTCTTGAGGGATACTTTTGCTGGGTATAGAATGCTCAGTTGAAAATTATTTTCTTTTACCACCTGAAAAATATTGTGTCCTTCCTTCTAGCCTTTTTATTTTCTGCTGAGAAATCCACTGTCATTCAGTTTTTTGTTTGTTTTACTATAGGTAACGTACCATTCTGGCTGATTTTTAACTTTTCTATGTCTTTCATTTTCAGTTTAATTATGGCATCTTTTCATGAACTTATTTGAGTATATTCTGTTTGGTGTTTGCTCAACTTCTTGAATCCATAGGTTTGTGTCTTTTGCCAAATATGGAAAGTTTTTAGCAATTTTTGCTTCGAGTTTTTTTTTTCTTTTTCTTTTTTTTAATTTTGTAGCACTGCTTTCTTTTTCCTCTTCTTTAGGACCCCAATGACGTGAATGTTAGATATTTTGTTAGTCCCATAGGTTCTTGAGGCTCTGTATTTTCTAAGTATTTTTTCTCTATTGCTCAGATTAGGTATCCCTATTTTTCTCTTTTCCTTTGCACCGATTCTTTCTTCCATTCTGCTGACGAGCCCATGCACTGAGATTTCTACTTAGGTTATTTTACTGTGCAGTTCCAAAGTGTCCATTTGGTTCTTTATATATTTTTTTATTTGCTGGGATTTTCTACTTCTTTGCTTCAGCTTTCTACTTTTTCTTTTGATTCATGTGTGTTTGTAAGTGACCATACATGCGTTTCTATTGTGGCTACTTTAAAATCTTCATCAGTGTCTTTGTCCATTTAGGGTGTTAGAACAGAATACTGTATCCTAGGTGGGTAGTGAACAACAGAAATTTATTTTTTATAGTTCTGGAGGCTGAGAAGTCCAAGATTAAGATGCTGTCAGAGTTGGTGTCTAGGGAGGGCCCACCTCCTCATTTATAGAAGGTCATCTTCTCACTGTGTCCTCACATGGTGGAAGGGATGAGGAAGCTCTCTGGAGTTGCTTTTATAAGGGCACATATTCCATTCATATGGGCTTTTACCTCATGACCTAAGCACCTCTCAAAGCCCTCACCTTAAAAATACATCATATTGGAGATTAGGTTTCAACATATGAATAAGGAAGTGGGGGAACATAAACATTCAGTCCATAGCAGTTAGATGATTGAAATATCTCTGTTTTTCTCAGTGGCATCTACTGATTTAAAGAAAGAAATAATTTTTTATTTTAAGACAGAGTCTCACTCTGTTGCCAGGCACCAGGCTGGAGTGCAGTGGTGCAATCTTGGCTCATTGCAACCTCCACCTCCTGGGTTCAAGCAATTTCAAGCAATTCTCCTGCCTTAGCCTTCCGAGTAGCTGGGACTACAGGCATGCACCACCATGCCCAGCTAATTTTTGTATTTTTAGTAGAGTCAGGGTTTCACCATGTTGGCCAGGATGGTCTCGATGTATTGGCCTCGTGATCCGCCCGCCTCGGCCAACCAAAGTGCTGGGATTACAGGCATGAGCCACTGTGCCTGGCCAAAAATTTTTTTAATCAGTTGATTTTTTTTTCTGGTTCTTGAGGTAATGAGTAATTTTTCTATTGAAATCTGGGCAATTTTCTGTTATGCACTGAGACTCTGGATCTTATTTACACTTTCTGTTTTGGTTGGCTTTTTCTGATATTGCTTCAGCAATGGGAGCATCATGTCTTTATTGCTAATTGGAGGTAGAATTCCAGGTCCTCTACTTGACCTTCATTGACACCTAAGGGGTATCCCCTCATTACTGCTGGGTAAGAGTGGAAGTTACAGCTTCTCATATCGTCTCTAGTGACACTGCAGTGAAAGTGGCTTTATTAAAACTGAGCAATGGTGAAAGTCCTGACTCCTCAATTAGTCCTGATACAACCACAGTAAGGAGAGGATAGGGCGCCTCGTTATTGCCAGTGAGGGCGGACATACAGACCTCTCATGTGGTCTATCAGAGGTTCCTCATTTCTTTACAGGAGGCTCCTCATTGCTGGCCATTGGGGATGAAAGTTCTAGCTTCCTTCTTCACTTCTCTGCTATTTTTCTAGCTGGATGTCGGAACACCTTATTACAGCACTATCAGAGTGGACGTCTAGGCTTTCTACTCAATCTTTGCTGACCTGGGTAGGAGTAAGGCTGCAATTCTTAATGCAGTGTTTATCTAAGTAGACCATCTGTTGTCTGAAGGTTTTCTGTCTTGCTATGCTGCCATTTTCCTAGCTCTTTGTTTAGAGAGGGCAGCCTCTTGTTGGGGCTTTTTTGGTTCCTCTCTGTACCAGTTGTCATTTCTGAGTTGCTGGCTCCTTCAGCTCCAAGTTTTGGATGTACGAGGTAAAAAGAAAACCTAAAGAACTCATCCCTGTATCATTTCTTGGGTTTCAAGGTCCCTAGGTGGTCTGCCTTTTTCTCCCCCAGCATTCAGAACCTTCTTGTGTTTGTTTTATGTTATATCCAGGGTTTTAGTTTTACTTAGTGGGAAGAATAGTCAAGAAAATAAAGCTAATCTATTATAATAAAGAATAACTGTGAGAAAAAAATTGCTATTTTTTAAATCTGGAAAAGCAAGCCCAAGGCAGCCAGATCTTGTCGTTCCCAAAAGAAGTCAGAAATCCACAGTTTTGTGTTGAATTTCCAAGTATACATTAAAAAATAATTCAGTTTTATCTGTAAAGCATCATGTAGACAAAGAGTTTACAGATTAAACAATACTGCTGACTATATTTGACTCCAGGCACACAGCTTGTGAATTTTAGTTGAAGCTACCTAGGCAATACAGGATAAAGGACTGTGGATTGGGTACACTCGAAGGTTTTTACCCCTCAAAGATGGATGCTTTTTCTTTCCCACATTCATTCATTCATAAGAAACCATTACCTATTGCATGTAAACTATAGTAATGAATGAGACAGATAAGGGCTTCTCACTATGGAGCTTACATGAATAAACAAATGAAACATGCCCTTCTATAGTGGATGCTGATGGAGAAGAGGTTTCAGAAACAGACGCAATGATGGGCAGCTCCCTAGCTGTGGCATCTTTCTGATGGTTAGTCCTAGGTGGATTTTTTTCTCAAGACTCCAAAGGCATCTTTCGTGTTGCCCAAGAAGAATGCCTGGGGATAGCCACACTAGCTCCAATGACAGCTGAAAGAGAAAAAACAGGCACCTTTTAGCTACATCAGGTTCTGACTTGAAGGCATCTTGTCCTGGCAGCTGGCCATTGTCAGAGATGGCAGAGCTTTCCCAAATCTCATGATAGAGAAAGGCAGGGAGAAAAATCCAAATCACACTAATGAAAGTTCAGGAAACAGGAGGGATGAGATGCACATGTAGGATTTGGCCATGAGTTATCATTCCTGTGCAGGTTCTGGAAATGGGAGTGAAGGAGACTTGTCTCAGCTAGATCAAACCAGGGTTGCTAGGAGGGGCTAGAATGGAATGGGTATTACTTGCCATTTCCAGGGGAGAAGTCAGGGATGGTCCCATGAAGTCTCCAGCCCACATTCCTTTGACACTTGCTGGTCATCAGGGTGGATGTGAGATCATTCGTGCTGGCTCCAAAGATGCCTGTCTTGGAGTCTCCTGTAATTACAACGAGCATAAACATCCACAGTGGGGGTGGAAACACAGGCAGCCAGAACAGACACATCTGTCCCACTGTCATCTATTGTACAGTATTAGACTTCTTCACACACAGGTTTCATTGGGAAGCCAAAGTTTGAAAACCCCAGAATTGAAAATTCTGTTTATATTCATATAGCACTGTGATCACAATAGCAACATGATTTTTTTTGTTACGAAAAATATTTCTCTCCTCCTCTTGTATCTGGACATTTTCTATCCCCAAATCTTGAAATTTTCAGAGGTCTTTGGCAATTCCACATTTTTTATGAATTTTGGCAATGAAAGCAGTTGACTTAATTCAGCTAGGAAAAGGATGATAAATACTAATTGAGTTTTACTTGGCAGAATCCTGCAGCTGGAGATAAGGAAACTTAAAGACATGACAAAAACAAACAAATAGCACATAGTTTGTTTCCAGTACGGGCAAATACAACCCTGCCTGGCTTGCAAGCGCTCCCTCTTTACTGCAAATGTGAGGAGGCCGCAGTCTCGGCTCACTGCTGCCAAGGTAGCTGTCCTCACTATGAAATGATTGTTCAGTGGCATTTACAGAAGATTGCAGAGACCAGAAAGAGCTTGCTGGATATCGACAGCCTGGACCCTGATGTCAGGCCATTGCATCTTCTAAAACTAATAAAAATCATAGCCACTTCCGGTCTACTGTGTACCTGATGCTGTACTGGGGGACTATACATATATGTGAATATAAATACAATCATTAATATGTGTAAATTTTCTGTTTTATATTTACCAATCACATGAGCTTGTAAAAGTGGCACTACTAATTGTTGTTTTAAAGATAAGGAAACTCAGGCTCAGAGAGGTTAAGTAACTTGCTGAAATCACACAGTCAGGTAAATGTTAGAGCGCAGTTCACATAGATTGGCATTACTCATTGTTCTGATTGCTGGTTCTCAACTGAGAGTGATCTTTCGCCTTTTACCCTTCAGAAGCTAGTCAACAATATCCAGAGACATTGTTTGGTTGTCTTAATAGGAGATTATAGGTTGCTATGACATTTAGTGGGTAGAGGCCAAGGTTGCAACCAAACATCCTACAATATACAAGATAGCCCCACACCGAAGAATTGTCTTGGCCGGGTGAGGTGGCTCACACCTGTAATCCCAGCAGTTTGGGAGGCAGAGGCAGACAGATCATGAGGTCAGGAGTGGAGACCATTCAGGCCAATATGGTGAAACCCCGTCTCTACTAAAAATACACAAAATTAGACGGGCATGGTGGTGCGTGCCTGTAGTCCCCGCTACTCGGGAGGCTGAGGTTGCAGTGCGCCGAGATCATGCCACTGCACTCCAACCTGGTGACAAAGAGAGACTCCATGTAAGAAAAAAAAAATATCTGGTTCAGAATGTCAATAGCGTTGAGGTTGAGAAACCCTGGTTCAGAAGGCAGGAGGCCTGAGTTTTAGCTTCTATTCTGCATCTAACTCAGAATGAATCCTTGGAAAAACTATTTCCTCTCTGTGATGCTCAGTTTTTTCATGTGTAAAACAAAGGGCCAGGCTGTTAAACTGGATGATCTCTGAGGTATTTCTGGCTTTATTACCTTGTGGATCCTGGGCAACTGGAGAATTTTATTTGTGGCTCTTGAAGTGGTCTTGAAGGTTCTTATGAAGTGTACCAATGCCTCAAGCAAAAGTAATGGAAAGGTTTTAGAAGGCATCAATAAATATATATAGACACGTCACATATTCTGCAATAGGAAAAACGTGTTCATCTCATACTGTATCTGGGTTGTAGTTGATGGTGCTGTTGAATTTTAACTTCTTATTGTAATTAAGTCGCCCATTTTGAACCAGACGATGATTGCGTCTCCACAGTCCAGCTGCGTGCTTCATGGTGTGTTGGTACCTTTGGGGCACCTGTATAAGTTTTGTCTTGCAGCATAACAAAGTATCACACATTTAGTGGCTTAAAATCATACCTATTTATCATCTCACAATTTTTATGTATAGGAGACTGGGCGCAGCATGACTGGGCCCCTCTCTTCAGAGTCTCACCCAGCTGCAAGCAAGGCATTGGCCGGGCTGCACTCTCCTCTGGAGCTTAGGGTCCTCCAGGCTCACCAGCTGTTGGTAGAATTCAGTTCTTTATTGTCCTAGGGATAAGGTGCCAGCTTTGTTGCTGGCTGTCAGCCGGGGGTTGTTCTCAGCTCCTAAAAGCTTTTGGAAAGATAAGAGCAGGTAGTACACATATGCCAAGCACGTGATGTAGATTATTTTATTTAATCCTATAAACAAGGGGTCAGTAAACTTTTTCCTAGTGGGTCTAATAATAAATATTTCAGGCTCTGTAGGTCAACAGGCAACATTTAGGTTGCTGTGTAGGTACTTAATCTAACCATTTAAAAACGTAACCATTTAAAGATATGAAAACTAGTCTTAGTCTGCAGGATCTAAAAAACAAAGTGGCTAAATTTAGTCTGTGAGTTTTGGCCAGCAACTCCCTGTCTGAACAATCCCAGGACGAGAACGTAGGTAGGAGTGAAATTATATTCCACTTTAGAATGAAATCAACTGACAGTCAGGGCCTCTAGTGTACTTGCATGGCTCTCAGCATCTGGGGAGGTCTGATTCTAATTCCCAGGTAGGATTCTCCAAAGCCCAGATTAAAGCCCCAGTGTGGGGAAACTATTTTCTCATATTCCATGGAGATGCTAACTCTGAGCTTTTCTCTCAAGTCCTCATAAGAGTGACAGGGCCAGAAGGTGGAAAATCAGTCTAGTCTCAGGCCAGTCCTTCCATATGTGAGTTTCCTCATCTCGTAAGTAGGCCGAATATTGCATCAGACCTTTTCTCCCTCCTTCGGCAAAGGAACACTGGCTGATGGGGGGGGTGACTGGGGGTGGTCAGGGTTCTTTTGAAGAGGAAATGAGAAAAAAGATTGGTAAACATGTATGTAGGCTTTCTTCATCAGAATAACCCTTTTTCTGTCATTGATATCCTTTCCTGACCATCAGAATCACCTGAGAAGCTTTCTAAACATATTCTTGGCTTCACCCCTTAAAAAAAGTTAATTTAGTAGGTCTGGAGTGGACCTAGTCAGAACTGGTTTAAAACCTTGTAGGCATTTCTGATGCAGGGCCAAATTTGGAAGACACTAAAAAGATTAGTGTTGCCCAGAAAAATCCTCTCTGGTGGTAAGAATCATCAGGGGTGCTTATCAAACTAGGAACTGCCCAGTCCACTGCCCACCTGGTTATATCATCAAGGATGGTAGGGATACTCTGCAAATTTTTTTCTTTCAGCGTCTTTCTACCCCAGATTTTCGACACTTGACCGATACCGCCGGCCTTCCCAGAAATGAGGTCGGTGGACCTGGGGTGAGTTCTGGATAGCTATACAGTTAATAAACACCACAGTTGATGTTCTCCAAAGTGTAGGAACCACTGAGATGAACAACTGAGTAAGTGCACCTGGCCATCAGATGGACTCAGCGTTTGCCGCTCATAATCACTTAATTAGACTTTAATGACATTTAGTCCAAGCCAGACAGTGAGTGTTTGAAATTGCAAAGGTCTTTCAAATTTAGTGGCACTGAACCCAAACACTGTGCACAAATAGAGTTCAGGTTCTGGCTAGAGGGCATCATTTATACCAGGGTTGGAGCAGCTGGTGGCTTTCTGGGTACCTTCTACAGGGCCTTTAGTCCAGACACAAAGGCAGTTCAGATTTAGGAGTCTGTATTGCATGTCTCCTCCCATGTTTCTTTCCCTGAACACTTTGTTCTAGGCAGGGGCTATTATGAACCAGTCCCAAGTTTGACCTTGATCAAGGTTATGAAAGCCAAGATTTCTTTTCTTCTAAGGGTCCTTGGTTATGATATGATACGTAGTGGTTTGCACATATTTTTAAATAATTTTTTTGAAATATGAAAGATATAGAGCTTAGTGCCCTAAAAAATTCTTGGAGAATTTTACATAAATTTCAGGGGATTTATGGAGCCCCTAAGTCATTTCAAGAACCCTATCTTTAGACTCCACGTAATGACCCCCCAAAAGAGCCTGTGTTTGGAAACAGAGTTAGTGTGCCTGTCAGTCAGTGGTCAACAAGCCATACATTTTTAAGTTTGTTTCCAAATCTGTAAAATGGCAATGCTAATAGCATGCTCTTTGTACCTACAGGATAGTTGTGAAAAAAATATAGATGTGAAAGTATCAGGAAGTGTTAATAAGGCTATATTGACAAGCAAAATCCTGTTATTAAGTTAAAACTTTCTGGTCCTAAGGCACCGGAGTTTTTCCTCAATCTCATTAAGACAGTGTGTATATATAATCAAACATTTGAAAGAGCATCAAAGACAGAACATTTCTCAATGGTCGAATTGGATTTAACACATTTTATTGGGTGCCTCACTGGTCTTTACTCTTGAATGCCGCTCCTCCCCCACCTGTCTCTTCTTTTAAACACCTGCTCTTTCTTTGGGTCTTGGCTCAGGTATCACCTCCTGTGCTAAGCCTTCCCCAGTACACCCCCTCCCTATCCAAGCTGACACATCATTCAAAGGACCTTGACAGCATAAGCTTGAAACTGCTTGTTTATCTAGGTATCTCCTCTCCCAACTGTGGCTTCTTGAAGTCAGGGAGGTTGACCTGTTTACCTTTAGGTCCCCCAATCCTAGCACAGAACAGAACTGTCTGTTAAATAAAAATCTAGACAAATGAGCAGAAAGCCCTATACTCGTTGCTTGAGATGAACATGACAAAGGCACTGCCTTCAGAAGTTTTATTCAGAGGAGGAAGCTGACATGAGACAGATACACGAGAGCCCTGTGGTGGTTACAGACAGGTTTGGTGTCTGTTCAATTGGGGACATCAGGTTAGGCTTTCTTGTGGGAGGTGATTCTTGAAATAGCCATTGAAAGATGACTGGATCCCATGGGCTACATTAAAAAGAGCAGGAGAGCCAGGAGCAGAGACACAGAGGGGAGGAAAATGGGGTCTTGTCAAGGTTAGCAGCCGTGCAGTCACTTTGCCTGGCACACAGGTCTCCTGTGGGGGAAGCAGGAGCACAGTGAGAGAAGAGTATTGGGACAAAAATGCAGAGGATGTTCACTGATGGCTGGGATCTGTACTTAGTGGGGAGCCAGGAAGAGTTTCAGAATGGAGTGATTGGAATAGAGGCATGGGGAATCAAAGCAGCATAGCTTAGCCACTGAGAGAGTAACTGTGAATGTTCTATAACTTCCAGTAGTGCAAAATACTAATTGTATATTTTAAAAATATTAAGCACCTACTGTTGTATGCTAAGCTCTGTTCTAGAAACTTAGAATATATCAGTGAGCCAAAAAAGTGTCCTCTGCCCTGGTGAAGCTTATATCCCAGCAGGGATAGGAGTGAAATAAATAATAGACATATCAAATTATATGCACACACGTGTATAGGCATGTGTTTGTGTGTATGTATGCATGTGTGTGTATAGATAAAAAATGATATAGGTTAGATACAAAATAAAACGGGAAAAGAACCTGAAAACATAGAAGAAGAAGAAAGGGCAGATTGAGTGTTGGGGTTTGCTTGACTGTGAAGATGATATTGAGCAAAGTTTTGAAGGAAGGGAGGGGATGTACCTTGTGTTACGTGGCTTGGATGTTTTCAGCGAGGCAGCCGCCATTGCCAAGGCCTGGCTATTTAGGGAAAGGCTGGAGGTCAGAGAGGTATTAGAGGTGGGTGGATCAAGCAGGGCTGTGGGCCATGGTCAGAACATAGGCTTTTCCTTTGTAAAATGGGAGCCACAGCAGGAGTGTGTGCAGAAGAGTAATGTGATCTGATTTACATTGTGATAGGACCTCTCTGCTTAGATGTTGAGAATAGGTCATAGAGCTCAAGAGCAGTGTGAGGGAGACCAGTTAGGAGGCTACTGCAGTAACACAGCTGAGAGTGTAGGTGGCTTATATCAGCAGGTGAGAAGTAGTGGGATTGCGGATGGATATGTTTGGAAGGCTGAGCTAACAGGACTTTCTGATATGTTCTGAGGTGTGAGAGAAACAAGCCTAAGATGCCTATAGGATTTGGGACCTAAACAACTGGAAGGATGGAGGTGTCATTGAGTTGGAGGAAGGATGCGGGTGGAGTAGGCTGGGGAAGGATGACCAGGCATTCACTTTAGAACGTTTTGTCTGCTATTCCTTCTAGCTTCCAAGTGGAGATGTGAAGGGGGCAGTTGGATGCCCAAGCCTGGAGGTTGGGAGAAAAGTCTGACTGCAGGAATACATTTAGTACAGTTGGTTGACAGCTAGTCTTTTAGGCCACAGGACACTCAGATGTTCAGGGGAAGAGGTAGGATGAGAAAAGGAGATAGAACAAATGGCCAGTGTGTTAGGAGGGAACCAAGACAGTCAAGTTTCCAGAAGCAAAGTAAAGACAGTGTAGAGGGAGCATGGAAGAGACTGGTGAGATGCCCACACAACAGGTCATTTTTCTTTCCCTAAGCACGTAACTACACTACATTTCTTATTCTCCCTTGAAGTTGGGTCTATCCATGTGACTGATTTCTGGACAGTGCAATGCAAGTGGGAAGTGATCTGTGCCACCTCCTGGCCTAGCCAGTGAAATCTCCTGCACGATTTGAGCACTGGAGGACCCCATACCCCTCAGTAGTAGCGGAACCCCCAGGTGGGAGGATCTGGACCCTGAATGTCTGCATGGAGTAGTACCCTCCCCTCTCAAATTGGAATGTGTCATGGATGAGAAACCTTTGTTATTTTAAGCCATTGAGATTTGGGAGTTGATTATGATAGCCTTAAGTGTACTCTGACAAAGGGAGGGATGGAGTGCTGCTGCTAAGTAAGATTAGGACTGAGAAAGGATCATAGCATGTAGCAACCCGGAGGTCATGGGTGACCTTTGAAGAGTATAGTTTTGGGGAAGGGTGAACAAAAATCTAATTGGACTTGGTCAGTAGAAAATGGGAGGAAGTAAAAAGGTGACAGTGAGTCAGGACTCGCTCCATTTTTAGGAACACGACTGCAAAGAGAACAAAGAGATAGGATGCTGGCTGAGGGGGGGGAGGGGGTCAAGAGAAGGTATGGATTTTTGTTTGTTTTTTAAGATGGGAGAAATATGCACACCCTGTGCCATTTGTTGGTAGAAAATGTTAGCTCTTTTCCTGAGACCACAGTGTAATTTGGCGCATGCCCATGCCTCTGCCAGTCACCTGGGATAGTTATTTGTTTCTGCCTTAATGGCAAATGATATCATTTTGAAAGGCCTCCTGGTGCCTGATTGATTTGTTAGGGACCTTGACAGCCTTAATGGACTTTGCTGACAAGACAATGGCTTCTCCTGGCAGTGCTTGTTTTGGAGAGATTCCAGGGATGGTAATGAGTGGTGGTAGGAACAACCACAGGAGGGGAGGAGGAGGAGGAAGAAAAGGAAGAGGAGGGAGAGGCTGCAAAGATTTTACTTAAGGTGGAACCTGGAACATGGTAAGGAAATAACCCCCAGGGTTCTGTCTAATTGGCAAATGCCAGAGGAGGAAAGAGAGTTGCCAGAGAAATGTGTCTCTCCAGGGTCTTGGTTAGGAGGAGGCAGCTAGGACCACCCCTTGAGAAAACATGCTCTTGCAATTAATCTCCCTAGATCTCCTCTTTCTTTCTGTCCCCCCATTTTCAAAGGAAAAGTATCTTTTGGGATGCAGTGTGGCCTGTTAGAAAGACTCAGCTTTGAATTCATGCTTCACCATTTTCTACCTGGGTGATCTCGAATAAGTCATTTAACTTTTCAAATCTTTAATCTCTCTTTCTGGAAAGTGGAAATAGTATCTGAAATAGCATATGGCATATGGCAGGTGTGCATAAGTGGTAACTGTTTTTATTTGGGGCCATTCAAAAGATGTTTTGGCCTAGAGAGGCAGGGCAGGGCGCTACCTACAAGCTGAGACTGATGCCAGACTTCATGGCTTATCATCTGTCCTTTTCTCTCCAAACTTGCATGAGTTACCCTTTCTCTGTGCCTTAGTTCATCTGTGAAGTGAAGTTCATTGCATTACCTACCCCACATCCTTGAGGGGAGTATTAATGAGGGAATACATGTAAAATACCTAGTATCTGCTACATAATCACTTCTCAGTAGATAAGCCATTGGAATTACTCGAACGTGTATGTGTTTGTTTTGTGTTAATTTGGGAAAAGACAAATCCTTGGATTAGTTGATTGTAAAATAAAGACTTTACTGTCAAGGACAAAACTTGGGAGTGGGCAGGTAGGCTCTGGAACTAGAGGTAATTGTGCCTGTCACTCGAATATGCCCAAATGTCCCTGCCTGGGGAAACTGGGTATGCTGAGGGTAACCTTCTCTCATGTGAAGGGCAACGTGAGCCGCCTCGAGGTCCTTGCCATTGCCTATGGTCTTATTCCCCTGGTGACTGCCCCTATAGGAAGCCAGACTGCAGTGAAGGTTATAATTGTCAGATCATCTGTCCCCAGTTCTGGCTATGTGAGGCCACTGGGGAGAGAGAGTCGATCCCTAAGGACAATACTTGATGGGCCTCTTGACACAACTGATTTGCTAATGATTCTTACAGGGCTCAAGTAGAAAAGGGAGTGGGGGGAGTCAGGAGGGATGTGGGGAGGTGGGTCAGGGTGGAGAGGGAGGCTTATGAAAAGAGGCATTTTCTGTAAATTGTGGCCCTTGTTCCATCCAGGAAGAGGTAAGACCTATTATTTGAATCTTCAAGTTGAGGAAATCAAAAGTCAGATAGGTTAAGTAACTTGCCAAGATCACACAGCATCCAAAGGTGTTTGCTGGGATCTGAATCAAATCCTATGAGTTTTATTTCTTTATCATTATACTTACATTGGTTCAACTGAATTCAAATGCGTATTGACCTCACATAGAGTCCTTAGTGATAGAAGGAAGACACATATGCAACAGAGACAGAAGGCCTGATGCCTGCCTATGAGGCATGCACAGTGTGGATAAGAAGGCAAAACAGATGTGCTGAAGCACCTGAACATGTGATACATGTTCAGGGATTAAATTAACCACACCTTGAAGTAGAAGTTTAGAGAAGACAGTTTCCAGATGCTACATGGGCCACAAAAGGTGGAAATATGGGAGAGAGAGTAAACTGAGGTTGGAGAGCAGATAAAATTAGGAAAGACCCAGAGGAGGTGAGGAGGATTGAGGTCTGGGTACAGTTGCTGTTTGGGCCTGACGCCACACACAGCCACCTTCTATGCATGTTCACAATTACAGATCTTATTTAGTTGATGAGCTCATCTGTCAAAACACTACCTTCCACCACTGTGATGATTGAGCCCCTACTGTGTGCAGGCACCGTGTCTGAGGCTGGAGGCCAAAGGGCGATAAGGCAGGGTTGCTGCCCTAAGGAGCCTTTACTCCCTGGTCAAGTGGACAGCCATGGCCCACGAAGCTCCAGACCAGCAGTCCCCACCCATCATTGCCAGGCTGCTACATAGGGTGGATGGAGCTCCTGTGTGCACTCACAGGAACATGCACTGTGCCCCTCAGGACTGGGAGCTCCATCTTCTCTATTCCCAAAAAGCACAGGAGCTCTTTACACCAGAAAGCACAGGAGTGAGGGATTTTATTAAAGATGTAACCTTGAATCCACTCATTTAAAAAAGAAGGAAAATCATTCACAAACTTCAGAACATTTGCTTTAATAAGTAACAAACTGCTGCCTGTAGAAATACTGCTGCTGAGATCTAGAGCTGTAAACAACTCCCAATTAGTCTGTTCATGAAGTTGGGAGGATGTATTATCTGGCATTGGAGTCAAGGGAGTTAAGAGATGCAGGATGCAGCCCAGAGGGAGAGCTTCTCCTTCTCCAGAGTGCAGACCTGGTCTCAGCAGGAGGCAGAGGCATGGAGAGAAGGACACGTCTTTTATAGATTAGGCTGGCCCTGCAGAGCTCCTCAGCTCAGCCTCCCCTAGCTTGGGGGCAGAGGCCAAGGCAGAGGCTAAGCAAGAGTGGCAGGTCAGGGATTTGGCAAAGTGGCCCTAAAGGAACTGATTGAGAAATCACAGCCCCAGCCAGCAGGAAATGAGCTTGAAGTGCTCCAGGCAGCCTCTGGCTTCGTTAATACCCGTCTGCTCTTATCAAATATGAGGACATCTGACATGTGAAAACCAAACACTGGCTATTATCTTCCAGACCTAAATTAGCTCCCCATACCAACTCTTCAGGGCTTCCTCTTTTAAATAATGAAGTATCTGATAAATGTGCTGCCAAATAGATTCAAAGCAGCCAAGGAGAGAGGCTGAGACCAGGTTTAAAATCTCCCAGTGAAGCTTCCCACAAACTCTCCAGGGAGACATTTGTACTTGCCCTGTTAGAATCTCTGGTTAGAGAGAGTCTGATGGACTTTTTCCATTTGATGCTGCTTGAAGTGCTGTCCAGGGTCCTTACAGAAAATGCCCAGAAGCCAATAAACACCTGGTGGGCAGATGGAGAACCCAGAGCCTGAGCTGGGAATTCCTACTCCCATGAGGGATCAGAACTTGCCCTGGCCTGAGTGGTATATTAAGCATTTGGTATTGGTTCCCTGTTTTTCCTGTAGTCCTCCTTTTACCTATCAAGGTGCTTACCATGTACGCAGAGCCCTATGGGGACATCAGGGAAATTCTGACACCTTTCTTCACATCTTCCTTAACTTCCTACTTCTCCATCAGAGCCAGTCCATCACATGTACTATTTCCAGCTTCTGAGGTGCCTGCATTTTACCTAATAAGCTAACAAACAGCAAAGAGAAGAGCTTTGAGACTAAGTCCATGAAGTCGTTCTGAGACTGTTTTTATGTTACAGGGAGTAAGCACAAGAGAAGTGTCCAGAATCACCATGTAAACCTTAGTAGGAAACTTCCCCTCTCTAAATGCTAATTCATTAATTTGCAAGAGAAAGGAATTGGTCTAAAGATTCACCATTCTTGTTCTACCATTATATTTTCAGTCTTAGTGGCATAATTTCAGACATCAGAGAAAACTTTGTGTTCTTTAACTCCGACTGCACTCGACTTACCCTTTTTGTCTTTCATTGTCTTTAAATGGGGATAATAATAATAATGCTTTCCTCAGGTAGTTGTTTTAAAAATTAAATAAGATGACATTTGTGAACATGCTTCACAAATTCAGAAGTTCAAAACAGCTGTGAGGATTTATGTTGATGGTGGTTTTAAAATAATTATGACCAGCTGTGAACAGGGTAAATAGAATATCCTGTGCCTGTTGAAAATCCTGCTGTGCACATCCTGATGCACTTGTTTGATGGTTGGATAGGGTAAATACCTAGGATTTGAATTGCTGGGTCAAATGTGTACATTGTTGATGTTACTGCTACCCAGTGCAGAATCGGTTCTGAAAAAGAAATTGGCTTACTAGCAGTTAAGAAAGGAACTGCTTCTCTGCTGTTTGGCCAGTTTGACAAGCAAAATTGCTGCCACATTCTGTTTTGAATTTTGTTGATTATGGGGTATATGTGTTTCTTGTTTTGTAAGTTTAATATTCATATATACTGATAATTACAGTAATTATTGCTTCCCTGTTAAAATGTAAAAATGTCTAACTTCTTTTTAATAGTAACCCATTGTCTGCTAGATTGTTTGCAAAAATATTTCTGTTGATTAGGTTGTTTAGGATGTAAATTTTAAACTGTATTCGTCTAATCTATTCATGTTTTGTAATTTTTTATAACATTTTGCTCTAAGCAAAAACAAAGGTTCTCCAACCAAAAATCCAGACAATGCTAATATAGTTATTCCAAGGTTATACATGGCTCGTTTTCAAGATAACTCTTTAATGTATTGAAATTTGTTTTGATGTAGGTTTGGAGACTCAAACGTAATTTCTTTCTAATAAAAGCAGTTTGGTACCTCAAAAATATTTATTAATCCTCAATTTAGTAAATTTAGCTGATTGTATTTAGGAGAAAATACTTCTTTTCACTAACTTTATCTCTTTTGTGCAATACAATGAGCTCTTTTAATCTTACAATTATGATTTTTGTTTATTTTAGGCAAGGGGAATTCACTGTATCTTTGTTTACTGATTCCATTCTTTAAAAATCTAATGCTTAGAATCTCTGTCCTCTGTGTGTATGATGTGTTCTGACACTGTTGTTCATTACTGTGGTGTTCGCCTGCCTTCTTAGACATCTCATTTTATTTTTTGCATCCCTGACTCAGTTTTCCAGCGTTTATTCTGCACCTGTGTGCCACCAATGCAAATTTTAATTCTAAGGTCACGTTATGGGATTCTGTCCCAATCCTTTTTATTTTACTCATCCCTTTTAGTTCATTCTGGTTTTTTTTTTTTCATGTTATTTGTTGTTTTTAATGCTGTTCTGCTACTTAAAGGCTGTGTGACTTTTCTCTGCACTTCTCAGGGTAGATGCGAGAATAAAGGGAGTCAATACTTACATAGTGCCATAACCATGCCTGACACAGAGGAAGAACTTGGGAAAAGTTATTAATGCCTCCATCCACCACCACCATCACTGTCTGGCTCTTTGACAGTCTGAAAAGATCCAGTGTATATAGAAACCGGCAGTTCCCACTGTGAAGTAGCACCAAGTGTGTTCACATCTTTGCCACCATTGTAGCACCTTTCTATAAGAACAATTTATTTTTTAAAAAATCACTACCATTCCGTCTACTCCACACTCATCTGGCTCTCAGATGTTTTAAACCCGGGGACTCCAAGAATCAGGATATACATTGTGATTGTCAGTAGCAGTTTGGAGAGAACTGGAGATGATGCAGGGAGCAGCACTCTGGACACTCAAACTAGGCTCCCTTCAATTGAAAAGAGACAGCTCAGTATTTGGGTAGGCGTTGACTTTGCATTTCTAGATCCGGGAAAGACAAGGAATGAATGGACTCTGATCCCTCATGCTTTCAGATCAGTGTGTTCTCTTTCTTTCAGCTGTGTAGCTTTGGTGGCCATAGAGGGATTGGTTTTTTTTTTTCCATTTCCATTTCATCGGTGCAAGATAGCACTCTCCTCTCAATTCTGGAAGTAGGTTAACTGCCAGGGACAGATTTTGGTGCTTTGGGGGAGTAAAGGTTCATCCTATAGCTTTATACATGCTTGCATGGGGTGCTGAGGCAGGCTGTGTCAGCTCTGTTAGTCGGGGAGTTTTCAAGCACTGCTGAAACCCAGCGCTGTCTGTACTGCTGCCTGAACCTACAGTCCCCTGAGCTAAGTATGCAGAGCACACTGATCCTCAGTGTCAAGAAGATACCCCCCTGTATGCCACTCACTCCCTTGCTCTAGAAGCTGGAGAGCACAGGTGACATAAGGAGGCTGGCATGATGAAAGGGACTGAATTCAGTTCAGGTGGTGACAGAAGAGGGCTTTTCAGTGGTTCAACTCTGAAGTGTGTTGGAGCCTCAGTCTAGTTCGCACTGCAAGCTTAGATTTCAAGGACTTTTCTAAGCACTTACAGGGCTGCAAATCAGAGGCCATTCAGGAGCTCATGTATTCACTCCCTTATTCATATTTATTGAGCTCCTGCCATGTGCAAAGTGCTAAGGTTGTTGCAGTGTTGGATAAGACAGGAGCTTCCCTGTCTCCTCTGAGAAAATCTACTCTTCATTCTGTCATTCCATGACCTGCCACGTCATCCACATTTATTAAGAGCCTTCTGTGCATCATTTCATCTGTGTGATGATGACTCTGTGAGGCTGCTGCTGTTGTCTTTACTTCACAAATAAGGAATTGAGGCGCAAAGAACTTGCTGTTTGTGTTAGGGAAGGGCCATGATTTTATCTTCAGTTTGCCTGACTCTAAAACCCTTCACTTATGCTTAGTAGAACCACCAATTCTCACCTCCCACGAATGATCATATTATGTTTTCAGGGATGAAACTCATGAAACAGACAGTGTTCAACTTGATAGAAGCAGCAGTAGCTGAGGCAGTCTGTACATCTGGATGCTAAGAAACATCTGGAAGCAGCACACACTTTTAGGCAGGTGTTAGTCACCAATGAGCCACTCAACCCACATGATACACACCCTGCAGGAGAAAGACATTCCCAACTGAGACAGACTCCTCAGGTTTGAGAGCAATTTTTGGTTTTCTCTTGTTATGTTGGATGAAATTATATACCTGCCTGAGCTAAGGCCACAGATGCTTAAGGAAGCATCAAGCTGCTTCTCTCTTGGTTGGATATTTTATTGCAGTGAACCCACACTGTGTCTGGACCAGTCTTTGCACCATCCCTGAGACAGAATGCTACTTTCCTGGACATTTCATCTCAGGTAGATCTTGGCGGACCCTGTTCACGCAGTGGGTTTGAAGGAGGAGGAAGTTCATTACAGAAATGGACAGAATGAACCTAATTATAACTCTTGAGATGGGATTTGGATCAGGGAGAGGGTAGTAACAATCACCTAAATAGCCGTGAATCTGAGGATAACTCAGCACTTCCTCAGCTTCCTAGGAAGCTTTGGGTCTTCAATGCATAGTTCTCCCTCTTCTCAAGTATTCCATCAGCAGTACACAGAGAACTCTGCTTACTATATAATTGTGAACATGATTTTAAAGAAATATTTTGTAGGCCTGTTGTTAGTATGTGTGGTGGGAGAAGGTGTCTCATGCATTAGAACCCAGCTCCAGCTCCTTTGGAGGGTCAGTATCCTGAAATGGAAGGAGCTCTAGACTGGCTGTCAGGAGAGTGGAGACCATCCCACCTCTGTGCTTACTAGCAGGGTGGCCTTGATAGCTCATTCCCCTTCCTGGCCTCAGTTTCCTCCTTATAAAATAAGATCTTCAGATAATATCATTTTAAAGGAACTTCAAAGCTCTAATATTTAACATTCATTCTAGGGTGAATGGTTGGCAGGGATGAGTAATCAGTTCTCAATTATCCATGACCAGTAGACATAAGGAGAGGCCTAAACCACCTGATACATGCTTGGTAATTCACACACACGCATACACACACACACACATGCTATATATGTATACACACACGTGCGCTATATATATAGCATGTGTGTGAATTACCTATATGTGTGTGTGTATATATGAATATATATGTGTATATATGAATGTGTACATAAACATGTTGATTTAATCATCTGTAATAAAAGACTCTAGGTAGTTGTAATGCTTTCAGTACTAAAGTGAAATTGAATAATACATATGTAACTTACTTGAATGAACAATATTTAAATAGGAAGAAACCTACATAACCCACCCCTTACTGTATTTGACCATTTCTTCCCTAGCCCTTCAAACTAGATTTTAACCGCCAGTGAATCAGTAAAAGATGGAAAAAAGAAGGAAGGAAATAAATGGATGCTGCTTTTGGGCTTCCAAGGGCCTAGTGCTCACAATTTAATGAGGTGCTAAGGTTTTTTGGTTGTTTTTGTTTGTTTTTAAGTGTAATTTTGACTGTGTTTAGTTTTCAACTCTCAGCATGCCTACTGACTTTTGTCTCTAAACCTGAACAGATTTTCCCTGAACCTTCCGTATAATACATCATATGAGGCAATGAATGCACAGGGATTAAGTAATCTTCCAAACATCATGAATCTCATGAGGGGCCAAAATTCAAACACATTTGCACCAAATGGTGGCTCCACTGAATCCAAGGCACGACAGTTCAGTTCCTTGGGAACACAGCAGGTGCTTGCTGTGAGCATTTCCTGAATGAGCAGTCATTTACACTCGGCTATCCAGTGCATTATGTTTGTCATTTTTAACAAAGATTTACCTTCCGGATTTGTGTTGGCTCTGTCCAGTGTTAAAATGAGTTTGCAGTCCTAGGGGAGCTGGTGACTAATGATAGAAAGGCAGCCGTCAGTGTCCTGTGCAAGAATGAAAACTCGATTTGGGATAACGTTTTTCATTTGCCACTGGTAATCCACAAGGTAATTAATCTGCATATAGATAATTACCAGTTGATTCTGTTGTACCTCTTTGAAATCAAGACTGTATTTGTAAGTAGAATGCTTATAGGCTGTTTCGGAGAACCACCCAAAGCCTCTCAGCCCAGAAAACTCCTTTAGCTAGCCTGAGACTGCTTAGTCTAATTTGCTTACAGTTCTTCAATGGCTCTCCTCTGCTTTCAGGCTAAAGTCTAAAGTCTGTAACTGGTCCATAAGGCCCTTTATTTTCTGTATCCTCCTATATCTTTTGCTTCACCTTTCACAAGTCCTCCTACCTTCCAGTAGCTCTAACAAACTCATTTGATTTTCTCAAATAGGCCATGTTCTGTTCACTCTAGATCTTGCCACATATTGCTGTTTATGCCTGAAATTCTAATCTCCCACCATAAGATCCACCAGGCCTCTGCCTTCAGGCTCTGGACACCCACCCCGGTGCCCCATGCCTGAGCTGTGTGCCTTCTCACGGTGTCCTTCATTCCCTGTTGTGACTGCTGGTCCTCTACCATAAGCTCCTTGATGGAAGGTGAAGTCTGTCTTCCCACCACACCCTGCCTCCTTACAGAGTGTCTGACTCCCAGGAGGAGCCTGATGGGTATTGGCGAATAAATGAACCAATCATCAAGCAATTAAACTTCAAATAACTTCATAGCCATTAGCACTTTTCCTTTCATTTTTAATACCAGAAGTAATATATGAATATGTTCTCCTTGTTTAAACAAAAAAGGAAGAAAATAAACAGCAGATTAAGTTTAACTCCTCTCTGACTACCACCTTCAGACCCAGCATCTTTCCCCTAGACTTAGTGTTACTTTCTGTAATGTGTGTTGCGTGTGTGTGTGTCATGTGCGGTGTGTTTGCACATTTGTTTTCATGTACCCACACATTACTCAAAGGCAATATGTGATATGATGTGGAAATATCTATATGAAGCTTGCTTTTTCAAATTTATAACACATTGCAAACTTGGCCCTGTGTTAGCACCCATAGCTCTAATTCATGCTTTTTAGGGGCCGTCAAGTTTTGGAGCATGGTTGGAACAGTTTATTTAGTTACTCCCATACTGTCCATCAACATTTAAGTCCATTGTAATCCTGGACCCTTCAAGAGAGAGAAACTTTGAGAAACATATGAGCTGATCTTCCCCCTAGAGCCTGGAATTCCTCCAGTAGTGTTCCTGTGTGGATGTCAACTACTACTGCTTGGCGATTTAAAGGAACAGATACTCAGTACCAGAGAAGGAAGCCCGAATTAGGACATTTGTTTCTACATTAAACCAAAATCTTCTCCTCCTTAACTACCACTCTTCTTTCTTAGCACTGTCCTTTGGAACCTCAACCACTACGTATCCCTCCTCCCCCCTCTCCTGGTGGCCCTCCAAATGTGTGAAGGACACTGTTGTGACTCCCACTAGCCATTCTTCTTAATTCTGTGCCAAACCCTTTATGACTTGTTTTGTAGACCCCATGCACATCAGGGCACCTTCCTGCATGCCCTCAGTTGGCTAAACTCTGTCTTCAAGTCTCACTTTAGGATGGAATAATGGAACACAGTATACCACTTATGGCCCAGCCAGCCCCAGGCACTTTGGGATTATCATCTCCCTCAATCTAGCAACTATACTTCTATTAATGTCATCTATTATCTGCATAGCATCAGGCCCTAAGAAAAGAAAATGCAGGACACTTAAGTAGCTTTGAATCAGACTGGGAATGGGCACTGGGACGCCCTGTGGTAGAGACAGTTTTCCTGGGATGCAGGATTACGCAGGGGTAGGGAAGCAATAAGAAGATCCTGGCCGGGTGCAGTGGCTCAAGCCTGTAATCTCAACACTCCGGGAGGCTGAGGTGGGCGGATCACGAGGTCAAGAGATGGAGACCATCTTAGCCAACATGGTGAAACCCCATCTTTATTAAAAATACAAAAATTGCCAGGCATAGTAGCTCATGCCTGTAATCCCAGCACTTTGGGAGACCAAGGTGGGTGGATCACCTGAGGGTCAGGAGTTTGACCTGGCCAACATGGCAAAACCCTGTCTCTACTAAAAATAACAAAAATTAGCCAGGCACGGTGGCAGGTGCCTGTAATGCCAGCTATTTGGGAGGCTGAGGCTGAGAATTGTTTGAACTGAGGAGGCAGAGGTTGAAGTGAGCCGAGATTGTGCCACTGTACTCCAGCCTGGGCGACAGAGCAAGATTCTGTCTCAAAAAAAAAAAAAAAAAACAAAATTAGCTGGGTGTGGTGGCACACGCCTGTGGTCCCAGCTACTCGGGAGGCTGAGGGAGCAGAATTGCTTGAACCCAGGAGGTGGAGGTTGCAATGAGCCGAGATTGCGCCACTGCACTCCAGCATAGGTGACAGGGTGACTCTGTCCCCCAGCCCACATACACAAAAAAAAATCTTGAGAGCTCCTGGACAATACCAGTAAGCATAGGTCACAGATGGCATAACCCCTACACCTCTCTGTTGCTTGGCATAAGCTGTTGGGGGAGCCAGCCCTAAGGAAGCTGAGAACACAGCCCTTACTGCTGATTCTTAGCAGAGTAAAGTGAGGAGCACATGGCCCATAGGCCTAGGCAGACAAACAGGCCCAGAGCTGCCCCAAGAGGCAGAGCAGGAATGCTGTGCTGAGGAGTAGCAATTGGTGGCCAAGGTCCTCTCCTCTGTGCTGCATTTAGGAGGATGCCTGGTTTTACCCTCATTCATCTATTCTAGGTCTGACCTTGTGATAGGGAGAATTCAGGGCCCCTTGATTAGTAAGGGGTTAACAAGGTGGTGGAGTCTCACTTTCCTTTGCAGAAGGTCAACATGGCCTTGTGTATTGGCTTCAGTAAGATGGGACTCAAATCCATCACTGCTCTGTATCAGTCAGATACAGAGCTGTAAGTAACAGAAACGACCAAAGCTGACTAAAGCAGAAGAGGATTTGCTGGAGGGATATGAGAGCAGAGGGAGTTTATAGGCACTGTAGGAGGTTGAACACTCAAGTTTAATTTCTATCCTTGAGCTTAATCCATTCAAGATTTAGTGATCAGAAAAGTTCAATTGGCCCAGTAGCTTAGTTTATAGTTCTACTCTGAAATAAAGAGCAATGAGTACAAGGTATCCCCAAGTCAACTCTACTAGCTATGTGTTAGGTAGGATTATCTAAGCCTCAATTTTCTTATCTATAAAAAAAGAAAATAGGCCAGGCATGGTGGCTCATGCCTGTAATCCCAGCACTTTGGGAGGCCAAATCAGGTAGATCACTTGAGGTCAGGAGTTTGAAACTAGGCTGGTCACTGGGTGTGGTGGTGCATGCCTATAGTCCCAGCTACTCAGGAGGCTGGGACGGGAGAATCGCTTAAACCAGGGAGGTGGAGGTTGCAGAGAGCCGAGATCATGCCATTGCACTCCAGCCTGGGCCTCAAAGCAAGAGCAAGACTCCACCTCAAAAAAAAAAAAAAAAAAAAAAAAAATAGGTCCACTTTGGAGGGGTTTTTAAAGAACCTAGCATGAGTAGGTGATCAGTATTCTTCAGCTTCAGAATATCTCAGGGACTAGAGCCAGAGTGTGCATCATCTCCAAGTAGCCAAGTAGCCTGGTCACAACACTAACTAGCTTTCCCATCTTTCTAACACACGTTCGCTACTTGCAGACCTTCAGTAAAGAATCTCCTAATTATTTAAAGAGTATCCTCAAGAATTGCTTCCAGAGATCTAGGGGAAATTCCCACACTAAGTCATTGCTTATGTGGCAGACAGCTTTGAGAACAGGGAAAATACAGCGTAGGGGGGAGAAATTCAATAACAGTGTAATTTAATGAAAGCAATCTTTCTTTGACTGTCTGAAACCTTATCTGTTTTCTTACACTTTGGAAAAGCATGGACGCCATATATTTTTAAAGTCTTTATACAACATAAAATTAGACTATTATATGCACGTTAATTACAATGTGTCAAATTTTTGTCAAGCAACCAAAATAACACTTATGCATTATGCATTATCAGGTAAATCTAGGGCAAGGGGATGAATATTTTAGTAACTGCACTTACTCCTTGCAATGAGAGTACTTGATCTCCTGGTAGAAATCAGAGGTGGGAAGATTGTCTTTTCTGCCTTTACTCTGATCTATGACTGGTAGTTTTGACAAGAGAAAAAGCCTGTGGCTTTGCCTTCTTTTTCTCCTCTTCATCTGCTTGCCTTGGCCTTTTTTCTTACTCTTCTCTTGGACCCTCTTCCACCCTATGCCTTCCCCCTCCTCCTCCTCTTTAATCCTTCTGTCCTCCCAGTTCCCCTTACTTGTGTTTTATATGGCAATACCCAACTATCCCTGGGCATCATGGGATATGGCAGGCTCATTCTTTGGAATAAAACAGTATCTTTGGTAAAATGTAAAGAGCATACAAAACAGGAGGCAGATAACTTGTGCACATTCAAACATGCTTTAACTGTAGCAATTTATCTGTCCTTTTTTCCATGATAGTTGTCTCTGTGCAGAGGTTTTGGAGAAAAAAGCATTGGATAGGGAGTTGGAAAGGAATGAGAAATCCTACTTGGTTTTGGACTAGCCGTGTAACCTTGGAGAAACCTGAGGCTCCTTGCTAAGAATTTAGCACAGTGCTAGGCATGTAATAAACATTCAGTAGGTGGGGAGAGTCAGTGGAGTATAGCAATAATCGTGCACAAGTAACCTACCCTCCCTGTGCTTCAGCTTCCTTATCTTTAAAAATCACAGTAATAGTGCTACCTTTCAAACTACATTGTAATAGATTAAATATATTAGTTCATATAGAATGCTTAAAACAGTGCTTGACATACAATGAGTACTCAATATGTATTATTTAATATGAAGTAGAAGTATTAGTTGGGTTTTATTAAGAAAGTGGAAACACTAGGTATTTCAAACAAAAAGGGGTCTCATAGAGGGAATTAGGGCAGGGGTCTCACATGAGATACCTCTTTGAGTGTGCCTCTTTGCCGTTACTCTTACAAAAATTAAAAAACAAAGCCTGTCAGTTGCTGGTTAGAATGCTAGCAAATCTGGTTCTTGGGTGTTGAGACCCTGTGATTTAAGGGAAAGCATAGAGAAGAGAAAATGGTGCCCGGTTGTCTAAAATCAGACAGAATGGAAATAATACTAAGAGCCAATATGAAGATTATATGAGATGTAAAGTTCAAAAGCATTTTGTAAACTTCCAAGTTTTATGCAGATATTAGATTTTGATAGTAATGGATGTGAAGTAGGAAGAGTATGCTCAGATAAGACCAGGCAGGAAAACCTGTGCCACTGCAGTGAAAGGAGGTCCCACAGATAATCTGACACGTCTAGTTATATGCCAGGCTCTGTTATAAATGCCTTACATATACTAACTCATTTAATCCTTATTAAAAAAAACATGCAGTAGATACGGTTATTATACCCATTTTACAAATAAGAGAACAGTGGTACAGAGAAGTGAAGTAACGTGGCCAAGATCACACTGGTGAAATGGACAAGGTAGAATCTGAATTCCAGTGATGTGACTCCAGGGTGCAGTTTCTTAACTGCCACATTCTTGTGAAAGGAGAGGATACTCGGGCCCAAATCTTCTGCTTCACAGTTTCCCTAGGAGCTTGCTCTGGCTGTAGCTGAGAGTTGGTTACATCTACCAGTGTAGTTTTCACATCCTTAGAGAACAGTTTATTTTTAAAAGCACAGGTTATTATTTTACTCTTCTAGAAGCAATTCTGTGCCAAGGTTGGGGAAGTTTTCTCCGACCAAGAAGAATTTGACAAGGTAACTAAGCACCTATGGTCCTGAATGGTTGCCCAAGGAGCTGTAGCCTGCCCCAAGAACTAACTGTTCTTGTTAGAATTGATCTTCATTCAGCCCACAATGACACCTGCTCCATGGTTTTCTGAGATCCAGGAAAAACTGGTTATCATTCAATAGTCACCATATAAAAAAAGTTTTGTTAATTACTGTGTAAATGACAAAAATAGGAAAATGTATTAAGCAAAATAATCTTTGTCCTATACTATGATTATGATAGTCTCTGTACCTGTTCAAGGTCTGGGGGAAATAGAAATGGTTGCTGTCTTGAGAAAGGGTTGAGGTCCTAGGATTTGTGGCACATATGACACATTTCTTTTAATATCCTTCATTTCCCTTTGGTTTTCTCACAGTTAGCTGCTTCTAGAGCAAAGGGGGACATATTTGCCTTAGAAAACCAGAACACTGTTGTTGGGCAAGAAAATGAAACTATTCAAAAAATGTCAAGTGCAGAGAAAGCTTGGAAGTTATTACTTTATATTTTAAAGGTTCTCTACGGCAGAAAAGAAGGAAGAAACCAAACCTAATTTCCTTCAGCTCAGAAGCGCATTAGCAATTCATGTGGCCCTGAAATGAACTGTGTCCCCCCCTCTCAAAACCTTAATTTGATGACTCAATATACATGAACTGATCCATTTATGAGCCCCAGCAGCAGGATGACCAGGCATAGGACCCTTTGGTTATTTTCCAAGAATTCATCAAAAGGATGGAGCTCAGGAAGTAAAACAAAACTAAATGTTGATGAGAAAATGTAATGGCTATCATTTTTTTAAAACATATCGTTTTATGTTATTAAGCTCCTGTCAGCAGAAATTTCCCAATTTTTGTAAGAAAATGATCAGCTTTATTAGCTGAGAGATTCTGGTATTTAGAAATAAAACTCTCCTGAGCCACTGCATTTGCTTTTGTTTTGCTTGTATTAATCGCTCTGCTATGCAAGTAAACATGCAACTTCACCTATCCCTTAGTTGCAAAGCTGTTTGGCATCTTGGGTGGTGTTCCTACCATAATCCGGGCACTAAAAAGCTTTTGCTGACTTATCCTTACTACTTGAACTGAAAAGATCCATCCCAGGATAAAGCAGGAAGTGAAAGAAAGTGATATAGCAGGTTGTCATTAAAAGCAGCCCACAGTCAATCATGGCATTCTTGGAGTGTTGACCCCTGTTGCTAGACAGTCTAATTTTCAAGAGGAACCTAAGTAGATGCATTTTAAAAACTTCCTGATTTTTACATATCAGCAACTAGTTCAAATCTTTAAAAATACTGAGTAGGTCAAGCAAGCATAGCTTTGGACCAATTTAACTCTCAGGAAGTTTATCCTCAAGAAGCTTTCAAGATAGGTGACAGCTTTATAAAATAACTAAAGCCCCATGAAACCTGGAGCAAAGTTGGTGTTGGGGACAGAATTTGTTGAGGGAAATAATGACTCGGATTTGTTTCTAATAGCAGAGTATGTGGAATTCCCCCAGGAAGTCAAGAATATAGAAGCAGCTTTCAGAAGTATGGTCATGTGAGGCAGGATTAAAAGGGGGTAGAGAGAGAGCAGAGGGAAACTTAACCTGGATAGAGAGGAAACTCCAAATGGTGGTGTCTGATTCGTACACAAGATTGTTACAGGTGTCACATGAAGCTGTTTTGTTTTCTTTTTAATAATTGGGAGTTTAATGCAACTAGGGCATCAATTCCATCCACGCCCTGCTCCTTTTGGGAGCACAAAAGCAACCAGGATGCATGAACTGAGGAATGTTGGAGACGTGTGTGCCTGCTGCATTTGTTTCTGAAGAGTGGGGTGCATAGCTTTCCATAAAGAGTAGGAAAGGAGGGCACAGAGGACCTCACATGTGCAGCCAAGGACTTTAAAGTTTCTCATCTTATCAGAGACCTTCTCTGACCTGCCTTCCCTGAGAGCAATTGGGGGACCTCTGGGCTCACACATTAGTTGTGCATGAGTGAGTTTTAATTAAAGCCCAGGGCTTTAAAAGCTCCAGATTTCCTGCAGGTAACCTTTTAAACCACAGTTCCTTAATTCAGAGAATTCAAAGCTCCTTAAGAAAACAAGGTGGCATTTTATCTGGAAGCGATCTTGTTTCCAGAGTTCCTCTTCTTGATGTATTTTTAATGTGTTGTGGTTGCTGCTCATCATTCAGAGTGAGCCTATCTTGCTGTCCCAGAGACTGGTAAATACAGTGGGAAGCCTCCCCCTCCACTGCCACCCTTTCTCAGTGACTGCACCCAGCCCTTCCAGGCAGCCCTGCACATTCAGCTGTGGCATTGTAGGCAGCAGGGTCTCCTGCATACCCACTTGGCAAGATAAGTCCCCAAGTAGGCACTTTCTTAGAGGCTTTGCTCCTTCCAAGCCTTTTGTTTGGTTTTGTCACCTCTCTGTGGAAGTGCTGTGTCAGACAGGGGGCACAGTAGCATCACTCTCATACCTACCTCTTACTTAGGACTCTCTCTGTTTTCTGAACTGTTGGAAGAGCTTTGGCCATATTTCCTCATTCTATATCACTTGAATCCCAGGAGGAATAGCCCCATTTTCCAGTTGGAGAAATGGGAAATCTGGCTTAGGTTATACTGTCAACAACCATAAATGGCAGAGCCTAGCTTCAAATCCAGACAGTCAGGCTCTGGATGCTGTACTCTGAACTGCTGTGCTATACTGCCTCTAATGCTTTTCCTGCAGTCAGCAAAATAACACCTAGACGAAAACAATCAAATGTGTTCAGTGTCAGCACTACTGCAAACTGAGCTGTCACTGATTGGTGGACTTCTCAAGGTCTGCAGTCTCTTCTGCTCACAGTGCCCCCTGGTAGAGATCCCCCACCTTCCAGTGCCGTGGCATGATGAAATCCTATATATGTCAGTATTGTGATGTATTTGGTCACTAGTCTGTAATGCTGGTGGGGGCAGAAAGTGCAAGTTCCAAAGATAATAGAATTGTGGACATTATCAGGACCATTATTTGAAATTTGGCCTGTCTTCCCACCTGAGCCCCATGGTTGTTTTATAGTTTCAACTTTCAGTCTTAAGTTGGTCTAGATGCCTTTAGCTTCGGAACCAGGCATCCTTGTCCGGGCAGCATAACAAGCACATCCCCCATGTTGATTATTATTACCTTAATAACTCATGAGGGAGATTCTGGATGCATTCAGAGGCACATTCGCCAAGAGACATTTCCATTCAATCAATAGAAACGTCTTCAAGTGCTGAGGGTACATGAGTAAATTGGCACCTGCTTCCATGATGCTTTCTATCTAATTAAAAATCCAAAAGCAAACATCCATGAACTTAGTGAAAAGAAAGAACAGAAGAAGACTGAATATCATTTTGTGCTGATTTGTGATGGGGACAGGGCAGTTTCCATGCAGAGAAGGAAAAGAGAGTGAAACTCACGGATGCCTCTGTATGCCCAGGACTGTGTTCCCAGTGCTTTTGCTTACACTGTGTCCTTGGCTCCTCAGCTAGCTGATGAGTTAAACATTATCTGCATTAATATATGCTGCAACTGGGGCCCTGACTTCTGTGGGCTACCCACTGTTCTCAGGCTCAGCCGGGAGGCTCTCTGGAGACTCATGGGCAAGATCTGGGCAGAAACGTTCTGCTACTAGAACCAAACCCCTACAGTCAGCCAGGAACAAAGCTCAGGGGACCCAAGTAAAGAGGGCATCTTCTCCAGTATAGACAAAGCAACCCATTGCACGGGTATCGGTGAGACAAATCAGCAATCTTTTATCCAAACTTTAAAAAACTCTGAAAACAGAAAGTGTTTTTCTAAGTTTAATGCCAAAACTTACTTGGTGAAAAAGTTATTTATCTCAGTGTGAGATAAATTGATCTCTATGTTTAGACACAGAAATAATATTTTTGATTATGGGGTGTTGCCCTCAACTCTTCATGGGGTGCTACATAATATAAATGGCATGCATCATGTTACTTTTTTAAATTCTAAAAAAAAAAGTGATTTCTGGAACACAGTGACTTTGGATAATGAAATGTAGACCGGGGAATAGCAATAGTGGCAGTTAACAGTTACACACCAGGAAACAAACAACAAAGTGAAGATACAATCCACAGAATGGGAGAAAGTTGTTTGCAAACTACCCATCTCACAAGGGGATAAATAACCAGAATATATAAGGAGCTCAGATGACTCTATGGAAACAGATCTAGTAATCTGATTTAAAAATGGGCAGAAGATAAGATATTTCTCAAAAGAAGACACACAAATGGCAAATAGGTTTATGAAAAGGCACTCAATGTTATTGATCATTGGAGAAATGCAAATCAAAACTACAATGAGATAGCATCTCACCCCAGATAAAATGACTTATATCCAAAAGACAGGTGAGGATGTGGAGAAAAGGAAATCCTTGTATGTTATTGGTGTGAATATAAATTAGTACAACTACTATGGAGAACAGTTTGGAGGTTCCTGAAAAAATTAAAAATAGAGCTACCATATGATGCCGCAATCCAATTACTGGGTATATTCCAAAAACATAGGAAATCAGTATATCAAAGAGATATCTGTATTGCCATGTTTATTGTGGTGCTATTCGCAATAGGCAAGATTTGGAAGCAACCTAAATGTCCACTGACAGATGAATGGATAAAGAAAATGTGGCACATATTAAAAATGGAGTACTAGTCAGCCATAAAAAGAATGAGATCTGCACATATACAAAATGGAGTACTAGTCAGCCATAAAAAGAATGAGATCCTGCCATTTGGAATAACATGGATGGAACTGGAGATCATTATGTTAAATGAAACAAGCCAGACACAGAAAGACAAACATTCCATGTTCTCACTTGTTAATAAGAACCAAAAATTGAAATAACTCATGGAGATAGAGAGTAAAAGAATGGTTGTAAGAGGCTGGGAAGGGTAGTGAGGGGTGAGCGTGGAAGGGAGATGGGCATAGCACAAAAAAATGCTTAGAAAGAATAACACCTAGTATTTGATAGCACAACAGGGCTACTATAGTCAATAATATAACTGGATTGTTAGTTACACAAAGGATAAATGCTTGAGGGATGGACATCTCGTTTTCCCTGATGTGATTATTATGTATTGCATGCTTGTGTCAAAACGTCTCATGAAACCTGTAAATATATGTATATATATATACATACCTGCTTTGTACCCACAAAAATTAAAAATTAAAAAAAGAATGACTAGAACTTAGTATTTGTTAGCTCAGTAGGATAACTGTAGTAAAAAATAATCGTACATCTTAAAGTCACTAAAATTATAATTGGATTGTTTGTAACACAAAGGATACTCCATTACCCTGATGTGATTATTACATATTGTATGCCTGTATCAAAATATCTCATGTGACCTATAAATATATATACCTACTATGTACCCACAGAAATTAGAAACTTAAGGGCTAGGTGCGGTGTTTCATACCTATAATCCCAGCACTTTGGGAGGGCAAGGCAGGTGGATCACGAGGTCAGGAGTTCGAGACCAGCCTGACCAACACGGTGAAACCCCATCTCTACTAAAAAAAAAACAACAAAAAAAAAATTAGCCAGGTGTGGTGGCATGTGCCTTTAATCCCAATCCAGCTACTGAGGAGGCTGAGGCAGGAGAATCGGTTACACCCAGGACACAGAGGTTGCAGTGAGCTGAGACAGCGCCACTGCACTACAGCCTGGGTGACAGAGGGAGACTCCATCTCAAAAAAAAAAAAAAAAACAAACAAAATTTAAGAAAACAAAAACTGCTATGCCAGGTCTTACACCTAAATGCCTTATATATTTCTATCTTTTCATCCTTGCCATAATCTCAAGAAATAAATGCCCTCATTTTTATTCCACTTGTAGATAGGGGGAAACTGAGACCCAGAAATATACTCAAAGTGAACATAGTGGGTGGCAGAGTTCAGAATCAAACTCAGGCCATCTGGTTTGAAAGCTTGTCTTCTTAACCATTCCCCATGCTGAATTGAGATAATGTTGACTAAGAATGTGTTTCTTACTCATCCAGATGGCCCTGTTCACTTGGGCCAGAAGTGACGTCTTACCTGTAGCTAGCAACAAGTCTCCATCTTTGGCTCAAATACAAATCAAAGGAAAAATCATCATCTAGAGAAAGGAAAAGTTTGTTATGACTGTGATGCCACCCTAATAACAGCAGGAGTTTATTAATGCTGCACAGGCATCTTAACACCAGAAATGGCTGCTTTTCCTCAAGGCAGGGCCATGCCTAGCTAAGTCTTTGTTGAGAGGGCCTCCAAAGCAAAGCAGTCACCTCCCAGCACCTGGGCCAGCCCGTCGTGAGGCCTGGAGCTTGTTGCCAGCCCTTGGAGGGAACTGAAGGAGGTCCTCGAGTGCTGGTGTACTCATTCTGCATGCTCCAAGAGATGCACTTCCAGTTTCCAAAGAAGGATCCTAGAATGCTTCTTTGCACCTGGCTCTTCACCCTATCATCATTCATTTTTCTAGGCAGTTCTGTTATTTTCTTTCTTCTGCAATGCCAGATAGATGTCTCTCACAGACACGCTAGGAATATTGACAGCTTGTGATGATGTTTCTTATGCCACCATCTACTGTGCTAAAATAAATACTTCTAACTTCCCTTTTGTAAACCATAGCAATTACTTCATTGCTTCAAAGACCTTCATGCTACTGACCCCCCACTCTGCAATGTGTATTTCAAATGCTACAGTGCTCTGTGTCAACTTTTTCAAGATGACTCACATGTAACTAAATGAGGATCAAGTCAAGTATTTCAGGTGACTCGTGTTCTTGGTGATGCTGCAGTTCCCTCAGGAGTGTGTGTGCCATCTCTGTAGTGAAGAAGGGTCTAGACGTGTGTTTTATCTCTGGAGCACTCTAGAAGGCTGCATCAGAAGCTGAATTAGCTCTGGGAAGTGGGATATTTTGGTGAGGCCACTTGGACTAATTCCCTTACAGTATAGTGAGTGGTCCCTGGATGAGTTTTAAATTCATGTATTTATTCATTACTTTCTAGAAGCAATAAAGTGGAACAGTTATCAGCGTGGGCTTTGCAGTCATATAATCTGGATTCAAGCCCCAGCCTGGCCTCCTCGTATTTGTGTGACCAACGGCAAATCACTTGACTACTGTAATTCTCCATTTTCTCATCTACAGAAGAGAGTAATGATAGAACTGAGTTCTCAGGATCATTTTGAAAGTCAAATGAAATAATGACAGAAAATGTTTACAGTTTCTGGAACTCTAGAATTCTATTATTTTTTAGTCATTAAGCTAGCATTTATTGAGTAGCTGCTATGAGCAGGGACTGTCCTAGACAGTGAAGACACGTATCAGGGAACACAATGAGAAGCCCTGCCAGCATGGAGGTTACGTTCTGTGTTCATGTGTATGCTGGATTTATAGACATGAAGCAAGCAGATCAAAGTCCTCAAAGTGTGAGCCACAGAACTGTAGTCTGGTTGAAGCATCACAAGAAACCAGATGCCCTGGTCAAATAGGTTATAAAAATTTTTATTATGATTGTATAGTCAGTCATTTTAACCATATATTGTTGCTCATAATAATATAGACCTTCTGTGCACAGTCCTGTGTCAAAGGATCTGAGCAAGCAGTCCTTCATAAAGACACTCGTTTAGCATTGATTAATCCACTATTCCCCAAACTTATATAACCACAAAACTCGTTTGCTAATTCCTGTTAGACTCCCATTGACCTGTGTTCTTAGAAGCACATGAAGGAAAATACTGAGCTAGAGATTAGTAGAAAAGCAAGTCCAAAATATAAAGGGAAATACCAGGCTGTTTGTACCTAAGCCAAGCAGCCGAAGGAAGGGCAGCCATAGAAAGGGGCTTTCCCTACTCCACCAGCAAGTGTGCCTGCCAGCCCTCCAACATGTCTTTTCTGGGTCCGTCCAGGTTGCATTGTGTGTGAATTCAGTAACAACTCACAAAGGAGCATCAGTCCCAGCCCTCTGGGTCAGCAGCCTCCCAGCTCTGGAGCATAGGCTCGTACCGATCACAGAGCTCTGGGAAGACTCTCCACCCTTCACCCACCTGTTGCTTTATGAGAAGGGCCCTGTTATCCCTACAAAGAAGGACTCCTGTCCTGTGGCTGGTCTGCCTTTCCAGATGATGGTCAGAGAGACACCAGTCCCACTGGGCATCTGCCACATTCCTACTCCCTGGGAGTCTTTCCTGTGGAGATGCAGAGTGATAAATGCTAAACTTCCATCCTTGTGCAGAAACTTCCATAAATCTCTGACTGGTGTTTGTCCTGTTTGGAATTAACTCCTAATTGATTCATAAAGACGGCTATTTGCAAATTAAATTCCACTTCCTTTATATGTTATAAAAGGAAGTATCAACCAGCTACCTTTCCTGGGCACATATCCCCTTCTCTGGCTCCTAGAGTGTGATTACATTACTTCATTTGAACTGCTTTTATCTGACTCAAGCTACATGAATTGTTTCTCTTTCTTGTTTAATTGACCATGTCTTATTACAGAGACAATTTATCATTTTAGTGCAGCATAAAGTTCAGATATTTCGTGCAAGATGAATATCAACACTGACTTTTTTTTTTTTTTTTTTCTGAGACCAAGTGTCGCTCTTGTCTCCCAGGCTGGAGTGAAGTGGCACGATCTCGGCTCACTGCAACCTCCGCCTGCTGGGTTCAAGTGATTCTCCTGCCTCAGTCTCCAGAGTAGCTGGGACTACAGGTGTGTGCCACCACAAGCTGGGTAGTTTTTGTATTTTTAGTAGAGATGGGGTTTCACCATGTTGGCCAGGATGTTCTCAATCTCCTGACCTTGTGATTCGCCCGCCTTGGCCTCCCAAAATGTTGGGATTACAGGCGTGAGCCACTGCAGCTGGCCTGGACACTGACATTTTTATTCCCTTCTCAAATACACACATACAAAAATTATGCTGGAAACTTTTCAAAAGGTTTTTGGCCAGTAACCACTGAGCGTCAAAATCCCCATAAGTTAATTTTTCTTTTAAAGGAAAGACTCTAAAAGTCTTTATGTTCCCTTCTATAATATTACTGGGGATTTTATTGGGTGATATCAACACAAGCTTATGAGTAGCTTTCCTAGGTGTGAAAATGCCTTGGAAAAAACCTTGGGAATTAACTGTTGATACGTACAACCACTTGGGTGAATCTCCAGAGAATTACACTGAAAGAAAAAAGCCAATCCCAAAAGGCTGCGAACATGCTGCATGATTCCATTTATATTACATTCTTAAAATAACCACAGAAGTGGAGAACATTTAGTGGTGCCAGAGGTTAAACAGAGGGTGGCGATGGGAGGGAAGTAGATGTGGCTATAAAAGGGTCACATGAGAGGTCCTGGTCGTGATGAAAATGTTCTGCATCTTGACTGTTTCAACATCAGTGTCTTGGTTGTGATATTGAGCTATAGGTTTGCAAGACGTTACCACTGAGAAAAGCTGAGTAAAAGACATATAGGGTTTCTCTGTATTATTTTCTACAACTAGGTATAAATCTATACTTATAATTTTAAAAACTTAATTTGAAAACGTTGGATAATAAGGTGGATTAACAGCTAGATAGATGGATAGATATGGGATAAAGTGGTATATGGGTATTATAGAATTATTTTAATTTTTCTCCATGTTTGAAAATTTTTACAGTAAAATATTAGAAAAAAAATGATGTTAGAAATGTGAATAATTGCCTAACAGAGACTAGATAAGGGAACAGAACCTAAACTGTGCAGTGCTGGTATATCAGTGCGTTTTCATACTGCCAATAAAGATATACCCAAGACTGGGCAATTTACAACAGAAAGACTGGGCTTACAGTTCCATTTGGCTCAGGAAGCCCCATAGTCATGGCAGAAGGAAGGAAGAGCAAGTCATGTCTTACATGGAAGGAAGGAGAGAGAGTTTTTGTAAGGAAACTCACGTTTTTAAAACCAGATCTGTGAAACTCATTCACTATCACAAGAACAGCTCAGGAAAGACCTTTCACCATAAGTCAGTATCCTCCCACCAGGTCCCTGTCATGATATCTGGGAATTCAAAATGAGATTTGAGTGGGAACACAGCCAAACCATATCATTCTACCCTGTCCCCCTCCCAAATCTAATGTCCTCACATTTCAAAACCAATCATCTTTTCCCAACAGTCCCCAGATTCTTAACTTATTTCAGTATTAACTCAAAAGTCTACAGTCCAAAATCTCATTCGAGACAGGGCAAGTCCCTTCTACCTATGAGCCTGTAAAATCAAAAGTTAGTTACTTCCTAGATACAATGAGAGTACTGGCATTGGGTGAATACAGTCATTCCAAATAAGAGAAATTGGTCAAAACAAAGGGGCTACAGGCCCCATGCAAGTCTGAAATTCAGCAGGGCAGTCAAATCTTAAAGTTCCAAAATGATCTCCTTTGACTCCATGTCTCACATCCAGGTCATGCTGGTGCAAGAAGTCAGTTTCCATGGTCTTGGGCAGCTCCACCACCGTGGCTTTTCAGGGTACAGCTCCCCTCCCAGCTGTCCTCACAGGCTGGTGTTGAGTGTCTGTGGCTTTTCCAGGTGCGTGGTGCAAACTCACAGTGGATCTACCATTGTGGGGTTGGGAGGACAGTGGCCCTCTTCTCCACAGCTCCACTAGGGAGTGCCTCAGTAGGGACTCGGTGTGGTGACTTTGACCCCCACATTTCCTTATGCACAAAGGTTTTCAACAAGGGCCCCACCCCTGCAGCAAACTTCTGCCTGGCCATCCAGGTGTTTCCATACATCTTCTGAAGTCTAGACAGAGGTTACCAAACCCCAGTTTTAACTTTGGTGCACTTGCAGACTCAACATCACATGGAAGCTGCCAAGGCTTGGGGCTTCCACCTTCTGAATCAACAGCCTGAGCTGTAGCTTGGCCCCTTTTAGTCGCAACTGGAGTGGCTGGGACACAGGGCACCAAGTCCCGAGACTATGCGCAACATAAGTACCCTGGGCCTGGCCCACAAAACCATTTTTTCCTCCTAAACCTCCAGGCCTGTGATGGGAGGGACTGCAACAAATGTCTGTGACATGCCCTGGGGGACATTTTCCCCATTGTCTTGGGGATTAACATTTGGCTCCTTGTTACTTAGCAAATTTCTTCAGCTTAAATTTCTCCTCAAGAAAATGGGATTGTTTTTCTATCTTATTGTCAGGCTGCAAATTTTCTGAACTTTTATGTTCTCCTTCCCTTATAAAACTGAATGCCTTTCATAGCATCCAAGTCATATCTTGAATCCTTTGCTGCCTAGAAATTTCTTCTGCCAGATACACTAAATCATCTCTCTCCAGTTCAAAGTTCCACAAGTCTCTAGGATGGGGCAAAATGCTGCCAGTGTCTTTGCTAGAACATAACAAGAGTCACCTTTGCTCCAGTTCTCAACTAGTTCCTCATCTCCATCTGAGACCACTTCAGCCTAGACCTTGCAGTGCATATCACTATCAGTATTTTGGGCAAAGCCATTCCACAAGTCTCTAGAAAGCACCAGACTTTCTCACATTTTCCTGTCATCTTCTGAGCCCTCTAAACTATTCTAACCTCTGCCTGTTAATCAGTTCCAAAGTCACTTGCACATTTTTTGGGTATCTTTTCAGCAAGACCCACTCTTGTACCAATTTACTGTATTCATTTTTGCACTGCCAATAAAGACATACCAGAGACTGGGCAATTTACAAAAGAAAGAAGTTTAATTGGGCTTACAGTTGCACGTGGCTGGGGAAGCCTCACAATCATGATGGAAGGCAAGGAGGAGCCAGTCATGTCTTATGTGGATGACAGCAGGCAAAGAGAATTTGTGCTGGGAAACTCGTGTTTTTAAAACCATCAGATCTCATGAGACTCATTCACTATCACAAGAACAGAGCAGGAAAGACCCACCCCCTAATTCAATCATCCCCCCACTGGGTCCCTCCCACAACATATGGAAATTCAAGATGAGATATGGGTAGGGACACAGCCAAACCATATCAGCTAGAGATTAAAGTTGACCACTTGGTCCTTGACATGGAGCAGAGAAAGATGATATGTGAGTCCTTTGAGGTGAGAAACTAGGGGTTCTCCTGGTCTTCCCAAGAGTCAGAGGAAACTGAGCCCCCACCATAGAACTAGGTTGGATGACCTGCAGAGCAGATCCATGAGCATAGGCATGAATTCCAGGAGTGGAGGAGTCTAGATAGCCCCAGGAAGGAGAACTAGCCACCCATCACTATCCAGGATTCCCTGGAGCTAAAGCTATAAAGAAGAAACCAGGAGCTCATGATGTATACTTGAAAATGTATACATATGGCATTGAGCCAAATTGAGCTCCAGGTATTTCTCAACAGTGATTATACCAATGCTTTATTAACAAAGTGATAAAATCCAGCAGCAGTCCACTGTTCCACTCACTGTCTCTGTTCCAAACTGGTCACTTAGAGGCTGGAGTTGCTGTGGGGTCTGGAATGCCACATGCCCACATTTCAGGGGAAACCACATGATCCAGCTCCCCCGGCCTCCTGCCCTCCTTTTCCTTTTTCTCCATCCCAGGGCTCTGGGCCTCAGATCTCTACGACATCTTCCACTTAACAAAGCACAAACTGAGCTGCTTCTCCTCCTGTGGTTATTCAGAAGAGCAAAAACCCACTCAGGCAGGCAAGGAAATAGGCTTCTGAGTGAGTGAAGGAGGAAGGGGAAAGCTGCCCTGCTCACTCTGATAGGCTTAAAACCTTGTTTCCACTCTCAGCCTCTCCACACATTCCTCTGGGGCTGCTTCAGACCCAGTTTTCCAGTCTTTTTCCTGGGAAGATCTTCTCTTGCAAAGGCAAATGAAGTTTCTACTCTCTAAAATGTTAAGGACTAACCATGAAGGTTCCTTCCTGCCCTGAGCAGATGTTGAGCTTCCAGCCAGCTAGCTTTTCTCATACTCATGGTGTCTCCTGATCGTCCCTCTGAGCGGGATGTGATGTGGTAGCCCACTTTATTTTTTTGGTTAAGTACAACCATTATAGAATCTCTCACAGTATATTAAAAGTATTGCATTTCCATCTGTCTTCTCTAGTAGCCTGTGAGCTGCTTGAGAGATCTATCTGATTCACCCCCCTCACCCCCAGGGTAAGGCTTGGAAAGCAAATGCACAGCCAAAGGATGACTGGGGTGGATGGATAGACGGGATCCTGATGGAATATCAGGCTGCAGCAAGCAAGGGAAAGAGGCCGTTTTGGCTTGGTTGCTGACGTATGGGACGTGACATACTGACTGCAGTGTTGTGAGGCAAGTGTACTTGTGGAGAATGTTTTCTGTGGCAATGTTGTGTGATCAGATGGGTAGCAGCATAAGAGCAAAGGAATATGTCAAACCAGTGGGTATTTTAGGCCTACCTGTAATTTACTCAATGAGTAAAGCTGGTCTAGTGCTTGAAGCAAGCTTCAAATAGTAAATATAGCCTGTATGTTCTGAATATTTGTTTTTCCAAAATTTATATATTGAAATCCTAAAACCCAAGTACCCCAGTATTAGGAGGTGAGGCTTTTGGGAGGTAATTAGGCCATAAGGGCAGAGCCCTCATAAGTGGGGGTTAGTACCTTTATAAAAGAGACCCCAGAGAGAATCCCATCCTTTCTACCTTGTCAGACACAATGAAAAGAGACTATCCATGAACCAGAAAGTTAACTCTCTCCAGACTCCAAATCTGCTGGTGTTTTAATCTTAGACTTCCCAGACTCCAAAACTGTGAGAAGTAAATTGATGTTGTTTATAAGTCACCCAGTTTATGGTATTTTGTTATACTACCCTGAACTGACTGACACAGCCATTTAAGAAGCCACCTTTGGACATCATATGAACCCTGCAGATGATACTAAGCTGATATCCATGCAGAGAATCCCTCCTAAACCACACCCTCATTATATTTTGTCTTCCCTGGAGTCTTGGATAGCAGTGTAAGGACAAAAAACCTTGTAGGCTCTCAGGAGGCTTCACTGGCAGTGTGAGGTCACCCTGGCAGTTCCTGAAGGCAATGAGAGGTCTCAAAGTTAGTTTTTAAACAAGAGAATAATCACCTTAGTATAAGTCAACTATTTCTTCACAATGAAACATCTTTTATAAGACCCTCTCTCAATTCCAACCTTTCTCATCACCATAACAGTCAAATTTCATGGTGAGAAAAATATCATCCAGAGGTAGAAGGAACCATTATTAAGAAGCAAGGGAGGTCTCAGCTTCTTTGGGGGCTCCCACTAATCATGTGACCCCAGAGCCCTTTCTAACTGAAACAGACATACCCTCCCCTATTCCTGGCTCCAGAGCTGTCAATCTTCTCCCTTGTCATCTACTACAGGAGCTCCATGACACCATAAATCCCTACCCTCTAAGTTATAAATGTCTAGGTCTATTTCCATCACAAAAAGGAGAATGAAAAATCCTTTAAGATTTAAAAAAATGCAGACTGTTTCATGAGCAGTGAATTAGAATGAGCCATCACAAAAATACCTTCTACAGGAAAACACACAAGGGGAGACAAATTCAGGTCAAGGCAAGTCTAAAATACACCATGACTGTTCCCTTAAATTGGGTTGCCCATTCTAGCTCATCTCAGGCGTGGAAAAGTACTCCACACTGAGGCACTTCATACAGGCCTGTATTCCTCCCAACCAGTTCCTAGTTCAAGTCTTCTCTACAATGTCACCTTGCTCCATTATCTCTTCATTGTTTTCTTTCCTAGATAAGATGGGGAATCAATTATAGAAGGCACTGGACTGTAAAATCTATTTGAGTAGGAACTGCGATATTTTAGATTGTTTTTGAATTGTGATACCTTACATAAAGCCTGGTATATGATAGTCACTTGACTAGTCTTTGCTGAATGAAAGATTTCAGGTGAGCTGTGTAGTATGGTATTTAGGAGCACAGACTTGGCAGCCAGACCTTCTCTCTTTAAATTCCATGTCTGTCACTTTCTAGCTGTGTGACCTTGGGTGAGTTTGTTGCGCCTCAATTTCCTTGTTTGAAAAATGAGGAAATAATGGTACTAGATAATGGGTACTATATATCTTTGGGTCAGTGTGAGGATTGAATGAGCAAAAGTATTTAAAATGTCTGCAACAGTGTCTACAGCACAGTACATACTAAATAAATGTTAGATACCAATTTTGTTCTTGAAACCTGTGATATAGCTTGTGAGATGGAAATACATAGGCTTAAAAAAAAAAAGCAAATAAATGGTTCAGTTCCACCTTCAAAACTTACTGGTGCTGCAAACCTGGTCAGATGTCAGATTGCTGTATCCCAATGAGCTCCAGTTCCCTTATCTGTAAAATTAGAATAATCGGATCTAGCCATGGAGCTATTGAATGCCTCACATGAGATTACCTATGAGCCATGCTTGACAATGATTGTTATGTCACTCTCCTAACCCTCCTTCCCTCCTCATGGGTGCCCTTTTCCTTTCTTCTCATGGTTCCTCTACTCTGCTCATCTTTCCCCAGGGTTCCGCTTGGACCCTCTGCTCTTCTTTCCACATGCATGCTCTTTGTATGATCTTATTCATGTGATCCCATGACTTTGATTGCAGTTCCTACAGGCAGATGTTGCACATCCCTACCTCCTGCCCAGATCTCCCTGCTAAGGTTCTAGTTCCATGTACCTACCTACTGGTCTCTTCTGTTCCACAGACATTCAAAGTCAGCGTGTCCAAGACTGTGCTCCTTACCTGTCCTCCAAACCTGACCCTCTTGTCGTGTTGAATATTGCAATGAATGGTGCCAATACCCACCCAGTTACTCAGCCAGAAACTTGAGTGTCTTCTTTAATTACCTTAACTATTGATTTCTCAATATTGATCAGTCCTACTTCCACAATTCTTTCTAAACTACCCCCTCTCTCTGATCTGTCTCACTAGCTTAGTTCAGAATACCAGCTATTTCCTGGGTGACTGCCAGAGCTTCCTGACTGACCTTCCCTCCATTGTGCCCTGCTTCCCCTCACTTCATCCATTTTCCATGGAGAAAACCTTACTACCAAGCTTTCCAGGTTTTAAAAAGAGAAATGCAGATGTAATCTCTTGATGGTTTGGAAAGCTTTAGGGTACACAGTTACCCTAAGAATGGGGCCGCACTCCTTCAGAGAGTGTAAATGTGTTTTGTCTTTGATACTCCAACCCCCTTGCCCCAGCACCCCGCTTTCCCTTCTCAGACCCAAGTCTCTGGTCTGCACTTGTATTGCTTTAACTGCCTGTGTTTACTCCTGCCTCTAGCCTTTATACATTGCTCTCTCTGCTCCACCGTCACTTGGTTGACTCCATACTCGCCAATCTTCAGACTCAACAGAGGCTGACCTTTCTATGAGCTCCGCCTCACCCCCGGAGTCTGGTCTGTATAAGGTGTTCTCCTCCAAGCTCATGCAGTGCCCCATGGCTAGCTCCATTCCACGAAGTACTACCCTGGTTTGGCTATATCGTCCTTCCTCCTTGAGCTACGAACTCTATGAGAAAAGGAATACTTCATTATCCTGTATTTATCTTACCTCCCATATAGTAGTCATTCAGTAAAGATGAATACATAAAAATTAATTGTATATGTTAGATGACATTTCCTTCTACTCCAAAGAGCCCATTTAACAAGAATTTGATGTGAATGGGCAAAGTTTTCCCTGCCACAAATGGTCTGATACTCTTCTTGACTCTGTTAAAGCTTGTGTTAATCCCAGATGCCCAGGATCCAAAGCTTCCTTGCCCTGCTCCAAAATGTCCTATATCCTGGTGGGTGTTTTTTAATACGTCTGTTGGGCTGGAAGCATATTTTCTCCTTCCATAATCCCTCTTCCAGAGGGGGAATAGTTGGTACTCTAGAATAGGGTGCTGCAAGCTGTAGCCTGAGGGCCAAATGTGGCTTACCACTTGTTTTCATAAAGTTTTATTGGAACAAAACCACACTCATAGATTTATATATTGTTTATGACTTTTTCATGCCACAATGGCAGAGTTAAGTAGTCATGACAAAGACCATATGGCCTGCAAAGCCTAAAATATTTATTCTTCGTCCCTTAACAAAAACTAGGTTGCTGACACCTGTTCTAGAGCTTCATTCATGAGCATCTGGGCCCATTCAGCCCTGTATGCTGAGATTCAAATATGCAAGGCATCACCCTTGCATATTTGAATCACCACCCAACTATGCATGACCCAAGGCAAGAAAGGGTCACGGTCACAAATCCAATTTCCATTGTTGAAAGGCATTTTTAATACCTTTTCTTTGATAATACTTTGTTTTTGTAAGTACTTTCATACTCATTAAGGAAAAGATCTTCAAATACAAATAACACTACTTGCAGGTGATGCTGCTGCTGCCCCCGCTGGTTCTCTAGACCACACTATGAGTTGCCAGGCCATTGAAGGTAGGCTCTGAAATCTCACTGCCTGTGCCTAAATTTGGCTCAGTGGTTACCAATGGTGTGAACTGGAACAAGGTGAAAAACTTAACTCTTAGGGTCTCTGTTTTCCCTTCTGTAAAATGTAGTCAATGAAAGTAACATCTAACTACCAAGATCATGGTGGAGAGTAGATAGGTCATGTCAAGCTCTTATCACAGTGTTTGGTTTATTTTTAAATGCTTAATACATGTCCTCTGTTGTGGTCTTATTTGCCTGTGTGCTAGTACCATGACAAGAAATTCCCTATCACAGCCAGATTCCTAATTCTAGCTTTCTTTCCTTCACACTATTCCTCTTCGTGAAACATTCGGGATATACCAGTGCCTACATGAGAAGATCAGAACTGTGGCTCTACCTATTTCACTTGCTCTGATGTCACTCAGCCTTCTGTCCCCATTGGCAGGTCTCCTCACTGCTCTGTGTGCTGCCCGGGTTGTTCTTGTACCATTGCTTTACCCATGCAGCTCTCCCAAGCTTGCATTCTCTTGTTCCTCCTCTCTGCCTGTCTCTTAAGATCCTGTAGCAGCTCCATCTCCTGCAGAAGCCAGCCAGCTGCTATGGCCACCACCCACAGAGCTCCCCTCTTTTTCAAAGCTCACACAACTCCAGAAGAAGTAGCTTTACTGGACATGAGACTTACCTGCTTGGGCTTCTGTTTGTGTCATTCAGCCTCTCTGAGCCTCTGTGTCCTCAACCATAAAATGTTTATAAAATATTTATCTTTCAAGATAGTTGTGAGGATTAACTATAATATGACAAATGTTTCTAGCACATTGAAGTTTCAAAATATATTCATTGTGTCCTCCATGCTTTTAGCACATGGCTTTTTGTTCATAGCTGGGTACAATGAACTGATTAATGTACATTGCCTCGGATAATAGATTTGCTACCTGTTATTGGCCCCTGAAGGCCAGATGAGGGCCCTAACAGTTCCTGACACCCTTATTACCCTTTCCTTTCCATGAAGACTTTGCAGGTCAGCCATGTAGCCCTCCAAGAAAAGGATGGCCATAGAAGAGAGCTCAAGTGCTGCTGGCTATGGAAGGAGAGTGGTCTCTGTAGAAATTTAAAGCACATGCTTGGTGATAATGGTGTTAACTGATAAACCAGGACCTAAGCTGTGTCCAGTTGTGTGCAGCTCTGGGGATCCTCCTGTGGGTCTGAGTGGCTCTAATTAGCCTTCTGGTTTGCTATGGCTGAGTCTGGTCTTCTTCTGGCTTACCTTACCACTATTCTCTGGTGAGGAACCTTTGCTGTGTACCTTGTCTGTACCAGCAGATTCCACCAGAGTTACACAGTCAGTGAATATAGGAGAGGTAGTGGTAAGAGGGAAGCCCTAGAAATCCCCAGGCTTCATAAACACTCTCCTACTGAGTAGTTGAATGCCTTATCATTGTAGAAGTAGGTGGTAGTGGGGGTCTGATGAGGAAGATGAGGGCAGTTTATTTGCCGAAAGTAAGAAAATGAAGATGAATACATTGCGTAACAAAAGCAAGAGATTTGGAAAGGAGGTCGTAGTAAAGAACACCAGTGGGAATAAAGCTGGAGAAAGTAGGATGGTTGGTCATGGATGGTGACTGTGGCAGATGGTCTGTCAAGAGGACCCATGAGTTCCTGCCTGCAACTCATTGTGTGTCCCTGAGCAAGTGTTAGCCCCATCCTGAGCCTCAAGTAACAACTCTGTAAAATCACAGATTTCGATTTGATGTTTTTCTAAGGGCCTCTCCACACACCTAAATTTCTTGTATCTCTTGAGAAACTCTATGACTTTATTTTTAAAAATCTACCAAACACTTAAATATCAACTTCTTTGTGCCATTGTAAAATTTTTTAAAGAATAATTGGCTTTTTAAACCTGAATACAGTCCTAAGAGTTAACTCCTATTTTTTTTTTAACTATACTTTAAGGATGTTGTTCCACAGTTTTCTGGTTTGTATTGTTTGTTGTTTCTGATGGAAAGTCTGAGAAGTCTGCTGTCAATCTTAGTTTATGTGTAATTTGCATTTTTCTGGCTAATTTAAAGCATTCACTCTCTAATATTTGTTTTCAGCAAGTTGATTATGATGTACTTTGTGTTTTTGTCATTTCTTCCACTTCAGGCTCATTGAGCTGCTTTTTGGTTTATGGTTTTCATCAAATTTGCTAAATTTTGAATAATTATTTCTTCAAGTAGATTTTCTACCCCTGCTCCTGGTTTTTAAGGCTCCAGTTACATGTGCGTTAGGTTGCTTGTCTTCCTATCCTGTAGCTCAGTAATGCTCTATTAATTTTTCAGTTGTATTTTTCTCTATTTCATTTTGTATAGTTTCTATTGCTGTGTCTTCAAGTTCATCACTTTTTCCTGTAGTATCTAATCAGTTTTTAATCTCATCCAGTGTACTTTTAATCTCAATGCTCTTTTTGTTCATTTTAGAAGTTGTATTACAAGATTATATAGTGTGTGTATATGTATGTGTGTGTATATATATAGTGTGTGTGTGCATATATATGTGTGTGTGTATGTATATCTTTCACTGTCTTCTCATGCTTTATTTTTTCTCTTCTTTCTGAAACATGGAATATACTTATAATTTAATGTTCTTATCAATTACATTATCTGTGTCACTTCTTGGTCTATTTCTATGAACTGTTTCTTCTCCTTAGTATGAGTCATGTTTTGTTGCCTCTTTGGTTGCCAAATAATTTTTTATTGGATTCTGGACATAATAAACTTTATGTTGTTTAGTTGGTAGATTTTTTCTGCATTCCTTGAAATAATTTTGTACTTTGTTCTGAAATGCACTTAAATTATTTGGAAATAGTTTGAGCTTTTCAAGACTTGTTTTTAAGCATTTTTAGGTGGGGATCAGATCAGCTGTTTTCTAGGGATAATTTGCTCCCACTACTGAGGCAGTACTCCATGCCTCATACATTACAAGGTTTTTCCTCACTGGCTGGTGGGAAGACAAACTATGTCTAGCATTGTAAGAGCTCCAGGGATTATTCTGCCAACTCCTTTTTAGTAGCTTTTCCTCAGCCTTCGTAGTTTTCTCATGCACGTCTTCTGATCAGTGCTCAAAGACTTGAGGAAAACTTTCTGGAGATCTCCAAGTTTGTCTCTCTATGTGTCTCCTTCCTCTCTTACACTCTTTCCCACACATAATAACTTCCTTAACTTTCCTGAACTTCGTGCTCTGACTTCTTAATGCAGGGCAACTGCTGAGCTCTGTCTGGGTACTCTTTCTTTGTACTGCAGCCTGGAAACTCTTGCTGGGCAGTAAGCTGAGACATAATGTTTATCTCATTTATTTCTGTTCTTTCAGAGATCATTATTTTGTGCTACCCGTTGTACAATATCTGAAAGCCAATTTAATAAATTTTTCCAGTGTTCCATTTTTTTTTTTTTTGTTTTTAAGGAAGGAAGTTTCTATTATTCCATCCATAGTGTGAAGTGGAAGTCCTATTAGATACTATTTTTATATTTATTTTACAGATGGTGAAAGTGAGGCACAGAGAGATTGAATAATTTGCCCAAGCTTGTGCAGTTAACAATTACCCAGGAATTTGAAGTCATAATTTTCAACTTTAGGCTCTGTTGTCTCAAAAACATTTCTGTAAATCAAGTCAAAATCTTAACAATTTGGTAATTTCCAGTTGCAGAGCAAGGACATCAACATGTTTGCACATCATCTTCTTCAGTATCCAAAGGGACAGGTCCATTCTGCTTATCTTTGTGTTCAGAGATAATCATGGATGCTTTTTAAGGCATTAACTCCAATGCTGTGTTTTCATCCTATCTTACATCTGAGGACAGAAGGCATTTCTTCTGACCCTTTGGGGCCACAGGATAGATTCCCAGAGCCTCTACTTCTGACAGATATTTGTATTAAATAGAAATATAATCTGTCTTTTCAGTGCTATCTGGAAAATTCCTGTTTTGGAGCACAAACCATTTACCCAAACAGTATAAAGAGATTATGGTTCACTCTCTACACTGAATTATGCATGGTTTTCAGCTAGGTAAAGTTCTCTGTTTTCTATTTTAGGAACATTTCTGCACAGAACAGAAAAAAAAAACTATGCTTTCCAGAGGCAACCATTCTTGATTTATTTTAGTTCTACTAGGAAAAAGAAATAATAAGTCTGAACCCCATCCATTTTTTCTGCATCTCGTTTTATAGTTGGTAATCAGAGATTTATCTTCATTTTCAGAAGTAGAACTTTCTTTTTATGTTTCATGACATTAAAATAAAAAAAATAAGGAAATTTGGCTCAACTTTTAAAACATCTATTGCAGCACACTCATTATGAGATCTTTTTAGAATTAGAATGACTAATCTTGCTTAATACATGAGAAGTGTTTGCTATTAAGCACTGTGCCTTCTCAGAACACCATGTCAAAACCATTTTAATTTGAGTTAGTGGTGATTTTAAAATGTCAGCTTTAAAAAGACTATTTCAAGAATGCCTCAGAGCCTTGGATTTGGCTACAAAGAAATTTGTGATGCATTGAAATAATTGAACGATTAAGGCAAGAAGAGATTTGAATTCCAGAGTTTTAGTTCAGCATTGATGGTGTAATATACAATGGATATGATTCTAAAAGGGAAGTTAGATTGCTCAGCTGAATTGAAGGTGTTCATTTGGAGGAAAATACAAGTGACACATGGAAACAATATTTCTGTACTTTTCTCAAATGTACTTTTTATCTCATCTTTTTTCCCAGCAATTTTCTCCCACATCTGAGTTGCAGGAAGGCTGTAGTAACCCTGGTTTTTGCTGCCAGTATCCCCAGATACTGGCTGTGAGGACAGGAATAGAGTGCTTGGTGGTATAGAAAGCAAAATGAGTTAACTCCACATTTAATTCAGTCCAGACCTGCAGCTTGTTTTTGTTAGAGTTGCAGAATAGACAAACACATACACACAAATACATACACGTATGAATACATACACATACTACATATGTGAGCTCTATTTATCAAAGCAGTGATATCAGCAAATTGTCATTTTATGAACCACTAGGAAAGAAAAAAATGGCCAGCTAAACTGTGACGCAATGCTTTCTTAATGGTTAGAATTTTTACTTTATACTTGTTAAGAGTTTTTAAAATGAATAAATCATATCACTCTTATGCACACTTAAAAATGATAATATAATATAGACACAATTAAATGGTTGAAATGTTCCCAAATCAGCTCTTCATTCAAAGATTGAATTTTCTAATCATTTGCAATTCAGAATTGTCCAAGTTTTCCCACACAATACCATCCTCTGTGTCAGTAAGAGCATTACATTTTCTAAAAAATGCTTCATTTTTGTATCCAGGACTTTCTCCAAGTGCTAAAAGTCATTCTGCAAATTTTGATGCATACACATTGTCAGTTACAACTACATCATGACTATAGCCAAGCCAGAGATTGTGAGATGCCGTTGACTGTAAAATACAACATGATTTCAATGATGACAAAATATGAAAAAATACATATTGTATGTGTGTATATATATGCATTTATACATATATGTGTATGTATACACACACATATATAAATAAAACTAAAATAAACATTTTAAAACAAGCAAATTTCATCTTGTAGGATCTCATTCCAGAGGACAGGATATGCCTTTCTGCTTTTCCTGAGCACAGAAATTCCATCTGTGCATTCACCTCTGGTCTTGGCATTTCCCCCAAGCTCCAGTCTAGCTCTGGTCATAAAGCTCTTCCTTAATTGCACTTGAATCTCTCTCTCTCTCTCTATATATATATATATAGAGAGAGAGAGATATACACACATACATAGTGTGCATATATATACATACATATGTGTGTGTATATATATATACACACACATGTACACACACACATTTTGTATCATGGATATACATTATGTATCATATACACATTATGAATCATGTATCTAGCTCAGTGCTATATGGTATATATGGACTATATGCTAGTATTTTATATATAATATATATATATATATATATAGAATACTACCATAAATTACATACTGAGCTAGTTACATGAACAGAAAAATAGTCACAGGAAATTGCAAGACATTGAGAAAGGAGAATGATATTTGGAAACAGAAGATTTGAGCCCCTTACCTAGCTGTAATATTTACCAGCTATGTGACCTTTGGCAAGTTATAACCTTCCCTGAGGCTCATTTACTCATTTGATGATGACCATGCGATAATACCACCTTAACAGGTTTGTTGAGAGGGCAGATGAGGTAACGTTTATACAGCTGTAAAGTGCTACACACATGGATAGCACTCTTACTGCCATGATGCTAATACACTTCCCACAAGCCAAGGGGTGTGAGGACTTTGCCGAACGTAGGTGATCCTTGACCTTACTCTCAGCAAAGCAGCAGAATAGGGAGTCAGGGAGGATGAGAGACGGGAACAAGCTAACTTTGAGAGATTGAAGCGATGAAGACTGATCATGGGTAAAAGGTGTTCTGTAGCTGGGGTTAAAGAAGCAGCCAAATTTTTACATGGCTCTACTAGGGTCCCTGCCTCTATATCCCCTCTGCATGACAGAGCCTTTCTCTTCCTGGATGGCATGCTCACCACCAACTAGGAGGCTGAGGTGGGGAGTGGCATGTGCCCACCATCACCAGGTTGTAATGTACCAGGATCTCAGGAGATGAGGGACTGTAACTGTTGACAGAGTGACAGACATGGAAAATGATAATGCATGAAATCGTGACTCATAGTTTTGGTTCTACGCGTTCTTAATATTTTTAGAAAAAGAGCAAAATTTCGAAGAAAAGAATACTAAGAGTGCCATCTCATGGTATGACTTACACCCATTTTGTCAAACTGTGCCTACCTATCACTGCTGCCCATGGTCAGGATGGTAAATAGGTTTCTTATCGCCTATCATCTCTAATCAATTAGCAGCGACTGCTAGGAATGTTCTCTCATCCAATATTCTAAGGGTAAGTCCATGTTCAGTGAGAAAGTGTTGTGTGAGGACTTTAATCTTAGTATCCACGATGGATGAGGGAGAGGAGAGGGGACTCAATGTCCCATGAGTCCACTGACCTTGGTCTGTGGTCCAGGCCCCTCATGAAGATCTGGTCGTGGAGAATAAACATGTAAGAACTGACATGTTTATTCAGAGTGACATGAAGGAGCTGACTCTGCACTTTGCTCTAATCTTGACTGACGTCTTTTACCTGTTCCTAGACCTCTTGCCCCTGATTCTAGTTTCCCAGACTCTTCTGCACAACTGATTTGACTATTCATTTATTGCTTCATTTAACACATTTTGCTTAGGCACTTGTGTACCAAAGATTGTGCTGGAGGCTGGGGATATATTAATGAACAAATAAATCGAGTCCTTGGAGTCTTCCTGTGAGGAAGGAAAATAGGCCTTCAACAGGCGCACAGGTTATTTAACCAGTTGACTTATGTGCTACAGAGAACCTGTGCAGGATTTTTTTTTTTTTTTTTTTTTTTTTGACACGGAGTCTCCCAGCCTCGAGTGCAATGGTGTGATCCCGGCTCACTGCAACCTCCACCTCCCGGGTTCAAGCAATTCTCCTGCTTCAGCCTCCGGAGTAGCTGGATTACAAGCGCCTGCCACCACGCCTGGCTAATTTTTATACTTTTGATAGAAATGGGGTTTTACCATGTTGGCCAGGCTGCCCTCAAACTCCTAACCTCAAGTGATTCGTCCACCTTGGCCTACCAAAGTGCTGGGATTACAGGTGTGAGCCACTGCACTTGGCCACAGTGTTTTATAAATATATAAAAATAGAAGAAACTTGGTCATTTCAGGAATTAACGAGGGTTTACTTGAGAAAGACTAACAGAAACCATGTCACCATTATTAAATGCATCTCCAATACTTTCCATGAAAACCTGTCTTTGGGACATATGAGCAAAAATATGAAGAAAGCACATTTGAAATATAATATTGAAAAAGGTGGCTATAAGTCTTCCGTGGGCTGACTTCTGAGGGTATTTTTTACTTTAAGAGTCATTCTGGAGGCTTGGTATGCCTCATCTTGAGCCTCAGTTCTTTGAGTTCAGCCTCTCGGAGCCCGAGGAAGTTAACATTTTCCAACATAAGACAGAGGGACAGCCTGCACCCGCACTCTTCCCACTTGGTTGGGAACTACAGTGTTTTATGGACCTCAAGGGTTTTGACACTCAGCCATCGCCTTCCCATGAGAGCACTTACCCAAAGCAAGAGCTCATGAGACTCTGTGCTTTATGAGAGGACATGATTCCCATTCCCCAGGATGCCTGTGTCTGGCATTCATGGAGGCAATGGGGCCTGACGGAGTCCTCGCTGCCCAACGGCCTGTATAGGATAAGCACTCACTCCCCCAAAGGTTGCGTCTCTAGGAACACTGCATTGTTATGGCCTTGCCCTGGAGGAAGGGCCTGAGCTGCCCCGTGTTGCCCTCATTTAGGACTCATATACAGGAGCCACACACATGCTCATGGCTACTGCACTTCCTGTGTGTGTTCACTTTTATCCACACCTGCTGCTGTTCCTGTTAAGCTCAGAGTCTTGCCAAGCTACTGCAGCCCATGCCACTTTTCTTCTTCCCTGAGCCTCGGAAGCACATGATTACTAATTGTGTAAGTCGAATTCCACTTTCCAAACCATACCCTGGGAATAAAGGCCTTCTCAAGTTTCACAGTTCACCCTCTCCTATCATGGCACAGTGGAGCATGAGGTCAGCGACACAGGAGGAGCACAGTAAAGCCCACTAGTAACAGAAAGGGACAGAAGTAGGCTTTGGCCCTCCCTTCCCAAGTTAGGATATGATGACTCACTCTCCAAGGGCTAACTTGAGACTCAATATTTTTATCCAGACTTCAGAAAGGAAGCCATTGATGGATAAATAAGTCAGTATAGTGGGCCTCCATAAGTAGGTCTTTATAAAGGGGTCTTGGTGTCCTGGACGTCTGGATTACATACTGTGTTTTGCTTGTGGTTTAGTGAATGAATGGAAGTTTGGGGGAATGTGGGAAGAAGAGGGGGGGCCCATGCATGTGCACCTATGTGCACACAACTGCAAATGGGGGCATGTTGTGTGGATGTCCATGTGGCTGTACATAGTGGAAGTGCCATGCTTGGGCTTGACTGCTGAGGCACACAGTTAAAGATCTCCACCGTACGAGGCTGAAAACTTGGACACTCTAGACTCGGAGAGGAAGGAGAGCTTAGAGTCCTGCTTCTCAAAGTGAAGTCCATGGGCTAGCAGCATCAGCATCACTTGGAAGCAGGCTAGAAATGCCGATCAGGTCCCCCAGATCTACTGCACTGATGTTGTATAATCTCCAGGTGATTTATTAACACATTAATATCTGAGAGCACACGCTTTGAGTTTATCTCCCTGAGTTGCACAGGTGAGAAAACAGGCCAAGAGAGACACTACAAGTCAGTGCATGTCAGACTACAGCCAGGCCTGGTAAAACACAGAGCATACCCGGCCCCTCTTTGTGCAACCAAGACCTATAGCCACACACCCTCTGCCCATTCTGTGGTCCCTCTCCCTGTCAGGAGTTGTATCTGTTTGACAGAAGTGCCAGAGGGAAAGTAGAGAGGAAGGCTGGCTGTGCTGAGTGCTAAGGAAAGAAGTGCTTGCATCTGAATTCAGCTGTGGCTAACAGGAGCAGAGCTGTCAAGCCAGGGTTATGTAGCAACATGCCAGAGGTCTCCTTGTACTTCTTGCACCTGGATGTGGCCCTCCGGGACTACACCACCTGACCAATGTGGCAGGGAACGGAATGGGTACAGAGAGTGGCAACGTGATAGCATGAGGGTGGGTTTTGTGATGTGATAGTAAGCTAGAAGGGAATTACTGTGGTGAGAGGCCAAACTGACATCACTGCCTTTCAGGACATTATGTAGTATGGGACCCACCCCACAACCTTCAAGAAATGCTGTCTCCCCTTTCCCTCCTCCAGTCTACATCCAACTAGGTGGCCATGATGTTTGTGGGAAGGGTCCCTGTCTTAGCATGTGTGTGTGCATACATTATACTCACACACTCAGAGCACCAGGCCCAGCCTTTATACTTGATTCAGTGTCTGGTTCATCTTTGTAACCCTAGCCCCTAATTTCATGCCTGGCACATACGTAATAGCTGCTTAATAAAAATATATTGATGCAAACTTAACTGCAGTAAGAAAATGACCTTTCTCCCAGACCAAGTCCTCACTTAACCAAAGGAGAGGTCATCCTATTGAACCCCTTCCCAAACAGATTCCATTTTCATTTGTGTTAATACCCTATTGTGTTACGCTGCATTTGTGTTAATATCTTACTAAGTTTGGAGTTGTAGTTAGATGTTTATTGCAGTTTGTTCTCTGTAGCACTCCAACAAAATGTGAGTTTTACCTTATATATTTTTTAGAAGTTCTATAGCTTAGTAAAGTGTGAAATGTCAAGGTTTGAAAATGCCATGGCATATCTTGCCACGGACCCCTCAGACCTTAGGTGTGCTAACATGCAGGTGCCCCTGTGGGAAGTGGAGGTGTGGATAGTATCCCAAGCTTCCCTCCTTCGCCCCCCACACCACAGATCCTCTTCTTTAGAGAGTCTTGGTTTCTCAGAAGATACTTTGGGATACCCTGATCTAGTTGTTCTGGCATGTGTGACATTTGTCTCCTAATTTGACAGCCAGGTGTTGCAGGGCTGGCAATGTGTTTTACACGTGGCTGTTTTTCCTCAGGGCTTAGTAGGTGTTGAAGGAATGCCTACTGAATGAATAACTAGATAAAAGTATATCTGTGAAAAAGACAAATAGATGTAAGTTCCAGGGTAAAATAAATGTTATGTAATCCTAATTTAACTTAGTGAATATGTTCAGGTGACTGCCTCTGTGCCAGACACTGTGCCTCGCATGGTGAATACAGAAACGAAGCAAAGCAAGCACCATCCCCAAGAAATACAAGGGCTTGAAAGAGAGACAGGCATTTAGATAAAGTGGTTTCCCAACTGCAGACAAATGGAACAGGTGATCAATTTACAAGGGTTGAAAGGTGCAAAGACAAAGGAGTGTGCAATCCTTAACCTAGATGATGACTAAAAAGAATTGTGGAAGGATAACTGAATTTACCGTGGTGACAAGAATGGGGGAGGGTATGGTATGGGAGCAGCTTAGAGGTATACACACATTGCCATGCCCCAGGGACCATTAACTCCACCACTACACACACGCAAAATGTAACAACTGACAAATGTTGGAGTTGAGAATGTCCTAGATGACGATGAGTAGATCTTTCCCTTCTCTAAAGTTGGGACAGTGCCCTGCTCTGAATCAGAAAGCTGCCAGTCTTCCTGGCTTCAGGGATTTGCAATGGCTTTAGACAGTGGCTTTGTGCTTCGTGAGCTCCCACTTACTGAGGGAGAATGCCTTAGAGTGTGGCCCATGCTCTGAGTTAGGACATGTGTATCATTGATATTTATATTTTCTTAAAGTCTTATTATTATGCTGTACAGATACTTGTGGTGTTTTTTTAAAGCTTGTACTCAATAAAATGTGGATCTGTGACTGTAAATAAGACAACTTGTAAAAATGCATTTACATTGATACTTCCAACTTAAAATTTATTTTACTTTTATTTTAGTTTATTTATGAACCAGGAATGACACTGATGGAGGATCTGTTTCCACACTAATAACACTAAAATAGATTTAGATGCATATCAGATGAAAGTTGAGTATCATTTTTAATTATGATTAAGGTGACGTTTTATTATTTTCCCCAGGAGAGTCATGAATTTTGGCTCTGCATGAAATGTTAATTGAATGCGTCTCCTGCCCCTACAATCAGAGAGTATTCCTGGGAAATGATTGTGGTTCTTAGTGGGCAGTTGCTACTGGAGGAACTTTTACTACCGCGGGTCCAAGGAAACATTCTAGAAGCCTCTCTGCTTCCCTTCCTGTTTTAGCCACATGAAGGAATCAGACACATGTGAATCAGAAACCTGTGGTACCACTTAGAAACTGTACACACTTGATCAATTATTTAATGTTCCTAAGCCTGCATTTTCTCACCTGCACAATGGACATGATACTGATTTCAGAGAATGGGGATTTCGTGAAACAATGTAACACACACAGCAAAATGCCCAGCACATAGTAAGTGCACTTAACACTGGTGATACTATTTTATTAAAGATTATTCAATAAAAATGGAAAATGTCAAACTAATAAATCAGTCTAAGAGCTGGGAAGAGAGCAACAGGGGCATATGTGGGCAAGTAGGAAGGCAAGGTTGTGTATAAAGGAATTCCAGAAGTGTCGGGGGTTATTAGCAGCTCCCCTGTGGGGCTGCTTACAGGGTAGGGCTTCCTCGTTTGCTCCCGAGGGGCAGCATAGTACAGTAGGAAGGATATGGGCTATGAATTGATGGACTTGGGACCAATTCCTAGGGTTATTAAAATAGAAATAATAATGCTCTTGTTAGTCATTGTGAGGATTCTGAATCAGGATTCCTGGTGCTCAAAACCTGGGGACCATAGTTATGGACTGATTCCAGAAAACAATGCAGAGCACATCCACCCTGACGGGCTCATGAAGTTTCCTCTTCTCACTAAGGATGAAAACCATCGAGAGATGGGCTTTGGTTTTCAGAGAAGTGAGCTGCAGATCATGAAAGCCCCTTGACATAGACCTTGGGGTCTTGACTTGGTTATCTGTACTGTCTGTACCACAGGGCTTCAGTTCCTAACCCTGTGTCTCTTTGTGGTCATCCTGAGAGCCCAACTAACTACTAGCAGCAATTATGATCTAATTCTTGGTAAAGTGACAAGCTCATCCAGGTTTTCCTGGGAGGCCCCAGTGATGAGGATGTTGGGGCCAGAATGCATTCGATGGACTTGCTTGTATGAGATTCACTCTGGGAGCTTCCAGCAATGTGCACCTAGGAAGACATATGTTGGCAGTTGGAAGAGGGGCAGCTGACATCCTGCAGATAAGAAGATGAGGCTGAAGGATTCATTAGTTAATAACAGATCCATGGGATGGAGGCCTGGTAACAACAACTTTACCAGTTCACTCTGGTACAGGATCACTACATGAATGAAGGGTCCTTATAGAATTCCTCTGCAGTGGCTCACCTCTGTAATTCCAGCACTTTGGGAAGGCCGAGGCAGGGGATCATGAGGTCAAGAGTTCAAGACCATCCTGGCCAACATGGTGAAACCCTGTCTCTACTAAAAATACAAAAATTAGCTGGGCGTGGTGGCACATGCCTGTAGTCCCAGCTACTCGGGAGGCTGAGGCAGGAGAATTGCTTGAACCCAGGAGGCAGAGGTTGCAGTGAGCCAAGATCACCATTGCACTCTAGCCTAGTGACAGAGTGAGACTCTGTCTTAAAAAAAAAAAAAAAAAAAAAAGAGAAGAAACTAAAATCTACAGATTTTCAAGTCAGGTTTCAAACTCAATTTTCCCACTAAGCAACTATGTGATCTTGGATAAATCACTTTCTCTCATTGGGCTTTCATTTATCTGATTTTAAAAGGAGAGAAGTGGACTAAATAATCTCTAGGGGACCTTTTAGCACTGACACATTGGAAATTCATGGGAGTTACCTATTTAAAGAGAGATGCAACATGGAGGGAGGAGTTGTCTGCAGGGTCTTTGTTTTCTTGTTCCCAGTCACAGTTCCCACTCCTCCCCTGCTGCTTCTCAGCACATCCCTATGACTCCTGGAGCCACGGAGAGTCTGAGACACCAGCCAGCTTGGTGCAAGTCAGGCCCTACCTCTGTAAGATGTTACTCTAACAAACAGGGCCCAGAGAGAAACCGTCCTGTCCCTAAAGTTATTTCTCATTTAAACAACTCCAGTTGAAGATCTGAGCCTAGACGAAGATAAATGGACACGTGCAGATGTTCTGGCTGGAGTGGTTGCCTTGCAGCTCCCATCAGCATGCCCAGCTGAGAGTATGAGCAGTCTGACAGAGTTGTGGTTTGGACCAGTGCTCTGCAGAGGGCTAATCTGGCACCATGCTGCTTTCAGGGCTGGAGCTCTCAGGAGGAAATGACAAGGGGGACAGGACAGGGTTATAGATTCTGGTCTAACTAGCAGATGCTACCTAAGCTAAAAGCATAGCAGCGAATGGCTTCCATATTGGGCACCTACACTGTTCCAGGCACAGTGTAGGTGGTTTGCACACTTTATCCCTTTTATTAACCCTATGGAATTATTATCTCCATTTTACAGATGAGAAAATGGAGGATTGGGGGACTGATAAGGAAAGAGTTAGTTTGTACTTTAGGCTGTTTGATATGCAAGGCTGTTTTCTTTCCTCTATTAAGTGATGAATTTTAGTGATCGGCATTTCACCTACCATACTTGGAAACTACTGAAACTCATGGGTCCCAACCAAGAGAACTTGATAGTGCAGGAGTTTAGAGATACCAAGGAGGGGTTTAGAAACGCGTGAGTTTAGAATGCTCGCCGAAGACCCCCACCCAGCAGGACCACACTGGGAGGCAGCACCAACACTAATGCAGATATACATCCTGCTTGATGCTTTACAGCCGGCAGGGAAAGCTCAGAAAGACAAGCAATGTGACCTCGGATGCTGGGCAAGTCATTCCAATTTAAGAAACAGCAAATACTATTTTTAAAAGAGATACTCGACTAATTTTTTTTTTTTTTTTTTTTTTTTTTTTTTTTTTTTTTCTGACTAATTTTTTATTAGGCAAAATCTTGAAGAATTTGTTCTTTGGAGGGATGGAGTCAAACAAGACTACAACATGATGTACGAGGAAGACAAATATTATTTAGCTACGAAACCTTTTGTGTGGCACGCGTGTCCTGGGGGATTAGGAGTGGATTAGGAGTCACTCAGCACAGGTTCACTGGTACCCACTCTGTGCCGTGCAGTGTGCTTGGATCTGGGAATAAAGTAAGCCAGATATGGTCCTGTCTTTGGGAATCTACACTACTTCAAGGCCTCCTAAAGAATATGTTGTACCTTCATGGTGAAATAGGGGTAGATGGCTTGAGAATAAGCTGGAGAAAATTTCCATGTCCGGTGGCTACAGGTGAGAGGCACAACTATTTGGCTCTGCCTCTTTTGGGGGTTGGGACTAATTGTTCACATTTTTCCCTATGAAAACTTCATGAAACATCTATTTCAATTACTTTTTAGAAGTCAAATTTACATAATCATTTGATGTAATGCTGTTTGGGGGGGGCTTCCCTGGAGTGCTGTCAGAGCTGCGGTCCCTGCAAGTGCCTCAGCCCCTGGAGGAGCAGACGGGCATTTCTCCACACTGGGGGAGTCCAGCTGCATTCCGCTGCAATTGGATGAGCCTTCAGCCAGGGATAATTAGGCCAAATGGGTGCGAAAATCTACCCAAGGGGGAGAAAAGCATTCTCTTTCATCATTTTTTCCCCCAAACTCGAGAGTAAAACAGTAAAATTAAAATCCATTTTAATAATATAGTCTTCATTAATGTGAAATGTAGTTTTAGGCAGGCCTTAATTCAAAGCTTGCTTTTTTTTTTTTTTGGTGGAAAAGATACTGCTTTTTGTATGACCTTTAATAAATCCAGAAGTGACAACATGGAATGATAAAGGATTTCTTAAGCAGCAGAATTCTGAGACGAGTCTTTTCCTCACTAACTGGTTTCCATGTGGCTGATGTGGCCAGGCCATACCATTTGTGCCAAGCATATGTTGGCTGCCCACATGTGGGACCCGTGAGTGAGTAGCCCCCTCTGTGAATGCCTTGAAGGCCAGAGCCACATCTTCTCTGGCTGGCTCACTCTGTGTCTAGCCTTGTAGACATCTCTATTTCTTTGTGGAGAGAAGGGAGGGATGAATGAGTGACATTGCCAGATAGTGACTTCATTGTTCTCAGCACAGAAATTTGGCATCTCTTCTGTGGCAAAGCAATCACTGAGTTTGCCATTTGTAAAAATGTATGAAAAATAGTAATCACAAATGTCTTCTTCTATTACAAAAGTGCTGTGGCCTATATGATTTATTCAGCATCTGTTTCTATACTTTGGTAATTTGCCTAGGTAATAAATGCATGTTTTGTGACTAAGAGTCTGAAGTGCTAATTTCCTTTTTTTGAATCTTTGGCAAAAAGAGCTAAAAATGTTTCATAAAGTTTGAAGATAATATCTTTAGCCTGCAATTGACACCTGATTCTTTGAGGAAGTGGCAGGAGAAAGAAAAGTCAGTAAGGGCAACTCCTGGCTGGTCGGCCTCCCTCCCCTCCCTCCCTCCCCTCCCTCCCTCCCTCCCCTCCCCTTCCTTTTTCCTTCCTTCCTTCCCTTTCTTCTTCCTCCCTTCCTTCCTTGTTTAGCACTTCCTTTGAGCCAAGCCAATGCTTCGTGCTGCCAATGGTACATTATGTATATGACAATAAGGACATGCTTCTGCCTTCATGGGAATCTGTCAGTGAGGGGAACAAAAAAGGAAACGGACAAGACAAAAAAATGGGTTGAGTGTTCTGAGGAAGTGGAATCTGTGTGGAGACTGGAAGAAAGGGATAGGCTGGAAGGCGAAGGTTTCGAAACACAGAGCAGTGTGCTTAAGGCCTGGAGGCAACAGCTGTGACACATGTAGGAACTTCAGGGTTTGATGTGGTGACTGCAGTGGGGAGACAGGGCCTAGGGTAAACCACCCATAAATGCCATATTAAGAAGTTTGTTTTCTAAGCATGATGGAGAGGCATTGGAGAATTTTAAGCAAGAGGGTGGCACAATGAGGCATGAACTTTATTTATAAAGAAATGTTTGGAAATAAAAATGAGGGGGAGCAGTGAGGGAAGAGATGAGTGATCAAAGGACTGAAGGGTCAGAGTAGGGAGCAAAGTCGACAGTAAAACTCAAGGCTTAAGTTCAAATCCTGCATAAAGATTTTGAACAGCCCTCCCTTGTTGGAGGTCCCGAATTAGCACTCAGAGATGTTTAGTACTCAAAGTGTGGTCCACAGACTAGCAGCATGGAGCTTATCTGAGGCTTACTAGAAACGCAGAATCTCAGCCCTAACTCAGCCTACTGAATCAGAACCAGCATGTTATCAAGCTCTCTGCCTTTCCTGACACAGAAGGGTGAACTGATTAAAAAACAACAAAAGCAACAACACACACACACACAGCCAAAAAGATAATGTGAAAGAGCTGTTTATTTGCAAAATAAGGCTCAGATCCCTTCTCTGAAACATATATGGGCTTACTTCTTTTAGTTATAAAATGTTATGCATGTTAACAAGCTCTCTGGTTCATCTGGACACATACGAAAGTTGAGAAGCACAGCTATGGAGAGGATCATAGGAGAAAAAAGCACAACCCTGTAAGGGCAGGTGCCTAAGGTGCAAGCAAGTTAGTTCTGTGTGGCACATGATGCATCTTATTGAATGAATTATGTTCCTCAAGGAAAGTAGCTTGGAGGCTTAAAGGATACGTAGGACAACTGAGAAAGCCTGTGAGCTCTTCCACCATGACCCAACTCGTGATGAAAGCCAGTGATGGCTAGATCTGTGTAGCCAGTGTGTCTCTGTGGAAGCTAGGGTGACCAGACCAACAGCTAAGTTAACGCCAATCTCTGGATATCCCCACCCCTCCCCACCATACTACCTCACTATCAGCCAAATGTGCATATGTACCTAAGAAGACTATTGAAATCTGTGTGAGTCTGATCACTGGAATCAATGTGGCTGCCTGTGTAGACCAGGTACACCAGTCAGTAGACAGTGGGAGCCCTACCTAAGGTCAAGGTAGAGGGATAGAGAGTAGGATACACATTCTGGGCTTACACAGTTACAGCTGCAAGAACTGAGTCAGCTAATCGTGGTCACAGGTAGAAGTAGGAGGAAGGTAGGGGCTAGTCAAGGTCAGCATGTTGGGTCCTGCTGCAGTCACTGCCAGGTTCTTCCATGGCTCAGAGGGTGGACCACAGGAGCTTTCTCCATTCCCAGGAAACCTGCTGTCAGCTCCTCCAAACTACATCTACTGTGCATGTGGCATGTAGGAATCTGATGTTCCTTAATTAGTGTTGGCAGCAGCTACATTTGTTTATGATATTATATAATCAAATCTGTATAATTGCTCTTTTATAATCCACTTTAAAAATCCAAAAACAGCACAGTGCAGGCAGGGAAAGTGTAAGCATAGGCCCCTGACATGCCAGCATTCCAGCCTTTCCTGACATGGAAGGGTGTACTGATAGAAAACACGGCCAGAAAGGTAAAGTGGAAGAGCTGTTTCTTTATTTACAAAATCAGGCCTGGCTCCTTTCTCTGGGACTTATCTGGGCATAATTCTGTTAATTATAAAGAAATGGAAAGTTCAGAATCTCAGGAGACAGGAACCCACCAACGGGTTTGGGTCTTTTTTTTTTTTTTCTTACAGTTACAGTACCATTCAGATATGGTCCTTGCCATTTAGTCCCTCTGTGACTTGTGGGATTCTTTGATTGAGTGACACTTCTAGAGCTCCCAAGGGCTGCTTGATGATGGGGGTGAACTGTTAGGGCTCTGCTCAAAGTCGTGAGAAGCCTTTGTTGGGGTCAATGGTTTACTTTTCACAAGGGTTAGGGAATCATGTTTTGCCTTCTTTGGAACCTCCCTTGGGGTAAAAATTGTGGGTCCCTTACCTAATTTGTCCACGTTTCTCCCTGTTCTTTTGTAGAAATAATAATATAGGAAAGGAGAGACTGTTAACAAAATACAGACTTCTCATGTTCTCGACTCTCATTGCTCATCATGACATAATCTAAGAAGAGACGCAGATCCTTGCAAACTTTAAAAGTTACAGGAAATAATCAAATTAGTAATCTTTGCTTCCTGTGAGATAAAAAAGAGCATCACATAAACAAGTGAGGAGTTCCTGTGCCCCAGAGAAAGGACTTTTAGGAGAGTTTCCCAAACAAATTTATAAGACAGGCTCTCAATCTAGGCTCCTTGGTGACTTCAGGGATTCTGTGAACTCTCTAAAGTAGTGGTGTGTATATTTGCATATGTGCATTTGTACATTTTTATGGTAAGCAGAACCATGTCATTTATAAAATTTCAAAGGCTATGATTTAAAATAGCTGAAGAAACTTTGAGATTTTTATCAATTTTAAATTGATGAAGAGCCTGTGTATATATCCCATGTGGTCCTCATCTCTGCCATCTCTGTCCATGGGGAAGGACAGAGACCATTATCTACAGTTTACCGTGAGAAAATCTAGGCATACATATGCAGAAGATTGAAATTAGACTCCTCCATTTTACCATATGTAAAAATCAACTCAAAATGGGTTAAAGGCTTAAATGTAAAACCTAAAACTATACAAACCCTAGAAAAAAACTTAGGAAATACCATTCAGGACATCAGTCCTGGAAAAATTTTGATAATGAAGACTCCAAAAGCAATTACAGCAAAAGCAAAAATTTGACAGGAGGGACTTAATTAAACTGAAGAGCTTCTGCACAGCACAAGAAAACAGACAATCTACAAAATGGAAGAAAATATTTGCAAACTATGCATCCAAACAAAGTCTAATATCCAGAATCTATAAGGAACTTAAATCCATAAGCAAAAAAAAAAAAACCATTAAAAATAGGCAAAGGATATCAACAGACACTTCTCAAAAGAAGATATACATATGGCTGATAAGCATATGAAAAATGCTTAATATCACTTATTAGGTAAATGCAAATCAAAACTAGAGTGAGATCTCACACCAGTCAGAATGGCTATTAAAAAATAACATAACAGATGCTAGTGAGATTGCAGAGAGAAGGGAATGCTTACACACTGCTGGTGGGAATGTAAATTAGATCAGCCATTGTGGAAAGCAGTTTGGAGATTTCTCAAAGTACTTAAAACAGAACTAACATTTGACCCAACAATCTCATTACTGGGCATATACCCAGAAGAAAATAAACCATTCTACCATGAACACACATGCATGTGTACGTTCATCACAGCACTGTTAACTATAGCAAAGACATGGGATCAACCTAGGTGCCCACAGACAATGGATTCGATGAAGAAAATGTGATACATATACACCATGGAATACTACACAGCCATAAAAAACAACAAATCATGTCCTTTGCAGCAACATGGATGAAGCTGGAGGTCATTATTCTAAGCAAATTAATACAGAAACAGAAAACCAAATACTGCATGTTCTCACTTCTAAGTGGGAGTATTGAATACACGTAGACACAAAGAAGACAATAGACACTGGGACCCACTTGAAGTTGGAGGGTGGGGGGAGAGTGAGGAATGAAAAACTACATTTTGGATATTAGGCTGTTATCTCAGTAACAAAATTATCTGTACACCAAAGCCCACGACATACAATTTACCCATGTAACAACCTGCATATATACCCCTTGAACCTAAAATGAAAGTTAGAAAAAAAAAATTTTACTAAAATGGATTTTTTTTTAAATGTAGGCACAGAAATGTCTAGGGCTTGTTGATCATGTGCCTATTGGTTCTTAGAAACTGGACATATAATTAGTGCTGACACTTCTTTCAACTTAAGCATAACCTTTGAAGACTGAAATTACTGGCTTTATCTGCATAACCCAGGACATTCTGGAATACTACAATCCTCAAATGCTGAATCTAACAAATTGATTTCTGTGTATACAACCATGTCTCTGCCAATCCAAATATTCCCTTTCTCCACATTTTTCTGATGTGAGGATCATGGATAGTGTGAGATAACAAAGCTATTTTCTGGTCAAGGTTAGTACTAGGTATGTCAGCTGAAGAACAAGAGAGGCCTTTCTTCAAAATACCTATGCAGCCTCATGTCTCATCCTTTACCTCACTGCTTTCCTAAAGATTGGGGGCCCTCCTTTCAAAATGCAGATACCTACCTCTCTTTGATGTTTGCCTAACATTTAGACTTTAAACAACCTTTTGAGTCACACTGCTTCAAAAAGTAAACTATGGAATTCTCTGTTTTTTAATTCATGATCAAACTAATCCCTGTGGAAAATGTGTCTTTGAGTGGTTGCAGACTGTTCCAACATATGGTGGATGTCTGATACTTCACTTCACTGAGGTTTATCAAAGGAGTATCATCACATCCACCTCACTGGGTTATTTGTGCAGATTTAATGAGATAATATGAGAAACAGTCATTGCTATGCCTGGCCCAGAGTAGGACCTCAAAAATAGTTGTTTACCTTGGCAGCCTTCAGAATTAGTTTCAGATTGATATTTCCATTCTCCATCATTCCTACTTTACATCCCAGAAGGACATATTTTGGGCCTGACATTCTAGAAAAGGAGTGTTTCTCAAGGTTTTATGGTACTTCCTTTTTGAACTGGGATGTCCCCAGGATAAAAAATTTCTAATGGAGACTTCTGTTTGATTCAGTCCAACAGAAAGACAGCCCAATAAATGTCATTAACTAAAATATCATCAGAACCATTGTACAACATTTATAATGCATTGAGGTTTTTGTTTGTTTCTTAAATTTGCATTCTGATTCAAGTAGTAGTCTTTCCAAGCCAGCACACACTAGGCACTTGCTTGCTCTATCTAACTCTATGCTGCATGCTGGAAGGTGGACTTCACACTCTCAAGTCTGGCTGGGAAGACAAACAACACACAGGAGAGCAATGTGTGTATAGAAAGGCATACATAGAATGGGCACTTAATATTAAAAAAAACAAATTTATTCATGAAACTGAATCGGTGTTCATTGGAATGACTGAAAGGTGGTCTTAAGGGTCATTTCAAACTTGTAAAGCAAATACGCTCTATGCTAATGAAGGTCCTACAATAATTAAATGTATGCTCCATAAATAGCCCTTGGTGCCTGCTACATGTGGAAAAGTCTCTGGCGATCATTTACAAGATTAAATTGATTTAATAAGTAACAGTATTTAGGTGAAAAGTAGAAAATCATGACCCAGTGGACAAGACGTAAGCAATAGTAACACAGCCTGCCTATGTAATGAAACAAGTCTTGTGTTTGGAGAAAGTGTTAGAAAAATTTGGATCACACATGTCATGATAGTATCTTCTTCCATCTAAAATTTACTATTGTTCGGTTGTTTTTAAAGAAGAAAATTTAAATAACCAGTATTTTCACTGGGAAAGAGCAGTAAGCACTGTTAGTATTCCCTGCCTGTTTCTCTCAAGGGGTGGGTGGGTGGGTGTGTGTGTGTGTGTGTGTGTGTGTGTGTCTGCTATGAGATCACATTCTATGTACACAATTATTTTTCTGTATAATATTAAAGAATTTCTATGTCATCAAAATGTCTTGAAAATATGTTTTTAATGGCTGCAAACTGTTCTGACATACAGATGTGTCATAATTTAATTATGATTCTGCTGCTGCCGGGCAATGTAGGTTGTTTCTAAACTTTGCTGATATAAACATAAATATTAAAAATGGCATTGTCATGATTATTTTTTGCTCAAAGATCCATCTCTAGTTCAGATTCTTTAAGATAAAGTCTCAATAGACAAGTAACTGGGTCAAAGGATATAAGCATCTTTAAGGCTCTTCACATACAGTCTTTTCAGATTTGTCATTTTGCATTTCTATTAACTGCATTCAGGTACATTTCCTTTCACAGAATCCTGCTAATACTGAAAGTCATTATATTTTTTTTTTTCTATCTTGGTGGCAAAATTGTTTCATCTCTCTTTTAATTGTTATTCCTTATTGATTGAGCATTTTTCCCTAAGGCTTAATGGCATTTTTAATTTTCTTTCTTATACATTCTCTCTTCATAGTTTCTTCAGCCTCCTTTTATTGTGCTAAACTCCCTTTAGTAAAGTTATTTAAACAGACCTTATGATTAAGAAAAGGAGGTCCTTTGTGGAAACTTCCATCTTCCAATTCGCTAATTCCAGATGGGCATTGACTTTCTTACAGACATATGTAGCTGAAATTACTTTAATACTTTGTGCTTGGGCCAAATATTTATACACATATTTTTAATTTGACAGCTAATCTATGGCCGAGCTTTGGGAAGGTATTGCTTCCTCCATGTGACCATAGATAATGTAAAAGGTCATTTCCAATTCATTTGTCTTTTTCTTTTTCATTTTCTGGCTCTCTTTAGTCAAATCCTTGGAAAAGCTGTAAATGTGTCACAATGAGAATGAGAAGTCATGTTTTTGATAGGAAGTTTATCACTTCCCATTCGCCGCTGTTATATGTATTTGCTCAAAGCTGAAGGAAGGATACATTTTCTACTTGCAGTTAAATTGCATGACTTCCTCCTTATTCATCTTTCTCCCCTCTTTTTAATGCCTTTTGTGGAAACTCCATCTTAATATCTTTGAAGCATTTTTTATGGGGCACAAGACCTCTTTGGGTTTTAACAATATGTTGGAAATTTCCATCATCCTGACACTTGCCATATGATTGTCAGACACTTGCCATGTAATTATAACACTCTCTGATGACAAGGTGTACTTAAGAAGAGACATCTGTGGAATTATCTTTTTCAAAACCTGTTTACCTACTTTCTCATTGTTGAAAATCATGTATATATGCCTATATGTAAATTATGTATATGACATCATTCCTGCTTATGTGGAGCAGACACAGCAATACATGGACATGTTTTTGGCAGTAAATCTTGCCAAGTTTGGTGTTTATACCATGCTCTTGACGCTCACTTTTGGATCAATCCTTTTTATACTTTTAGCCTCCATGTGGTTTTTTTAATTCTTTAAAAGACAAACTTTTAATTTTTTTCTTTAAACCTTTATCAAGAATAATTGATATAAAAAGCTATACATGGGCCAGGCACAGTGGCTCATGCCTGTAATCCTAGCACTCTGGGAGGCGAGTGAGGTCAGGAGTTGGAGACCAGCCTGGCCAACTTGGTGAAATGCGGTCTCTACTAAAAATACAAAAATTAGCCAGGTGTGGTGGCAGGTACCTGTTATCCCAGCTACTCTGTAGGCTGAGGCAGGAGAATCGCTTAAACCCAAGAGGTAGAGGTTGCATGAGCTGAGATTGTGCCGTTGCACTCCAACCTGGGCGACAGGGCGAGACTCCATCTCCCAAAACAAACAAAAAGCTGCATATATTTAAAGTATGCAATTTGGTAAGTTTTGGCTTTCCTATACAAATCCATGAAACTATCATCACAATCAAGATGACACATCTATATCCCCAAAAGTTTCCTCTTGCCTCTTTGCAGCCTTTCCTCCCACCTTTTCAAGCCCCATCTACCTCACTGGCAACTAATGATCTGATTTCTGACCCTATAGATTATTTTCTATTTTCCAAAATCTTATATAAATGCAATTATGCACTATAAATTCTGGCATCTTCCACTAAGCATCATAATTTGGGGATTCATCCATGATGTAGGATATGTCAGTTCATTTTTTTATGATAAGTAATATTGCATTGTATGGATATGCCTGGATTATTGAACCTGGCCCGCCCCCCCCCCCCCCCCCCCCCCCCCCCCGGCCGCGGGCCGGCCCCCCCGCCCGCCCCCCCCCCCCCCCCCGGCCGCCGCTCCTTATATAAACCCCAGGAGGTCGCCGGGGGGGGGGGCCGGGGCCTGTCCCCCCAGCCCCCCCGACGGCGGCGGCCGGGGCGCCGGGGCCGCCCGGGGGGGGGGGGCCCCCCGCCCCCCGCCCGGCACTCCGCCCGCCTCACACCTCCTCCCTCCTTCCCCCCCCCTTCTCCCCCCCTTTCCTTTGTTGGAGGAATTCCATACCATTTCTACATCCTCCGTCTTCGTGGCGGGGGCGGCGCCTCGCCCCGCCGGGGGCCCCCCCCCCCCTCGGCCGGGTGTTTTTTGCCTTCATGCCTGAGGAGGGGCCCTCATTTTGGTTCATAGATCAGGTGGTCTATGAATAAAGACAGATTTGTGTATTTTGGCTTAATATAAATATCTTTTACACAAAGAGGAGAACAATAGACACCAGGAGCCTACTTGAGGGTGGAGGGTGGAAGGAGGATGAGGGTTGAAAAACTATCTGGTACTATGCTCACTGCCTGGGTGATGAAATCATTCATATACTAAATCCCTGGCAGCGACATGCAATTTACCCATGTAACAAACCTGCCCATGAACCCCTAGAACCTAAAATAAAAGTTGAAAAAGAAAAAATATATATATCATACTGTACACCATAAAAAATAAAAATGTCTTTTATTTCTTTTCTTGCCATATTACGCTATCTTCAGAACCTTAAGAACAGAGTTAAACAGAATGGTGAGGGCAGACATTCTTACCTTTTTCCCGATCTTAGGAAACATCACTGTATCTTACACCATTAGGTATGGTATCAGAAGTAGATTTTCCTAGACACTCTTTATCATGTTGATGAATCCCTTTTCTATTTCTACTTTCCTAAGAGTTTTCTAAGAGCCCAAGTGCTCCTAAGGGAGGGCACTCGATTTTGTCAAATTATTTTTTTACATCAGATATAAAAAGTCAAATGGTTTTTATTTTTAGTCTGTTAATATGGTAAATTACATTAATTTAGACTTTATTTTTAGAACAATTCAGAGTTACAGAAAAATTGAGAAGGCAGTACAGATTTTATACACCCCAGATCCATCTTTTTTCTATTAATAACTTACTGTAGTATGATATATCAATTATAACTAACAAACTAATAATTATCCACTAAAGTCTATAGTTTATTTAGATTTTATTAATTTTTATCTAATGTCCTTTTTCTGCTCCAGGGCTTACTTATGATACCATATCACATGTCGTTGCCCTATCTCTTTGGGCTTCTCTTGGCTGTAGCAGTTTCTCAGACTGTCCTTTTCTTGGTGACCCTGACAGTTTTGAGAAGTACTGCTCCATCAGGTGTTTTGTAGGATGTCCCTTATTGGAATCTATCTGATAGTTTTTCTCATGGTAAAAACTGGTTTATGGGTTATTGAGAGTAAAAACACAGGGGCAAAGTACCACTTTTCATCATGTCAAATAAAGGATATGTAACATCATCATAACATATTACTGTTGCTGTTAAACTTGGTCATCGGGCCCAGGAAGTGTTTGTTAGGCTTCCTCCCTATGAAGTTACTCATTTCCCCCTGCGCTTTTCTTACGCAGTTTTTGGAAGTTAGTAACTATACAATGTTTCTGCACAAGAGATTTGTCTGTTCTTCATTTCCTTCCATATTTAATCATTTGCTTTTGTCAGTATTAATTCATGGATATTTATTTAATACTTTGTGTTATAATTCAGCACTGCTTTATTTACCTTGTGGCTTAGTTGACAGCTGTGGCCATAGGAGACACTTTTATTTGGCTCCTGTTTCCCTTTGATAGACCCCCATCACTGTCTTTTGGTTTTTGGGTTTTATTGAACACTTCTTTATTTTTTGGCACCGTGAAATACTCCAGGCTTATCTTCTGTATACCCAATGCCTAGAATAAACTGTTTCTCCAAGGAGCCCTGGTTCTTTTTATTGGAGAGTATAATTGGAAACCAAGAGCTGAGTGGTCGTACTTGTTGCTACTAGGGAATCATTGCTTCTATTCTCTCTCAGTTGACAAGGTGAGAAGTGTTTAGTATGTATACTAACCTGTTATATACATATCTACATATTGTGTGTGTGTGTGTAACTATATCTATGATAAGCTACATGTGAGTTTGTACTGATGTCTTGTAATGCACTACCACATGGATCATTCTGGCCACCTTCTCCTGCTTCTCTGTAAGCTGTCACTCCAGCAGTAGGAGACCTGGTTCCCATCATTCACCATTCATTTACTTAATGCCCACTTCCATTTTTTTATGACTTATCTTAGCTACCAACATATTTTTGGAGCTTGATGTACCAGTTTTCATTGATACTGAGAGTTATTTCAAGGTCAGTCTTACCCCCAGGCTAATTAGTATGATGCCATAAAAAGTACAGATAGTAGAGTTGTCCTATTCTGGCCTATTAGCTGTGTGCCTTAATAAGTTTTTAACTTTCCTGAAGCTTAGTTTTTAGATTTTGGAAATGAGATTACAATAAAACCTTGGCAAGGTTTTGTGTTGATATATACCGTGCTTATAAGCATGTTTATGTGCTGCTGGAAATGATCCAGTAGAGTATGAAAGAAAGTATCAAATGGAAGCAAGAGTGGCTGCTGGCTGGCAATTGGGCTCAGCGTGTGAGTGGTGAGGCTGGTCTTCCAGAAGAATGAAGACATTGTTTTGTTCCACACATAGGATGCCAGTCAGTATGGCTTCAATGGCTTCCCCAGCATGTTCCGCTGCCCAGGTGCAGGCATGGCACAGGAGAGGGCTTATCCATGGGTGCTATTTGGTCTAAGGCAAAAGACAGGGGGGGTGTAAGGAAGTTAAAGATGTTGAGAATGAAATTATTTTTTATGATGAATTATGAACTCTAATTGGTTGAAAGTGAATGTAAAGAGGTAATATTGTTCATAGGGAATGAAAAAGTGGAAAGACAAATGGATTATGTGTTTTTTGGGGTCCATAGATTAGTGGGAATTGTTTTACTAAATAAAGTGAACTGGAAGTTCATGTGACAGGTGTGGTAAGAGAAGACGGACTGGTATCTGCATTGTGAAGGTAGTGCAGTTGTCAGGGAAGACAGGACCTTTGATATGGCCATGAGAATGAGTGACTGGGAAATGATGAGAGTAAAGGTTTTTGATCTGGAAGTGGAGTCAAGAAAGAGCCCAGGATGTAGGATGTTGACATTATGAAGAATGGGGACAGTGAGAAGTATGGCAAGGAAAACAGTAAGCCAGGACCGGACTGTTTCAGAGAAGGAGAGGGATTCCTGGAGGTCAGTGGAGGAAACACAGGAGGATAGTGAGTTATACAGCTTTGTGTGATGAACTTGAAATGAACCAGGATTTTAAAAGAAGGAAGGAGAACAAATAGTTTGGAGTGTTCCTGAGGTACTTGACCCTCGCTAAAAAAAAAAACAAAACAAAAAAAAAAAACCAAACCAAAAAACATTCTTTAACGAGAATACTGCAAGGGAAGAAGTAGTGTCCTCAGAGGATAGCCTGGCTTAGTCAGTGGAAGAAAAAGAACGGGCCATTCAGAGAAGTGAAGGGTATGTGATGGTAAAGTTCTGACAAAACCTCCAGTTGCAGAAACAACAGGGTAAAGATTTGGGAGAATGGGAGCTTGGGTCCTGTTAGGAAATGTATGGAACCCATATATGGAGATTAGTAATGGTGATAAGAGATGAGGTGGGACACTTGGGCTGAAGTAATCAGGGCCATGTGGAATGGTGGGATTGGCCCTAATGGGTTACAGGCACCCACCTAGAGATGTGGAGGAGGCTGGCCACTGGCTCACCCAGGGGGTTCACTGGTTGCTAACTCAGGCAGGTTGTGGGATGTATTGCCCTAGGAGAGTCCTAAGCTTTGGGCAATGGAGGCTTTGTAGCTTTATCTGTTAAAAACAGGGAGCCTAATTACCAGTTAATCAAATTTAATGAGACAGATGCATAATATCAATTATTATTTGTATCACAGAGTAGATACTCCCCAAAAAACTTACATCTCTTCCTCTTTTCTTGTTCGGCTACAAGTAAACAAATGTCGTTGTGTCCAGTGACTTAGAACAACTATCTCAATCTATGTATTCAATTTCTATAAAATTGGCTCCTTTTTAAAACAAAATGTTCATATTGATTACTCATTAATAATTCCAGGAAGGAGAAACATCCTTGAAAGAAAGTTTAAACAGTTGAACTCTGAGAGTCTAAAAACATCTGGAGCTGAAGGCCTCCAGGCATTTAAGTACCATACTTCATATTTTCATTCCCTATTGTATAATCATACACAGTGTTCATTATTTGCAAATATTTGTGAATTAGCCTACTTACTAAAAATTATCTGTACTCTCACTATCAATACTTGTGGTGTTATTACAATTATTTGTGGACATGTGCAGAGTGGTGAAAAATTTGAGGTACCCCACAATGTGCTTGTTCCCAGCTGAGGTCAAACAAGGTGATGCCCTGACTTTGTTTCCAGCTGTCATACTGTAAATAAATGTCATTTTCATGGTCTATTTAGTGCTACATCTTTTTTACTTTTATACTTTTTCTTGATGATTTTGCTGTTTGAAATGGCCTCCCAAGCATAGTACTGAAATGCTGTCTTGTGTTTCTAAGCACAAGAAAGCTGTGATTTGCCTTCTGGAGAAAAGCATGTGTCAGATAAGCTTAGTTCAGGCATGAGTTACAGTGCTGTTGCTGTGAGTTCAATGTTAATGAATCAACTTTATATATATCAAGGTGTCTTTAAACAGGAACACACATAATGCAACAGTGGCATAAAACAAGGTATATAATGAACAGTTGACAAAAATGTCATAACCAGAGGCTTGAAGACGCTTGACCCTGTATTTCCCTTGGAGCAATAGTTCAATATTTGCTAATTCAGCATTTGCAGCATCTTGATAGATCATAACTGCTGCAAATAGCAAGAATTGGCTATAGTTGATAATGATTTTCTTTGAGGAGGATTCGCTTACATTGCCTTTCATTGTCAGCAAGAGAGAATCTCGAGCCTCTTTGGTAAGTGGCCCAGGAGCGTGGGACAGAGAGAGGAGAGTGAGAATTACCCAGGGGTTTTTAGGACAGCTGAAAAAAAAATGACTTTCATTGAACAATGACTGTTAATTGAGAATTAGGCCGGTGGGGTAGATCTAAGAGTACAGGTGTGCTTCCGACAGTTATTGAGCGCTTTATCTGTGCTAGACTAGATTCTAGGATTAGGGAAATGATGTGCAAAGGTCTCTACACTCGAGCTCATAATGTTTCATCCCTCCCCTCCCTCACAGCGCCCAACACATGAAGTGCTGAGTGTGTGCTGGCCATTATTGCAGTGCATTACACACTTCAGTCCATTTAATCTGCAGGATGACTCTATGAGGAGGTACTATTACTATTGTCATTTTTATTTTTATTTTTTAATTTAATTATTGTTTTGAGACGGAGTCTCACTTTGTTGCCCAGACTGGGATCTCAGCTCACTGCAACCTCTGCCCCCTGGGTTGAAGCGATTCTCCTGCCTTAGCCTCCCTAGTAACTGGGATTACAGGCCCCTGCCACCACGCCTGGCTAATTTTTGTATTTTCAGTAGAGATGAGGTTTCACCATGTTGGCCAAGCTGGTCTTAAACTCCTGACCTCAAGTGATCCACCTGCCTTGGCCTCCCAATGTGCTGGGATTACATGTGTGAGCCACTGCGCCCGGCCCACTATTGTCATTTTTTAGAGGAAGTCACGGAGTTCAGATAACTTGCCTGAATTCATTTGGTATATGGAAGAACCAGGAATGGGCCCCAAACAGTGAAGCCACTCAGGCCCTCAATCATGCATCTCCACTGCCCTTTGTGGGTGGGGAGACAGATGCAGAAACAGACAGGAACAATTCCAAGTTGCAGGTGTTCTCTACTGGCGATGCACAGGGGGGCTGAGAAAGCCCAGAGGAGGAGCCGCAAAGCCAGTCACACCTCTGGAGACTTCAACAGTGGTAGGAGAGAGAAGGCATGATCTAAAGACTTCTCAGCAGAGCAGAGAAGGCTCAGAGATGACTCCCTGGAATCAAGAGTTCTAAACCACAGCTGTGCGTGAGCTGTCAGGGGCCCCATGAGGCCAGCCTTCAAGAAAACAAGCTTTTGTCAAAGAAGATAATCACTCTGATGGCCTATCCCCACTGAGTGTGGTTAAGTGCAGTTTCAATGTGCTTTCCATCAGCATTGACTTTTAATAGTGATTCTCCTGCTGCCGATACGAAATAAAAGCCAGTTTCATCTTGAAAAAGTAAAACCATCAGTGCTTTAAGTTTTCATAGGTAAGGGACAGATTTTCATCATTGTTCCCACTCCCACACAGAGCTCCTGAAGAGGAAAGTTTGTAAGTCAGCGAGAATATTACATATCAAAGGGACACTCAGGGCTGGTGGCCCAGAAAAATTAGGCAGATAGAGGCATTTGTGTCGGTGTGAGTTTTCCTCTTGTGGTATGATCTGATAAATTCAGAAAGCATTTCCACACTGGGAAAATGAGGGTCCAGGGCTTCCCCGCTCCTCACTGTGTAGTCATAGCTGGTGTAGACATCAACACTACATAGCCTCCGCTCAGCCAGCTAAGGACAGACCCACTGTGATTCGTTGGTGCCCTAACAAACCTGCCAGTGCCGCACCTGACAGCCTTCAATAGCTCAGCATCTGAAACAGGTGCTGGATTGCTGAGGGTGCATCCCCGTATTCTGTGTCTGATCTCTGCCTGTACTAACTATTGGCACACCCCCCCATTATCCTGTGAATTACCCTGAGGGCTGGAGGGAATGCAGAGAAGATGCTATTCTTTGAGTGGCAGCTCCAAAGTTTTCACTTATATTGGTGAATGAAACCCATAGAAAGTATAAATGAGCAGAAAAATGAAATAAATGAAGTAAAACAACATTGGAAATCCCATGGGAACATTATAAGGGAGTAGTTTTTTATAAGTGGTTTTCTTGGTGTTCTTATAAAATTAAGATAGGATCTGCTAATTTCCCTTTCTTTTAAGTTTAAGGAATGCCTTGCTTCACAGCCACATTATGTGCAGGCTTAAAGGACATTTCCAGTTCTCAGCTACTGGAGAGCTATTCAAAGATGCATCATTAGTATTCTGTTTACCTATCTATTCCTAAAGCTCATCATTAGCGTTAAATAGGTTGTTCTGCCTTGAGTTGAGACTGAATAAATGAAAATGTGCCTGGATTTCCACTGGTATGTTTCGGTTTCGTCCATCTTGTTTATGCCAGGCATTAAACCTCAGACAAACTATTGTTGGACTACGGTGAAAACACAGGATCTTGATTCGTCTAAGTGATCATTATCACAGTAAATTTAAATAGAGATCCAAGTCATAGATCCGTTGGTTGTCTCACCTGGCCGTGGTGTTAATCAGCAATTTGTCCTTGGCTATATGGCAAGCACAAAAAGAGCTATGATATTTTATGCACCAACTATGATTGTTAGTTATTGTCTGGAATAACATTGTTAGAAAGAATGCTAAGGCTGAAATTGGCACAGTAGAGAACAGGATCACGATCTATTAGCAATGTCTGCCATGAGTGCTGGCAGGGAAAAATGGGTCAAGTGAGACCCGTGTTGTTTTTTTATTTCTGGATTAAAGCTGCCAGATTTGAAAACCAGTTCTACCTGGGAATCCTTAGGTGGGTGAAGAATGGACCACGTTCCTCCCAGGTTTCCAGGCAAAGTATGTAGTTGGGAGAGTGTGTATATCTTCCTGATTGTTACGCTACGTTGGTCCCTCCTGTTAACCCAACAAGGTTTTGTGAGTACCTATCATTCATTTGAAGCCTCATATCTTTCCTTAAAAAGCAGAATGAGGAGAATGCAGCTTGAGGAGTAAATACAGATAAATGAGATTTTGAAGCAAGCCCACTCTCTCAAACTCCTCTGTAAGGGGTCTCTGATGTAGAGTGCCTCTTTCCTGGTCTAACAATCTCAGCCCACAAACTCCAATTCTTTGGTCTGCTGCAGAAACCAGGTTTCAGAGCAGGATGAAAGTCTATGGGTATTGAAAGAACATTGCAGGTCAGGGAGAAAAGCTGAACCTCACCAAAGCAGAGAGAGATCCAGGCAATAGCAGTTACCGAAAGGATCTGAAAATAGGTGAACACATCTTTTGCCAAATAGGAGAACACATAGTTATATTCTCAGGGGCCAGGCTGTTTAAAACCACTGTGTTGCCTCTTTCATACACAAGCTCAGAAGTTTTGCTGTGCCCCAAGCCAGGAGTGAGGGAAATCTTTGAAAATACAAGGGGCAAACCTTGGTGATTTCTAATTGGTTGGCCTGAGGGAGAGCTTTGCCATCTTTTTGCTACTTCAGCATTACATTTGCACTGAGACTTGGAAGGGTGGGAACTGTGATATGGCTCAGATATAGGAAGGATATAACTGTGAGCAGAAAAGCCCAGAGAGAATTCCTGGAAGACTGAATTCCTAGAAGGCACAGCTATTCCTGGACTCTGATTCTGTGAAATGAAATTATACCCACATTGACATCCATTAGCTCCTGTTATATAAGCTTATCATTTGTCCTTAAACACAAATGACATAAAAGGAGGAATGAATTGGAGGCAGAAGAAAAAGGGAGGGAAATATGTTTAGTGCCAAGCTCTGAGCTTGGAGGTGAAAAGAGTTATTGGTGCGAACCAGTGGCTGCCCTCACATAGCCTACTGCCTGGTAAGAGTGGTCTCATAAGTGCACAGATGACTGAGACCCAAGAAGAAGGTGCTGAGAAGGACTCTGGGCCTTCAGAAGAGGGAGGAATCACCCAGCAGAGGGCGGGGCCAGGGGTACATAGAGAAAGGAGCAGTGGATGTGTATGCATGCATTTGTTCACTCAGCTCTTTTACCAGTCATTCGTCCAGCATTACAAATCCCCTGTCGGGCTGGGGACACAGAGGTGACTAAAGCTCAGTCTTTCCTCTGAGGAAGTTCAGGAATATCTAGAGCAGGACTTGCCTGTGGAGAAACACATGTACTTTATAGTGTTATGGGTGCTATAATAGATCTGATGGGCAAGGGGGTGGGCAGGCAGGACTGGGCACTGTGAGCCTTCATGTGGCACTCTGGGGCAAATTAGAAAATGATGCCTCTGCCAGGCAAATGTCACTCACAAAAATATGGCTTGACAAATAGAGGTGACATTGTGCAAATTAGGAGAATAGTTTCCATTTTCCTTCCTGACTGGCTCAGCATCCAACCACAGTGTTGACTTAGCCCATGAAGCACAGGAGTTTTCAGTGCCCTTGCGTAGGGTGCAACCTGCACAACTGTACACGGTGTGCTGCGGCAGTGGGCAGTGGCAGTATATAGTCGGTGTCCTGGCTTTGATGCTGTAGAACGTTATACAACCCACTTGCCCTTTCAGAGTCTTATTTCCTCTATGTACAGGATAGAAACCATAAAGTGCACCTACCTTGATTGCTGGGAGCAGCAATCCAATGAGATAATGTAGATGATGGTGTTCCAGGCCCCAGAAGGCTCTACACAGAAGTTAAATATCATTCAGTAGAGATTTGTCCATTAATTTATTGGGGAAGTCTTTAATAAATCTTCTGGTGAGTTAACTTTCCATAGTGCCTCTTGCCTTCCTTGCTTCTCTCACACCTTTTACCATCAGCCCCACCAATCCACAGACTTACTCCTTATTTACTGAGAGACCCTTGTTTTCAGAATTTTAGTAAAGAGGAAGATCTTGCATGGATACAAGTTAGAACTTAATAGTATCCTTTGGGCGGTACCTTGCTTAGTTTCTTGCAAAAAGGATTTTCTTTAAGAGGACATAGAAAATAAACAATCAAGAAATGTTTGTCCCCAGTGGCTTTATTGGAAAACATTATTGAGCCAAATGAACTGAGCTGAACATTTGCATTAATTAAATTGACCGTAAACCCAGCTTAATGTTTCATTTCACCTTTCTCCTGGCACGGTGGTGCCTAAGTGTTTTGGAACTCAGATACATACCTGCTGGCAGGGATGGCTGAGAGTTCAGTGACAATCAATGTTTATAATCAAAGAAGATTAAACTTGATATTAATTAATGGAAATCTAATGGTCAACACAAATGTGGGACAGAGAGGGCCAAGCCTGTGGCACGTTGGTAGAACTGAAGATAATTAAACAGTAGCCCCTTCTGGAAAGAAAAGCTTTTGTTACTATTGAGTTAACTCTGTGTGCATAGCCCCAGTTCTTGAACCCACGGGGGGACCACACCAAGTGTTACAGGAAGTTCAGACTGTGAAATGTAGCTCCCAAACTGCACCTATAGGGTACTTCTGACCCCGGAGGATTTTGAAGGCGAATAGAGAGAGGGGGTTACTCCAAGTTTCAAATCACAGCTCCATCAGTCACTAGCTGCGTGATCTCACCAAAATTGTGAAACCTCTCTCTGAAGTTCAGTTTTCTCATTTGTAAAATAAAAGTCATAACTACACATATCTCAAAGAAGTTTTGTGAGGATTTGATGAGGACTGATATGGTAGAGACAGAAAGAAAGAGGAAAAGCAGGCCAGTTTCTTGAGCCAATGTTTGCTGGGCCCCAAACCTGTAAGCCTCGAAGCCAATATAGGTAGCTCATGGTATTAAGCCCATTTTGAGTAATGAACATGCTGAGGAAATTTCATAGTGAATGAGGATGCAATGGCTACCATTAGTTGGAGGCCACTAGTGCTGCTCATTCATTGCCTCTCACCTGTGAGACTTGAAACTGCCTGACACAGGTGAGGAGATGTACACTCAGAGAAGTCAAGTGATATGTGAGAGGCTGGGCTGGAAGTGGACTCATACCCATATGCATCTGGCCCCAGAGCCTGGGTTCCACCCTGCTCTACCATGGATGGGTTCAGCTGCCCGGGGCATGTCTGTGAGAGAGAGGAGCCTTTGTCAATCACTTTGTCAGACACTTTCATGACAAATGAGACAGGGTCCCTGGATGGGAGATGTCTGCCACTTGGTTGCTAGGGCAGAATTTGCAAGCCTGAAACAAGCCAAGAATGGAAGATCACATATTACCTGCCAGCAACAATAGTGCCTTCCATCCAGGTGATTCATACGTTGGATCAGTAAGAACGTGAATCCTCTATATGAGGCCTGGTTGTGTATAGTTAGGAGGATGGGGAGCTGTGGGTGCTAGGGTGGTGGCAAGTTCACCTTGTAGGTCTGTGGATCTACAATTGGAAACTGTGGTCCAGGAAGTGGCAAGTGCCACGGGGATACGCAGCATTTCTGGCTAATTTCCTCACACCCACAGAATTGTTGGAGCTTTATTCTTTCTTGAAAAGCACATGAATTTTACCTAGTTGCTGGTAGCAGAACTCCGGCACCTGTAGTCCAGAGCAGTCTGCAGCCCTAAGGGAAGTCTTGCAGCTCCCTCCCCATCATCATGCTTCTCCAACAGACCTGGGAAGATGTCTGCATTTGACGTCTCATTCTAGAACAGAGACAATTTAGCACCTTTGGATAGTCTTGCAACAAAGTAATTTAAGAGGAATTACTCCCAAACATCCTCATGCTAGATAATTATTTAGCAGCCTCTCTGGGTGATTTCCTTCTCAGGGAGCCACGTAATCACTTTGCACTGGCTCCCCAACCAGCTGCTGGCTCGGTGCATCATTGCCCCCGATTGAATGGATTTAGAGAGCACCATTGCATTCTGTGATCATTCATCTCAAAATCTCGTGGAGGTCACCTCTGCTCACCAGGGTCCCAGACACGTGAGATGGCAGGAGCTCAAATACCAGCTCATGTCCAAGTAGAAAAGGGCAAGTAGCAGGTTACTTGGTGTGCCTCTGTTTGCCTGCCTCCTCTCCAGGCTAATTACTTATGCCACTGAAAGGTGTCTTAGTCTGTTTGGCTGTGATGACATTTTTACCATACACTGGGATTACCTCAGTGTTATATATACACTGCAAATATTCTGTTTATAACAACAGAAATTTATTTCTCGGTTCTGGAGGCCAGAAAGTCCAAGATCAAGGCACCAGCATTTCAGTGTCTGGTGAGAGCCCATTTCTTTCTTTCTTTTTTTTTTTTTTTTTTTTTTTTTTTGAGATGGAGTCTCACGCTGTAGCCCAGGCTGGAGTGTGGTGGCACGATCTCGGCTCACTACAACCTCCGCCCCCCGGGTCCCGGTTCAAGCAATTCTCCTACCTAAGCCTCCCAAGTAGCTGGGATTACAGGCACAAGCCACCATGCCCAGCTAATTTTTGTATTTTTTAGTAGAGAAAGGGTTTCACCATGTTGGCCAGTCTGGTCTTGAACTCCTGACCTCATGATCCACCTGCCTTGGCCTCCCAAAGTGCTGGGATTACAGGCGTGAGCCACCACGCCCGGCCGAGGGCCCATTTCTTATAGATGGTACCTGCTCTGTGTCCTCACATGGTGGAAGAAGAAAAGGGACTAACAAGATCCCTCAGGCCTCTTCTTTTTTGCATTTCTTGAATGTATATTTTACATTCAGGGGTACATGTGGAGGTTTGTTATATAGGTAAAGAACATGTTACGGGGGTTTGGTGCACAGGTTATTTCATCGCCCAAGTAATAAGCATAGTACCCAATAGGTAGTTTGTCAGTTTTCTGACTCTTCCCACCCTCCATCCTTAAGTAGGCCCCAGTGTCTGTTGTTCCCTTCTTTGCATCCATGTATTCTCAGTGTTTAGCTCTCACTTATGAGTGAGAATATGTGATATTTGGCATTCTGTCACCATGTTAGTTCAAGACCAAACTGGCCAACATGGTGAAACCCTGTCTCTACTAAAAAATACAAAAATTAGCTGGGCATGGTGACTTGTGCCTGTAATCCCAGCCACTTGGGATTGCTTAGAATAATGACCTCCAGTTCTATACATGTTGTTCTAAAGGACACGATCTCATTCTTTTTATGACTGCATAGTATTCCATGGTGTATACATACCACATTTTCTTTATTCAGTCTACTAATGGGCATTTAAGTTGATTCCGTATCTTTGCTATTGTGAATAGTGCTACAGAGAATATGTGCATGCAGGTGTCTTTATGGTAGAATGATTTGTAATACATTGGGCTGACACCCAGCAATGGGATTGCTGGGTCAAATGGTAATGCCATTTTCAGTTCTGTGAGAAATTGCCAAACTGCTTTCCACAATGACTGAACTAATTTGCGTTGCCACCAGTAGTGTATCAGCATTCCCTTTTCTCTGCAACCTCTCTATCATCTGCTACTATTTTTTATACTTTAAGTTCTGAGATACATGTGCAGAATGTGCAGCTTTTGCACGTGTGCCATGGTGATTTGCTGCACCCATCAACCCATCATCTACATTAGGTATTTCTCCTAATGCTTCCTCTAGCCCCCCACCCCCCTACAGGCCCTGGTGTGGGATGTTCCCCTCCCTGTCTCCATGTATTCTCATTGTTCAACTCCCACTTATGATTGAGAACATGTGGTGTTTGGTGTTCTAAGGGCACTAATCCCATTCAGAAGGTCCCCCCCTCTTATGGGCTAATCACTTCCCAATGGCCCCACTTTCTAATGCCATAACTTTGGTGATTAGCTTTCAACACATGAATTTTAGAGGGACACAAACATTCATGCCATAGCAAAAAGACTACGTGTTCATTAGTACCTGAAGGTGCTTCTGGACCCGACTAGTTTTAAAAATAAGAAAAGCTCATGAAAGTCACATATTACGTGTGCTTGTATAATGCAGACGCTGGATGCGTAGGATCTCAGCTAATGTGCAAAATGTGTTTACTTAAACCTATGAGCACTGAGCTTCTGTAATAGAAGTACAAACAGAACTCAATTCAGAATTCTCTAACCTCCTTTACTATTCTCAGTTGTGATAATAGCAGTGTTTAGAGTAGCTACCAGGGCAGTTTTTCAAAGTGAATGTTCTTAAATTTCTGCCATTCTGGAATTGGTACATGTGTGTCAAGAAGGGGAGATGTGAGAGAGAAGATAGATAAAGGACAGCCTTCTCTATTTTTATTTTGCTCATGTCTAGATTCCTAGAAAACCATGTAGGGATATTGGGGGAAAAATATAAGCAGTTTTTGAACAAGCTAGATCTAGGCTGACAGCCTAGGTCTTCCAAAGGTAGCTGAAGGGCCTTGGACAAGTTACCTCTGATTGCTGGCCGCAGTTTCTTCCTCTTTATACCAGGCACAGAGTCACCATGCAGTCAATAGCCATATGCTGTGAATAAGGTCAGCAATTGATATCTCATTGGGTAAATATGAAGACAAATAGATTCTACATGGGAAAGGGTGTGCCTAGAATACAGTAGCCAATCAGTAAGGTTATAATAAGTAGGATGACAATTTATTTGAACTTTAATATTCAGTAGTTTATATCTCATTGTATTGATTACTAGATGGGAAAATCATGACATCTTTAAGGAAGGTTGTGATTGACACTGTTCCTTTCAGTCCTGGCTCAGTTTTGAAAAAAGGGAAGGAAGTAGCTCTTGCAGTGATTGTTCTTTGGGTTTCAGATCCCCCATCCCCCATGTCCTCTTTGCCTCTCTCACTCAGTGATCATTTGATACATTCAGAGTCAGGCAAAGAAGCGTCCAAGGTGAGGGAAGCATCTTCTTCATGTTTTGAGGGCAAATTTCCTAAAAAGTGACTTTGCCTGTGAAGTGAGATTCACCCCAGGAATAAAACATTTATTCCTGTGGGTTGGAAAATACGCTCATTTTCCTCCTCTTAAAAATATTCATTATCATAACACACACCAGAACCTGTCGGGGGATGGGTGGTAGGGGGAGGAGGGAGACCATTAGGACAAATACCTAATGCATGTGGGGCTTAAAACCTAGATGACGGTTGATGGGTGCAACAAACCACCATGGCACATGTGTTCCTGCATAACAAACCTGCATACTCTGCACATGTGTCTCGAAACTTAGAGAAAAAAAATACACATACATACATACATATATATATATATATATATATATATTCATCCACTGTACTGCAAGATACTTTTCTCATATTATGTTCAGTTGATTCTCACAACAGTATTAGAGCTGAAGAAATGAAAGCTTCACAGGTACCTGTGGCCTCAGGATGACTTCAGAAATTATATTTTTCTATACCACATGAATAGGGATAATAATCAGATGCAGAACATATGCACAAGCCATTGCGTGGTTAAGTGAACCACCTAGGGTTAATAATAATCAGATGCAGAACATCTGTACAAGCCATTGAGTGGTTAAGTGAACCACCATGTCAGAGCCCCAAGGTCTGGTACAGATTTGGTGCCTAAATGGATGCTAGTTCTTGATTGTCCTCTTCTAAAACCCAGCAAGGGACCTCCTCAGAAAGCCCACAGGAGCAATTCCTCAGGGTAACTCACCCACTCTACTGACTCATGGTGATAGATGTCAGAGCACTGGGAAAGCCTTCAAAAAGTTGAATCTTACGAATTTAGTCATAGGAAGGCACTTTGTAGTTGATCAGTTCACATCACTAAGAAGAATGTCTTTATCTACTGTGGCTCTTTGGGCACTTGGCTCAGTTCCAAAGGGGACAGGACTGGAGCAGCTCACAAAACAACAGGGGACGTTTGATGGTTGAACTCACAGAGCCACAGGAATGTGACCGTCATCTTCCTCAAGTGACACATGTTGAGCAAAGGTTACAGCTCAGCCTCCTCCCAGCTCCAGAGCAGGAGCCAGAAAGAGCCTGCCTGCTGTACCATTATAACCTCTGAGACAGTGTCCTGGGAGGCTTGGCCTGGTAACATTGATCTTACAACACAGGACTTGGGGCCTTTGGCTCCTCCCATGTGCTCTTCATGGGAGGGTCAGAATGAACCATACATCTACTAAGGAAAGGCCACATAGGTGAACACTTCGCTTCCTAGATAAGGAAGTATGACAGAGTGGTAGAGTGCACTCGCATTGCTTATACCGAGTGCCTGGGAAGAGCTCTGACTGAGAACAACCTTGACAACAAACCCCTGCTGCTTGTGAGGGAGGCTGGACCAGCTCCCCAAAGTCTGATGGAAGCCACCCCAACTCTGTCCATTCAGCTAATCTTGATGTTAATTATTTAAATTGGCCCTGTTTTATTTTGTAAAGCTGCCAACCATAAGCCAGCATCTTCAGACAGTAATAGAACAAAAGAAGAAAGAGTTATGCTCACCTGCTCTGAAAAGCCTGGATATGCAGAGCACTGGGAGAACTGAGACAGGGCAGGTCATCAGGCATGTTGTCCACCAGGTCCTGGGATGGGGTGCAGAGTGGGCAATTCCTCAGCATTAGTGTAAGTAGCATCATGAGAAGGGGAAGTATCTATCTACAAGGAGGTAAGCAGAGGTCTGGGCTCAAGTCACAGTGGTCTCATCAGATGTGAAGAAAGAGGAAAGGCTATTGAGGGTAAAGGAATCACAGGATCAGAGAGACAAACAGGCACAGATCACAAAGCAGAGAGTGAAATGGGTCAGAATTTAAGCCAGGAATTGGGAAGTGTGTCAGACACTTTGCTCCTGTGAAACGGCAACTTTGGCAAGCATGGAGGCAGGGAACGGGGTGGGCTCCTGTGGCTTTGGTCCTCAGTCTTCAGCACCTAGTCTCCTCTTTGGAAGACAGCTTTTGGGATCCTGCAATTGCTTTGTCTGTGGTTGGAGAGACAGAAGTGTCTGGATATCTATGCACCCCACCCTGAGGCAGCCATTAACCAATGACTGTCCAGTGAAGAAGCATGGAAGTCCAGCTTCCTTGCCTCAGATTAGGGCAACTCTGAGAATTTAATTTACATGCCAGATTTCCCCTGCAGAAGCAGGCTGAAGCCACCTTCCACAGGACTCCACCTGAAATCACATCCTTGCTTGACTTCCTCCTTTCCCTGTCCCAAAAACCCTTCCTTACAGGTATCCCTTGGGAGGATTTTTTTTTTTAAGTGATGAGGTCTCACTCTGTCACCCACGCTGGAGTGCGGTGGCATACTCAGAGCTCACTGCAGCCTTCAACTCCTGGGCTGAAGTGATCCTCCTGCTTTCCTGCCTCAGCCTCCTGAGTAGCTGGGACTATAGGCACATAGCTTTTAAAATTACCATTAGTAGTAATAGTGGTAGTAGTAGTAGGCATGGATGGGGTCTTGCTATGTTGCCCAGGCTGGTCTTGAACTCCTGTCTTCAAGCAATCCTCCCACCTCCCAAAATGCTGGGATTGCAGGCACGAGTCACCCACCCAGCCAGGATTTCTTAATGAATCATGTTTACAAGAACCTGCATCTCGGTGCCTTCTGCTAAGAAGCCCCACTTAAGAAGTCACCTTACTCTCTATACCCATGCTGGTTCATCACAGCAGACGTGGGTTCTGAGCTCCTGCTGTGTGATCTGTGCAGCTGATACCACTGCGCTCAGCTCCCCACTCCCTTGACACTTACCTCCAGCTAGGAAAGCAGCAGAGTAACTACACAAGCCATGGGGAGTAAGGACAAAAGGGTACAGATAATGAATGGAAAGACTGAGGTCAATGTGGACTGTGGTGGTTGGCGTAGGCTTCCTGGTTGTTACAGTCTTATGCTTGGTCTTGAAGGGTAGGAATTAGGCGTAGGGAGGATCACAAGCAGGGACACAGCATGAACACAGATACAAAAGCAGTGACCAGGTGACCAGCACTGGGGCACTAGTGACCAGCAAGGAGGGAAGTCTGGCTCTCTGGGCTTTAACATGAGTTGACTAGAGAACCTGGATACAAACTGCAGAGGCCTGCCTTTCAGGTTCCACCCAGAGAGCAAAGAATTCACCTTTCTTCTCCCCGTGAAGTATAGCTCCATGGGTGTGGGAACAGTGGAAGATGTGAAAAGTGGAGGCTGGCGCTAGTGTCTGGAGAAGCAGCGAACTGAAAACACCTTGCCCACTCACAGGTAACTGAGGATGCGTGTGTATCCCCTTGGCATGCCCAATTTGAAGGCCCTGAGAGTCCATTTAACTTCCAGAAGGCAGTCTTTCCTTTGCTGGTTTTCATTTCCATATCCTTGTGGCTCACCTTAGTGCCCATACTCTTCACAGCCCAGTTACGAGTAAGCATCTAGATAAAGAGCAGGAGTAGAGGAAAGGCAGCCACCGTGTGGCCAGGTACTCTCTGAGTCTGGCTTTCTCCTGAAACAAGGAATTGAATGCAGGTGTTTTAATTAGGAGGTAACCCGAGGAAGCTCCCACACAGGAGAACACAAGACAGGGAAAGGAGAAAAGCCAACCAATGGTGCAGTCATGAAGTGGTTACTGCTGTGGGCATGTGGGCTCCATTTGACTGGGAACCCTCTGAGGTATAATTAGGGTGACTAACTATCCTGCTCTGCCCAGACTGACCATTTAGCATCAAAAGTCTCACGTCCTGGGAGTCCCGTCAATCCCTCGAAAACTGGTATGGTTGGACTCCAGCATCACGTAGAATGTGTACCAAAGGATGGGGGAAGTCTGAGTATTTGTGGACTTCTATTCCTCTTTAGTTGAGTGTGGCCTCTAGAAGTCAGTACTTCTGGGCTGCCTCTCACAAGCTATTATGGCACCAAAGAAAGCCTGTGGGCAGAGAATCGGGGAGCGGCAGGCCCTGGAGGTAAGAAGCCGTCAGCACACACAGGAACAGTCCGTGCAGTTGCAGACCTGGGCTGAGAGGATATGATAATATCTGTTACGAGTACCTGTGGTTTCTGAGGTGCTTTGTATAGGCTAAACCATTTCATTGTCTCTGGATTCTTCAAGGAGGGGATGATGACATAAATTGCAGGTCTGAGGAGTTGAGTTTCTTCCCCCAAGGTCTCTGGCTTTGTTTCTGCTGGGGTGGTCTGCCCAGCCTGGGAGCCCATGCTCCTTGCTTTTCACATGCTGCCTCCAGTTACCTATTTATCCTCCAGCAATCTCCAGTTGCGTTGGGCCTGAGACAGATTCCTTCTGAATAGCTCTGCAGATGACTGCTACATAGAGTGGCTATTGAAAGCCATCTTAGAATTTACTTAGCAATAGCTCACCTTGAAAAATAACAAGGTTAAGGCTGAAGAATGTTCTATTCAATTCTGTTGTAATTAAGAGAACTTTTCTGCACTGCATGCTGCGTAATTGAATTATACCAATGATTAATTTTTTAAAATAATTATTTGTAGATTTGTTTCACCTACCGGTGCACTTAAAAAATAATAATATACTTCACCACTTAATAAAGCAGATAGATGCTGTGGGTGAGAGAGTGGAGGAGATATTGTTTGCACTGGGTGGTTCCATCATCACTATTGATTGCACAGTCTTATTATTCACCTCAAAGACACCACAATTAATAGAAATGGAAATGAAGGAATATCTATGTTCTGTGAGACTTTATTGAAAGAGGAAATAAACAATACATGTAGACAAGTAATAATTCTTTGCTGGCCGTGACAGCAGTGCTTTCAGAGGAAGGCTTAACCTGCATCTTAAACAGGCATCCCAGGTTCTTTCTACCAATGCCTAGAGATATTCTCCTTAAGGACCAGCTGTCAGTCAGAGGCTCACCCCACTGAAGACCCAGCTGCCCCCTGACCTGTCCCAGGCCCACAGAATCAGTGTGCAAGCAGGATCAGAGTAGTCTGAGCGGGCTCATGCCTAAACTTCCCCATGTACTTTGTATTCAGGGCTGAGCACTCTAAATTGGATTACAGTAAGTCATAGATGCCTGGACAATTGTGGCCTGAATTAATGAGGCAAAAGAAGGAGGGGCAGACCCAGCTGGTCCTCAGTGTTATCCTGAGGTATGCATGGTCCTCACACAGGGCCCCGCCTCTTCTCTGGCCTCCTTTCCCAGCACTTTTTGCTATTATTCTCCAGGCACCACACTGCGAGTAAGCAGGCCCCCACTACTCTTCACAGCTTCTCTCGGGCTGCCCCTTTGCCTGTGAAGCACCTTCTCTCCTTTTCCCAGGCTCACGGCTGCTCACCCTTCAGAATTTAGCCTTCCACTAATTCTAGTCCTCCTCCTGCCGGTCTCCTTTATGGTTCAGCTTACAAGGCTGTGTCGCCAACAAACCATGAATTCTGCAAGGATGGGCACCGTGTGGCTTCACTCCATCCCCTGGGCCAGCCCTGAAGAGGAAGATGGCACAGATTAGTGCTAGGGACTGTCTGTTGACTGGAATAGACTAAAACAAGCTTGTCTAACTCACCCAACACAGTGACTCCTGAAGGTGTTTTATTTTTTAGAGACAGGGTCTCACTCTTCTGCCCAGGCTGGAGTGCAGCGGTACAGCCACAGCTCACTGCAGCCTCTACCTCCTGGGCTGAAGTGATCTGCCCACCTCATCCTCCTGGGTAGCTGGGACTACAGGTGCTTGCCACCATGTCTGGCTAATTTTTTTATTTTTTCTAGACACAGGGTCTCACTATGTTTCCCGGACTGGTCTTGACTCTTTAGCTCGAGCAATCCTTCTGCCTCAGCCTCCCCAAATTCTGGGATTACAGGCATGAGCCACCATGCCTGGCCTCCCTTTTTCTGATTTGTATCACCATTGACCAGCTTTGCCTACTCTAGAACTATATATAAATAGAATCAGGCAGCAGGTGCATTTGTGCCTGGCTTCTTTCCCCTCAACATTATGCCTGTGAGATCCATCCCCATTGGCTGCTATGTACTCTGTACTCGTCCTATGCAGGGCTCCTCTATTCAGATATCTACTGAGAGAACCCTTCCTTGTGAAGATAGAGAAAAGCCCAGGGCTGCAGGCAGAGTTCCGACTGGCTGTTGAGGGCTCTGTGGCTAAGCACAATAATTCAGGACATCTGGACCGTGGTCAGGTGGGTGCTATGTGACCAAGGATCCTTCTGGGAACATGGTTCAGGCCCACAAGCTGAAGATGCTGCAGACCTTGGTTCATTGAAAAAACAAAAATAAAAAAGACAGGCTGAGATATGCTGCCAGAAGGTGTTGCATTGAGCTAAGAGACAAATGGAAGAGGAAGGAATTGTCAGTGGTGGCTATGAGCAGATGGCTATGTTCTTGAAACCCCCAATTTGCTCTGCCAAGTGACCACTCTGATGTAATCTGCCTTTCTGATCACTGCAGTAAGGCAGCTCTGTCCTCTGCTCAGGCCCTAACAGGGAGAAATCTGGAAAGCAGGTGACATCTGCTTAACTGCAGTGGATGTGAGCCCCTCAAGGTCAGCGGCCCGCCTTATATGTCTCTGTGTCCCTGGCACCTATCAGTAAAGTTACTGCCAAATGAAGAAAAAAAAGGAAGAAATAAATGGGCCAATAGTTCCCTATTGGCATTCCTTTGCTCCTTCAAAATAGCCTTGTCCAAGATGACAATCACGGAGAATGACACCTCTTTCTCAGGCTGCCCTGGGGTTTCCACACCCATCAGCACCCAGCTGGTCTGTCCCAGAGCCTAGCATGACCTTGCAGGAGCACAATAAGCCACCACCTGGCAGCTGAAGCCATCCCTTGGTGGCTCGCTCCACACTCTTGTCAGTCCCCACCCAGTCCATTTCCTCCCTGAGCCAGGGGCCCTGCTTTGTTCGACTCTGTGCCTGCAGCCCTAGTGCGGCGCCTGGGCCAGACAAGAGAAACTCAGCGAAGAGTGGGAGCATCAAACTGAAATATTCATGTCCTCTCTGAAATAAAGGGAGTTTTAGGCAAGGGAGAAGAAATGTGCAAAGTAGACTACATTCTGAGATTCCTGAATCTTACATAATCATATGTGTGCAAAAAGAAGTAAATATTACCATTTCAATATCCATGTTCTCTCCCGTACCCCTGCCCCATTAGTACAATGCTGACTCTGTCATTTTGGGTCCTGAGTCTCTTTTTTTGTGCAGAATCATGGTAATAAGTAAGTGGGAAAATGGAAGGGAAGAAAATCTGGCTGGATTTATTTGCATTGAAATAGGCATATACTGGTAGAGGAGAGTAGGAGATATCCAGAAGGTAGAAGGAGAAAGGGCAGCAAGAGGCAGCTAGGGCTGATTTGGGGAGAATTTTTCACAGTTTGGACAGTGAGGAAAGTAACTGGGATGCAGCTGCCATGCCTATGAGGAACTGAGAAAGATAAAGAATGATAAGGACGTTTTGCTATGCATTGTGAATGAACTCCCCCTTGAAGCCAGAATTTCTGCTCAGTTGCTTGGCTGTAGAACTAGAGCTTCTTGCAATGTGCCATGATGCAAGATGGGGCCATGGAGCAGGCTGGTTTTACGTCACGTGCAATGACACACCAGCCAAGTGGTAGGTGCACAGGGCATTGGGGAAGGTGGGAGAGGCAGGGCTGCTTCAAAGGAACTTGGAGAATTCATCTGGGGTCAGCATGGCCCTTTGTAAAACAAGAACTTTTGTGCACTAAATTGAATCTGGGATGGCAAATAACCATTATCCAAAATTCAATTCAGATTAGTGGTGGAATCTTCCCAGGGTGCTGCATTGAGAAGGATTTGAGGTAGGATCCAGGATCCGTAAGAAAAAAAACAGTATGATTCACATAATTAGCAATATGTGTCCTGGATGTCTTAAAGGGAAGAGTAGCCATGGTTGAGGTTCTCAAAGTTTCCTTTCAAATCTTCAGATCTAAGTGTAAGTGTGAGTCCCTGTGAGTCCGTGTGTGTGACAGCCTCCCAGTGGGCGAGATGGCACATCATTACCTATTAAAAGCTCATTCAGTGAGCCCTAGAACATAATATAAACAAATTCTTCTCATTTTAATAGATATTTAGGTAGTGTCTAAGATGTGGCAGGTATGGTGGGAAATATCAGGAAGGAGTGTTCCTACCCTCAATAAGCTCATGGACTTTGCGGCTCTTTCAGAAATGAAAACAAAGTAAAACATAACAAAATATTAGCTAACCCTGATTTCATCACCGATGGGGCAGCTGGTACCTGGGAAAGTGTATCCCAATGGCTCCTCACTTACGGTGGAACAGAACTGAGCTCTGTGGTCACTGCTGCTTTACCTGTGTCTCTTAATCCAGAAACACGTGAACCAAGGGAAAAAAGCCCTCCCTGTTACGTAATTACCTAATACACTCTGGAAGATATTTCCAGGATCTCATTCATAGTCCACTCACTGAGATTTGATGGATTGAAAAATCTTTGTGTCTATTCTTCAACCCACAGCTGATAGAAGCAGCAAGTTTTGAGATCAGAGGTGGGGGAGTGGATAATTTTAGAGGGAGTCCTCTGATTGAAATTAGCAATAAAACTGTCAGAGAGGAAGAGAGAGAGAGCCTGAAAATCACGCAAAACCAGTGAACGTCCAGCCTTAAGGGGTGCTGTCCGCCTCACTCAACTACCTGCCCTCCAGGCACAAGTTGCTTTAGCTACTCCATCAGATTAGCTAACTGGTCCAAGAGGACCAGGGCACAGGGGCAGAGACGTTTCCTGAAGGAATCGGGCAATTGACCTCACTAATCCCAATGAAACAAAATTTAATAGTGACTTTATTTTGGCACTAGACATACCAAAATGTGTGTGTGTGTGTGTGTGTGTGTGTGTGTGTGTGTGTGTGTGTGTTGTGAGAGTAGGTATGTACCTTGAACCTATTAGGTACACTTACATGATGTTCTACTTATAAGGTGTTCTGCTTACTTACGCTATGTCTCTGCTTATGCTACTTACATGATGTTCTGTTCAGTCAATGACCCAGCTCTGAATGGTTTATTCTTGCAGAATAGCTTGGTTTTGATGCTTCTTGGAATTCCACTCTCAACTCCTCAGGGAGGCACAATTTGATGGAGACGAACTGCTAAACTAGGTTTTTAACTCACATTCCCTTTAAGCCTCACAAAAGGAGGCTCACTCCCAAGTGGCACCGGTGCACAGAGGTGGCACCATGTTTGAGTGGGCCTGGAGGGTCTGGAGTGTGCCTGAGAGCATGAGGTGCCCACAGAACAGCTGTCACTTCTCACTGGAGTTTACTGCTGCATATGGAACAAAGACCTGGTGAGGCAGAGCTTCAGATTCTCCAATAAGCTGAAAATAAGAACTTTCTGTGAAATCTCTCAAGTTAAAAAATATTGGCAGCTAATTCAATATTTTGAAAACACTCCATAAACCAAAGAAACTTGTCTGTGGCTTTTCTTGTTTTTTGGTCCAAGGATTCCTCCCATATTTGTCACATCATGTGCAATCTTCTTGGAGGGTTCTATTACCCTGTATATACCAAGAAAACCAACTTACAGCGTGGCCCGGTGATTTTTCAAAGGTGCCAGATCTGGTGGTCAGAGAAACTGAGTTTTGAAACTAGGTCTCAATTCAAAAAGGACTCAGATTTCTCTCACTGTGCTGTTGTACAGTATGTGTATTACTTTAAAATGTATGAGAGTATCTGGAGTTTTGCCACTTGCAACCCATTCTGGCTAAGCTGAGCAAGGGACTGTTCCATCGCAAAAGATCCCTTGAACTGCCATTTCCAGAGGAAAAGTGGCTCCTCAAGATTGCTTTCTCTGCTAAAATTGAGCTGTTGTCTCTCACCAGTGACATCCAGGGGCTGCTCAGTGGAGCTGGGGATGAAGTCCAATCCCTAAATCGTGTTGTTCAGAGTTCCTGTTTTCCTATTGTAAGCAGACATTTATCTTTTTGGAATTTCTATTTAAAAAAATAATAAAAAGAAATACTTTATAATATACAAGTTTCTAGAGACTAACATGGCAAATCTTGTTTTCCTGTTACTCAGCTTAGTAAATAAAGCATCACTAGTTCAGTGAAGCCCTGTGTGCCCCTCTAACCAAATTTTCCATACATATTAATCACATGGAATTTGGTATTTATTTCCACATACGCCTTCATTTTCCTGAGGACCAAAGTCATTGTACTTTTTCAGGTTGTACACACACCTGCACACACTAGCACACCTGTGCAATCATGTTTGTGCACCAGAATATGTGGACCAGAACAGGTGATTCATGTGTCCCTTTTATCCTGTAATGTCAGCCCGTAGGGACAGTAAAGCTGATTGTATTACCCTTGTTTTAAAAAGGGGGAATATGGATTTCACGTGGGGTTAGGGGGTGGGCACAAAGTCACCCAAATGGTGGCAGAGCCAGACTTGTACCCTTGACTTTTCTCCTGCCTTCACGGCATATTTTCTTTCCCACATCTCAGGGCCTTGAATATTATTTGCTAAGTGTTGTTCAGTTATGGACAAGGACGGATGAGTCCAAACAGAAAAGCCTTTCCTCCTCAGATTGAAAATATCAAGCCTCAGTGGAATTTGTTTTTCCAATTTATTTAATGCACTTTTTTTTCCTTTTAACTTCTCTTATTAATTGATAATGTTCTCTGCCCAATCAGTTTCTCTGATTGCTTTTCCCTTTAAAGCTTAGGGCCAGGAACTGGGTCTGTGGTATTAAGTTATGACTTGTTTAGGAAATTGATATTGGCATTTTCTGCATGACTTGCGTTTCTTCAGTGAGTTACTTTGCTCTGATTCTCTGTTAGAAGCACCAACTGTAAAGGAGAAGCAGGCTAATTAAAAACTGGAAGCTGGTAAATTTCACCTTGAGCAGCTAGTATGTGCTTTTGGCAGGAATTGATGCAATTATTGATCAAATAAAATTGTCATCCAAAAGAACAGTTATTATTTTAAGAGAAGGTAGCAAGATATTCACTGTTGATGTAAACCTTTATTCCAAACATAGAGCAATGACCTGCGAAATCCAGGTAGGATTTTATCAAAATAAAGAATTCATATATTTTAAAATCTAAATTCTGTTGTTTTTTTAAAAAAATAAAACAAATTGAGTTTCTAATTTATTGCTGGACTAAAAATCACAGTGCTGGGCCTGCCATAATTACTCATTAAACTGAACTGAATTGAAAAGATGTCAAAACACCATCACCCTTAAGTAGTGTTTAAGGTAGAATAGCCAATTGTAGAGATGTTCCACATATATAGTGTTCCTGGAGTCTCAAAGAAAATATAAGAGTGACTTTTTTTCTCAAAGAAAATCACATTATTTACAAACTGCAGGGGGTTGCGGGGATCAAGTCCTTGCAGGCCTTTATTGCATTGTGGATTTCCCAGCTCAAGAGCCACTCTGTCAGGATGTGCTCAGCCTCAGGTGCCAATTTTCTGTGGAAAGAAAAGCTACAGCAGCACAAATCCTCTCTCGAAGTCAACGCAAACCTCTGAGTGAAACAGCTCCTTCCAAAGCCTTTGTTCTCTGTCAGTCTTCAAGTTACACTTGTCAGTGTGAAGACTCCCTCTGTCAAAAGCCTGCGTTTACTGGGTTGGCAGAAACCTCTGCATGTCCCACCTGCTTGTTCTGAAACTGGAGACCAGGGGGGATGGACAGAATTAGGACCAGTGTCAGAGGCTAAGAGTCAGTGACGGCTTTGTCTCTCTCCAGTCCTTCCTGAGAACTCCCTCACCTAGCCTGCCAACCCCTACCTCTCACCCCTACTACAGGAAAACCAAGCCTGAGACAAAGGCTTGCATGCAGGTTTATTGCAGGAAATAGGATTGGGTGACTGGGTAGAGTAAAACAGGGAAAGAGGAAAAGCCAGTACAAAAGGGCATCCTGGAGCTGGTCACTGGGCAAGTGGAGTTCAGTTTCCCTGGGCTCTTCTGAGAAGCCATGTGGAACAACTCTGTCCAATAGAACTTTCTGCAATGTTGGGAGTGCTCTCTGTGCTGTTCAATATTGTATCTACTAGCTACATGTGGCTAGTAGGTACTTGAAATGTGGCTCCTTTATTACATTAATTTTAATTAATTGAATACTTGTATGTACCCATATGGACCACTGAAACAGACAGCATGTGTATAGACCAGGCTTTCAAGTTGACTGCCAGAAAGGTGGAAGAGGGTATCCATTACCTACTGGCACCAGCTCCTGCTGCTTAAGAGAGTGTTACGTCCTCACACTTCAGGTCGGCCTGCATGGGTGCACTTTGATCCTGCAGACACCCCCCACTGCTGCATTAGAGAAGGAGTTGCCAAGTGGGAGTTCTAGGGTACAGCAGAAGCAGGAGCTGATGGGATACTCCTGTGTAGAGCTGGCAGCAAGAGGTATGGCTAGAACAGTGGTTTTCAAACATGAGCCAGCACTCAGATCTCCCAGAAGTCTTACTGAACACAGATTTCTGATTGCCATTTCTAGGGTTTCTAATTCATTGGGCCTGTGGTGGCCTGAATATTTACATTTCTAACAAGTTCTCTTGATGCCAGTGCTGCTGGTCAAGTGACCACATATCAAGAATTTCTGGTCTGAAATAGAGGGTAGGCCAGAGGATATAAGTTGGAGCTAGAATAATGAATCACCCAGATTTGCCCGGGACTGGAGGGGTTTCCAAGACGTGAGGCTCTTGGTGTCAAAACTGGAATAGTCCTGGACAAACTGTGACAAGTAGATCACTCTAGTTGGAGGGCAAGAGGCATCCTATTACCATGACCTGAGTCTTAGCAGTTTTCGAAATGGACAGTTCAGGCACAGCCCTGCTGGCCTCCAGGGTGTTTGTGACAATGCAGGAGTGTTATAATACCTGTGAAACTTCAGTGTTAGCCTCTAAGATGAGCTACTTCACCAATAGCAGAGGGTCAAGGTGGCCCCTGGAGCAAGACCTTTGACTGTATCCCCAATTTCTGAGCAACTGTGGTCCACAACTGCCATCCAGTAAAGGAAGCAGCCCCTCTGTCCAGGTCCTGATTCAAATGGAGGCCAACCCAATAGCCTGTGGAATAGACCATGGGTCAGAGTTGTGCACTGGGCCTTTTATTCATACCTGGCTGTGGTTTTCTTTCCTTGATAAGTATGGTGTCTTCAAGGAGATCTGGGGAAACTCTTTGAACTATTTCTCCTCTACAAATCAATTAAATATTATTGATTGTCCTTTCTGTTCAGTCCTGTATAGATGTTTGATAGGGAGGGGGCAGATAGGAGGTACATAAGGCTTGCTCCCCACTCCAGTGATGTCTGTGACAAATTAGGGGGAAAGAATGTTTTGATGATGCCTGTTTTCAACTCTCCTGTGGCAGACAGTTGTATATGTACATTCTTTCTCCACCCTGTACTCAGTGTCTGTAGATATGTATGATGTATGTCTGTCTGCCTGCCTCCTCAGCCTTGGAGTATAAGCACCTTGAGGGCAGGAACCATGTTTCTGGTCTCTCTCATTCCTGGCACTCAGCTCAGAATGTGACAGGGAGCTGGCAGTCAGAGCTTTTCCTTGAAGAAAGGAGGAGCCTGTTCTGCTTCACATGCTATGTTATGAGACATATTCTGGGAAGACAGCCCTGGATAGGAGCTGGAGGAGGTAGTGCAGGCAGTGGACCAGAGGGATGCGTGGGCTTTGTAGGAGCAGGAGGTAAGCAGTGATGTTCCAGGACATGAACAGAAGCTCAGAAGGTGGAGAGGTCCTGGAAAGTACAGGTGACAGGCTGAAGTGGGGAATCAAGCTGGTCAGCAGAGGAAAACAGGTTGGCTCAGTCCATGAGCAGATAATGAAGGGCTTTAAGAGTCCAGCTCAGGAGTCAGCATCATGCATCAAAGTAGAATATAATAGTGCCAAAGGTTTCTGAGGATTAGAAACAGTAAGATCTGTCTAGCTTCCTGACTTTTAAAGGAGGTTGTCTGATTTCTTAAGGGATGCCTGAATAACCTGAAAAAATCCAAGCATGAAAATATGAATCAGTAATACAAAGCAGTAAACTATTGATACACACAACATGGATGAATCTCAAAATCATTATGAGTGAAAGAAGCCAAGCAAAAAAAAGAGTGTACATCCCATATGATTTCATTTATATGAAATTCTAGAAAACGCAAACTCATCTCTCAAAAAAGAAAGCAGATCAGTGTTTGGGCATGGAACTACAGGGAAGGATGGGTTGTACAGGGACAGGAGGAAGCATTTGGGGAAAAGAAGAGTTCTTGTTATCTTGATTGTGGTGGTGAATTTCACTGTATATACACTTGCCCAAATTGGTCAAGAATGTATACTTTAAATATGTGCTGTTTCTTCTACTTTAATTATATCTCACTAAAGTTGTAAAATTTTTGTAAAAGGTTGGCCAGTTAATGTAATGAAATACCATAAGAATAGGGAAGTTGAGAAAAGAACATAGTTTGTTTTTCTAAGGAAAATGGAATAATTTGTACATGTCAATTCACATAATCCTCTCAAACAGCCTAGTGATATAGATACTGAATTACCATTTTACAAATTCTGAACCGAGGATCAGAGATAATTCGGTGACTTACCCAGAGTTACACAGCTTCTGAGTGATGGGCAGAGCCAGAATCCTAACAGAGGTCTATTGGAACCCCAAATCATTGTGCCTTTTACTTTGTGTGTCTCAAAAATCAATGCTTTATCTGAAAGCATGCCCCAGTGCTCAGAAGGAGAGAGAGATAAACTGATGAGACAAATAACGCTTCAAAATCTCAGAGCACTGAGTTGCTCATCTTTCAAAATGGGTTTGGGTTAGGAAGGGAATCTACCATATGCTTATCAGGATAATTATAGCTCAAATTTTTAGCTCAACCAACTGATGTCAAAGGATTTCCTTCTTGATAGATGACACACAGGCTTCATTTCTAAAGCAACCTTAGAACAGGAAACAGGGGGTCAGAAATGGGTGTGAGCAACTGACCTTCCAGATGTATACCTATTGTTGTCTTTGAATGTTTGATCATTAACATGTTCTGAATATCATAAATAGAAGTAAATTTATATCATAAATAGAAGTAAAATTTATGAAAGTAAGAAAGTAGGGTGGGAAGAAATAGAATATCATAAATAGAAGTAAAATTTATGAAAGGAAGAAAGTAGGGTGGGAAGAAAAGTGGAAGGAAGGAAGAAAAGACAGGAAGAAGAAAAAAGAAAGACGTGGAGGGAATAAGGGTGTGCTCTGGGTTATATGCTGGAATGAGTACGCTGCACACTCTCCTCCCAGACATTCCTTTCACACCGATGCCCTGGAATCTTCCTAGATATCCAGCTGTTGCAAGAAGATTCTATTGCAATCACTAAACACCGTTTCCCAGATGTTTTAGAAAGAGCCTCCAGCAGTGCTGCCTGAGAAAAAATGCAGCTAATTGAGACACTTTGATTCCCCCAGTATTTTAGCAGAATTCAGATTCCCAAGTCGAAGACATCATTTCTGAGGTTTGTATATTGGCTTGAGGAAATGCTGATCAATTGTTTTGATTTTCCTCCTTCCCCACCACGCCCAGTTAGCATCCCCCTGCTTCCCACTAACACCACTGACTAATTATCTCTTATGATAGTATTATCATTGCTATGGAAGGTCCCATTAACACCTTCTGAGGGATTTACCTGAAAATGACTGTGAGCCAGGCTGGGGAACTAATGAATTAATCTATAAGTGAGAAAATTCACCTGGTTCATAGCAGCCCTGTGGTATTCTCCACAGCCTCCTGAGGGAGCGGGACTCCTTTTACCCATCCTTCATATGCACCTCCCAATCCCCTCTTCTGGGCAGCCTCCCCAGACACTCCTCCCTGATCCCCTGTGCCCTGTTCCTCTTCACCTGGGTCAGGGGCTGCTGCTTCAGTGCTGCACTGATTACCCTGTGTTGGAATCCTCTGGAATCTTCACTGGCTGCTCCTTGAGGATGGTACATGTTATTTACACAACAAAGTAACCCCATTATAGCTAATGTGACTGTTTACTGCATGCTAGGCATGGTTCCAAGGTTTTTACCTGTATCCAATCCTTTTATCTTCAAAATTCTGAGATAAGCTGCATTATTACCCCTATTACATAGACAAGGAAATTGAGGCAGAGGTTCTGTTATTTGTCCGAGGTCGCACAGCTAGAGAGTGGAGGTGCTTGAATTCAAACTCAGCCAGCCTGGATCCAAGCCCAATTTCATGCGGTTTTTTTGTATTTTTTGTTTTGGGGGGATGGGGGAGGAGCTGTATTCCCCATCCTCCCCCAAAATCCACTGAATTGTATTTTTTAAAACTTGAAGTCTTTCTCTTTGGAACCTAGTTAGTCTTTCTTGGAAACTGGTCAAAAACTGAAGTTAGAAGAACAGAAACAGGACTGTAGCCTAATTCCATATCATAATCCCTTCTGTGACACAACATTAACTGGGTCTCTCACCCTTTCATGGCTCCTGATTGCCTCCAGAATCAAGGCCAAACACTTTAACAAACCTGCGCATCCTTGCATTATTAAGACAATGGGAGACTTAATGTTTCTTGAATGAATGAAGAAATGAATGAATGCATGCACGCACAAAAAGGTACATCTGTAGGAGGCCTCAGAGTTCAGTAATTGCTGCTTTTCTAAAATCACATTTCTACCAACTTGATCATGAAACAAAAACATAGCCCTGCCAATAATCTCAGAGATATGTTTCCTAAATATCAGACAAGCTTTAAAAACCGAAGATAAAAGATTTTATAAGGATTCTCATGTATGTTATGTTAAATGATGACAAATTTTCATATTGAGTCAGATGAACTTGTGTTTTCAGATAAGAAACAGGGCTTATGAGGCATGTAAAGAGTCTCAGAAGTCTCTTTGAGCAGCCTACTGGATGCTGAGCAGCCATTTTTAAGGCTTTTAAAAATAGACTTTATGTAAAAGGTAGAGAAATAAGGATCAAAATTCCCTTTAGCGCTCTGATTTTGCTAATAGGCATCAGAAAAGATTGCCATTATCTTTCTGCATTTTTAAGATGATGGATTCTGGAGTTATCTCAGAACACCCATTTTGATGACGCCTTTGAGCCTGGTTTCGAATGTGATTGAGTTCATCTCACAGTCTGTTTAGTGAATAGTTTCCCTGAGTCAGGCACAGCACTGAGCCCTGGGGTGAAAGGCAGAGGGACTGGAAATAAAGGGAGTTTAAAAGGTGACAAAAAGGACAGAGCTCTGCCTCCAGGGGAGCTTCCCATCCACTGGGGCATAAATACAGCAGGAGGAGGCCACAATGTGCTCAAGCATTAGGAAGGGGGGTTCATTGATGTGGACTCTTGAAGACCAATTCATGCCTTTTACATAGGGTGCCTTTTGAGGTGGGATTGACGGACAGGAGGAGAGATTTCTACAAATGAGGAAAAGGAGGAGGTAAGGAAAAAGAGAACGTCCTCATGTCTTCTGAGAAGTTCAGTCCATGGAGCGAATCACACACAAATGCACCAATCATAATACACCCAACAGGTGACCGATAAGGAAAGGCTTTTCCCTGGTTGCGATCCTCGATCCTCGAGAGTCCTGGTTGCAATCCTCGAGTCCAGGTTGACCAATGTTGGAGCATAGCATGGATAACTCAATGTATAAGCATAAGTATCATGAGCCACACTTCCTCCTTGGTCCTCAAGCCACCTTTAGCTGCTACTTCTCTATCTGATGACCTGACCCCACGCTTTGTGAAAATGGATGCTACCAGATAACAGCTCCTCATGCCTTTCAGGGCTAATTTTTCACCTGATCTGCAGTGATGCCCTCATTTCACATGGCTCTCTCCCAGATCATTTCCATCAGCACACAAACAGGGCCAACTACCTGATATTAAAAACAACAAATTTAAATCCCTCTCTTTCTTCACATCACCTTCAGCTGTATCCCAACATCCCTACCATCCTTCTCAGCAAAACATTACTCATCTTGAACTCCAGAGTATTTTTTTCTTTAAAAGGGGGCTAATATTAGTTGTTTCATGGGGTTATCAAAAAGTGGACATGGATCCATGAATTCATGTAATGCATATGAAAGGGCCTGGCCCAAGATGAGCTTTCACTGTATGTTAGTGTTTATTACTCTCCAATGCCTTGTGTACTCATGGCCCCACCTCCTCACTTTATTACTCTCTCTCCCCCTCCAGGTTGTCCTCCCTTCCTAATGTGTATCTGAAGTTGCCTTTGTCAAGGTCACCAGTAAATGAGGAGATTGTAAATCAGATAAGTGCTTCCCCACCCACTCCCTGCTGGACCCCTCCCATCACTCAGCAATGCGGACTGCCCCTCCCCTTTGAAAGACCTTTCTCTCCTGCATTGTGTGATTCCATTGTCACTGGAACTTCCTTCTCAGTTGACTTTGCTGCCTCCTCTTCTTCCACCAGACAGCCAAATAATGAAGTCTTTTATTCATTGTTTCTACCCTTTTCTCCAAAATTATCCTCTGGCCCATCCATATGCTGGCAACGTCCCCCATCCCCCACACGAAACCTCTTATGAACTCGAGTCTTGCGTATTCCACATCTGCTTGGCATCTCCACCTCACTATCTCAAGCACCTTAATCCGATGCCAAAAGGAGAAATTTGCCACCTCCTCACACCTCAAATGATTGTCCGGCAGTCATCTCTAAAAAGATAAGCTTCCAAGCACTCAAACTCAGAATAGGCCTTGATTCCTCTCTGCCCATTCACACCACACAAGTCTCACCAGCTGCAGCTTAAAAACCTGTCTCAAATGGGTGTGTCCTCTCCATCTCCATCCCACCTGGAAGACCACATGAGCTTCCTGACTGGTCTGCCTACTCCACCTCACCTTCCTCAATGTATTCTCCACTTAAAGCTGGAGGATCTTTTTAAAGCAGAATCTAGATCATCTTTCTCTCCTCTTTAATTCAATTTAAATATTTCTCAATGTCTTTACAGTAAAAACAATGCCTCCCTCCATGGCCTATAAAGCCCCCATGCCCTGTCTAAAACACGCCTCCCAAGTACTCCTCTTGCCACCCCTTTCCTTGCTCAGGACACCCAGACCCTCTGTCCTCTCTCCATTCCTCCAACAGGCTGGATCCTTGCACATGCTGCTTCTCCTCCTGGGAGCTGTTGCCTCATTCTTCCCATGGCTGTCAGCCGCTTCCTTCCTGTTACGAATATCCTGCCCAAAATATCTCCTCCTCAATTAGGCTTTCTCTGATTCACCCAGTTAACTACGTCGGCAATATTTTTTTTTTGTCCTATCTTCCCTACTGAAATAAGCCCCTCAATGTGCAGGAACATTATGTGCCTTGAACACTACTGTGTCCTGAGTACCTCACATAGTGATGGACTCATTCCTCAGCAAATCTTTGTCAAAGAATAAACAAATTGATACCCTTACCCATAAGCTGCAACATTAATCTCTAGTTACCCCAGCATTTCAGAGTGCTTGTTAGAACTACTGCATAGGGAAGACAATCATGCAAGTTGTACAGTCAGAAGACTTGGCTATAAATTTACCTTGCAAGCTTTATTAGTCAAGTGACATTAAGCAAGTTACTTAACCTCTCTCAGGCTCAATTTTATCATTTGCCAAATGAGGGTGAGCGTAGCAAGATAGCCCTCACAGGGCTGCTAGGAGAACTACACGAGGTAATGTGTGTGACTGTGCTTTAAAAATCACAAGGAACTTTCCAAATAGTTGATGACTGAAGAAGCCATAGTTTTCCACTTTGGAAGACTGCAGGAGGGCTTAGTCATTTATAAAGACAATGAGACTGAGTCTCTGGTTGGTGGTTGGTGTGGAGTCACCCTGGCCTGCTGTCCAGGCAGTTAGTAAACTGTCCCCATGGACTTAGAGTAGACGTGAGTTAAACAGCATTAGAACTGAGAACCAGAGTGGCACATTGATGGAGAGGCCTAGCAAAGAGAACTGGAATCAAGCTTGATTTGTCCCTTCTCATTAATAACAGCATTCCCAGCACATTTGTACAAGCTGAATCTTCAGGGCCATCACATAATTAGGGATTCTTGGGAGGAGCGGGCTTGGAAGAGGTATTGAAGGTGGTTCATTGGGTTGATAAGCAGGTGAACTCTTAGTGCAGACTGAGAGATACAGAGTGATGGAGGGAGGGGGAGAGCAGTCAGTGGGCAGCACGGAGTGGGGATGGCACTTTCCTTAGTAGGCCTACCTTGAGCATGCTCTGGTCATTTCTACTTCCTCTCCAGGTAAGAGCATTGTCTTCACAGCTACAGAGCTCTTCCTCTTCCTCATGGGTAGGCCATGGACAAGCTAGTCAGTGGCAGGGGTCTGTCTTCCTCATACACCTATCACAAAGCTTAACATTGGATATGTCAGAGAAAAGGCACTTGAACTGAGCTGAGCTGAATGTCCCATGGTGATGATGGCCTGAGTGAGCGGTGGAAAGGATGAAATTAAGAGATATTTAGGCAGGAGAGTCCCTAGAGCTTTGATAATGGAGTAGATGAGGAAAAGGATGAGTTGAGAGAGTCCCAAGAATGTTATTCTGAGAGATGAAGATGTTGATACCATTTACTAAGTGAGAGGAACCTCAGGAGGAGTGATTCTGAGGCACGCTGACAATTTGATTCTGGGCTTGCCGGGTCCAAGCATTGATGGGCACCTCTGACGTCTTGAGCCGGCCCCTGATTGGCTCTTTCTGCCTGAGAGCCAAATTCTCCCTCTCCTTTGTCTACACTATATTCCCTCTATTCCATCTATAGATACCTTTCCTCAATTTTGTGAAGGCTCTAGAGTTTTCAGAACCAAAGACTAAGATGCAAACCATGGGAAGAGTATAATACTAAAATGAAACCCACATTTACTCTGTACCCCATGGAAAGCACTGACTCTGGGGACTCATTTATTCATCTTCCAAAGGGGCAATTAGACTGAGGGATCTCTAAGATACCCTTTAACATATGAATCTTGGGTTATAGCATGTTGTAGCAAATAGAGCATGGTTTCTGTGAAATGGAAAGTCTTGATTTGTTCTTTGACTGTGATGTGACTGTGAAGTTACCTAGCTTCTCAGAGTCCCAGCTTGTCAGGCTGGCAAGTAGGGGAAATAATCTAACCTAATAGGGTAATTACAAAGTTTAGAAATGGCAATAGTCACAATGGGCTAAACTGTTAATCTCAGTGGATTAAAACACAAAGGTTTATTTCTCCATGAATTAAAATAGCAAAGGTTTATTTCTTACTCATGCTACATGCCTACACTGAGTTTTGCTCCAAGTCTTTTTCACTGGAGGCCCCAGGCAGATGTCACCTTCAGCATTAAGAACATCACTGATCAACATCATCATGAAAGGTGACAAACTGCTGTCCAGCTCTTAAAGGCTTCTGCTCGTATTTCATTGGACAAAGCAAGTGATATGGTCTCCTCAATGTTATTTTTTTTTGTTAGCCAGTTGGGAAACAAACTTCATGAGCCTAGAAAACCAATTTCCCTCCCTACCCACAATGTATGAGTGTATCAAACCCCTGCCATCTATGAACACTCATTTTCTTTCTCTTCCCCTCTCTCCTTCTGTCTTAGCCAACTGAGGCTGCTATAACAAAGTATCATAGACTGGGTGACTTATACACAACAGAAATTCATTTTTCACAGCTCTGGAGGCTGGAAGTCCAAGGTCAGAGTGTCAGCATGTTTGGGTCCTGATGATGGCACTCTTCCGTGTTGCAAACTGCTGACTTCTTGTATTCGTTCATGGGCAAAGAGGGTGGTAGAGCCCACTTGGCTCTCTTCTAAAAGGGCACAAATTCCATGGTTTTATCCTTATGACCTAATTACGTCCCAAAGGCCCCACCTCCTAAATGCTGTCACTTTGGGGGTTACAGTCTCAACATACACATTTAGGGTATTGGGGGACACAAACATTCAGTCCATAATACCTTCCTTCCCGCTCTAAAATTTTCTAGAAATTCTTGGTTTTATACAAGTTGTTTTGCCAATTTTCTAGGAAAAAGCAATACCTTGTTTGTAATGTTCATTTTATTAGAAGTGGGTATGATCATATGACCATATTTTCATATGTTTATTGGCTAGTCATATTTTTCCTATAACATATATTTTCTTTGCCCATTTATTTGTGGAAATACTGAACTTTTCCTTATGGCTTTGAAATCAGCTTGTATAGTCGGTATTTTAGGATTTTAGCCATCATCTAAACTATTTCCTCTAGTTTTAAAATTTATCTTTCAGCCTGTTTATCATAGGTTTTCCTTTACAGAAAGGCTTCAGCCTTTCTTACCTCAAAATTATAAAAATATTTGTCCACATTTTTGTTCAGTATTTATGTACTTGTGTTATTTACGTATAAATTTTTGATCCATCTGAAATTTATTTTGGTTTAAAGTTATATAAAGTTCCAGCTTTATTTTTTTCTCTGAAGTGTTATATAACTGCCCCCAAGGCTTTTTTTAATTTGTAAAGTATGATGCCATTTTTTAAAAATATACAAATATGTAAAACAACATACAACACTTAGAGATAAGTATAAATGTAAGTATAAAGAAATGCTCAGAAATAATGGCCAAACTCAGAATGGCCATTGCCTTTGGAGGTGCTGGAGAAGGAGAAGTCATATGATCAGAAATGAGGGACAAAGGAATCCTCAAATGTATCAATAAAGTATTTCTTAAGTTTGCCGGAGGGCTCATAAGCTCCTTACGTTAGTCTTTAGAGCCTTTTTTATGCCTGTAATATTTTAAATTCCAGTTTTAAGCAGCTAAAAGACCTTTGAGAAATAACTGAGGATACCCAAGAATTGAGGCTATTTTAACTGAACGGTTATAATAAACCAATTCTTACATGTTTAATTAGCCCTCTCAAAGCCTCTCCTGCTCTGATGCACAATGTGGTCTTTATATCTGGATTTATTTATGAACTCCTCATGCTGTTCTCTTGACCAGTGTATCTTTTCTTGAATCCACCACTCACAGCTTCATAGCTTTAACTATCTTAGAATCTAGAACAGGGAACCACCTTCCTCGTTCCTTGCTCTTTCTGTTTTGAAGTTGTCTGGAAGTCCTCAGATATTTATTCTTGAAGATGATCTTTAGAAACACTATGTCAATTATCTGAAAACCATCCTGTTGGAAAGTTAATCAGAGATGTGCTATGTAGATCTAAAATGTTGATAGATACTGGTAAATGGCCCTCTGGGAAATTTGAAGTAATTTGTATTCTCAAAATTTCCTCACACTTCTGCTCACGTCAGACATTATCACACCTTACCTGTATTGCCCTAACAGGAAATGGTATTTCTTTGATTACTAGTAAGGCAGAGCCACTTTTCAAACAGTCTCAGCTTACTTGTTATATTATTCGTGGATTGCTTAATTCACATTCTCTCCTATTTTAATTGGAATGCTCATCATTTTCTTACTAATTTGTAAGAATTCTTTATGAATTGATGATTCCACCTCTTTGTTCATCATATACAATGCAAGTATTTTTTAAGTGTATGTGCTAAGTTACTTTTTCTGTAGAGGTTTTTAAGGTTTCTGGCTCCACCCATCTGTCCCTTTAGGGCTGTGTTTTACTATTTCTAATCATAGCAAAGGTTATACTGTCACATTCGTTTTTCTGTTAGTTCCTCATAACCTCCCTGTTAGGTAGAGAGGAAAGGAGGAACACATTAATTTACAGGTTGAGAACCTGAGGTCCAGGAGGAGGAACAAGCGTGAGCTGGGGTTAAGCAGGAGCAGCCAGGCCTACCCTGCAGGCAGCCTCCACACCTCTGCCAGGTGGATGGTCGGACAGGGGGATCACTGAACTTCAGCAGCTATTCCACAGTGTTCCCAGCTTCCTTCAGGTAAAATTCACACCCTCCAGCTCCTCCACTGTGGGAGCTCTTTGGGCATTACTCAGAATAATTAACTTCTGGCTACCTTTTTGCTTAAAAAACATTTGGACTCCATTTGCTGTGTTTGTTTGCCAAGTATTTTAAGCCAGTTTGGTGTTTATTCAGTCGGTCTCCATCCTTGAACCACTCTCCATATCAACTCTGAGAATCAGTTTTGCACAGAAATCACACAGCCACTCTGGGTGTTGGAGGACTTAGAATCTCATGCCCACTGCTTGAGAATGGGGGCAACAGACTTTTGATGCCAAAAATGATCATCTTTGGCACCAAATTATAAAACTAATAATAACAATTATTAATATGAATGCCTTTGTGACTACATCTTCCTTTTCACAAAATTTCCAGCCAACACGTTTACTTGATTCTCACAATGAGCTGGTGAAGTAGTCACTACAGTCAGCAGGAATTGGCAGATGTTTTTTCTGAAAAGGGCCAGATCAACATTTTGAACTTGGTAGGCCAAGAGGTAAAATTGAGTAACCAGTCTCCTGAAATGCTAGAGTCCTTTTCTAAATTTGGAATTAAAAATGTAAAAGTCATTCTTAGCTCACAGGCCAGATACAAATGGGTAAAGGGCTGGATTCAGCCTGTGGGCTGCATGTGGTCTGCTGACCCTCAACATACAGCATTGTGACAAGTTAACAAAGCAGGAAATTTAGGCTCACAGAAGCTATATGACTCTACATAAATTATATTTTCCTTAGCCTGTGTGGGCAATATGTGGGCTTCCAACTTCCATCATGATGGCTCAACCTAATACAGGTGCTTCTCAACTTACCTTGGGATTTTATTCTCATAAACCCATTGAAAGTAGAAAAGGCATTTTACACTTACAATATTGTCATCTGATGTAACCCCATCATAAGTTGAATGTACTAAGTGTGTACTGCTTTTGTACAATTGTCAAGTCAAAAAATTGCTAGGCAAGGTATCATAAGTTAGGGATTGTAACTTATTCAAATCAACAATTTACTAAGCTTGGCTATGTGCTAGGCATTGTACTCTACAGGTGGGATATTGTCAAGAAAACAACAATAGTGATTTTAAGCTCTGGCTCTGATTTAGACAGGCTTGCTCACAATTTCTGACTACATAAAAGCTGTGTGATTTTGGCCAAATCACTTAATATCTGCTAAGTTTCAGTTTCCTTATCTGTAAAATGGGCCTAATGTAGTTTATTTATAAAATACATGTAATAGTTCATTGGACTATTGTAAATATTTAAGGCCTTAATCTATGTAAAGTCCTTAAAACACATCTAGGATATACTGTCCATTAGACCAGAAGGAAATAACCATAGTAATGATAACAATAATCATAATTTATGTTGGCCTATAGACTTTGAAAGTGCTCACTGTCTAGAGAAAAAGATAAGTGCTGAAACATATAGCTGCAGTAATCTATGATAAAAATGTTGAGGACACGAGGGAAGCTGCCTGTAGGATGTCTGGCAGCATGAGCAGGGTTTGTCCCCCAAGAACATTGGGGAAGCTGAAGCCCAGGAGGGGAAGTAATTTGCCCAGGATCACACAATAAGACTCATTCAATTGTTCATTCATTCATAAAGCAAAGCCTTTATTTGTCATACAAAGGGCAATAAACTTCCTCAAAAAGCCCATTGCCCAGTGGGGCAGCAATTGTGGATGCAGTGGGGGTGATTAACCTACAAGGAATGAGAATATAATGCATGGTGTAAAAAGAAATGCAAATAAACTACAAAACTGAAGTGAAGAGGCAGGAGGGTAGAAACCCACCTGGACAGAATGGGGTGAGGAGGTATTAGAGTTGGACCAAAGGATGAGAAGGATTTGAAGAGGCAAGGAAGGCCCTTCAACTTGAATAAAGCAAGGGGACTTGGGAATCTGAGATCTGGGAATGGGCTGCAGCTGCAAATGAAGAGACTCTGAACAGTGCCTCACCCAGTGGTGGACCTGTAGGGAGCACAGTCCCTGACCCTCTTCCCCCTGTACCTTGGCCACTATGCCTCACTGTCACCTGGGCTCTCCAGTGCTCACTTTCCCCCTCCACTTGACTAAGTGCTCCTGGCTCCTAACAGACCAGTGTCAAGTGCTCCTTCCTGAAGGAAGCCCTTCCAAACTACTCCCCTACACAACTTTCAGTTATTATAGTATGTGGCCCAAAAGAATAGGAACAGGCCCTGTCTTGGTAGGGGGGGTGCTGTAACCCTGGACAGCCATTCACTCATCAGATCTCAATTTGAGTGATTATGTGGGCACCCCTGGTTCCCAGCCCTTGTCCCTAACCAAACCTATATCCTTAGCCAAAAAGAGATATTTTAAGGTTCATTTATAATTGAAACTACGTTATATATCGTCAGTTCTGTTCAATTTAGTAAACCAGTGTTCTTAATTATATGCATATGCTGTATGTATGTATCGACATGCAGAGTCACAGAGAGAAGTTCATATTTAAATCCAATTGTAATGTTGCATTTGTGTTAACTGCAGTTCTTGCTCATCAGGGTAGTGGCAGAGCCTTCAGCCAGGTGTAGAGGAGTGTGTATCTGTCCTCATTCTGTCTAGAAGCCCTTCATTGTCTTCTCTTCCTGTGTCTTTGTGTTGGTCACTGACTTTTGCCTATTGACTTACGTTCCACTTTGCTCTGCATCATGAAGGATGCTGCTTGTATAGGATTGAAAAGTGATTTTCAGAGACATCTTAGCCTCCATAGAACATTGCCTGAAGTTCATAATAAATATGGTTTCTTTGTTAGCTATATTCCATCACACTAGCAAGTTTCTTCCTAATTTAGTTTGCACGGGCATGTACACTTCTAGAACTTGGTGTGAGTTACCCAGACTTGCATGTTGGCGCTCTCAGTGAAGATTTTCTTTTTCCTCTTCTGTAATACTAGTGTTTTTATTGAGTGGTTGGGAGAATGCCACGTGTGATGATGGTTTTGTGTACAGTCTTGCCTTTTGATGAAAAGAATAACTTCCGAATTGTGAACAAGCTGAAATGTTTCCTCTCGTTGCTCAGAAGCTACAGCTCTTGGTTCCCTCACTGGGAGCTATGGCCCAGAATGCAGTCTATCTCCCAATCTCCACCTGTATGGGATTTGCTATTTAATTATCTCTGGGGATAGAATGCCAAAATCTGCAGTTTGATAAACAACTCAAGGGATTTTTAAGCATGATAATGTATAAGAATCAAGTTCTTGATGCAGGGCTGGGCAGAGATTAGGCCCTCAGTGAATAACTATGATTGGGAATTTTTCAAGCCTTGCTGGTTCTTTGATGCTGATTAATTCCCTTCAACCAAAATTCCTACAGGGCCTGCCTCCCACCTGTCTTGCTTCCTTCCTTCCTTGCCTTCTTCCTTCCTTCAGCATGTATTAAATTCTTTTTGGATTCCAAGCCCTCTCTTTGGCATTGAGAATTCAGGAATGAAAACCACCCATCCTGGCCTCAGAGAGTTGGCATTGGGAAATACAGACAAGAAAAATTTATGAGTTCATTACTGGGTAGTCGGTGCTATTACAGAGGCCAGCACAGGGTTCATGTGGGGTCAGGGGCTCTGAGGCAGGTTCCCAGAGGTATTTTGAGCGTGGATCTGAAGCTAGGAGCTAGGTGGGCCCATGAAAAGCTGATGGATGTCCTATAACAGTGGCGTTCATACTCTTTAATCTCAGGATACCTTTACATTCTTAAAAATTATTACTGAGGGCCACAAAGAACTTAGTTATAGTAGATTTGGATTAGTCAGGGTTCTCCAAAGAAGCAGCACCAGCAGGAGATATATATGCATACAGGAAGAGATTTACTGTGGAGAACTGGCTTACACAATTATGGAAGCTGAGAAGTCCTGTTATATACTGCCTGCAAGCTGGAGACCCAGAAAAACCAGTGATACAATTGCATTCCAAGTCCAAAGACCTGCAAACCAGAGGTGCTGATGGTGTAAATCTCAGTCCAAAGGCAGGAGAAGACCTATGTCCCAGCTCTAGCAGGAAGGCAGGAAACAAAATGGTGATTTCCTCTTTTCTCTGCCTTTTGCTCTATTCAGGCCCTCAAAAGATTGAATGATGCCCATCCACACTGGGGAGGACAGTCTACTTTAGTGAGTTCACTAATGCTATCCAGAAACATCCCACAGATATACCCAGAAATAATGTTTAGTCTGGGCACCCCTTGGCCCAGTCAGCTTGACACGTATAATTAACCATCACAATGTTATAGCTATCAATACTTAATCTTACCAGAAGTTAAAGCTGATATTTTAAAAATTTTACTTAACGTATTTTTTAAATTAATAACAAATCTATTACATGTTAACATAAATCACATCTTTTATGAAAATTAACTATATTTTCTAAAGGTGAATCCAGTGAGAAGAATGACCTTACTTTACATGATTGCAAATCTCTTTAGCATCTACCTTCATAGAAGACAGCAGGATTCTTATTTGTGCTTTTACATTTGCTCTGTTACAAGATTATATCTCATGTAGCTTTTATAAAACTTCACTATCCATCAATGAGAAAAAAGTAAAAACAGGAAATAACATCTTCCTGTAATTTTAAAAATTGTTTTGACTTCATGGATTCTTGCCCCAAAAGGGTCACAGACCCCAGGATTCCCTAGACTATACTTTGAGAATTCCTACTTTAGAGAAAAGAAGTTCAATGACTTACAGTTGGCTACCTTTCCAGACTTTGGACTTCTGTTGTACAGGCAGGGAGACCAGGTGCTCCTCCTGGAGGCTGTGAGTCTGTCAAGCAGCAACTGCCCATCCCTACCTCCTGCCCAGCTAGCTACATGTCAAGCAAATGGGAAATATGTCACAGTGATCTCAGGACAGAGGTAGAATTTCTTCAAACCATTACAGTATGTTTTTGGTAAAGAGTCTTTGCTATTAGGCTACACAGAAGGGTACAAAAACCTCAGGCCTCTCTTTAAAGCAAATATGTTTTTAAGAAGGCAGATATAAAAATACTCTGTGCACTGATTGGACTTTGGTTTTTGTTATGAACCTGGCTTCTGTTATGTTATATAGAACAACATTGACATCTAGTTGATTAAAAAGCCACTAGACCCGCCTCTTAATATTTGGAACACTATGATCATTTGAGGTTTGGTTGGGTTTTGCTAGTTTTTGTTTGTTGTTGTTGTTGTTGTTCCATTTAAAAAACAAAAAGAATCCTAGAACCAGAACTGTGACTTTATCATTGCAAGGCCAGGTGAGCTGTCAAACGGGCTCTAACGTTAGAGACCACTTGTTAACTGTGCTGATATACAGGGATCATATTTATGAACTACGTAATTGAATAAAGATGGGTTTATGGGCAGAAAAAATGAATGAGAGAGAAAATGGTGAATACCTCTGTGTTCATTTGGCTCCCTTGGGATTGGGCTTGTTTTCTGCTTCCTTGCTATTAATGAAAAGAAATCCAATTTGTTCTACATGGTGAGATTTGTAATTTAGATGCTTATTAATTCTAGGTTTGCGTAGGAGCTCTTTGAAAAATATGATCTTCAAAGCATTTACTCTCAAAGGCCGGAAAACCTTGGCTTGAAAACAAGCCAAACATGTACGGCTAAAATGTTTTCTGTGTTTAACACAGGTTTATTGAGTACCTGCCATGCGCGAAACCCTGATCTAAGGTTGGAATGGTTGGGAGTGTGGAAAAGATGCCTCCACAATGGCCTATTGCCCAGCTGGGGGAGTGAGGCAAGTGTGTAGAACAAACAGAAGAATGCTCCACTTTGCTAGGCCAGGTGGGAGGGGGTGGGGACAGGGAAGGGTGGCTTGTGGGAAAGGATGATGTAAGCCCCATGTGGAGCCAGGTTGGCTCAGATTTCCAAATGAAGACTGGCATTCTGGTGTGTAATCTAAAAGTGTGTCAGCCCCAGAGATGGGGCAGGACCATGATTCCTCAGCCATTGTTGACTTCTCTGTCTCCGTCCAGCCCTGCGATGCATACAGCATAGTAGGCAAGAGCAAGATCAAGGTCCCTGCCCTTGAAGAGTATACAATCTTGTTGGGGGATGCATATGAATACAGGGGAAATGATGACACGAAAACCTAAGGCATTCTTGGATGAATTCAGATCTCAGGTAGGCAGTTTAGGTTCTAACTGTTTACAAGAAGAAACAAGAGCATGAACATCTTTGAGTTCAGCCATTTTAGTCATTCAGCAGATACTTCTGAAGTGCTGATTTTGTACCAAGCATACCACAAGGCTTGAGGAACCAGAAGAGGGCAAGATGTGGTCTCTCCCATTCGGGCACATGCATTTTCTTTTTCTCCTGTGTGCCTGGCACAGTGCTGGAGTGCACAGTAGGTGCTCAATTAGCACTTCTTTGACTTGAATCCAATGGAAAGGTCAGACTCAAGTCCCAGCTCTGCATCTGCCCAACCTTGTGATCCTTGACGAGTCATTTAGCTTCTCTCACAGTTTACTTGTAGAAGAGAAATAATATCAAAATTATCATTCCAGTTTTTTTTTCCAAGCATAATTACAATAATGTCCCTCAAACATAGAGGTCTCTACAGTTTACAAAATTATTTTACTTCCAAAATTTAAAATATATCCAACTGAAAGTCACTTGGGGAAAGGAGATGATGTTGGCTTCTAGAGATGTCTATAAAGCATTCCAGGCAAATTTGTGCCTGAAGGGACCATTTGGTTTCCCAACTTGACCCTCAGTTACTGTGACCTGGCTCTAGTAACAGGGGCTCTGGAGGATGTAGGCAGTGCTCCTGTATCCCAAAAGGCAGCAGCTCACTCTGGCCAGATGCATGAGGAGACCAGCCATTACCAAGAATCTCTCTCTGGACTTCCATGGGGTCAATATTCCCAGGGGGGGGCCGGCAGCTTTGGCAGTTTAAAAACCTAGGACTTTGGGGAAAATGAAGTCCACAGCAATGCCACTTCTCTGATTTTAAGCAAGTTACTTCTTTCTGTGAGTCTCCTTTCCTCTGTCTTTGAAATGGCAACCAGAAAACGTACTCACTTAGGTGGTAGTATGGATTAAATGAGACAATATATGTAATACTCAGAAAAGGCTACGTGTGAGCTATGTGGATATCTCTGAAACTCACAGTGGGAAGATGAAATAGCTCCTGGCTATAACTACATGAAACTTCATTTCTTTGAATTTTCCGACAACTGTGGCTAACCTAAAAGTCCTTCATGTTTCTTTTTCCATCACTGATAATCTAAAATGCTGGGTTCAGTTCCAAGTGAAGTCTTTTGCTGATGGTGAAGCTCTAAGTCCTTGCATCTTAGTAAGTTTGGACAGCCATAACAAAATACAACAGACTGGGTGGTTTAAACAATAGGAATTTATTTCTCACAGTTCTAGCCACTGGGAAGCCCAACATCAAGATGCCAACGGATTCAGTTCCTGGTGAGGGCTCTCTTCCTGGTTTGCAGATGGCCGTCTTCTTATTGGATGTTCGTATCAGCAGAGAAAGCAAGCTCTGATCTATTCTCCTCCTCTTATAAGGACGTTAATCCCATCACAACCACCCCCACCTTCATGATCTCATCTAAGCCTAACTAACTACCAAGGACCCCCCTTCCAAATACCATCATATCGGGAACTAGGGCTTCCACATATGAATACAGGGGACATAAGCCTTTAATCCTTAACACCCTGTTTGGATTTTGAACATGACTCTCCAGGGGTGTGGTGGGATGGAGATGGGGAGGAGGCATCTTTTCTCATTGAATCAGTGCAAGGAGTTAGAGGTGTGTAGGGGAAAGCAAGTTGGCTTTGGGTCCAGCCTGATTTGAGTTCCTACCACACCCTACACTTTACTAGATGTGTCATCTTGGGCAAATGCTTAAACTCTCTTTTCCTCAGGTAGGAAATTATTTTTTACTTACCTATTGTTGTAAGTCCAAAGTAAAATAACCTACAGCAATTGTCCAATGCCCTGAATGTTATGTTAGAGGTGAGCTATGCATCATATTTTGCTTCTCTCTGGAGGACATAGGTGTCAGACACACACACACGCACACACACACACACACACACACACTCTCTCTCTCTCTCTCTCTCTCTCTTCTCTCTCTCTCTTCTCGTAATACTGTCTCCCCTTCCTCTTGTTCCCACTGTAGTACTAATCACTGGGTAGCCTCTACTCTCTGCTGAGGACCCTGTACATGGATTCAAGCTGTCACCACACAAGACAGGGTCAGAAAGGGCTTCATTTGTATGATATACAAAAATAGCCTGTTCATGCTGTTTCTAACAAGGAACTAAATTAGAAATTACATCTCTTAATACTTTCAGAAACTGAAGACAGGTCCCTTTAAACTCCATTCCCACTAGATAATGTCTTCTAAACACCTTAAGTTGCTGTGTATATAGTGTGGTGGGGGTGAAGACATTTCAAATCTCTAACCTCCAAAAGGAAAGCAGACTCTTCTGTTCCCTTTACATTACCCCAGCAAGGTCACATGCTGAGAGGAAGCACATGGTGAGAGGAAGCAGAACATGCTCAGGCAGAAACCAGAAGCTCACCAGGGCCTCTGATACCAAGAAAAATCCAGGGGATGCCTTGGTGAACTCACCTTTCCATCCTGGACAGCCACAGTCCTTACCTTCCAGGACAGACTGACACATTTACAGGACAAAGAAAACTTAAGAGGCCCTTAACAGAGCACTGTGCAACCATGGAAATTTACTCTTGAAAAATATTTTAAGAAAACAAAATACTCCCAATATTTTGTTAAGTTAAAAAAAAAAAGTGAGGCATGGGATTGTATATACAGTCTGATCATGAATATGGGTTTTTTTTTCAGCATGCACAAAACGAAGCCTGGCAGTTGTAATTCCTCCCCACAGCATCATAATGATAGATAACTTTTTAATTATTTCATTATACTTACCTCTCTTTCCAAGTATTTTTGCAGTGAACATGTGTTACTTTTATAATCAGTCAAGGAATGGCATTTTGAAATCTCTGTCTCTTTAAGAACAGACTATGGATACTATAGTCATCCCCACCACCAGTCAGTTGCTCACATTGTGCCCCCTACACCCTCTTAGGTATGTATCTTCCTTTCTACACATATCCAGATCCTATACATTCTTCGGTGTCCAGTGTCTTCCAGGTTGCCCTTGCCAAATATACTCACAGTGCACAGTCTGTGTACCCCCTTTGTTCCCACAGGGCTTCCACTGTATTAAACAAAGTGCCTGGGAGTTCTGTGCACACCATGCAGTCATCAATAGGCTGCCACCCAGTGAATCACATGCCATGAAGAATCTCTCCTTATTGTTTCCTTTAGTTATAAACACCCACAATTACCTCCTTCATTAGAAGATGTGATTCCTCCCCCACAGCATCATAATTCTAGGAGGACAGCAGTATGTTTAGAAAAAAACTCAGGTTTTATGGCCAGCTGATCCTAGCTACACTACATTGTGGTCTTGGGTAAGTTATTAAAACTCTCAGGGCCAGGTTGAACCTCTGTAAAGTGTAAGTCAAAGGCAGACTGATCTCCTGATCTGTGGGACTTGAGAATTAGAGGAAATGAATGTAGTCAGAACAAGGCCTGCCACCAAGTAGCTGCTTCACAGCCTTGTTCTTTTTCCTACTCTTCATGGACTTAAAGAGCTAGTGTTGCCTGGTTCATGCTGTGTGTTCCAACACAGGATCCTATTACTGTTTTGAGTCTCTGATCTCAGCACCCACATCATGTGGCTTTTCCAGAAAATTTATGACTCTGTCACTGAAGTGGTTTTCTACTTGCTCAAGGCAGTTTGTTTCATCCCTATCAGAGTTCTGGTGTTCTGGGATCCATTTTTGTCCTTTTTTTAAATTCTTTTTATTTTTTCTCTTCTCTATTATTTCTACATGAGTGGCATGGTTTCACTGTGTCCCCACCAAAATCTCATCTTGAATTCTCACATGTTTGGAGGGGGGGATCTGGTGGGAGGTAATTGAATCATGGGGGCAGGTCTTTCCCATACTGTTCTCGTGATAGTGAATAAGTCTCATGAGATCTAATGGTTTTATAAGGGGGTGTTTCCCCGCACAAGCTCTCTCTCTTTGCCTGCTGCCATCAATGTAAGATGTGACTTGCTTCTCCTTGCCTTCCACCATGATTGTGAGGCTTCCCCAGCCATGTGGAACTGTAAGTCCATTAAACCTCTTTCTTTTATAAATTACCCAGTATTGGTATGTCTTTATCAGCGGCATGAAAATGGACTAATACAATGAGTAACTCAGTCCCTTACCATGTAGGACCTTTCCAGACCCTCTCTAGCTCCCTCCTGCATACCTTGCAGGCTTGTGCTAGCCTCCTTCTGTCTTCCTTGCCCTTCCTCCTTTGGCAGAGTGGGGACATTAGCTATACTGCTGACAATTCTCATATCCACATCTTACTTCCTCACTCTATACAAATAAAAAAAAAGGTTGATCTGATAACCTCTAAGTATTCCTCTCAGGATTCAGCATAAAGTATGTGGCATATAGTAAATGCTGAAAAATCTTAATGACTTTGGAGAGGTACTGAGTCACGTCTACGGGACTATGCATTTTTTAGGATAGGGCACATAGAGGGTACCCATTAAATGTATATTGATTAAATTTTTCAATTGGTTTGTTGTTTCTTTCTCTTCGTCTTTTCTTAATAATCCGTGTGTCTTTCTTGAAATCAGCTTCCCTAAAATGTCTATATCCTAAGTTGTGAATTTTCTGCTTTCTTATATTCATGTGAGCAGAGGAGTCTGAGTCATTTCTACTCTTTTAAGGCTTTTGGTATATTAAAAATAGAGCAACACCAAACCAATTAACACCACCACATTTCATTTAAATGTTTACATTTAACAGTTAGGGTTGTATGGTGAGATCTGTCAGAGTATCCTTTTAACAGGGTCTGTAGATACAGTCCTTACAGGCAGAACAGTCGGCCTCGATAATGTGAAGTCGGCTCATGAATGTGAAGGATGAACCACAGTACCTCCCCACCCCATGACAGACCCCACCTCCATTTGCTGAATGTTTGCTGAATGTTGAGCCTCAGGGGAAAGTGTGCTGGAGTGTCCGGCCACTTTAAAATTGGCCCTTGGCATCTATGGAAGGCTACAGATCCTTCCATTCTGGAACACTGACAGTACCAATATCCACTCAGGAACCAGGCACAATGGAACCAGAGAACGAGTACAGGCTTCAGGGCCAGAGGGCCTCAGTTTCCCAGGCCACCTCTAGTTCATGTTAGATGTTGATGTCCAGGCAAGTTGCTTCAGCACAGTGTAGGTGTAAGGGGCGCCAGTTCAGAAGGTGGCATTCAATACCAAGGAAGGTAGCATGGGTGAGAAACTCATGCATAGTAGGCTCTCCATAAATGACTTTGATTGTTACACAACCTTTGTAATCCCTCCTGGAATGCACTCTGTCCTGATAAATAAATGTGTGGTGTTTATGGAGGACTCTGCGTCTCCTTTGGGAGCATCTACCTAGTTAATTCTAGCAAGCACATTTTGAAGTGAACGACTGCAGTTCCGAAGCATTGTGTGAGGCATTAAAATCAGATTAGCTGGCCTTCCCCTAGAGAACTGGTGAATTTTTCAAAAACCACCCCTGCTCATTTCTCAGCCAGCTGGAGTCTGTATGTTCAATGTTGACAGAAACCTCTCATCGCAGAGTGCCAAATTATTAAACAATGTTTAACATTTCAGAAGCACAATCTTCACTCCAGTTTTATGTTAAGTCATCCAGTATTGTGAGAAAACTGCATTTTGTTGACGTGTTAGAATCCCTTTCCCATCCTCCCTCATTCTGCTGCCTCCCTAAGTACAGCTCTAATGGAAATCCAAGGGCACATTCTCCATTAAGAATCATTTCCTAACTGGACTGTCCTGAAACCTACACAGAATAGGTGATTTGAGTCCTGATTCAACATTTTACTAGCTGTGTAATCGTTAAGCCATGATACCATCAATTGTTTATTCATTTGTTTATTTATTAAGCACATGCTGTGTGCTTGACTCTGTTTCTCTGATCCCTGCTCTCATAGAACTTACAGCCAGGTAGGAGAGTCAAATATTAAGCACATAATTAAACAACTAATTTAAATTACAATCTTGACAAGTGAGACAAAGTAGACATACAGTGTCCTGAGAACATGTCACTGGAGTCCTTGGATCATGTCACTGGGGTCCTGGCCTAGCTGGCATCCGAGAGAAAGTTTCTCTGAGGAAGGCCAAGTAGGAGATGCAGATGGGAGGGCAGTGAAGGACCAGAAGTGGCAAGATGCTTGGGGCATGTGGGTGACACGAAGATAACTGGCCTACCTGCTGAGCCCCTCCCCAGGAGATGGTCCCAGGTAAGGCTGGTGAGAGATGGGGTCAGATTTTGCAGGCTGGGAGGTATCTGAAGAGGAAAAAGAGGCAGGTACCCCAGAGGGCTCTGGGAGTGAAGTAGTGGGGCTAGTCTTACCAATGACATCACAGTATCATGCAGAGCAAGTGTTGTCACAAGCAGGACCTGGGGGATTCCAGCAGACCTGGGCACAGCAGGGTCCCTCAGTTATCAAGACAGCTAGGTAAAGGCTTCAGGTCCCAGCTTAAAAGAACCAGACAGCCACAAGAGTCATCCCCATGTACCCTACCAGAAATTATTCCCCCATGACTAAGTATTTCCTTAGCGCTTCTCCTTCCCTATTCTGTGGGGCCTTAATGTCCTATGTCTGAATCCTGGTTTGGCACTTGGCCCTGAACTCCTGATTTCTCAGGCCTGGGCTCTGTACTCTTCTTCCCACTCTACTCTGCAAACAAAAACACACATACCAAATTCTTCTAGGACCAAAGCCTCATAGTTTTCTCAGGACTGACATTTATCACTGTGACTGCTTGTTCCCTAGCCATCCTGCTAGGAGCCCTTCTGCCCTGTCCTCCCTATATAAACCCAAGGGAGATCTGGTCATGGGGTTCTAGCCTTCCCTGGTTTCCCTTTCCTGCTCTTCCTCCTCCATCTCCTTTTAATTTGCCCTTTCTCCTGTAAGACTGCAGGAGCTCAGGTCTGAACATATCCCCTGGGCTACTAGAGCAGTCTCCCAACTTTTCTCCCCCGGTAAGTGCTACAGCCAGAGTTATTTTTATAAACCATAAACCTGACTGTGACTTTAAAGACTTCAGTGAGCACCCAAACTGGCCATAGGTGCCACCCGCCCAGACATTTGGCTGGCCCCACCAATCTCCCCAGCCCCCTGTCTTACCTCTACCCAGGATGCTCCCTCTGGCCCAGGCTCACGTACTGCTTTGGTTTCCCAAGCTTTCCCAGGCCTTGGTGCTTATAGCTGCTAATTCTTCTGGAAAGGCACCACCCATTTCTCACAGACAACCCTTCAGCCCTCATTTCAGTAATTTGTTCACCTCTGTGGGACCCTCATCGTCTGCAAGCAGAGTCAGGGTGGTATTTCTGGGTTGTCTCGTGCCCTCTGCTCTCCTGAGTCATGGTGCTTAACTCACTGATGACAGTGGTTTGTTTACAGGTCTCCTTCCCTTGTAGACCTAAGCTAAAATCATCTATCCTATCCTATTCTATATGACTTTTTTCTAACTCACTCCACTCGTCTCTCCTCCACTCTGTTGCATTCTATTTCATTCCATTCACAATGGAATTATTACGAGATTATACATAAAAACTGCTTAGAACAGTGTCTGGCATAAAGCAAGCATTAAATATTGTCTATTGTTATTCACTGTCATATATTTAAAAATTTTAATTTATTCATTACTCAATATTGTGCACCTAGTACAAACCAGCCTCTGTGTTAGGTGCCGCAGGTTCAAGAACAAACCAAAGCAGACATTGACTCTGCCATTCCAGAGCATCCCAGGCTGCGGTAACAGCCTGTGCAAAGGGCCTGTGGAGGAAGGGTGAAGCATGGCTGGTGGAGAGGCTGAGGAAAGCCGGCGCCACCACAGTAGAGAGAGAAAGGAATAGGGGAGCCAGATTTGGCCATGAGTCAATAGGGTCTCTATTTTGAAAACAGTAGGAGGCCTCTGAATTCAGGTTAGTATCACCAGATTTGCCTAGCCCGGGATTGGAAACATTGAAAATACCTAGTAAATGCTGTTTGAATGAATAGATGATGGATGGATGTGTTAATAAGAATAATATCAGCTAAGGTTTATGATATTTATTTATTTTTGAGATAGAGTCTTGTTCTGTTGCCAGGCTGGAGTATAGTGGCGCCATCTTGGCTCACTGCAACCTCTATCTCCTGGGTGCAAGCGATTCCTGTGCCTCAGCCTCCTGAGTAGCTGGGACTGCAGGCCTGCGCCACCATGCCTGGCTAATTTTCTGTATTTTAGTAGAGATGGGGTTTCACCACAGCCAGGATGGTCTCCATCTCCTGACCTCGTGATCTGCCTGCCTTGGCCTCCCAAAGTGCTGGGATTATAGGTGTGAGCCACCGCACCCTGCTGATATTTTTTTTTTTTTTTTTTTTTTGAGACAGAGTCTTTGTCACCCAGGCTGGAGTGCAGTGGCATGATCTTGGCTCACTGCATCCTCCGTCTCCTGGGTTCAAGATATTCTTCTGCCTCAGCCTCCCTAGTAGCTGGAATTACAGGTATGTGCCACCATACCCAGCTAATTTTATATACATATATATATTTAATAGAGTTGGGATTTCACCATGTTGGCCAGGCTGGTCTTAAACTCCTGACCTCAAGTGATCCGCCTGCCTCCCAAAGTGCTACGATTACAGGCATGAGCCACTGCACCCAGCCAGGTTTATGATACTTATTATGTTTAAGGCACTATTCTGAGAGTTTTATATGTGATAACTTATATAATTTTCATGACAACCCCATGAAATAAGTGCTGTTTTCCTCATCTCCATTCTCCTGAGGAGGAAAGTGAGACCCGAGACATGGGGGAGTTGACCAGATTGCCCCAGTCACACAGTGAGTGTGGCCAGGATTTCTACCCAGGCACTTGACCCCAGATCCTGGGCTCTGAGTGCATGGGTAGATGGAGGAACAAGCTTTTGCTAACAAAGCACCCAGGGAATGAGAAACCTTATCTTGAGTTGCCTAATTATGAAAATTGTTCCAGTTACTTCTCTACATGCATGTCGTCAGTGTTCTTCAATTCTCATTAGAGTCCCTTAATTAGAGGTAATCCAATTAAGCCTGGTTCTGTTTTCTGCCGTTCATCCAGACTCAGAGTGCTTTCCCTTTCTCCCCTGCAGTATAGGGATGTCTTCTCCAAATGCTTGGAAGCCATGCAGACGTTTATTTTTAATGAGAGGGCCAGGAGATGTATCTAAGACCTCCTTCCAGTAGCTGTTTGCTCTGTGCTAGTTTTTCTAACAAGTGATTGGTTTGAGATCCTAGGTGGGCTTTACTCTACAAATCGGAATCCCAGTTACACCAAACTGAGTGATTCTTCCCTTCTGAGGTGCATGGGTTCTGCACAGTATGGCCTTCCTTGCTGATGGCTGGTTTGAAGAGCTGCCGCTTGGCCATTCACTTGTCAGCACTGGGCCCTTGACCTCCTCTATCATTATCACATGTGAGGAATATTTTCTCTCTTCCTTTTTCTTTCAAGTAGTTTTTCCCCAAGAAAATATACAAACAGCTTTGACAGCCATGGTTATCACCTTTAGTCTGCAACTCTTTCTGTAGAATTTGAGCTGTGAGCATGTGTGAAGTAACTGTTCTGCATCAGAAGCGTGCGACAAAGTCTAGGCCTTCTTTTAAAATAATGAGAAATATGGGAGCCGGAGACCTCTGGGTCTCTTATTCTGTCATGTGGTTAGCATTGTTAGGAGCCAGGATAAGCCAGTGTGTTGCAATCAGCAGTGAAGCGAACTCTGTAAAACCACAATGAAATTGTAATTAATTGGAGTCGAGGAAAAAATTGGAGGTTTTCGGAGGAACATAATTTAGTTTACCTGGGTTTTTGAGTCTGACAATGGTTACATGGGAGAAAGAGAGATGGAAATTTGCATTTGTTCTGAAAATTGAGAGCAAAACCTTTAAAGGGTTGACATTTTCAGCAACTGGATTGTTTGTTAGCTTGTCTGCAAAGGTCTTTGACCTAATCCTAAACAATTTCTATTTTGTGTTATTGGTATATTTATTTTTTTTGAACATAAGAAAACATTTTAAGGAAGGAGTACAAGGATTCCAAAGGGGTGAAAGTTCAGGCAATTACATTCACTGAATCAAATAATGTGCCATTCATGGTGCTGGTTACTGGGGGATATAAAGATGGATGAATCAGACACCGCATCTACTATCCAGAAACTCCTATTTTGGCAGAAAAGCCAAAAAAAGGAAAAAAAACCCATCATCAAGTGGAACAAATTGTTTTACAGCTCTTCATTGAACCCCTCCCCCATGTCAGACACCCTATATTTCATGTTGCTTAATCTTCATAATAACCCTGCAAATTAGAAACTATTAGTTCCTTTTACAGAAAAGGAAACCGAGACTCAGGGCTTTCTAACTCCAAGGTCCGTAGCTTCTGCAACTCCCATGCAGCTCAGGTGCCCTGACAGGAGGCCAAAAGGGAAGGAATTTTTTTCCACCTAGGGAGGGCCCTCACGAAAGACTCCATAGAAGAAATGGCAGTTCAGTGGAGTGCAGTGTCATTTTGAATTATATGACAAATTACTGCTGAGAGAGGCCGAGAGTGGAATAGAGCTGAGAGTGCCTAGAGGAGGTGGCAGTTGCGGTCACTGCTTTGGAAGATGCACAAATGGGTTATAAAGTTGTAGCAAAGGGGCATAATAATTCCGAGAGTGAAACGATGCAGAGATTGACAGTGAAGCTTTTACAGCTTCCTGGTGCATCTATACCAGCTACTCAGAGGCTGTTTCTATACTTACAAAGCGAAGTGTGTCATGGGTAAAAAGTCCAGACATCATAACGACTATGACACAAAGCACGGTGCACTCATCTCCAAATCACAGCAAATGCACTGTCAAATTTTTCTGCTGCTGCCTCAGGCCTTTGGGAAGGTGACATCTGCCAGTCTGGGCATATTGAGGGCAGGTCAAAGTGAAAAAAACAGGAACAGGTCCCACTTTCTGGGGTTGCCCCCTTTGACCTGCTCCAGTACCAGTCCTCTGCTGGCCACAAGGCCCAGGGACTAGAGTGGGTGGTACAGAGTGGTTCAAGGAAATGGTGTGCTTTGGGTGACTGGGGGTTTTGACAGCAGGAAACCCCCCACCACTTGCAGAGCAAACATTAGTACATGGCAGGCCCTGGACATTTCCCTGTCTCGTGGAATCATCACAACAATACCATAAGGTGATTTTTTTTTTATTTCTGTCTTCTATTTGAGATATTAAATAACTATCCTCACAGCCAAGCTCCTAGGAAAAAAGTTGGGTAAAGAGAAAATATCATGGGTTTTATTCAAAGCCAAGCACTCTCACATGAAAGACTCCAGGCCTCCTGACATGTCGCCTCCCTTACTTGCTACCTCGGACTTGTTTCTATCATCCTGGTTTAAATGCCAAGATACCTGGGACAGGAAAGACAGTAGGTTATCCCTGTGAACCCATGACTCTGCGTGCGTTCTTTCTTGTGCCTCCTACCTGTCCTGCTCTCCTTATTCTGGATGAGAGCTGCTAACTGTCAAGACCCCACCCCAGTGCCACTCCCCTAGAGGCCTCATGGGACCTCTGGAGGGGGTAGCATTAGATGCTCTCCTCTGTCCCCATGACACCCTGAAGTATCCAGGGTGTTTTTTTTTTCCTTAAAACGTGAAACAAACAATAACAAAAAATAGGGGCTTTTTGCATATGAATGTGGATTTCTAATCTTTGAGTAAACGTGGAACATCTGGCAACATTGACCCTGTCATCATTTTGAGTCTAGTAGAGGACACAGGACACTCCCTTAAGGAGCTTGTGCTCTTCACCATGGTTCCTACCCCTCCCTATTTTACATTCATCAGGCCCACTTCCTGGTTTTGTGCTGGCCTGGCTCCTGGGGACATTGGAGTAATTATATGTAAATGTCTGTCTCCCTAAAGGAAGGAAACCTCCATGCCTTAGGGAAGGGCCCCATGGTTTCATTCGTGAACAGTCTCTGGCACAAACCAAGCACCAGAGAAAATACCCTTGAAGGATCCCATGGTTGCATTAAGTTTCTGTGATCTTACTTCAATGAGAGAGTTAGATTACTTTCCAGCCTATGCCAAGGCAATTATTAGAGTGTCCTGAAAGTTGTGGGTGCTTGCTGGCAAGGGGCAGAAATAAAGCACTGCTGATGAGGGAAGGGGTGAAGGTTGGGGAGGATGGCTTTCACCCACATCCCTGGATCTTGCTCAGAGCTCGGAATCTCCACATGCACCAACCAGATTGGGAAGCTGGGGAAGTGATCTGTGACCTAAATAAATGAAACTGTGTGTCAAATGATGGGAAACCCTTGAAATAAACCCTTCCAAAAGTCCGCTTATATATAATACCTGCGATCTACCAGGCAATCACGAATCTTGTAATTGGGAAAGGCATATGCCAAGAGGATTGACTTAGAAGAAACTGTGTCAGCCCTAATTAATGACTCCAGAGCAATCAACCAGGCTTCTCTGATTTAAAGCCCCACAGACCAATCCATGTTAATTGAATTTGATTGTATTTGCTATTTTAATTAGTAGGCAAATTATGAAAATGTTTATTTGTTCATGTGGATGCTATTATCCTCTTACTACTGTGGCTTTTTTGCCTTCCACGTGGGCCAAATGTGAGACCTTCCTTTGTATCCTTGCTCCAATCCTTTAGTTGAAAACTGGTTTTCAACTAGTAAAGGAAGATTAAAAGGTTTAAGTGTCCTAGCTGTTATTTGAATGTGGGGCTCCCTGTAGCAATTTGCCTTCCAGGAGGACCCAAATGCCTTTCTGTCTGAGCAAAAGTTCTGAATCAGAACTGGTGTCTTTTAGCAAGATCATATCCCTCCTGTTATAATCAGCTTGCAGAGCAGGAGCTATGGGCTTACATGGCACAGGGTCAGGGTAGAGAGTGTGTGGCCTCTGCTCCCAGATGGTTTCTGTCTCTCCAAGGTAATTGATCAGAGAGAGGAAAGCTCAGTGGAAGGAGGAGTAGTCAGGATAGGCTTTCAGAAAACAGTGCATTTACCCTTGTTTTGATTCTAAAGGAACTTGGAGTCTTTAAACTCATTCACTCATTTGGTAGGCATCTGCTGAGTGCCGGCTGTGCATTGGGCTCTGTGCTAGGTGCCAGAGGTACCGTGATAAATGAAACCAGGCATGCTCTTTACAGCCTAGTTGGGGATAGACATTAGCATATGATTGGTATTCAGTGTGAGCAGTCGGGTGAAGGAGGGAAGCCAGCACAGGAAGGTGGCATGAGGAATGGGACCTCATCCTGCCTGAGAGGTAGGAACTCCTAATCTTGAGTCCTAGAGGGGAGCCAAGATCATGCCAGTGCCAACAATGACAGCTGTTTGAGCTTAGGTGAGCCCTGGATGTATCTCAGAATTGTGATCAAGTCCAAATTCAGTAGCATACATCAGGTGCCTACCATAATGCTAGTACAAGTAAGCACTTGCTAAACAGTGCCCATACTCTGGCAATTGTTTCATTTCTTTTCCATGAAGCCCCTTCTTTGGCCACCCTGTCTTCTTTTCTCAATACCTCTTGGTGTCACTGTCACCATTTTGCCTCTTAGTTGCATGCCATTTTAATCATCAGTTAATTCGGCTGGTGTGTCAGTTTCTTAAGGCCGGGATTGTGTCTCAGGTCTCTCAGGGTAGTGTGGGATACAAGCAGGTGCTAGGTGAGTACCTGCTGGGGGTGATTGAGAGAGGGGCTCACACATTTCCCAGGGTGGGTAGTAATGTGTGACCAGAAGCTATAATTGCCTTGGAGGCAAGTGATATTCTAATCTGTCACTGTGTTTGTGAAGTTACTATTTCATTTCACATAGTAGAGGCACTGCTAAATTGTTATACCACTCAACTTTTGAAGAGACACCTCATATTAATCTCATGAAACTACTCCAAGTTTTAAACTCACTGTGAATGCAAATAAAGCCTGCCAGGAAATAATGCAGGGTAGGCTTTCAATATGCTGATGGGGAAATTGTCTCACTTTAGAGACAATTCCAGAAAATCAAGAAAATTCGTTCCTGGTGTTAGGCAGAGTCATAATAAAGTGAATTATTAGAGGTATTTCCAGTTGAAAGTTTCAGTGATTTCCCAGATTAGTGGATCCTCTGGGAACAATGCTTCTCTATAATGATGCTGAGTCCTTAAAAAACAAACAAAAAAAAAACAATCTTCATGACTTATACCAAAGAAGTGTTGAGTGGACCAGATGGCTCAGTTATAAACAGGGTTGTTGCTCCTTGCATCATCCTTTGAATGTGCAGGTGGAAAGAGTTCAGGGAATCTTCTGGGGGAGCTCATTTAATAAGATGCCTCAAGTTGTTGGAAGCCATAGCTTCCTGATGAAACCTCAGCTGCAAAGACCAAAGGAGTAGGGAGTGAGGCTTCAGCATCCATAGACCTGCTGGCAGCTTCCCAACCAGGCCTGTTTTCTCCTGAGAGCACTCCTCCCTTAGTTGGAGTCCACTGGAGGAGTCTGCCCTCTGTAAAAAGTCCTACAGCCTATTGGCCATGGGACCCCAATTCCAGTATCAGTGACCACTGTCAAGATTCACCAGCCTCTCCAGATTTTGTTTCTTACCTGCAAAACAGAAAATCTGTCTCTACTTGTTTAGGAGTACTGAGGCTCAAATGGGAACCTATCTTACTCTCCAAATACCATAAAGGTTTTTGACTGTTATCTGACTCAATATACAATTGTTACAGAAATGAATAAACATTGGAATTCATAAACATTGGAATATCATAAAGGTTTTTGACTGTTACCCGATTCAATATACAATTGTTACAGAAATGAATAAACATTGGAATTCAGTGTTTATTCAGAAATGAATAAACATTGGAATAAACATTGGAATCAAAGATGTAACTGTTTTCTTCTCCCTCACATTTAATACCAGGTTTGTTAGCTCCTTAGGAAGCCTGTCTGTGCCTCCCACCGTTTTGTAATTTTTATAATCAAGGCTTTTAGAGACTGCATTCCCTCATTATAATAAAATCATGCATTAACTGCTCGCTACCTGAAAGTCAGGACCGCTGTGTGCTGCTGTGCAGGCAGTGCATCACATCAGTAGTGCCTATCGGTGCCATGCACCTCATTCATGACATTGTGACCCAGTGCACATTACCGCTGTATGGGGTAGGAACTATTACCATTCCCATCTTAGATGAGGACAGTAAGATACAAAGAAATTGGGTGGCATTTCCAAAATAGCTCACATTGTAAGTGATGGAGCCATGGTGTCTGGCTCCAGAGGTAATAGTCTTAACATCTGCACCTGTCATCTCTCAGGTAGTCTTCTGGGAATGGTTTTACCCAGGTAAGCTAAGGTGCCTTGGGCAGAGACAGACATGTGGTCAAGTGACAAGCCAAGGCCCTGAGGCAGAGGAAAGGGAACGTGAGCCATAATGAAGTGGCAAGGAGGGGCTTGGAAAGATAAGTAGTGAGATGAATCCCAGTGGTGATTGGGACAGCAGACGGTAGGGTCAGGTTTAGTAAAGACAGAGCAGGTAGATCAGGAATTTGGGTTTTCAAACAAAGGACAATGTCAGGATGCTGGGTTTATGCAAAAGCTCCTGTTACCTGGCAGAGTAGAGCAGCTATTGAAGAGCCCCTCTCGTATGTCTATGCCTATGAGATTATCAAGGGCCCCCTCAGCCCTTGGGCTGTAACCTAAACATCAGTGAGTAACTGAAAAGTTTGCTGCTGCTAAAAGGTGATTATTTTCTTCATGCTATTGACTAGACAGACTTTGGCATCAATGTCTCCACATGCTAGAGTTGTAGGTACTTACTGTGATGCAGGAAAGGGTCTGGAAACCTGAGGGTCCTTACTGGAGCCACCATTCTGTGCTGGGAGATCTTAGGTTGCCATTTGGTAAGCACACATTTAGTGCCTACTTTGTACCTAAGCTTGTGCTAAATGTTGAGGAGGAGTCCGGAGAAAGAAATTAAAAAAAAAAAAAGTAGATAAAAAAGAGTAAAGTGGAAGATTTAAACTTTAAAATAATTTTTATAAATAATCTGTTCTGCAAAACAATCTATCCTCTGAGTTCTTGGAGGACAATCTTGATTTTTCTTCCCTTCAATGAAGGTGAACTGTAAAATTTCTGCATATTACTGTGAGAACCTATATATAATTCAGAGTTTGGACTTTGGAGTTAAATTATCCTGGAATTTTAAACTGTTTGCTAACTATATAACTTTGGGTACATTAACTAGTCTCTTAATCTTCAGTTTCTTTATTAGTAAAATGAGAATAATAATAGTCCTAGATTGATAAGGATTTTTCTGAGTGTAAGAGTAATTCTAGCTTATCCTGAATTTGGAATTAAGAAAATCTCTTGTTTCATACTACAAGACACCTAGAGGCAGGGTAGGCAAATCCAGCAGCTCAGTGATAGCATCTAGGACCCAAGTCTCCCTGTCCCTCTGCTCAGGCATCCTCAGCATGGGTGTCATCCTGAGGGTGATTTACCTGAGATCCTAAGGTGGCTGCCAGTGGCACTTGGGTCTGTGTGCCTCTTTGTTCTCACCCAGTATGATAGAACAGGAGAATCAATTCCTCCAATCCTGGCACATGTGTCCTTAACCTCAGTCTGTCTGAGCCATGGTCATGAAAATCTTTCAATTGAGTGACAGTGGGCAGGAGAATCCCGTGCACCAATTTGCTTCATAAGTAATCTGGCTGCCCCTGTAGGGTTAGGAAGGGCTAGTTGCAGAACAAATCAGGAGGTAATTAGGAAGTGGGAGAGGAAATGGATGCTGGGAAGGCAGCCAGCAACAGCATCCACAGGTTACCATGATAAGAGGTTTGTCAGGAATGGAGAGATGACACATGGAAAATTCTGAGCAGGTGCCTAAGCATGATTGTAGATCACTCTAATAATAAGCAAAGGTGCAAACCCTTCTAGGAATTTCCTTCTGTCTCTGCTCCAAATAATAATCATTTTGCTATTTTGAAACCTGCCCCAGGCACAGCACTCTGCTGATGCTCTGGAGAAGTGGCAACTCACTCACCTCCCCTAAGAAAAGTCTGCTCTTGTTGTAAACATGTCACTATTGCTTTATGGCTTTTCCATTTTATTGCAAGTGCATTCCCAGCAGTCTGTGAACACTATTCCAGTGTCCTAAACAAACGTCCTTGTCATGCCATGAGAGGCATTCACATCTGAAGTGTCATCTGGGATTATAAAGTATGGCCAGGTCTGACTGCTGATGACCATGCATTGCAGCTTCTGGAAGCTCAGCTTCTCTGACAGCCTTGTGTTCAGGTTACCTTCAGGAACTCTGCATGGTCCAAGCCAGCTGTGCGACCTCAAGAACCTAAGAACTCCATGTACAGAGGAATTGGGTTGCCAGGACAACTGTCTACCTGGAGAACATCACAGACTCTGGGCACTGGGGGCCTGGTCAGAGTTCACTCCCATTTTTAGTTTTCAGGTAAAGAATAAGGCACTGGGTTAAGGAACAGATAGGAAAGGGAGTCTCAGTCATGGGTTTGAAAGGGAAAGTAACACCCTGATCACCTCCCCCTAGAAGGAGAAGAAGAGTGAGTGATAGGACTGATAAGGAAAATGATCAAGTGATGACACACAGTCCTGACTTAGTGACTGCTAGATGCTATTGGGCATACTTTGCACCTGTTGGCAGTGAGCCGGCAGTGTTAGTCATAGCTAAGGAAAGCTAGTGGGGGGCTGCTGACAGTGGGGTGACACCGAGCAGGCCTCACCTACAGCCATGTAATGACCATGCTTCCATTGTATATGGGGTTTTTATTCAAGGGAGGGGGTCAATACACATATTATTATTGTATTATGTATTTACATACATAATGTATGTATTGACTAGTGACTCCCCCTTAAAAAAAAAGAAAAAAACAACAAACAAAAAATACCAAAAAGGATACAGCAGCATGTTCATTGTTAGCTGGAGCCCTGAACCATATCAGAAGCAGGAAAAGACCATTTTAAGGGATGAAAGTACAGCCTCAAACAGCTTCAGAGGTGCAAAAATGGATGGCAGCAGTGAGGACAGGCAGGAACAGAAGACAAGGGAAGTCCCTGAGAGCCTGATTGGTTATGTTGGCTTGTTAATTTGATAAGAGGTGAGCAGAGGGGACGGCAAATAAGACCTGGAGTAATTCACTGGGTGCCAGAAGCAACACCCCACCCAAAGGTACCATACAAAGGATGTGCTGGGTGTATCAAGGAAGGCTCTCATCTTTTGGGAGGTGTGGGCTGAAATTGATGGGCTTGGTTTTGAAAGGTAGAGGGCAAGGGTGCCCTAGCTGACTGCTTGTGAGGGGTTGTGGGAAAAGATGGCTTCCCTTGGCTATATGGGTCTATTCTGGGCAGAGTGTAGCTTGTTCCAGGAACAGGGGCCTTGGAGCCTTGAGGATGAGTTAGAAAGGGTCTGGCCTTGGACTGTCCATATCCACAGGCGCAGAGTAAACCTAATCCCGTGCTCAAGCCTCCTCAGCCTGCCTCTATCCTCACTGACACACCTCTAGGCCTGCCTTTGGCCAGCCCCGTCAGTCTCCTGTATGATTTCCTGCCAGGAGAGCATGTGTCCCTCAGCCCCTTGGACCTTTGAAGCTCCCAGGAGTGGCCTGTGTTCTCCAGTGTTGGCACAGCCGCCTTCTCCCCTTGTTCCCTAATCCTCAGGTATGGGGTTCATGCTCAGGTCCCCTGCCCTCCCTTAGTAAAGCTGGAGAGACACCGTTGGGGACCCTCCAAGCTAATAATGTAGTGCCCCTGCAAGCTGATAGTCCTTAAATTTTTGCTGCACATTTTAGAACTGAGGATAAGGGCAAGAAGGGGGAGAACCTAAGGAGGTACACACCCCGCCAAAACCTTGGAGCCCTCAGATAACGCGAGTTATCCTCCCAAGAAGGCAGTTAGGAGGCATCCATTGTTCCTCAGCCCCCCAGAGTTTATCAGTTGTCCTCTCTGGAAAGAGTTCTTGGGAATATGCTTTTCCCCCATTTCTGCTATTTTAATGTCTAGTACAGACTGGCACTCAAGGCACCATCCCTGTTCCAGCTTCCTTGAGAATCCAGGCTAGTAGGAAAGGAGGGCTGAAGGCTTCAGTCTTGTGTAGTACAGGATCAGCACTTGGAGCAGAGCATCCTCAACTGGTGTTTGGCTGCAGGGCAGATGCCAAGGCCCTCACTGTCACTCTCCAACACCCTCTGTAGCCCCATCTCTTCAGACCCCAGGTCCCCAGGCAAAAGGCAGCCCAGGGACAGGCACCATGCTCAGGGGCAGAGCATTAGTCATAGCTAAGTTCCAGAACAAGGACTTTGTCAGTGAAAGGAAAGAAAAAGAACTACAATGTTAGGGAGAGGCAAACCTTCCCTTGGCCTGGGTCATGCATTGCTGGTCTCCATCAGGTGGCCTGGCCCAGCATCTGGCAGCAACAGGCCAACCTGAACACTGAGATGGAAACCAACACCAAGTTGTTTTCTTGTGCATTGTTTGGGAGTCATTGAAATAACATATATTGAGCACCTATTCCCATGGCAAGCTCCATGCTGAGGACTAGGGATAGAAACGTAAATATATAGTTTCTGCTTAAAGGACCTCAGACACTGGTGGGGGGAAATGGAAGACAAGAGAGCCAAATGTGATTCAGAGCAATAGGTGCTGAGTGGGAATTATCTCATGGGATTGTAGACAGAGGCGGAACCCCAAACCAACCTAAGGGCAAGTGGTGGTCAGGGACATTTCTACAGCAGATGTCACTGTACTAAGTCTTTCGGAACAATCCATTTGCTTTTATTTCTTGTTGAACCTTAAAAGCACATTAACAAAAGATTTCCCCTAATGCAGGTTGTGAAAACAATGGTGTCTGAAAGAGAAGTCATTGGGTACTTTAGACTTGCGTCTCAACTGGAATGCTGCCACTCCTAGAATCTCAGAGTCCTGGTTGTAAAGCCTCTGAGGGATTTCTGGGTTACAAAACTCTGAGATAATCAGTGAATCAAAAAATAAATCTCCTATTAGCAAACCAGCATCCTTGCCATGTGCATTTCTGTTTCTCTAAGCAGAAGTTTCTCACCCCCAGAAAATCAGGTACATTATCTAAATTAAAATCTAAGGGAGAAATAAGAAGCATACCTCATGCTGGGTTGATTTTCTCTAATGATCTGATCCATGCCCCCTTTTTGGGGTGGGAAGTTATTAGAGCCATAAATATTTGTAATTCTTTCTCTGATGTATTATATTTGTTAACAGCGCCACAGGGTAGATGCTGCTCTTGAGAAAATAAGCATGTTGAATGGTGGGGACTAAAGAGAGAAAACCAGGAAAGGGAAGTGGTCTCTCCTTGAGCAGGGCTCCCCAGCAGTGGCTTCCCCCAGCTGTGGGCCTCCAGGGTTCTTCCTGAGCACTGGAGCAGGGAGCTTTATAGAGGGGGTCTGGACCACGGTCAGGGAACTTGGATTCCAGCTCAGCCTCTGATGCCAGCTAGCACTGTGCTTTTTTGGACAGAGCAGTTAGAACTCTGGAGCTGTCTCCTCTTCCACAGGTTATATGAGGGAAGATAAAATAAGTTAGTAGATGCAAAGAGATTTTAAAAAGCAGTAAGCTCCACACCTACACATTTCAATAAAAGGTTTGGAAGCTAAGCAAGCTACCCACTTCCTCTTCAGCCTCATGGATAAAATGATTGGCATTCTTCACTTCTCTAATCCACAAGGCTTTAGACTCACGCAAATATGGATTAAAATCCCAGTTCCATGATGTGGGGCAAGTTACATAGCTCCTCTGATATTCAGTCTCTTCTTCTGTTTAGTGAGGGGAATTACTATTCTACTAAGGATAAAGTATGTAATATATTTTATAAATGGTAGCCATTATTATGATATGTGTTGGTTTTGCTTTATGAGTTCAGATGGTTTTAGCTGCAATTAACAAAATCTGACTCAACTAGAAGAAACAATGAAGAAAATTTAATTTCTCACTGAATAAGAAGTCTGGCTGTAGGACACATAAGCAGCTTGATAACATCACTGAGGATTCAAGTTCTGGCGCGGGCTCCTGTCTTGACACGAATCTCTTGCTTTTCTTTACAACATGGCTTCAACAGTTGTGAATATCATAGCCTCACCAAAAATATCCAAACACTGCACCCTGAAGCAGATCCCTCCTGACAGCAGTCGACTTAAGAAATCCCCTACCAAAAAAGAGTAGATCTCTGAGGGGTAGCTCCATAAAACCATCTGTCACACCTCTTTAAACAAGGCTCGGGGTAGAGACATGTTATTATGTTGCCAAATCTCTTCTATGCTACCTTGAAAAGTACTATGGGCACATTAAACCTTCACTGAAGTGTTGCTACTAATTAAAAACTGTTGCTGGAGGGCTCAGTTATTTAAATATTGTCATGATTAGCAGTCTTGATCCTTTGTGTAGAAAGCTGTCCACTGTGGTCTAATTTCCAAAAGCAAGAAGGAATAGAAAACAATCTAATAATAGAGATATAAATAATCCATGTTGTCCCCCTCTAGTTCTAAAGTATTAAAAATAATTTTTAAGTGGCAATGTAAAAATGCTAATACATAATGTTAAGTGGGTAATAAGAAGGATGCATATAGAGCACTTTATTTCCACTAAGGAAAGCAGATATATGTGCAAAATAAAATTATATATAGGGAAAAAGAATCTGCTGTAAGAAGGTAGACCAAAATGTTGACAGCAATTTTTCTAGGATTGTGGAAACCTGATAAATTGGTTATCCATTTTCTTTCCCTGTAATCCTCCAAAATTTGTATAATTCATGTTTACTTTTTTAACAGGGAGAAAAATAATTTTTTAAAGCAATGGTGCTTAGCCTGATTGCAGAGAAAGCCCTCTTGACATGAATCTGCATGTGTATTTATATCTTTCTATTCCATCCAAATCAATGTGAAGAGGCAGCCCAGACTGTATGTGAAAATCCTTGCATCTCATGCATTTTTAACAGGTTTGTTGAAACAAGTGAAAGATGAGGGAGAGGACTTCTTTGCACTGAGAACAGGTTATATAAACTAAAAGTGATACTGTCATGATGGTGACCACAGAAATGTGGGTTAGGGGACTCTTCAGAGGCTCCAAATGTAACACAAAATTATGGAATATTTGGGAAACCACAGTTAATACCTATGACAAATTACGGAGGATTGACATGCATCCTTATTAAGAGATTTGTTTTGATTACAAAGAGATTAAAGTTCTTCATGAATTTTTATTTAAATCTGTGGTAGAGACAAGGTCTCACTATATTACCCAGGCTGGTCTTGGACTCCTGGGCTCAGGAGATCCTCCCACATCAACCTCCCAAAGTGTTGGGATTGTAGGCATGAGCCGCTGCACCCAGACAGATGAAAGTTCTGTATGCCTCCAAATCGAAGTTTGATGAACTACATCAGAAAGTATCAGGAACTGCAAGTTGCCAGAGGGCCAGTTTGAAGTGAAGGTGAACAATACAGTTCACCTCACCATGGGTAAGTTGCTTATGAAGATCCCCTTCTTCTCCAAACACCTTTCCTATAAAGGGAGGATCAAAGCTTTTAAGAAGCCAAATGCATACTTTTCCTTTTCACACTCCTACCCCACAACAAAGTGTTAGAAACAAGACGTACCATTTTAATGCTTTATAATAAGTCCTGGGTGTGTCAGAATTCCACACTCTCCTCTGCTGCCTGGTGCCGGGTCTGAAATGCCACCATCATGGCTTTACTCTCTTGAGCCTTGAGTAGTCCCTAGTTTCTTAAGGGTCCCCAAACTATACTTTCCTGCTGGGAGATAAATCTTCATCTCCTTGTCAGCAGCATCTCAGGAGTTAATAGCTGACTACCAGTGGGGAAGACCTCTGGATATGCAGTTGGGGAGGCAAGACAGGAGGAGGAAAGGGCCCCAAAGACAAGTTATTCAAAACTCTTATCTGTTGTGTGCCTAAGCCCTCCAAAGATGATGGTTCTCATTAGTTGTTGCAGTCATCTGAAGTTGTACATTACCTAATTTCATAGAACCAAGGGGAAAAAAATGCCAAGCCCTAGAATGGGCTGGGCATTTCCTGTACATGATACTGTTTCATCATTCTCACTTTTCCAAACTGAATTTGGAAGTTGTCACATTAACGCATGATGGATATAAGATTGAAGGCTATGGTTTATTTCTCTAACTCAGATTCCTCCCAAAGATTCAAGAACCTGAGAGACAGCATTCTCCAAAAGCCACCATCCTTTTTGCCCTGCTAGCTCCTGAAAGCCATTATGCTGATGATGAAGGACCCAAGGAATAAAAGCTTAGGGTTGGACTGGAAACTATAGCTTGTTTTTTGCTCCCGCGTTTTCAGTCAAAACTCTCTTGGTGACCTGTGTAATTTGTGCCCTCTTTAACTTAAAAAAAAGTGCCCTGTTTAACTTTACTTGCTTTAGACATCTCTTAAGAGTGAAAGGTCGACTTTTTAGATGTGAAATATATTATATCTGACCTTTATCCATCATTGCTAAGATGAATACAAACTGTTTGCCCTGAAGAATAACTGAAAAAAGTAATCAAATAAGATTATGAATTACATAGAAAAAACACCTCATTAAAGTGATTGTGTGTGTAGCTCTTGGCAAACAGGTCAGTATCATTAAAACAATGCTAGAAAGCAGACAGAATACAAAGAGACGAAACTAACCCACAGAAACACACACACACGCTCATATACACATGCACTGAATGAGCCAGTGTTAATTCTTGTGGAAAAAAACAGAATCATTAGAATTGAAGCCAGGCTTACTGGTACCCAATCAAAATCTGATGATCAACTGTGCACTATGGCAACAAATGCTCTTACTGCTCTTCACAACATAGTCATTACCCTGTACTCCAGAAGGACAATAACAGGTGGAGCAACCCTAAACACTCACAACCAGCACCTGTTGCCTTAGCAACATGCATGGTTTATGAAGCAATTTCATGCATGAAAAGGACCCCGAGGGCTTCTTGTACCCAGATAGGATCAGTGTTCTGCTGGGCTCAGGTTAGGAATGTAGGTCTCTTGAGGACTGCTAGCCAGACCTTCCTCATATCTCTCCTCAAACTTTAGAAAAGGGAATTGGGGGAAAACCTCTCAACATGCTACCTAGTTTACTCAAAAGAATGTGCACTTTGGAGTCACCCAGCACTCCTTTCAAGTGTTGGCTCCACTGACAAATAGCTGTGTGATCTGGGCAAGCCACTTACGATCATGAACCTTAGATTCTTCATCTGTCAAGCAAGTGTAACTCCAAAGTCTACCTCTTAGTGTTCTGTGGGGATTAACTGACATGAGTACCATGCATTTGGTAAATGTCAGTTACCTTGCCACTCATCTCTAGAATACTGGAGGACCTGAATAATTCAGTGTAGCATGATAATTTCTTTCTTTTTTTTTTCTTTTCCTCTTTTTTTTTTTTTTTTTTTTTTGAGAGGGAGTCTTGCTTTGTTACCCAGGCTACAGTGCAGTGGAATAATCTCAGCTCACTGCAACCTCTGCCTCCCAGATTCAAGCAATTCTCCTGCCTCAGCCTCTCCAGTAGCTGGGATTACAGTGTCCACACCACACCTGGCTAATTTTTGTATTTTTAGTAGAGAAGGGGTTTTGCCATCTTGGCCAGGCTGGTCTGTAACTCCTGACTTTGTGATCCACCCGCCTTGGCATCCCAAAGTGCTGGGATTACAGGTATGAGCCACTGCACCTGGCCAGATAATTTCTAACTAGTTGTCAGACATACTTAGCTAAAAGTACATTTGTCTAATGAAAATGTACTTAGATACCTAACATTATGTTAGACAAAAGCTGAGCTGTGGGGTTGGGAAACCTGGAGTCCTAGTGCCTCAGGCCTGTCGTCCTTCAATCCCAGCACTCTGAGGGCATCCCAGAAGCCTAGGAGAATCACAAGCCGATGGTTTATTAGTTGTACTGGATTCTCCTGGTGCTTCCTTTCACTTGCATTGAGCTTGGTACTGATTTAACTTCTTCCAAAGGGAGCTGTGTATCTTCTCCAGCCACAGGCTAGGAAGTTACGGGAGCTGGGCTCTGCTCCTTACCAAACCAGGGCAGACAGACACTTGCAGGTACCTTGCAGAGTAAATAAATGTGTCTGTTTTTTTTAATCTTCCCCACAGTTCCCAGGGAGGGACTACACACCACGATAATCAGCACAGAGACCATCTCCTTAAACCATCTTGTTCATTTTTCAAAACCCAGGGCAGACTCACTCTCCACACAGAATGTACTGAGCTTCTGGGTCCACACAGACTTCTTCCTTCTGTGTCCACCTCACTGAATTGTAAAACTCTTGGGATTTGGGGGATCATATGTGTTATCTATCTTCCTATGGTTCTCACTCCTCTTTACCCTCAAGTTTTCTCAAGCTAGCACTCCAGGGGAACTAAGTACAAACATGATGGAAAGAAGAGAGCTGAGGCCTTCCCTCACAGTACAATTCTTTATATTGTTTGTAGGCAAGGAGGTTTTATTGAGACATGAGATATGGAGGATCCCGGTAAGAACAAATCTAGTAGAATGATGAAGACAGTGGATCCTGGGACGGTCTAGATGTGAACCCTGGCTCTGTCACTGAGTAACTCTGGTCCCTTTACTTCTCCCCAGACTCGGTTTTCTCACATTTAAAATAAAATGATAGTAGCAGTACTTTTCTCAGTCATCGTGAGCATTAATATGATGGGAAGGCTTTAAACAGTGCATGGCATGCGATATGCATTCAGTAAACTTCTCATTGACGCTTAGCATTTTCTAATGATGTGAGTTAATATGAGATTGTAAAAAATAAAAGCACTGAACTCAGAGTAAGGATCTAAACTGTAGTTGTGGTTTCTCCATCAATTTGATGTATGACTTTAAGAAACTTACTTTCTCTTCTGGGACTCAGTTTTCCCCCATTTGATTCATCATTTTAGTGGGAATAGATGATCTAAAAGACCTCCTGTTGGCTGGGCGTGGTGTTCATGCCTGTAATCCTAACACTTTGGGAGGCTGAAGTAAGTGGATCACCTGAGGTCAGGAGTTCGAGACCAGCCTGACCAACATGGCCAAAACCCATCTCTACTAAAAATACAAAAAAATTATTTGCGTGTGGTGGCACGTGCCTGTAATTCAGCTACTCAGGAGGCTGAGGCAGGAGAATCAATTGCTTGAATCCTGGAGGCAGAAGTTGTGGTGAGGCAAGATCATGCCACTACACTCCAGCCTGAGTGACAGAGTGACACTATGTCTCCTCAATAAATGAATAAAGACATCCTCTTTTCTGTATCTTTTGACTTTAGATAAAGTGTGTGATGGCACAGAAATGGCTGATTCTAGGGTAAGCTGCCTGGCTGCCTCCCCATGTCTGCTTCCTGTGCTGTGTACCAGATATTCACAGAACAAACTCCAATCCTCTGGTGAAAGGATTGAGATCTGGCTTATAAATGCGTGTGACACATCTTAAATTTAAAAAATTAATCCCAACCTTATAAGAAATCAAACTCTTTGATTTTTATAGGCATAAGCACATTAGATCTATTTATGGGGCAAATACCCAAGCTCTGATCGATGGCCTCTTATCTGGCTTCCTGTATTCATGGCATGGTCCCAGGAAAATAGGCATGGGGATCTATGGCCAGGTGCCACTAAAATATAAATGTCCCTTCATTTCTAATGGATGCTGAAGATTGCAGCTTATATCATTAGGCTGGTCATAAAATATTAGACATTAAGTAATCCAATGTTACTCAAGAGTCAGGGCCAAGTTGGTGCCTTTTCTTCCCCTGTTCAGGGAGAAATGGCCCTGAGTGCCCAGCCTGGCCCCTGAGAACTGGCAGGATGTGATGCCAGCACCTTTACTACTTATGGCTGGAAGTTGTCAGCAGTTGATGATGCTGACTGCTCCAGGGGGAGCTTTGGCTTCCCCCTGGTAGAGATGTCCAGAGGGGCTACTCCTCTTCCCTAACTCTTCAGGAAGGGAATCTTCGGAGGAGATTCCCAGTGTCTGATCTGGCATGTAGATAGGCTGTGGCAGATAGTTTTACTGCCGCATGTCATGACCCCTCAGCCACCTGATTTTGGTGCAGTGATGATAGGTAAATGTATACTGTCAGCATTTGCAATTATTTTTGAGTTCATTCAGTTCACACTTAGGTGCTGCCCGGAAATGTGGGAAAGTTAATGCTCCTAGTGGTCTCAACTAATGAGGGGTGGTCAGTAAGTGTCCCAGCCACTTGTCTTTTAAAGATAGATTTTTGATATGTATTTTATGTGTTTCTTCAAAGGGTCTCTGGGAGTATTGAACCCCCACTTTACCTGCAGCAGTAACTAGCCCAATTTTGCACCTTTCAATGGTTCCCTCTCTTGTTTTCATTGCCATCTCACTCTGGCTTCCTGAGGTTACCTCCCAAATAAACTACCTCATCCAAGTCCTTGTCGCAGGCTCTGCTTACAAGGGAACCCACACCAACATAAAGGTTTTACCACATAGGAGGATTTCTGGAAGGGGAAGTGAACTTTGGAAGCTTGAGGCCTGACCAAAAAAGCCTAATAGCTCTAAAATTCAGGTTCTATGAAAATAGCTGGGCTTGGGTTGTACCACTTGTTCTTTGCACATCTAACCTGGACTTGCAAGGTTAGCACATTGTACCCAATTGTATAAGCTGAGCATTGTTCATGGGCATCTAACCCTAGGGTTTAAAATCAGCCACTTGCTCTACTCACCAGGTATATTAATCAGAGTTCTCCAGAGGGACAGAATCAATAGGATGTATCTATATATAAAAGGGAATTTATTAGGAAGAATTGGCTCACATGAGTACAAGACAGAGTCCCACAATAGGCCATCTGCAAGCTGGGGGAAAGAGAGAAGTTGGTAGCATGGCTCAGTTCATCTCCGAAAGCCTCAAAACCAGGGAAGCCAACAGTGCAGGCCTCAGTCTGAGGCTGAAGCACTGAGGGCCTCCAGGAGTTGCTGGTGCAAGTCCCAGAGTCCAAAGTCTAAAGAATCTGGAGTCTGAGTCCAAGGGCAAGAGGAGAGGAAGCAAGCACCTGGCAGGGGAAGAGAGAGCAAGAGGACTCCTCAAATGCTCCTCTCCCTTCTTCTACCTGCTTTTCTACCTGGGCTGGCAGCTGATTGGATGGTGCCCACCCACACTGATTGTGGGACTTCCTCCCCCAGTCCACTGACTCACGTGTCTGTGTCCTCCACAAATATCCTCACATACATATCCAGAAACAACAACAGCCATCTAGGCATCCCCTCAGTCCAGTCAAGCTGACGTCTCATATTAACTGTCACACCATGCTGCATCTGCCAAAACAAAACACTCCTTTTCCTTAACACAAAAGTGTTGATCATTCCCTAGGCTGCATGGCTTCAGGTTGACATCTTCACCAAGGGTATCTGGGCATCTTTTTCCAGTTCACACAAAGGCATTTTATAGGCTGGCTGTGGTCCTCAGTCACCTGGGCTTCTGCCCTATGTCTGATTGCTTCTATTTATAAACCTAACTCTGTAACCAAGGCAGTTAGTCTCTCTCCCACGGCCCCTATGACATTTCCATTTTGGCATCTGCCTTTGGCTAATGCTGACTCCTTCCCTCATTCTTCTTCCCAAAAGGTGCCTGTTCGCTAGTGCTTGCTCTTTAAGTCTCCACTATTTTTGGTACGCTTCCAAGCTCACTATGTCACTTCCCTCCAAACCACCACCAGACTTAGCAGATTCCACCCATCCGTTCATTTAATTGTATATTTCTTCTTCAAGAATATTTTCAGTGTTTTCAATAATGTGATTGGCTCTGGGTCTGCAGACATGAATTCATTCAATCCCTGTTCTAGTGGAAGAATGAAACAAGCAGAGAGACAAAGCATGGTGATAGAGGGAAGCACAGGGGCTCTGGGAGCCAGGGCAGGGCTCCTCTCTCAGCCCAGGGGGCCAGTGTCAACTTTGTGGGAGGTGGTGACAGATGATTACCTGAGCTCCTTAACACTGGGTAAAGAGGGAGAGGGGGAGATGTGGAGGAGCAAACCAAGAGAGAACAGCAGGTTGAAATATGAGAAGAAATGTACACAGAAACTTCTGAGCTGTTTAATGCTGTTGCATTATAAGTTGGAGGCAGGGAAGAGAGAGACGAGGCTGTGGGAGGGGAAGCAAGGTCCTTTCCTGGAGGAAAGCTTGTTAAGATGCTTACACTCAATGATGTAAGGAGCAGGAAGACATGCCAGCTGTTAGCAAGGGCTTTGATCTTTGTTATCATTTGCAAATAGTAGAAATTCCATTAATGTTTTTCAATATTTACCTGTTTTTTTAATATGGATTTACCTATGTGTTTTACTGGGCTTGGATGAACACTTGTCTGTAATGAGTGGACGGGAAATGTTGTGACTATAGACTTCGTCTTTTAAACCTGGAAGGTGCTCAGCAAATGAGGAAGTTGAGAGGCTGTGAATCGCTCTGTCTACCCCCACCCTTTCACACAGTGGACACTTGGCTTTTCTTTTCTGGCAAAAAAACAAAAATTATAGGAAGGATCCCTTTGTCCTTCCTACAGAGATAGGCAGCAGACAGGGAGGAGGAAGAACAGGACAGTCAGTTAATGACTTGGCAGTTGGCTGGGTGGAGGGCCTCATTCCCCTGTTCATTTCCTCTAATCTTAGTAGCAGAACCTCTGAAAACTAAAGAAGGTACAGCTGAGCAGAAAGAGGTTGGGTCTTGGTGTCTTAGTGACCTGTATTCAAAACCAGGGTTTAGGCTTAGGCCAGTTATCAAATTATTCTGAATCCCAAATCTCCTTTGCAAGGGAGTCCATGATCCCTCACTGGGCTGTTAAGGCCATTAAAGGAGACAATAAGCTGTAAGTTCCTAATCTAGAGCTTGACTCCGAGTGGGACCACAGGTGGGAGCTCAGGCGAATGTTGGATTGCTCCCCTTCACCTGCCTCTCCTTTAGGGGTCCCTTTCACCTCTCTCTGCCTGTCTTCTGTAAGTGCGCGAGCTTGTTGCCAAGGTTATGTCAGCAGCATCCACCTCCTCCATCTCTCTGCAGATTAATCCACTTCCATGCTTACTACCAGTGAGGACTTACTGAATCAGAGCTCTGATTATGCACTTCTCTTGGCAATAACCAACCCTGCGACTTTTGGCAGGTCATATCTACTCTCTGGGTCTTAGTGTGCTCTCTGTAAAAGGGATGAGTGGACCAGACCATCTCTGAGAGTACCAAATCTAACATGATATGCTTGCATGATTCCATGGCTCTCCACGCTAGAAAATAAAGCCCAGTGCCTTAGCACATGTAAGCTTTCCCAGGACCCCTGTGCCCATGGTTTGACTACAATTTTGCCCCTTGGTTCCTCTTTCCAGAGGATTTACCACAGTAGAATCCTCTGCTACCACCTTGGTCCCCTGCCACATTAGGTATCTCATCCTCATTTATGCCAGCTTTCATCGTAAAAACTAACAGTATTAGAAGAGACTCGTGTGTGTGTGTGTGTGTGTGTGTGTGTGTGTGTGTGTGTGTGTGTGTGTGTGTGTCTGAATTAATTTGAAATTATTGTGAGTAGGTATTACTGAGGTAAATACAAAGAAAGCCTTAACCTATTGTCATAAAATAGGTTGATGAGTTAATTTGAATAGATTACTAAAAAGTTGTTAGGACTGAAACACACCCCAGAAATATTTGCAGCTCCATATTCAGTCTGCTGTTGGTACTTTTATGAACAGATCAGATAAAGGCTGGAGAAACGTGGAAAATGCACATGGATTTTATGTCTGGATAATATGTCACTTTAATCAAGGAGAGGCAAACTATTGTTATGGAAAGTGTAAGAAGGGCAGGGAGAGAAGCCTCATTTTGACTTTATCTTAGCCCTCCACGTGACGTTGGATATAGCTGCTTAACTTCTTCGGCCTCTTTCCTCATCTAAAAAATGAAAATGCTCTTCTTTTTGGAGGGGTGTCACAAATTGAGGGAGGTAGTACAAAATAAAGGTACATCAGGAAAAGCAACCAAATGCTACCCCAGAGGGAGGAAGCATTATCATGAAGTCACTGCTTATCATCCATTACAGAAAAGCTTTCTCGAATAAGAAAAAACAGTCACCCACTCCAGCCACTGGGAAATGAGCGCATTCCCATGGATGTGACCTGAATAAATGGAGGACATGTGGCAGCTCTCAAGTATAAAAATGAAAGAACAGTGTTGGTGGTCTGATTCGTCACTGCCCAGCTGAAAGTCTCTGCTCTGTATTACTAGCACATGTGCTTTTCTGTGAATAGTGAGCACACGGTATTTGCTAAAGACCTGCTCTGTGCCAGGCCCTGGACTGGATTGTGGAGTCACAAATGGAAGGACAGGGTCCCCACCTTAGAGCACTTTATAGCCACATGGAGAGGCCCATGAACAAAAGTAATTTCAGTATGTTCTGCTAAAGGACAGAATGAAGGGGCATTCCTCCATGTGAAGCTGAGAGAAGGATCACTGATTTATCCCAGAGGAATAAGAAAGCTTCACAAAAGAGGGGGCAACAGAAGTGGAGGGGAAACAGAAGGTGGCAGATAAGATGAGCCTTGGAGTTTGAGCTGAATGTCAACAGGCAGAAGTTGGAAGGAAGGTATGGGAATCAACGGGCAAGCAGCCTTGAAGCCAGTCCGGCAATCTGGGAAGCTGACCCTGAAAATCAAGCTTATATTTACCCCCAGAGCCTCAGGAATGTGCAGTCATTTCTGCCATCTGTTGCTGTCTCTTGGACAGTCAGATACAGAGCCTTGTCTCCAGGGGAGCTGGCCGAGTCCAGGAGGGATGGAGCTTAGGGAAGTCATGGTTTAGGGAAGTCCGTTCTTCAGAGAGAACAGGAAGAAACAAACTAACAAAAGCCTGAGTGTGACTCTGTGTATGTGTAAGGTGGTGGAGCGTCCCTAATGGCCTTCTTTCATCTGATCTGCCCCTGCTGTTAGGACCCCTCCGGTCCCATAGAACTGGGGCTCCAAGACATGCCAAGTCTAAGTTAAACTAGACACCAGAAAATTGCTCTTTCGTATTTTGCAGTGTCATAGCTGGGGTTTTGGAATCAATTGAAAAACTAGGATGAAGGAGCCGATTACTGCTCTGTTGATTATTGGTAAATCTGTTGGCAATTGGCAGTTATTTGTGGGTGAATCAGGTTATGGATGAATGAGTTATTGATGATCAGTACTAGCTACCATGGAATGCTGACTGTGTGCTGGGCACCCTGAAGGAACTTTAAACATTTTATCTCATGTAATTCTTATAGTAGCCACATAGAATTGATAATTTTCCCATTTCACACAGGTGGAAGCCAAGCTCACGAAGCAGCTGCGTGGTAGAGACAGGATTTAAACTCAGGGGAACAACAAATTACTCAGAATTTTGGAGCCCAGAGAACAGAGAGGGAGATGAGGCTGGACTATGGTTAAGGAGGAATCATGAGGAGTCTTTTAAACTCAGGGGGAACAACCAATTACTCAGAATTTCTGGAGCCCAGAGCAATAGAGAGGGAGATGAGGCTGGACTATGGCTAAGGAAAAATCACGAGGGGTCTTGAGCACCCTTCTAGGGGTCTCAGAGTTTCTCCTTCCTGGGTTTTAGGCTCAGAGAATCTCCTGAGGGGTGTGCAAGTCCCAGGGAATAGCCAGATTCTCCCACTGTTCAGCACCCAGATTCTGGGGCTCCATCTATCATAGAGTCCCCCACCCCCGGCCTAGCCAGGTTGGGGTTGGAACTTATGCTGTGCCAAGCGTGCAGACACCCCAGCTTTCATCAGCCTGTCAGAGCTGGCATAGACTTGCCAAGACTTTGTTGAAAACCAGCTGCTTTCAATGCAATAAAAGCCAAAGTCCTGGAGGGGGAGAGCTTTTGTATCTTTATTCATAGAACCACTTGCTGCCGCTCTGGGTGGATTGTGCTGTAGAGAAATGGTTGCCAAAGGCTTTTCGGCATTCACTGGACAAACAGGCTAACTGGGCTGCTTACCCTTCAGTCATCAGGAACAAACTGCACAGCTTCACAGGTGAGGGGGAGGGGGCTAGTGGTGCTCATTGTCCTTATACTCCCCATCCCCACCCCCCCCCCCCACCCCCCCCCCCCCGCTTCCCCCACACCCCCCACTAACTCAAGAAGGTGAACAGGTGAGGGGGAGAACTGAGCAGCTGTTTCCTCTGCATCAGTAGCAATTCTGCACTCTCTGGAGAGCCGCGGCCTCACCTGATGCTCAGCAGGCTGGATTAAGGATGCAGATTTCAGGAATGAGAGGCTTACTTCTCAGGAGCTGTCATTCAGCTTTCTATCTCTAGAGCTTCAGTTACTGCCCATTCTAGGTTGTTGTATATATTTATTTCTGGGGTCTGTTGAAACAAACACAAACTTGTTAGCTTAAACTACAGAAATTCATTGCCTCATGAGCCTGGAAGTCCAAGATCAAGGTGTCCTCCTGTTTGGTTCCTTCTGAGGGCTGTGCAAAAGGATCTGCTCAGGCCTCTCTCTTAGCTTCTCATAGCTCCAGGCATTGGCTTATCAATGACATTCTCCCTGTGTCTTCATATTGTCTTCCTTCTTTACGTTCTGTCCCTTGTTTACACTGTGTCCAAATCTCCCCTTCTGTTAAGGACACCATTTATATTGGAACAGGGCCCACCTCAATGAACTTATTTCCACCTAATCATCTGCAAAGACCCTATTTTCAAATAAGATTACATTCACAGGTGTCAGTGAGTCAGGATTTTTTTAGGGGACACAGTGCAACACATGACAGTTAAGATGCCTTTATGCCTGAATCCGGGAGGAAGTAGATATTGGTAAGTCTCATAGCTAATGGAGAAACCACCAAGTCATGGGGTTGGCCTCACCTTCAGTAGGATTTCTTGAGCCCCAGATTAGGGCCCACAACTAAAGCATCTCTGCAGAGGTGTCATGGAAACTGGGGCTCCACCAGCTGATACTTAATCAGCAATGATCCCTTCAGAAGTCTCTAGATACTAATTGAGCTCTTACTCATGGCCTAGAATTAGTTTATGGGATTTGCATGTGTTCACTGATTTAACCTATGTAACTTCCACATGGAGCAGAGACTAGCATGATGTCCAGTCTACAAAAGGGCAACTCTCTTGTCCGGAGTCATGGTGCTAGGGAGTGATGGAGCTAGGGGAAGCAAAGGCACTCTGGACCCAGGGCCTGAGCTCTTGATCTTAAATTATTGAAAAGGCCAATTTCTAGGCTTTTTTCCCAGAGCATATCTGAGTTGGGCCCAGGAATCTGAATTTTAAGAGCACCTTCTGATGGAGAAGGTCATTAACCCTCAGGCCCTGGGATAGACCAGCACCCCTGGTTTTCTTCTTTCTCTGACTGCTCTCTCTCCCCGCTCCCCCCCCCCGCCAAGCCCCTTCCTTTAAGAAACTTAGTGATAGATCTCTGTCTGCATCCATTCCACTTCCTTCTCTACTCCAGCCAGTGGAATCTATTTGAAATGCACATCTAGGGCCATAAGTCAGTCTGAGGCCCCCATAGCTCTTGGAATCAAATCTGAATCTGTAACATCACCTCAAGGGCCTCTGTAAGTCGACCCTGCTTATGCCTGGGGTTTGAGTCCCAGCTCTATCAATGCTCCACAGCCAGTGTTTTGAGCCCTCAGAGCCTCATCTATAAAGGAAGAGTAATGACATCTCTCCCACATGGGTGGCAGAAAGAATGAAATTAAGAAATACACATAAAATGTCCAGTTCCACCCCTGGCCTCAGAGGTGCTCAGTGAATGGTGGACTCAGAATTGTCAGGTGTTGTGTGGTACTGAGCTTTTCCGACAGTTCTTATTTGTGGGGGACCCTATGAGATTGTCTGATAACTGGGCCAAGACTAGCACCCTTTAGTGCACAGGCCTGGCCACTAGTTCACACGAGGCTTTTCCTGCCTGAGACCCAGAGGAAATACATCTTGGAGACCAGAAGGGGAAGTGTTGGCGGTCCTTCTTCCAGACCTGAAGATGCTCAGTGTGTGGATGCAGCATCCTCCTTGCTCCCCTATAGCCTGACCAGCTACTATCTTAATCCAATGTGCACTGAGCTTATCTATGTTTTCCAGACACTGGGGTGGACTTTATGGGCTGTTACCTAATGAGGTGGGGAGCACAGATGAGTGTTCCCGCCATCTGACACAGACCCTCATAGACTGCTGTGATAGGAAAGAGTAGGAATGTGTCATGCTATGCAGTGGCTATCTGGGTCAAGATGCCCCTGTGCTAGCAGACGTGACCCACAGCCACACCATCTGCTCATTGGACTCTGGCTCATGTGTGGGCTCAAGGTGGACAAATCCAGGTTTGAGCATGTTCCTCAGAACTTTGGTACCTTGTCTGTACCATAAGGGGTTAGATTGAAGGATCTCAGGGAAGTTTTTCCCACTTGAACTATTTGTGCTCTTTTGAAATTTAAGAATTCTTCCCCCATGACCAATGTTCTGTGTGGAGGATAGAAGAAATGCTAGCAGACTGTGGATCTCTCGATATCTCTCTCTCTCTCTCTCTCTCGATCTCTCTTATCTCTCTCTCTCTCTCGATCTCTCTCTTCTCCCAATCCCTTTCTCCACAGAAATGGTATTAAGACCAGAAGAGCCTCTTTGGAATTATAAGTGAGATTTGTGAAAAGTTATTACAGGGATTTAATTTGCTAATCACTTACTCTTAGACTCTCAAAGCTAGAAGGGCTGATCCATCCCAGTGGTTTTCATATCTGACTGTGCATCAGTATCACCTGGGGGGCTTAAAAAGATAACCAATTCCCCAGGCCGTAAACTAGGCCTATAAATGAGATCCCTGGGGCTAGAACCAGGAGTCTTTGCATCCAGTCTGGTGGTTTGCTCACTGAGAACTATGGGGGCCTTGAAACAGAGGCTAGATGTTCTGTCCTTAGCTAAATGTTCTGTCCTTAGCTAAATGGCATTCGCCCTCTGGTTCCCCAGGGTTCACATAGAGCCACATATACCACTCAAGTATTCTATGCAAAACAATTACACATGACGTGGTTAATGAACACGGTTTAGTGGCTGAACTGTGCTTAGTCTTTGTCTTAGTGTTCTCATCTCTAGAAGGCTGACTTAGTCCAAGCAGCAGCATGACCTTATGCAAGAAAAAGAGCCCAGGTTTTAGAATTGGATGTGGGTCCAGACACTGGCTCCCCCACACTAAGTGTGATTTGGATGCGTGACTTTGGGCAAGTCACAGATACCCCTTAGAGCCCCAGTTTTCTCTCCTGAAAATGAATACATGATTTTGCAGGATTTCCATGAGATTTGAAAGAGATGGCGCTTGTGAAGTGAGTGGCATATAATATGATGTAAAGTTTGGGCTCTTCTCCCTCTCCTTCTCCTATAGGCTGCATGTATCCTTTATAATATTGTTTAAACTAGTCCTTGCCTAGCAGATATCCTCCTAAAATATGCATTGTATCTTAGCCTAGGCTAATTTGTAAAGACGCCTGAGTTTAAGATGTTCTAATGTACTTGGTACATATACATCACCTTCCCCTGTGTATGGAATGTGATAGTAATGGATGCTGGCCAGATTTGCAAATGAGGGCCAAGTGGGAATGAAAAGGATTAAAAATAGAAGCATAGAATAACCTTTATTCGGGTTAGAAGATACAAATAATCTGTATACCCATAGAATGATTGTATATGCAAAGAGAAGGCTATAAACCATGTTATTAATAGTAGTTATGCCTGGAGGACACAATTATGGATGATTTTTCATTTCCTTTTGTTGTTTAATAAACTTTATTTTTTTAGAGCCACTTCAGATATACGTAAAAATGTCAAATGATGGTACAAGAGAGTTCTCATAAACCCTACTCCTTGTATACCCTGTTGTTAACATCTTATATTGATGTGGTACATTTGATACAAATAATGAGCTGATATTTATACGTTATTGATAACTATAGTCAGCACTTCACCCAGATTTTCTAACTTTTTACCTAATGTTCTTTTTCTGATCCAGGTCTCATTTGGACAGCACATTCCATTTAGTTGTCATGTCTCCTTAGGCTCCTCTTGACTGCGATATTCGCTCAGACCTCCCTTGTTTTTGATGACTTTGATAGTTTTGAAGTATACTGGTCAGGTATTTTGAAGAATGCCCCTCAACTGGGATTTGCCTCATGATTTTTTTATGATTAGACAGAGGTTATGGGTTTTGAGGAGGAAGATCACAGTGGTAAGTGCCATTTCCATCACATTATATCAAGGTACCTGATTTATCACTGTTGACGTTGACCTTGACCTCCTGGTTGCGGTAGCATTTGTTAGATTTCTCCAGTGTAAAATTACTCTCCCTGACCCTTTTTTCCCTGTGATACTTTGACTTCCTTTTTATTGCTCCATATTATCTAACGTCTCTTTTTTCCCCAATGATCATAATTACTTGCATAATCAGAGAGAAAGGAGCTCTTTCTATTTTGGAAAACACTGACCGTCTCATAAGACTTTCGACCTTTCCTTATATTTTGTCTTGGCCCGGTTTTCAGCACTATTGCACAGTCCTCCTCTAGAAGTCTCTGCTGGGAATTTGGCCACTGGCCTCGATTCTTGCTGAGTGTGCCTCTGACCTCAGCCCCATGCTGCCTGCCTTGCAGAGGGTGTATCCTGCAGAGCAACTTTCCATGGTGTCAGAATGAGCAGGCCCATAAATCAACCAGGGAGGCTTCATCCTCACGGTAAAAGTGAAGGGGACTTCCAGCCGCACTTTCTCCTTGCTGTCAAAGGTAAACAGGGTGTAAATCTTGCTGAAGAAGAAGGTTTGTGTCCAGCCACCTGCAAACACCCCAGCAGTTTTGAGGACAGTCTGCCTACACTTTGTTCCACTCAACATAGCACCAGGCTCAGGACCAGGCACACTGTGTCTTGAATTTATTCACCAATTATTTGTTCAATTATTGGTGGTAGTGGACCCCCACACCTCCAGTGGCTTTTTGTCAGAGAAGCTAGTAAGTGATACACTGAAACTAGATAGCTTTTACTACAGTAACAATGTCCTGGACACCTGCAGCAGACACTGTCCTAAAATTTACTATCCTTAGTGAATATATATTTTGTGTGTGTGTGTGTGTATATTTTTTTTGTTTGTTTTTTTCAAAAGAAGCAGTCCTCCAGAGTGAGTCTGAGAGCAGGTAGTTAATTGCTCTGTTTTAAAGGGAGGCTGGTGTGGAACGCAAGGTTCAGAGAGGACATTGTGGGGACTGGACACTCTGGGGTAGACAGCCTGCTTCATTTATTTAACACCTGAAAGAGAAGAAAAAGAGCCTTCAATTATACTTTGTCTTACATAGCCTTGTCTTCCTGGCCCAGGTAGCATTCCTTTGTGAAAATGGAAGATTCTTAGCAAATTGCCCAGCTGTGAGTGGTTACTGTCTTCTAAAGCAGAGTTTCTCAACCTTGACGCCATTGACATGATGGACTAGATAATTCTTTGTTATCCAGGGGCTGTTCTGTGTATTGCAAGATGTTTAGCAGCACCCTGGCCCCTGCCTACTAGGTGACAACAGCACCACTCCCTTAAGTTGTGACACTCAAAAATGTGTTCAGATTGCCAAATGTCCCTTGGGGGGGGGCAAAACTGCTCTCAGTTTGAACCACTTTTCTAAAGGGATGAGTGTCTTTCTAGTTCCTGTACAGTGAAACACATTTGTACCTCTTTCATATGATTTTGTTACTGCTTGGGGTCTGCAAGATACAATTCCAGCCTGTGTAGGGCAGATGACCTGCTCACCTTTCTCTGCAGAGACACAAAGAAAGACTAAGGAGGCAGTCCCCCCTCATGTTCCTATTCCAGCTATCTATGGCCATGTGACTAAGCATAGTGAGAGAAAGCTATTACCATTTCTGGATTCTGTGGATTTTAGAAGAAACATAGCAGGGATGATTTTTTCCATGTTCCTGATGTCTAAGGTCCTCACGAGGAAGACACAAAGGCTATGGGTCACCCAAACCCAGGACCTGGAATTGCCCAAAGCTGTCTTCATGCGCAGGCCCAGCAGTTGATGCTGGCTGTCATCTGGAACAAAGCTGGTACTGTGGCCAGAACATCTTGTGGCCTCTGCATGTGGTTTGGGCTTCCTCAGAACATGGCAGCTTCAGGGCACTCAGGTGCTTACATAGTGTCTCAGGGCCCCAAAGGTTAGTATCACAAGAGAACCAGGTGGAAACTATGTTGCCTTTTATGGCCAAGACTTAGAACTCAGTGGCATCATTTCCACTGTGACCGCAAGTCCTCCCACATGGGAGGAGTGTCAAAGTCACATTGTATGAAGAGCACACAGGCAGGATATGTTTTTGTGGCCACCTTCCCCAGTTTCCTCCCTGACTTTATCTTTCTGTAGAATTTGTTTTCCATACCTCATTCCATGGGCCCTGGTTCCTGGCTCTCATCTCTCAGGCTCACTGCCCTCCTTTCATTCACCACAGAGGCTGCCCCAGAGAGCCCTGGAAGAGTACAATAAAAGCTACCCCCAGCTCTGCTAGAAGAGGATGATGCTGGAGATTTGTTGGGTGCATTCCCTCTGAATTTCATCAGTGGCTCTGAGAACCTTTTGATTCTCAATTCTAGTGATCATAAAGAATAGCTAACTCTACTTTACCTTAAGAAAGCTCATTTCAAGGCAAACCACAACACTGGTTACTATGAGATTAGCTCAACAAAAATTGTGGTACTGGTATACTTGAAATAAGATGGCACATGTGTCTGTACTTTTAAAAGACCATCTTAAAAAGTCACCTTGTATCTTCCAGGGACTATCAATGCACTGCGTATACAGCCTGCTTAATACATGTTTACTGAAGAAGTATTTCTGATCTCAGTGACGGGGCATTTTATGGTACCCAATATTATCTATATTAGAGACTTGTGAGATTTTTCTTAAGCGTAGAAGTTCCAGAAAAATTACAATATGAGTTTGTCTTCTCATTGATGTTCATCCAAGTTCTAGTTACAGTAAGTAAGTTTCTAGGCTGTGACCATAGCAGAAAAATTTGCTATGAATGTTTTGATCCAGTGGTGCAGGTAGTCTTTGGTGCTGATGTACGTGCAGCTCACTGGCCCTGGCTGAGGACTAGTTGGTTTGGTAATTCAACTGTCTTTACCAAGGAGCTGCTGTGTGCTCAGAACTGTGCTGGGTGCCCGGCCCAGGTGAGTACCCAAAAGAAGGCAGTCTCTGCCCCAAACCTCAGGGTCATTTTTGCTTCCTTTCGCTTTTTTCTGTTTGTTCCAGTTGGCTACAATAGGCAGCTTTTTTCTTCTCCAGCGTCCTCTCTTCCTATTCTTCGCCTTACCTGCTACAGTTTCAGTAAAGCTGAGTAACAAGCTACCCCGGAGTTCACTGCCATACAACAGCAAGCATTTATTTACCACTCCCATGTGTATCATCATCTGGAGTTGAGAATGAGCTCAGCTGAGGTTACAGTCAAGTCTCTACACACACCTCATTGTGCTGGGCCTGGGGGTTTGCAAGGCGTGATGCTGTCGTGCGAAAGGGAGGAGCACAAAGGACAGGACCTGACTACACAAAGACACACTAAGCCTGTGCTCAAGTCATGTCTGTTAACATGCCAGTGGCCAACACAAGTCGTATTCCCAGTCCGACGTCAAGTTGCATGCCAGAGACAACCCCAGGAGGCAGGAGGGGAAGGTGCAGATATTTCCTGAAGAGTAATCTAACACACCCAGTACTTTTTCTATAAGTGCCATGGTCTTTCTGGCCTCTCGAGTTTTGGTGTGCTGTCCCTTTGGCCTGAAATATCCTCCCCCTGGGGGTCAAACTACCCCACTCTCTGACTAATTTCTACTCATCTTTTGAGATTCCAGCCAGTGGCTGCCTTCCCCTGGGGTGCCTTCCCTGCTAACACACTTAGGTTCCTTGCGTCTCCTCTGGGTCACATGACAGCTTTCACATATAAACCTCATCGTACTGCATAAATTGAATCTACCTGCCTTTATCTCTCCCCACCACCCTGTGAATGTTGACTCACATCTTATTCACCATTATTTCCCCAGCATACAGCTCAGTGCTTAGAGGTTTTGAAGAGCAAATGTTTGCTGTGTTAGTCTTGCTGGGTGAGGGGGTTGCGACTTCTCTACACTGATGGCTCTGGAGAAGCACACAAAGAAATGGGGCTCTGGCATTTCCAAGTGGGCAGGCCATGTGGAATGAACCATACGAGCCGTCTGGGCACATCTGACTGTGTCCAAAAAATGCCATCTGCTTTCAGGGCATGTCGAGACTAGAAAATCAATATAGACCGTGTGGCTTATGTTCTGTTCTGTGTGGTGTCATATCCTCATTTGCCCTTTTGCCTTTTGTTTCCCTTGTTTTTCCTTACATGAGGCGTAGATTTGATTCTTACCAGTTTGTTCCCCCAAAAGATGTTTTGGGAGATACAAGGTGGCATTGAGTGGATATAGCCTTTTTTTTTTTTTTTTTTTTGACAGAGTTTTGCTCTTGCTGCTCAGGCTGGAGTACAATGGTGCAATCTTGGCTCACTGCAACCTCCACCTCCTGTGTTCAAGTGATTCTCCTGCCTCAGCCTCCTGACTAGCTGGGATTACAGGTGCCCACCACGATGCCCAGCTAATTTTTTGCATTTTTAGTAGAGATGGGGTTTCACCATGTTGGCCAGGCTGGTCTGAACTCCTGACCTCAGGCAATCCACCCGCCTCAGCCTCCCAAAGTACTGGGATTACAGGTGTGAGCCACCACTCCTGACTGGATATAGTTTTTTTTGTTTTTTTTTAATGCAGGATTTGTCATTGGTGTCCGTGTGTGGATTTTTTTTTCCCCCTCTGGTACAGGGCATGGAGGCATGGAGCCAGAAGCATGGAGCAGAAGGCCGTGCATGTGTGTGAAGGCAGTAGCATGTGTGGCTGCCACTCAGCTTTGTTGGGATTTTTCCAGAGGCAAATGGGAAGGTAGAGGGAACAGATTTGCTAGCTGCTTTTAATCCACTCCAGACTTCAGTTTCTTCCGAATGGAGCTGGAGATGGGAATGTATATGTTTGCCGGGTGGTACTTTAAAGTCACAGCTGCTCCTCATTTAAAGGAATCCAAAGCTTTTTACTGCAAATGATCATTCTGAAGGTAACTCAATTATCTATGTTTACTGGTTCAATATGGTACTCTTGGATATAATAGCCATCATCTCAGCTTACTGCAACCACACATGGCTTCCCACGCCGGGGCTCCATCCAAAGAAATGAGTGGACAGATTCAGAAGTCTCTTCCAAATCAATACACAGAATATGAGATATGGCAGGGGGTGACACAGCCCCAAACCCTGCTGTCTCTTTTTGTGCCATTTCCAATTCCCCTAAGCTTGCAAACATTCAGATGATTCTCTTTATCTGAAAGGTGTTTATTTTATGCCAGTTGAGTGAGCTATAAAATTCATCAGATATCACACTGTTTATTAACACTTATAATTCCACTCAGCCACCTCGCATATAATAGCCCAAGTAAGTACTTTTGGGTATTTTCATTTAGGAAAGGGCTACAGAGAGCTAAAATGAGAATGTATGGAGTAGAGACAGCATGTGTCTGGCCCCCTCATCTTGATTCTGGTGATGCATACTCTGGTTGTTGCTTTCAGCCCACTCCATGTATCTATAACCTGTCCTGAGCTCTGACTTTCCATGTTCCCAGCTATGCCCATTCAGATCTTCCAGGCAGTGTCCCCAGCAGTACACAAATGCTTTAAATAGAGGAGTTGTTCAATGAGCTTGTGGGATGAAATTATGAGGATTAAGCATTCAAGTTTAAGAACAAGAGTCAAATATACAGAAACTCTGAACAAAGCCATTATTGATCCTTATACAAAATTGGGTCTGAAAACTTACTTTGAGTCTCTTTTCACAATCAACCTTCCCCCTCCATAGTGACTCTTGGCCAGTGACTCATGCATCTCATGGTGCTCCCCTGCAACAGTGAGATGATAACAACCTTGAAGGTGGTCAGGAGGAGTGTGGGAGTGGATAGAGAGAGAAATGTATGTGGCTCTTGGTGGATGCTCCAGATTCTGGTGTAGTGGTTAATATTGGGAACTGGCATCTCCCAATCCACTTACCTCACCTAAACTAGGAGCCTAGATTTCCCTGTAGTAGTGCTTTAGCCTACTGTGCTGTTCTTTACTTCTAATAGATAGTAAACACCGAAAGTACATCTTTTCTAACTTTTGTTTTTCACGACTTTTCTCTCTGGGGAGGGATTTCATGGCTGAACTAAAGTTTTATTTTCTTTAAAGGGGCCTAGATTCTGTTTTCTCCTGAGAGTCATACACACATTTTGAACAGAATTGTTTTTCTTTTTGATTTTCTCATCAAACACCATTGACTGAAACGTGTAGTAAAATGTGTTATCTGGCATCTCCTACTGGTTCAACAAGAACAAGAAAATACATTTTGCTATTGAACTTTTCCTTGTTAAACAAGAGAGGTTAGGTCATTTCCAGTGACATGGAATATAAGAGAAGGTTTTGGAATCTGAACAGGTTTGGCAGGATTGCTGAAACTTGAGCCCACTGTGGTTTTGTTTAAAGACCCACCATACTGGTGAACTCCAGGCACTTCCTAAAGGCCTAAACCTGGTATGAACTATTAATTCATCATGATACTGCTGTTTTCTGATCAGGCAGATTCATTAAAACATAAACTACAATGCGTTTCTTCTCATGGCTGGAGCTCTGCACAGATAAGGCCTCAGTGAATTATTTCTCTTCTGGAGTCAACAGGGAATGAGCAGTCCTAGCAAATATACTTTGACAATCTCCAGGTAGTACTTGCTTTCACCTCACTCTCAGGAATTATTGTTAATGGGTCGACTGTGTGTTCTTGTTTTTACATGAATTTTCATCAAATGCTCATAGATCTACTACGTATCTTCTACAGTACCCTGTTCTAATTTGCTTCTTCAGGGAAAAATGCATAGAGATGGAATTGTTGAAGAATTTATATGTGGAACCTCTTTGTTAATTTTACTCAAGAAAGGAAAATAAATTTTGACCCAATAGACAAGTGCAATCAAATAATTCTCGCAGCCTGGAGAGCTAGGTTGAGGATTCTGAGGCTCAAAATTGGCTAAGCAAGAGGGTGCTCTGATGAGTTAGCAATGACTATCACTTGGAATGTTATTGATTATCACTTAGAAAGTTAGCATTTTCTGTCACTTGGATAGGAAGAATAATGGCACTCATGCTGAGTATTGGCTCTACCTCCTAGACATACAAAGTTGACCAATTATAGTCAAGTATAGAGCTTTGACCTTGGAAATATTCTTTCCCCCACTCTTGAAATGGTAGAGCTACCAATACGGAGGTGTGGCTCTACTTCTTTGGCTTCAAACACTCAGAGAAAAACCACATTTTGCAGTCTAGTTCCATGAGCTTGGATGATCTGAATTCTAGAGTCTCATTTCTTTGTGCATTGGAGCCCAAAACCAAGTTTTCCAACTTTTAAAACATACATTTCAGCTTAAAATGGCCAGACGCAGTGGCTCATGCCTGTAATCCCAGCACTTTGGGAGGCTGAGGCAGGCGGATCACCTGAGGTCGGGAGTTCGAGACCAGCCAGACCAACATGGAGAAACACCATCTCTACTAAAAATAAAAATAAGCCGGGCATGGTGGCACATGCCTGTAATCCCAGCTACTCGGGAGGCCAAGACAGGAGAATCGCTTGAACCTGGGAGGCGGAGGCTGCAGTGAGCCGAGATTGTGCTGCTGCACTCCAGCCTGGGTAACAAGAATGAAACTCTGTCTCAAAAGAAAAAAAGGTTTTCTCTTGCTCTGATAACTCTTATATTCATGCCCTGATTTAAAGTCAATCAGCAGAGACTATTTTCAATTGCCTTATGTTCTTCTTTCTTCATCTTTGTGTCCAGGCCAAGGCACTACTCCCCTCCCCCAGCCACTGACTGCCACCAGGCATCAGCACCAGTCTAATGTCCCAAAAGGATATGATATTAGTCACATATATCTCAACATGAGTTTCACTATTTTTCTTTGTCTTCGAGAATTAATTTTAAATTTCTCTGAGGACTGAAAGATTTTCCCCAATTATAGTAAGGTAGGCTTCAGTAGTGAATGGGGACATAATTTCATACAGGAAGACCTTCATAGTATGCTGCAAATCACACCATATATATAACGGCCCAATCTGCCTAATATGTGAGGCATGCCCTGCTTCTATTTCCTGTACTGGAGAAAATTCCTTCCTTGAATGTTCCACTGTGTCAAAGATGCACATCTATAAGCACGTACACAGGGATGTTTCCTGTCACTCACGCAATCTCTCCCCTGTTCTCCCAATCCCCTCCTTCTGGCACAAATAGAATCCCCATGATTTTGCCAAGACTGGCTGTCATTACTGTGTGATATGTTTTGGCTGTGTCCTGACCCAAATTCTCATCTTGAATTATAATCTGAATTGTAATCCCCACGTGTGGTGAGAGGGATCTCATGGGAGGTGATTAGATCATGGGGGTGGTTCCCTCATGCTGCTCTCAGGAGAGTGAGCGAGTTCTTACGAGGTGGTTTTATAGGGGGCTTCTCCCCAGTTCCTTCTGCACTTCTCTCTCCTGCCATCATGTGAAGAAGGACGTGTTTACTTCCCCTTCCTGATTGTAAGTTTCCTGAGGCCTCCTCAGCCATGCAGAACTGTGAGTCAATTAAACCTTTTTCCTTTATAAATTACCCAGTCTCAGGCAGTTTTTATAGCAACTTGAGAATGGGCTAATACACTATGGTTGACCTTTTTTTCATTTTATACCATAAATGAGCATCTGCTTTATCACTGGGTCGGAACCCAATTACTTTTAAAGAGTGATAAAGGGACTTAGTGTAGGAATAAAAGCTCATGTTCCCTTTTGTAAAATGAAAATCCTTTTGCAATAGGGATAATCCATTTATTCAGGAAGGATTCGTTCGTTTCTTTTTTTAAAAATCCTGTAGATTCATTAAGAAGACAGTAGATGGCATTTCAGGTGAGGATCCAATCTATGGCTGAAGTATTGGGTGTGGCATGAGGGGGGTAGGAATAGCCAGGTCTAAAGTCTGTGAATCTGTGAAGTCTTTGAATTGTTGCTCAGACATTTGAAAGTTCAGGTGTTTGAATCAAATTATAAGGCAACAAGACCCAGAACGGAAACAACAAATGCCCATTTACAATCTTTGCTTGCTACCTTTTCACCTTGGTTCCATCTACAGCTTTCTTCTTCTAACAAGACTCTAGAAACGCATGCTGCCAGCATGGAGTTAGCACCCACCTGTTTCCTCCATTACTCTGTGCTGATGGTAGTCTTCCTAATAGAGGACAACATCTTATATCATGGTTTCTCCATCCAAGACCATCTCTGACATCCTCCCGTCCACCACCTTGTTGACATCTCTCATGGACTGAAGGTGTCATCTGGATGACAGTTTTTCAAACTTTGTCTGAAGTCCATAAAAAGGCGTCAGGAGTTAGACAAAGTCTGAGGGTTAATGAACCTCTTTTTTACTACATGCATGCTTTGCAATCTCTGGGAAAAAAGGAGCTGGCTTTGGCAGCCCACATGATTCTGCCTCTTACCTTGGTGGCAGATTAGAGTGGGGGGTGGACAGGAAGAAAGACAATAACTTTGGAAGGCTGAATGGAGCACACCTCAGAAAACTAAGTCTTTCTTTAATGGCGCCAAGAACACTACCTGCCAGAAATCCACACTAATCTCAGAAGATAATAATAGCTAGAGGAGTCTCACTCATGCAAAATGAACTTGCTAATGCAGATATTTTATGGAAACTAAAAAGCCAGCTACAGAATTTGGCCTCTAACACAAAGCTTTGCCACGGTCATTGGGTTCCTAAAAGTCTTGGAGTAGGGAACTAGATCTAATGAAGAAAATGGGATGTGGAGTGTGGAGGGGCACCTATACATGTTTTGTCTCCAAAGTAAAACACTGAAGAACATACTAAATAATGAGCATAGCAATGACATCTTAAAATGGCAATAGCGGGTACTTTCCCTGATTGGGTTTCATTTACTTATTTATTCATTGCTTGCTAGAAACTTCTTGAACTCTCCCTTCCCAGATGTTTTGATAACATGCTTCTAAGTTTATATATATCTTTTGCAGGTGGCATGCATGTAATGAGGCACTTACTTATTTTGCATTTAAGTAATCAATGATTTTCTGCCTTTGACTCCAGGTTACTGAAGCCTGGGGCTCCTAATAGTTCTGAAGAGTTTGAGACTAGATGCTTGAGATGGAGAAAGTCATGAGTAAAGTTATCGAAAGTCTAGTTAGGTGTTTCACAAAACCCTGGACTCCTCAATAGCAATCCCCGCCCCAATCTGTCCTGTACACACCTGAGCTTTCTCTCAGACCCTGCAGTAGACTTACTCCTTGTTCTACATCCTTTGCTTCACTCATAAACTGAGAGAATTTGTGCTAAGAAATAGGTACTCAGGATGCTTCAGGTGCAGAGAGAGAGAGAGGCTAGTAAGAAGGACCAAGACCAAGAATAGGATGGAGAGACCCTGTCAGGGAAGACTTCCCAGAGGAGGGGGACAACCACTAAGTATTGAAGTATGATTAAAAGTGGGTGCAAGAGCTTCTCAAAATATAAAGTTCTCAAAAGTGCGTGTGGGGAGGGGAGAGGCGGGGGGAGGGGAGAGGGAGGGAGATAGGAAGAGAGAGGGTTTGATTTACCCTTTTAATGAAAGAACAAGCAGGATCGCAAAATCAGTACAAAAGAGAACAGAAGAACAGAGATTTTATACTCTGTGAAATAAAAAGGAACACTGAGAAGAGATAGCTAAGTGAGATACAAAGCTGGTTTATCCTGCAGGGCAATAAAACTGTAACTTTTAAGATTCTTTACTACTAGCCTTTCCCCTTGTCAGTTTTCTGTAAGTTCACCTCTAACCTTTAAAGAGTACAAAATATCTGGGCACTAATCAATAGTAAATCAAACACAGTCAAGTCCCCCTAGAACAGAGGTCAGCAAACTAGTTCTGTTAGGGCCCATGTAGTAAATGTTTTAAACTCTGTGGGTCAGAAGGTCTGTGTCATAACTACTCAATCAGACCATTGTAGCACAAAGCAGCATGGGCAGTATTTAAATGAACAAGTGTGGCCATGTTTCAATGAAGCATTACTTATAAAAAAGAGTGATTGGCTGCATTTGTCCAGCAGGCTCTAGAGGCCCGACCTCTGCTGGTGGAGCAAAGGTATATAGCCTTAAAGGGTCATGTAATCATCTTTGAAAACTTATATTCAGATTTTGGCATTTTTTTTTTCTTAATAGGCTTAAAGCAAATGAAACAGCAACTGCAAAGGCATTGGTGCATAAGCTCACCCATTTTATTTGAGGAGCTATAAACAAAAATTCCTAGAAAACTGATACGTGTATATTAGTGATACAGAGAGGGACAAAACTGAAAAGTTAGAAAGGAAATTTACCATCATTTTTTTCCTTTAGAGAATAAGTGTGCCTGAGTAATATACCTTGGCAAGAAAATGAGACGGACCTGGTTCTAATCCCAATGAGCAGGCTGAGAAGATTGAGCTAATCTTCCTAAACCTTGGTTTTTCTGCTTCAAAACTAAAGATAATAGCTGGATCTTCCAAAGGGTTACTGTGACATTTAAAAGAGATTATATATTTCTCAGTACCCAATAAGTGATAGCTCTTAATTATAAAATTATCATTATTATTCTTTATCAATCAAAGCCAAAGGGAGGTCCTAGGGCTACAGATGAATTCACAAAGATTTGTTGGAAAAGCACAGGTGTTAAGACCAAAAAGGCAGGATGGAAAGCCCTATTGCTCAGTTTCTTCCTATTACAATACAGTCTTTGGTCCTTGAGGGTTTGTCCTAAGACAACTCAATCTTTCCCTCCAATACCCAGCTGGGCTCAAACCAGGGTTTGCCTAGAATTTCTATTAAGAATCTCTCACCCACACTGTAGCAGCAATTTATTAACAAGGATTCTGGAACAATTACCGTGTAAAGCAGGACACAGTAAGTTAGAGTAGAGCTGGTTGGGTTAGCAACCACATTTGCATTTCGACAATGGATGTGCTAATTAACAATGATTCTTACCTATTCATTAAACCCTCTAAGACTCTAAGAAATACAGCAATCTCTTCACTTATGCCCCTGTCAGCATGTCCTGTGCTTCCTCAGAGCCACTCTTTACAATGATATCTATTACTGGGACTTTTCTTTTTTCTAATTGTTGGGACCAGTTCAGAGCAGGGGAAATTCATCTCCCTCTACCTAACCTCCTGGCATCTCCAGGCAGGCTACATCTTTTCAGAAATTCAGTCTCTGCTTTACTCAAATTGCTAGTAATAGAGTTGCTCCTCCATATCCATAGATTCCTCATTTGTGGATTTAACCAAACTTGCATGGAAAATATTTGGAAAAAAATTATATCTGTACTGAACCTATGCAAACTGCTTTTCTTGTCGTTATTCCCTAAACAATACAGGATAACAGCTATTTACATGACATTTATATTGTATCAGGTATTATAAGTTCTTACAAGTAATCTAGAGATGACTTAAAGCCTACGAGAGGATATGCGTAGCTTATATGCAAATACTTTGCTATTTTTATCAGGAACTTCAATAACTGAATTTTAGTATCGAAGTATGTTAGGTTCTCTAGAGGGACAGAACTAATACAATATATACATATGAGTTTATTAACTCACATGGTCACAAGGTCCCACAGTAGAGCTGTCTGCAGGCTGAGGAGCAAGGAGAGCCAGTCTGAGTTCCAAAACTGAAGAACTTGGAGTCTGATGTTTGAGGGCAGGAAGCATCCAGCGCGGGAGAAAGATGTAGGCTGGGGGGCTAAGCCAGTCTTGCTCTTTCACATTTTTCTGCCTGTTTTATATTCACTGGCAGCTGATTAGATTGTGCCCACCAGATTAAGGGGTGGGTCTGCCTTCCCCAGCCCACTGACTCAAGTGTTAACTCCTTTGACAATACCTTCACAGACACACCCAGGATCAATATTTTGCATCCTTAAATCCAATCAAGTTGATACTCAGTGTTAACCATCACACCAAGGAGGTCCTAGAACCAATTCCCATGGATAGCAAGGGATGATTGTATGTACTCCTGATAGCAGCTCTAATGCTTACCCAGGTGGCCACAATAAAATATTAATAATTTAATGATAGTGTCTATTCTGGACCATTTATGTATTTTTCACTTCTAAATAGTAATACTCAAAGATTAATGATACAAATGCTATGTGTTGTTTATCTTTTCCTGGGTTCAACTAAATAGTCTGCTTTGTGATTATAGGCAGAGGGAGAGCCCCAAAATGCTGAGGTCACATCAGACTGTAGAGGTGCTGAACTACAAGAGTGGGCCTAAGGCCGATCTAGGGCTGAGCCTGCTGGAAAATGTTCAGCTTGGGAAATCGGCTCAATATTCACCCATCACACATTAAGCACTCAAGAATGTGCTGGCTTGTTCTGCAATGGCTGCTTCCATCTGGAGAATAACTAGGCACAGAACCTTGGTTTTCAGAAGGAAAGGGATGGAGAAGGTAAAGCCAGACAGGGCATGAAAGACCGTTCTGAAAATGGCAAATGGAGCTTCTTGCATCTGATAACATCCTGCTTCTATAGGGTATCACCCAGGGTTGCATGGAATACAGTGGATCTTTGGGCCACCCAAGGACACTGTACATCCATCTGGGACTGGACCTCTGTTTGTTATCAAGCTTTGTAAGATTCCACATACATTGTGGTTAAAGACATCTCATGCCCTTTAATTGTAAAGAAATTCTGCATTCATTGTCAGTTGGTGGTGCCTCTCTGCTATTCACACCGTCTTCCCCCTCAGACAACCGTGTACGCTTTATTTCTGTGTCACTCCGTTCATGATTCCACCCACACTGACAAATTTCCTAGAGCTTTGAGTGGCACTGTTGGGGGAAGAGGATCTCTGACTTTTCCAAAATCCTCCCAGCTCCCCCCTCCTCAGGCATCTCCTAACACATGGCAGGAGGCCATTTCCAAATAGTGCTGCCCTAGCCTGCATTGTAGCTACAGGCATGTCTGGACTTTAATGGGGAGGAGTGAATCTGGAGTGAGCCTGGCTGAATTAGGTTTGGTCCATGGTTAGTGGAAATCAAGCATGAAAAAAGTAACTCCTTTTAACTACCTTTTGTGTAAGAGAGACTCCAAAACAGACTTTGCTTTCTCACTGCTTCCCTGCCATGTTTCCCCTCACTGTCTTCATAGCTGCCAAGTCAACATTTAACTTTATAAGGCAGCACTTCTGGAGAGTGGTGTCCCTGCTCCTGCACCCACTGTCCTCCTGCTAGTTGGCAGACACTCTTCAGGATGTGAGGTGGCTCTTTCAACACCTTCATTTGCTCTACCCCATGTGACACTCTAGGAGGCCTCCGAAGAAGCTCAAGACCTGGTCCCAACCTTATGAGATCTAGGGGAGGCGGGGGAGTGCTGCACCCAGCTCTCATTGTGTTATCGGAAGACCAGATGAGCAGCTGTGTAAGTCCAGGGTGTTTTACAGAAAGAAAGTGGCATTGCTTTTAAATTGTGCGTGGATAAAAAAATAATGACACTTCTTAGAATGCCATTTTTTACTTAACAAAGACATTTCGTATTCAGTTGTTTGAAGCTAAATGTGAAACTTCACTCCATAGATAAAGTTTTACTATAGTTGGACTCAGGAAATTTGTCTGCAATTTTATGTACCTTTTAGTCATTTGAGCCTTTTTTTCTTTATCTGTTAAACGGGGATATTAATATCAATTTCATAGGAGTGTTATAAGGCTTAATGAGAAAATGCCCTTAGCATATAGCATAGCTCCTAAGATGATGCCTGCAATGAGGAAGATGCTCAGGAAATATGTCAGTAGGTGGAGAGCTGTCAACAATATGGGCTTATCAGATACAGTGTTGCGACGGCCAGCATTTGCTGCTAAATTTCAGGGGGGAAGGGTCAATGTGGGTTGGAGCAGCCCAGAAAGTATCCTGGGGAAGGAAAGTTGTGCTGTACAGCATGGGTCAGAAAATTTGAAAGGCAACTTGGCTGGTTCCAAGCATGGGGAAGTGACTGAGAAGGCAAGCTCACAGCACCTCGCACTCCCAGGAGCAACCGGGAGGCCGTGGCCGTATCAGTGGCTGCCTCACAGGATTAGTCCCGGAAGCCACAGCCTGCCAAGGGACTGTCATGTTCAGGATATTACAGAGAAGAGAGGTTTTCTATTTTACTCAAGGGCTGCATTTATTTCTTCAGTAGGCAAGCATGTGTTTTTTGCCTTCTAAAAATGTAGATTAATGTAAACTTTTGTCTTTGAATAAAAATGAATGAAAAGTTGACCATAAATATTTTTGAGTATTTTTCAAAACTCAGCTTAGTGAACGCACAGCTCAGGCATCACCACTTCCTCTCAGAAGTCTTCCAGGGTCCTTCAGGCTGGGGTAGGGCACCTTCCACTCTGTGGTGTCTTCACCATCCAGACTTGTCACACCGAATTCTGATTGCCTGTTTTTCCCATTGACTGTGAGCTCTTAGCGGGAAGAGGCCATGGCCAGCAGTTTGCAGAGCCTTGGACCTTACGGCTCAATAAACATGAGAACTTAAAGAGAAAATGAGCATAGAAGCGAATCATCATCAGAAAAAGGAGAAAGTGTGTTGGGAGTCAGCACAGCAGAGATCACCCCATTGGACAGATCAGGGTGGATTCACAAAGCAGGCTGCATTTGCATTTTTCCCTGGAGATATCCTTGCACCAAACCGCCTATGACGGACAAAACTCTCTGTCAGGCGAGCCCTACATGGACCTGAGCTGTGTGACATGTAAGAAAATTATCCTTAATTAAAAAGAAAAATTTGGGGGCCAGAGGCAGTGGCTCATGCCTGTAATCCCAGCACTTTGGGAAGATGAGGTGGGTGGATCACGAGGTCAGGAGTTTGAGACCAGCCTGACCAACATGGTGAAACCCTGTGTCTGCTAAAAATACAAAAATTCACTGGGCACGGTGGCTTGTGCCTGCCATCCCAGCTACCCAGGAGGCCGAGGCAGGATAATTGTTTGAGGAGGCGGAGGTTTCAGTGAGCTGAGATCTGATCCCACTGCACTTCAACCTGGGCGACAGAGCAAGACTCCATCTCAAAAAAAAAAAGAAAAAAAAAGAAAAATTTGAAACATACACTACTAACTTTTGTATTACCTTTTCAGACAATGAAAAGGGAAAGATAACTGGAAATTAAAATGCACTGGGTACCAGTTACCCTGTGACGACCACGTTCCACATTGTGTCTCAGTCTGATAGCAGGCCAGTGATATAGTTGGCAGGACTCTCCATTTTACAGGTGAAGAAACTGAGGCAAACAGAGGAAAGCAGCCCTGGGCCTCATGGTTAGTACAAAGCAAAGCAAAGGCACAGAAGACAGGTCCAGTCTGGAAATTCAACTCAACCATGTAATCACTGTGAGTCTTGAACCTGAATCTGGAAAATGGAGATGAAATGAGGTATTTTATGCTAAAGCTCCTGATGGAGGGTCAGGAATGTAGTAAGTGTCTAACCGATCTTCATTTTTCTTAAATTGCCTGAAATGTTACCAATTATATTCATTACATTCTACACATCTTCTAAAGTTGCAACAATGGTGACCTTCCAAAGGATGCATGCATCAGATGTTTAAAGAATGTCTTGCCAGGAAGGAGCCAGAAAGATTAACTGACCCTGCATTCCTGAATGCAGCCCCTGGGCCAACAACATCAGAGCCACATCCACAGACAGCCCCCTCCAGACGCCTTTCCCATGGACGCATGCCCATGCATTCATACTTGTTATTCCTCCATATTCAGATGCACAGGGCTGGGGATAGACCCATGGAGGCCCTCTGGGAGAGATCACTACAACCTGGAGTGCTCTATTCTCCTACCACTGCAGCAGAACAGCTCTCCAGAAGTCCAGCTGTAGACAGAAAGCTGGACAAACCATCTTTGGAGCAATAGTGGGCTGGTGTCTCAGTGACCATGTGTCCAACCTCCTAGAAGAACCAGGTGTGGTGCCAGGCACAGCCACCTGCTCCTCACACTTAGTACAGGGCTTGGCTAAGGATGAATATCGCCTCCCACACACTCAAGTATATATTCTCAGAGCCCAGCAGACACTGGCCAAAGACCTGAAGAGCATAAAGGAGAGCAGAATCTGGTTAAGCAAGAGCTCCAGAGTCTTCTGAGGCCCAGTCCTGGGGCTGGAAACAGAAGACTTCATGCACACTATAACTCTACCTCCTTCAAGTATGAGAATCCAGGTATCCCTGCCCCAGACAGTGGCTGTGGGGTGAAAGGACTCCACCTGCAATTTCTGAGGACAGAATGAAAGCTCACTGGGCACTTCATATAGCTGGTGGGGACCTCAGCCAGGAAGGCACTGTCCAGTTGTGTAATGCTTCCCTCTCCTGCCAGCATTCATGGAGCACCTGCTGTGAATTCCTCCTGGTGCTCTGTTCAGACATCTTCTCTTTCCAGTAAGCTCTTCCTGGCCTTGGACTGGGTTTAGTTTCCCGGGTATGACCCCTCTCTCCCCAGCACACGAAATTTTATTATTGTTATCACTTCAGCACTTGCCTTGTTGACCCAACGTGGTCCCTTATGTGAGGGAGGCAAGCAGAGGCAGGAACACTGAACCCCGGCAGAAAGAGGCTGCCAGGAGAGAGAGCTGAGCAGAGACTCCACTGTCTGTCTCATTTTGTTTTTCTCAACATGCCTTTAGAATGAGATTCAGGGACAGGAATAGTCCTATGCAGAGCACAGAGGGGTATGGTTTGGATGCCATCATCTTCAGCATGGCCCAGGGTCACCAATATGCTCTGGTCAGCTCTAATGCTGAATTGATCAGCCTCAATGACTTTATGCTTAGGAAAAATAATAAATTTCTGGATTGCACGTCAGAAATGCAGATGGTTTTATGGATTCTGACAGCCCATAGCAAGGCGTTAAGTGTGAAGTGTCCTGGCAAGAATGTCTTTCCTTGCTATATAGGATGAGCTAAGCTGGCACTGGGGGGAGGCTACTCATGCCACATTGGGGTTAACCTGTCTTTGATCCTCTATCAGAGCTGATGGCTGGTGAGTTGTTGCTGGGCAGGGTAGGACTCCCCAGGCTCTGTGTATTAGAAGGTGGCCAATGAATGGGTCTCCTGTCTTAGAATGGTGTGAATCCTGTCTCTCCAGTCTCTCAGAGTGTCAGGGAGACATGGCGAAGCCCCCTCACCATCTGCCCTTGAAAAAACTTTTTGGAAGCTTCCTGGCTTCAGGAGACAGTTAAAGCTCCTGTAGGTGGCTCTGGGTTGGGGTCAGCAGCCTGACAGGGCTCTGGTCCCAGTATGTGGCTAAACAGCTGGTGACCTTGGGAGAGACTCTGAATTGTCCTTTGGAGGGGGATTTTAATCTATAAAATTTTTCATCCATAAAATGCCTGAAAAACCTACTGCACTGTAGTATTAGTATTTAAAGATCATTCCCTTAATGAACATTAAAGCACTTAGAAAAACATAAGGCATTATCAAAGACAAGGTATCAGAAATGCCTTTCAGCCATGGAAATGTAGAGACCATGACCCTTTCTTGGATCATGTCTTGCATATTTGAATCTCTGCACAGATCTAGAAGGGACCCAAGAGATTATTTTAGATTAATATTATTCTAGTTCTCAATGTTTGCAACTTATCACCTGGGAGCTTTCTCAGAAGTATCAATCCTTTACCAACACCCCCCACCTCATCACTCCAATACCCCAACTCCTGTATTTTGATACCATTAGTCTGGGGGGTGGGGAGAACAAAATGTGTGTGTTTTTTTTTTAATGCCCCAGATAATGACACCTGGGAAGAGAGAGGCTGATTTGTAGGTAACACTGCAATGGGAGTCAGGGAATAGCAGGGATTCTTGAATGGGTACACACCGAGGGTGTCACAGGTGGTGGGACAAACGGGAGAGCAGAAGCCACAGCTAAATCAACAGCCAGACAGGCATGCAAACCCTCTTTCAACATTCAGGCATCTATACCAAAAGCAAAGATCCTGTCATTCAAAGTATCATATCCCATCTGCCATCACCCAGTGTCCTACCTATAACATCAGCCCCATGAACTATTGCCAGAAGCAGGAGATGGCAGTTTCTTCACTGGCATTTATAGAAAAATAAAGCCTTTGGTTGTGCCTCCCCCTTGAGACCCTGAACTCTTCAGAGTAGGGGCTGCATCATCTCTTCATTTCTGCATCCATTGGTAAAGGAAATCAAACAGAAAACGTTCGGTGGGCAAGTGAGTGAGTGAGTGAATGAACAAAAATGTTGGAAGTAATCAAGTGCAAGGTTTAAATTTAAACCATGTGTGTCTTATAATGAAGCCATTTCTATGCTTAACTAGCTCTTCTGCTCTAAATTTTAATTGAGTCAGCATAAAAATAATTTTGATAGTTTGCCAGAGCTGCACTGATGCTTAACATTATGTGTACACACATTAAGAAAGGAGAAGGAAAAAGGAATGGGGATTTTGATTCTGCCTAACTCACAATAAACCATCTATGGTTGTAATTGTTTATAATAACTTAATGGCATAATTACTCCTGTGCAGGCTATCCAGAGCAGCAGCAACACAGAATGATCTCAAGTACATTGAACACGATTTAAAATGAAGGTAGACCTCACCTCTTGTCAGCTGGGTAAGCTTAGTCACAATATGTACCTCTGACAGTCACCAACCTCATCTTTAAAGAAAAATAATGTCTACATGGTGAATTATGAAAAGAGAAACATAATGTACTCACTTTCAATTACATCCTCTTGGCCAGAACTACTCACTTGACTGCAACCTAACTGCAAGGGAGGCTTGGAAATGTGCAGTGAAGGTCTACTAGCTCTCTATGGATAGTAGAAGCTCAGCAGATATAGATATAAATATAGATAGATGTTGATATAAATATACACACTTTATATGTAATATATATACATACATATGTGTACACACACACACACATACACACATATATATATATAGTTCCTTCATATAATTTCTTCCACTCCCATGCTGGGAACACGTTTATAATTCAGGAATATATACTGGTAAAATTACTACCCTGGAAAGCAAGTTACCCAAGTTTGAGAACTCATCTCCCCCTCTTTTCTTTCCTTTATTCCTTCATTCACTCATCAATCAATAGATATTTTTCAGGCTTTCCCATGTGCCAAGTAGCTGTAGATGTGATTGAGGGTGGCCTCTGCTTTCATGGGGCAGAGAGGCTTAGGTAGGCATGGAGTAATAGTCAATAAGGAAGTGATAAAGTGACTTAATACACAGGAAAAAATCCACATAGTGAAAAGTGCTATGCTGAAATAAAACTGGCTGGTGTGATAGCAAGTACCTGGGGAAAAGGAGATGCCCTGAGTGATCAAGAAAGGTCTCTCAAAGGAGTTGTCATTTGAATAGAAACTCAGATGACTGAAGAAGTCATTAATACACAGTTTTCTTCACTGAGTAATGAACGTGCTGTGAAAACCAGAGGATGTCACTGCTGGAGCAGGGAGGTCAGCAAAACCTCTCCCTAAAGAAGAACAATACAACTAAAAAGTCACCCAAAACAACCATCTCAGAACTCTGGGAATTTATCAAAAGCAAATAACAGACTGGGGAAATATTAGGAACAATTTTGATGAAATGGAAGAATTTCTAAGAAAAAACCAAATAATTAAAACTGACTCAAAAAAAAGTGGAAAATCAGGATAGACCTCAACAAGCAGGCAAATGGAATTACTAATCATTAAAAATATTCCCACAAAGAAAAACTCAGGGCCAGATGACTTCATTGGTGAATTTTGTTACATACTTAAAGAAGAAGTAATGCCAATCTTTTACAAACTCTTTCTGGAAATAGAGGAAGAAGAAACACTTGGTTTTTTCTGTGTGGTCAATAGTATTCTGATATCAAAGTCAAAGGCATCAAAAGAAACTACAGAACAGTATCTCTCATGAACATGAACTCAGAATTTTTCAGAAAAATACTGACAAATCATACCTAGGAGCATATAAAAAGTATTACACAAGATGACCAAGTTGGATTCAGCCTAGAAACCAAACATTGGGTTAACATCCAATAATCAATGTAATACACCATCTTCTTAGATTGAACAAAATTAGAAGAGACAAAAATCACATGTTCATCTCAGTTGCCACACAAAAAAGAAGTGAAGAAATTTAAGACCTACTCAAACTAATAAACTTCTTCAGCCTCACAAACAGCATTAACAAAAATATGTGTAGCTAATATCATGCTTAATGGTAGAGGATAGAAAGCTTTCTCCATAAGATGGGTACAAGGTAAGGATATTTACTCTCCATACTTCTGTTCAACACTAAACTAGTGTTTCTAGATACTGAAATAAAACAAAAAGATATTAAGACATTTGGATTGGAAAGGAAGAAGTAAAAACTACCTTTATGCACAGAGAACATGAACCTGGATGTAGAAAATTCTACAGAGCCAACAAAATCTCTTGGAATGAATGAACAAGTCCAGTAAGCTTGCAGTTACAAGATCAATATTAAAAAGCAGTTATAATTTTATATTAGTGATGAACAATCTGAAAGTGAAAAATTAAAAATTACATTCAAACAGCATCAAAAATAATAAATACCTGGCAATAAATTTAACAAAAGAAGTACAAATTGTGTATTGAAAACTACAAAAACAGGGCTGAGAAGAAAATTAGAAAGTTCTAATAAATGGGAAAATAGTCTTAGTTCATGGATTAGAAGCTTCAGTATTATTATAATGGCAGTTCTCCACAAGTTCATTGGCAGATTAAATGTAATCTCTACAAAAATTCCAGTAGGCATTTTTTCAGAAATTGACAAACTGATTTTGGAAATGCAAAGGATCCAAAATAGCCAGAATGATTTTGAAAAGGAAGAACAAGGTTGAAAGACTTAGGCTTTGTGGTTTCAAAACGTGCTGTAAATCTACATTAATCAGAACAGTGAAGTTCTGATTTTATACCAGTGAAGTACTGGTATAAAACAGAAATACAGATCAATGGAACAGAAACAAAAGTCTACAAATAAACCCTTAAACTTATGATCAAGTGACTTTCAACACAGATGCCAAGTTAATGTAATGAAGACATTGCGATAAATACTGCTAGCATAATATATCCACATGCAAAATGATGAATTTAGACCCTTACCTCACAAGAAACACAAAGACTAACTCCAAATGGATCATTAATTAACTTATACTTAAAACATAATAAAACCTATAGACTAAAACAGGAGAAAATCTTCATGACCTTTCATTAGGCAATTAATTCTTAGATATGACTTGAAAAGCATGACTCATAAAAACATTTATATAGTGGAGTTAATCAAAATTTAAAACTTTTGTTCTTCAAAAGACATTAAGACCATTAAGAATGTAAAAAGATAAGCAACAGACTTAGAGAAAAACTTGCAAATCATATGTCTGTTAAGGACTTGAATGCAGAATATATAACTCTTGTAATTCAATAATGAGAGAAAAAACCCAATTTTTAAAATGGGGAAAATATTAGAATACACATGTCATTAAAGAAGATATAAAAATGTTCAATAAGCACAAGAAATGGCACTCAACCTCGTTAGTCATTAGGGAAATGCAATTTAAAACCACAGCTGCTATTTCAGGCTCCCAAGAATGGTTATACTATAATGATTTTAGAAGATAATAACAAGTATTAAAAAATGTGAAGAAACTATCATCTTTATACATTTCTTGCTGGGGGTGGAAGAGTAAAATCATGCAACCACTTTAGAAAAACAGTTTGGCAGTTTCCACACATCTACAACCATCTGATCTTTGACAAACCTGACAAAAGCAAGCAATGGGGAAAGGATTCCCTGTTTAATAAATGGTGTTGGGAAAACTGACTAGCCACATGCAGAAAGCAGAAACTGGACCCCTTTATGACACCTTATACTAAAATTACCTCCAGATGGATTAAAGACTTAAACATAAGGCCTAACACCATAAAAACCTTAGAAGAAAACCTAGGCAAAAACATCCAGGACATAGGCATGGACTTCATGACTAAAATATCAAAAGCATTGGCAACAAAAGCCAAAATAGAAAAATTGGATCAATTAAACTTCAGAGCTTCTGTACAGCAAAAGAAACAATCATTAGTGTGAACCAGAAACCAACAGAATGGGAAAAAATTTTTGCAATCTACCCATCTGACAAAGGGCCAATATCCAAAATCGACAAAGAACTAAAACAGGTATACAAGAAAAAAAAACCCATTCAAAAGTGGGTGAAGGATGAACAGACACTTTACAAAAGAAGACATTTATGAGGCCAACAAACATGAAAAAATGCTCATCATCACTGGTCATTAGAGAAATGCAAATCAAAACCACATTGAGATACCACCTCACACCAGTTAGAATGGCGATCATTAAAAAATCTGGAGACAACAGATGCTGGAGAGGATGTGGAGAAATAGGAACACTTTTACACTGTTGGTGGGAGTGTAAACTAGTTCAACCATTGTGGAAGACAGTGTGTCGATTCCTCAGGCACCTAGAAATAGAAATTCCATTTGACACACCAATCCCATTACTGGGTATATAGCCAAAGGATTTTAAATCATTCTATTATAAAGACACATGCACACCCATGTTCATTGTGGCACTGTTTACAATAGCAAAGACCTGGAACCAACCCCAAAAGCCCATCGATGATAGACTAGACAAGGAAAATGTGGCACATACACACCATGGAATGCTATGCAGCCATAAAAAACGATGAGTTTGTGTCTTTGTAGGGACATGTATGAATCTGGAAACCATCATTCTCAGCAAACTGACACAAGAACAGAAACACCGCATGTTCTCACTCATAGGCGGGTGTTGAACCATGAGAACACATGGACACAGGGAGGGGAGCATCACACACTGGGTTCTGTTGCGGGGGAATAGGGGATGGACAGCCAGGGGTAATGAGACTGGGGAGAAGAGAAATGCCAGATATAGGTGACGAGGGGATGGAGGCACTTAAGTGCCTTCTAAGAAGAGGAGTTTGAGATAAATTACCACAGATATTGCATGAGGTCCCTAGAATCTTACCTTTCTCTTTGCGTGCCATTTGATGTCTGGTCTGACTCTCTGGTGACCACCTTGAAACTTGTATGTGTGAGGCAGTGGTACATTTGAAGTTTCATTCAGATGCAGCAGTGAGGAACAAGAGTACCTATGTCCGGGGTGCCAGGAGCAGGAGCTACTAAGGGTTGTGTAGGGAGTGAGCAGCCTACAATAGCAGTTGGGGAAAAAAGAGGAAGAGAGTCTAGTCCCTGGGGTCTGGGAAGGGGCTTGGGTAATGAGGCAGGGGGAGGGCCAGTATAGAAGCAGAGGCCCATCTTGGGAAGGTTCTTAATTCAAATTTCACGTCATCACTTACCTTTGAGGAAAATGTGGATTACAACAGAAGGGAAATTCATACATTCATTCATTCATTCAGTAAATATTGACTGAGTGCCCACTGTTGTCCAGTCCTAGCACTGGGAACACATTAGAATCACAGTGGTGAATGAGAGAGACAGGTTCCTGTTCTTACAGAACTTAATGGTCCAATGCTGGGAGGCAGATAGAAAACTAGTAGTTTCAACATGTTGCAATGCTGGGGGAGCCCAGGTGCTGAGGGATCACCTGGAAGAGCTCTTAGTCCAACATGAGGATGCCTAGGGGCTGCCTCCTGAAGGAGGTGATGTGCCAGCAGAGACCTGAACAATGAGTGTGAGTCAGCAGGAAAACAGGGAAGAAAAAGAGCATCCCAAACAGAACTGATCCTCAGCAAGGACTGGGCTAGGGAGAGCAAGAAAATTGCTGCCAGACTAATATCTCATGGAAGGAACTCACAAACTCATGTACAAATGCATGAATAAATGCTGCCTCCTAAAATTGATGGAAGCTATAGAGTGGTGTTGATATGGAGGTGGGGATGCTTGAGTTTCTGAGCCAGGGCAGCTTTGAGCTAAGCAGAGGTGGCATGCTAGGGGAAGATACTGCCATTTCAAAGGGATTTTTCAAGGAGACCCCTACAGGGCCCAAAGCAAAGTATTCTTAGTATCTTTAAAATGTGACTTATGCAGACTTTCAGAAATCAATCAACAAATAAATGGTCTTATTTGCACAGCCCTGTACCATTGAATAGTACTTCCACAGGTTTTCTCTTATTGTCCTTTTCATAGCCCAGGGAAGACAGCAAGGCTATTGTGATCATAGGGGAAACCAAGGCCCAGAGAGGTGAAGAGACTTAAGGCCACACAGATGGTAAATGGTAGTGCAAGAACCAGGACTTCAAAATTTGACCCCTGGGGTTAAGCTTCCTCGCACCATTTCTTCATTTGCTCAGTCAACACTTACTGAGGCCTACATATGCCAAGCTGTATTTGGGGCTGGTGCTTTGGAAATAGATGGGGCAGAGGGAGCTGCATGTTTGAAACAAAAACATTTTCTTTGGCTTACGATTCACAAAGTTGCTAGGAAGTGTGTAGAGAGAAATCAAGGTATAACCCCACACCCTGAGCCTGCATGGAGGGCCTTTCAAGGAACTCGTATCTTCCTCCTGGGGGACCACACTCCAGGGCACCACCTCAGTGGCATTCTTAGAAGGGAACGGGCACTTGCTGGCCGGAAACCCTCTCCACATGCAGCTGCTTACCTCCTAGCTGGCCAAGGACAAGCTGACACAAAGGGGAACAAGCCACAGTGCCCTTGCCGTGACAGTCAGCCGTGCTCATCTGCTGTGTGTCAGAGGCACACGTGCACGTTTTCCCTGATCGTACTGATCCCAGGGATGGATGGACAGTGTGCTCGCCACCCTCCCCTCCCCTCCTAGAAACTGCTGGCTAGGATTCATGCTGACAAAGCCTTGCTGTGTAAATGGAGACACTGTCTGGGAGGACGGAGAAGGTGATACGCAGAGTATGGACAGCAGCCGCAGCCTAGAGCAAACAGTCTGAGTATTTGTCTCTCCCCGGAACCAGTCATGAGACGGGAGACAGGATCTGTTCTGCCTTAAGAGAGCATTTAAGAAAGTAGGCATCAAATATTTAGAAAAATATGTCAGTCAAAACCAAGACACTTAAAATGTATGGCAGCAGGCCAACCCCCCAGGCTGATTTCAGACAGAGGTGCCTGAGGAGGACTCCCTCGTATAGCGCCCTTGTATTGTCATTAGCTCATGCTTGCCTTCCCTCTCTCTTCCACCCTGGTGAGTTCCTGCCCGTCCTGGGCCTTCACCTCACTTAATTTGCTCTGCAATTCCCTCCACTTTCTGCGCCAGCTCAGACACTGCCTCTTTCAAGCAAGCGCCCACAGAACCCTTCCGCTGAGAGTGATTGTTTATGTCTCTTTCAAAACTCCAGCCAAAGTTGTTCCTATTTGGAAATTTGTCCTTGCACTCAGGAACTTTCTTATGTATTTGGATTTTTCCCTTCTAGCCTCAGGGACCAGCTGGTGACTGAGAAAGGTTGAAGATGTGATGCCCTGGGTGTTGTGAATGACAAGGCTGCTCTTAGCAGCCAACCCAGGGTAGAACGAGCCCAAGCAGGTCTCAGCAGCATCTGCAGGAAGGAAGGCCAAGCCAGACTCAGGTGGACTTAGAAGGTGGGCTCGGTGTGGCGGTTAGTGTGGGCATAGTGATGAAGCACTTGGCGCTGGGCCCACCCGCAGATTCCAGCCCTCGCAACCTAGGCTGGATGATCCACAGGTACACTGAAGGGGTGCTTTAGACGCCAGCAGATTAGGAGGACACTAAAAAAGGAGAAGAATTCAGCTACAGGGAAATGTATTGGCAACTTTACAATTATGGAAATTAGAAGCTACACTTGATCTTAGCCAAAAGGCCCAGAAGTGACACAGTGGCTCATGCCTGTAATTGTAGCACTTTGGGAGGCCGAGGAGGGCAGATCACAAGGTGAAGAGATCAAAACCATCCTGGTCAACATGGCGAAACCCTGTCTCTACTAAAAATACAAAAATTAACTGCGTGTGATGGCGTATGCCAATAGCCCCAGCTACTCGGGAGGCTGAGGCAGGAGAATCACTTGAAGCTGGGAGGCAAAGGTTGCAGAGATCTGAGATCACACCACTACACTCCAGCCTGGCAACAGAGCAAGACTCCATTGCAGAAAAAAAAAAAAAAAAAAGGGAATTCAGCTACAGGGAAAGGTAACTTTACAATGATGGAACTCAGAAGCTATTTCACTTCCAGCATCGACAGGGTTTTGTGTTCATGTATTGAATTATTCTGTTTCTATTTTGAATTGTGATGGTTGTGGGACTCCACAGCATTTTTAATACACAAGGTCTCTAATGTTCTTATTCCAGCCCTGGCTGTAGTTCTTATTAAATTTGTAGCATTGAGTATAGTTAGGAACCTCTCTGAGCCTCAGCTTCTTCATTTGTAAACCATAATGGTAGTGGTTAGCAGACAGGGATGCTTGATTAAATTAGGGAAGCCAGTTTCAGTTCTCAGCTCGAGGCCTGGAGCAAATGATTGCTTGGTTAACATAGTTGTCACCATAGCTGTCCTGGCCCAGGAGGAAGAAGGAGTGATCATGTTACATCACTGGGGGAGAAAAAGGGAAACCAACTTGTCTTCCAGAACCCAAAATCTATATCAGGGAGAGCATTGGAAGGTCCTAGGTGATTATTTTTTATTTATTCCAACACATCTTTACTCAGCACCTAAAATGAGCCAGTCACTGCACCAGGAGTGCAGAGCAGGGATGCCTAAGTTAGCCTGAGAATGGCCATGGTCAAGAAGGCCTCCCAGGCCAGGCGCTGTGGTTCACGCCTGTAATCCCAGCACTTTGGGAGGCAAAGGAGGATTACCTGGTCAGGAGTTCGAGACCAGCCTGGCCAACATGGTAAAACCCTGTCTCTACTAAAGATACAAAAAATTAGCTGGGCATGGTGGTGCTACCTGTAATCCCAGCTACTCAGGAGGCTGAGGCAGGAGAATTGCTTGAACCTGGGAGGCGGATGTTGCAGTGAGCCAAGATTGTGCCATTGCACTCCAGCGTGGGCAACATGGCAAGACTCCATCTCAAGAAAGAAAAAAAAGAAAAAGAAAAAAAAGCCAGGCCTCCCAGATGAGGTGGCCTGGCTGTATTTTAAAGGACTAGTGGCAAGTTGTATTAATCTGTGCACTTCCCCAGAGCGCTCCACATGCTTTCCTGCTTAGTTTGTGCCCTAAGCAGTTAGCACCATCAACAAGCTTCCTGCCTCTGGCTTCCAATTGGTTAAGCCAATGGATCCAGGCAAGAGCTCAGGGGAAGAATGGAGAGTGATGCCAGGTTATTCGTTGTCCTGGAATCCTCCTGCCTAGCCATTAAAGACTGGATGTACCCTTAACCAAGAGTCGGAAGTCCTGTTAGATTAGATGGCCTCATCATCACAGCCTCTGGCTTCAGGTCTCTGAAACCACTTCCTCATCCCCTGCCCCAGGCCAAGGGGTGGTATCTGTGTCCCTGGTTCCTGCCCCATCACCTGTGGTTTCTCTAAACTCAAACCTCACCCTCATGAATAGGGCACTTACGCATCCTTCCTGTTTCCTGCTAGGACTCTGACTAGCCCAGCTAGGAAGTTGCACAGAGAGAGAGGTAAAGAGGAGCCCACCCACCACCTATGCAAAGACTAGTTAGGATGGGCCCTGAAAGGCCCTCTGCATAGGAGGCTGGTGGACATTCAGGCTGGAGAAGTAGGCAAGGACTGACTTTATGTGTGAAGCTCTTTCTTCCAGAGCACTCACAACATATTATTCATTTTATGTGAAAATTTTAGAAACATTTTTATAGCGTTGTCATTCATGGATTTTCTTAGTGTTCTGGGTAAGCTTTACAATGAAAGCAGTCTGGAAAGCAGGCAAGGAAAGCCTTCCTGTACTCTCCTAGGTAGCTTGCCTTCCTCACCGTGCATAATTTAGACATTTTAACTGACCATTTTCTGGGACGGTGTGGGCTCTTTTAGGATGAGGCTTGCCATCTCTTCTGGGTCAGAGTGCCCACCTCAAGTAGAGGTTCAGTAGCCAGTTTATAATAAATAAATGAGTCTCTGGCTAGATCGTTGCTCTTCTGTTACCCAGCAACATCTAAGACCAATTGTTTAAATGAGGAAGAATAATTAGTAAATTCATCAATTGGATTCTAGACACTTGAGTTGTTATTGCTTACAATTTAATTGTCTGATGTAAAATTCATCAGCAGGCATTATAAGTCAACACTGAGAAAATACGAGATATTTTTATATCATAGGTTTTTATGAACTTTGTACTTGCATTTCATTGCAGGCAACAGAGGAAGGCCAGCCATAGAGCTTTCCTGCCCCTAACATCACAGATTAAGGCTGGGATCAGCAGAAACTGTGATGATTTATCACAAAAAGTCTGATGGATCCCTGCTTGGACAATCCTCTGGGCACTGAAACAGAATCTGATCAGTTGAGATATCTGCCAATAATTTGTAAAAAAAAAAAAAAAAAAAAAAGAAGAAGATATGCCAACATGGTTCCTCAACTTCTGCTTGACCACATGAATTGGAGCCAAATATTAGTCCAAACGCTTTAGACCAAACTAAAGTGGTTTGCTCCTGTGGGCACGCACAGCCCTCCTCCACCTGCAGCTTGTTGCCCTTCACTCTGGCCTGCTTCACTCATTTGTTACCTAACCTGGTATTACCAGGAATTAAAACCTCTAATTGCAGACTGTGGAGAATCATGTCTATAGATGGACACACGCTATGGGTAGCACTCCCCAAAGCAGACAGTAGGCTCCCTGTTAGTTGTTTCTGGGGATCATTTTATGTTATATATGTGTACTGTATCTCAAAATATGGAAGTACATAGTTACAATGGGGATTAATTAGGATTCCTTCCATTGTGTTGTGGGGTGATGTGTTTAGTCAGAGTCGCCACTTCAGGGCGAGTTGCCTTTCATAGAAACACACTCCATTAGTCATGAGTGACATGTGACAGGACATGTGAACAGGTTGTCTGACGGGGAATGAGTGGTCCAGAGCAGGCTCTCTCAACCCTGGCCCGGGGTTAGGATGCACAGCCTGGGCCTTCCCTGGAGTCTGCTTCAATTACTCTCCATTGAGTCCTGCTATCAGCATCTATCAAAGCACCCCCACCCATGCCCACCCCTTGATTCTCATATCGGCCAAGGTGCAGAATCGCTGGTCCCAAGGAAGTCAGTCTTGTTAAGGTCAATAATCGTGGGATTGAAGTATAGTCCAGGATGAAAGCTTGGGGTCTCTGCCTGTACCACCAGACCAGAGACCCAAGGTGGCTTTGTGTTGTTCACCCTGTGTTTTTCACCCAACACAGTGTCTGGCATATGGTGGGTGCTCAGTATATATGTAGGGGAGCGAGGGGAGAAGGGAGGGAATTGTCATGGAAAGCTTATGGCCTGGTTAATAATGATCTGGCAGTTCTAGAATATGGTTGTTGAGTCAGGTTTCAAGGAGGAAGATAACGACCCAGCACAACTCCACTGGCCTGAGAGAACTTTATTTACTCAGCATGGCCTCACCCTGGGCAGTCTGCATTAGAGCTTAAGTGGGAAGTTTGCACAGCTGAAAAAGAGAGCCATCGGCCTGCAGAAGAACAAATACACATTTCAAGGATGAGTTGCCTTCTGGGAGCTGAATAGCTTTTTCTGATGTGAAGCTCCCAGCAGGTCGGGGCATGCTGGATGCATAAACACACTTTATTTCTTCCATCATAATCTAAGCACACACTTGCCCCACCCCAGCGCCGCCCCACCCACCCCGACCCTGGACAAACCAAACACACTACACATACCTCCAGCAACTTGGCTAGGAGAGCATGGTGCCTCCAGACATCAAACACCCATCTGAAGGTCTCTGATTTCTACCGAGTTTGTGTGTCATAAAAATTTAAATACCTGTTAAGTGAAAACAACACCTTTTGCTGTCTTTCTGGCAAACACCTTCAGAAATTTTCTCACTTCTCAGAGGTGATGTATTTCACAGGCAATTCCCCTGGTACTGAAACTGCTAACGGATAAAGGGAGCCTTCCAGGAGTCCCAGCAGGTACCTCTGGAGGCAGGGACCTGAGAGGCCTTTGGAAGTGCAGGGGTTCACGGCTGCATTTAGGATGGCCTTTGAAGATAAGGGGTAGAGGCTGGCTCTGAAAGACATGGATTTTATGCAAAAAAAAATCTACAGAAGATGGAGAAAACCTACTCACGGAACACAGGCATTTGGAAGTGGGCAGTGGGTGGGAAACAAGGAGCTGTCATAACCAAGGACTGACCAGTTTGTTACAGCAGCCCTCAGAGTCTAACAGACACCCAGCCCTGACTTTCATCAGGGCTGGCAGGTGGCTGCCCCTGTAAATCAGGCCTGAGGCCCTGCCCTCCAGCTGGCCATCTGTGCTTGGGCATGTTGGGTCTCAGTCCACACTCAGACCAGAGCCTCAGTATCCATCGTCCCATGCAATCCTTCCTTACAGAAAGCCTGAGAGGGAAATTAGATCCTTACTTTCAGCTGAGAGACTGCAAGTCGGGGAAATGACTAGCCAAGGGCCACGCATGCATTAATTTCATGGCATCTCTGCCAAACCAGTTATGGTCCAATAGCAGGCAGCACACGTTCAGAAAATATGTAGTCTAGAAGCTTCACATTAAACTGTGGAACTTCTGATAAGTGGGCATGCTGTCTGAAACTAGCCCTAACCCTAGGGACATACCTACATTCCCTTCCTGGGCAGAGTTTTGTAATATGTTGATGTTTCATGATGGGCTATGGGAGGCCAGAGAGACCAAGCCAGTAACTACAGCATGGCAGCTGGGTTTGTAATTGGGGATCTGGGTGGAGCAGGGATAACTTCAAAGACCTAAGATTAAAGTAGAGGACCTTAGGTGAGGATGTTCCAAGCCTGAAAGATCCTATAGCTGGGAAGGAGGAGCAGGAGCTTAGTCAACTGTTGCGGTGCCTGGAATCCCACACTTGAACACTCATGCCTTTCTCCCTGGCCACCGTGCTCCTCGTAGCACCTGGGATGAAATTTTCACTCCTCAGTCCACTTCCTCAGATTATCTTGACATGGCCTCCTGATCCCTGTTGCTGGTCTCATCTGTAGATACTTGTCTGAAGTCACCCTTTAACTGCACTGAGCTGCCTGCAATTCTCCCAAGTATAGCATGCTGTGCTCCCCCGCCTTTGCTCATGTTTATTTTGCTAGAGCATCTTTTCCTACCTTCCCCATTAGGCTTTGCCTCTTTCTGGAGGCCATTCCTGAATGCAGATCATGATGTGCAAAATATCCCTTCTCTGTTTCCAAAGCACTTTATTTGCTGACAATAACATTAGGCGATTTGGTGTTGCCAGCTGCGATGCACTAAAATTCCCCTGAATCCTTGAGATTCTGGTCTCAAGGCAAGTAATGGTGAGGCAAGTCTGAACATGACCCTCAGAACACAAGCAACTCCACCAACATGGAGATGGCAAAATGTTGAGATGGCCATTTGGCCATCGACCTTAAGTATACCCTGTGAAGCACCAGTCCCATGTAATAATGCTCTATAAAAATGTGATTCCAAGAATGGATAGTAATGGGTTCTCTTGGAAATTCACAGTGCAAAATAGTATATTAAAGGTTCTGGCTCACACCTGTAATTTCAGCTCTTTGGGAGGCTAAGGTAGGAGGATAGTTTGAGAACAGGAGCTGGATAACATAGAGGAACCTGTTCTCTACAAAACATTTAAAATATTAGCCAGGCATGATGGCCTGTGCCTGTGGTCCTAACTATCAGCAGGCTGAGGTAAGAGAATCACCTGAGCCTGGGAGTTAGAGACTGCAGTGAACTGTGATTGAGCCACTGCATTCCGGCCTGGGGGACAGATTGACACCTTGCCTCTAAAGTCAATAAATACATAATTTTTTAAGAATAAAAAAGGCTCTGAAAAGTCTTGCAGTTAAGAAACCTGTTTTTAACTCGGTGTTTTCCGAAGATACGTAGCTATGAAAGGAACTTTGACTGTGTATAACATTAAGGAAAAGCAACCATGCCCTGGCAAATTCTATCACAATTCTATTCCAACATTGACAATAGGAGAGATCATCACATTAAAACCCTCAGGACTGTTGTTATTAGGAGAAGCTGAGTTCAGCCATCAGAGAAAGATGACCTCTTCCCCCTACAGCTCCTTGAGTGACCACCAAGCATAAAGACATGCCCAATGTTAACAACTACATTTTCAAGTGGAAAATGACCAGATTCTGCGTTGCTGCATTCTCACAAAAGGTTCATTCTGAGTGCTGCTCTGTGACATGCTGTCTCTTATATTGAGCAGGAAAATCAGAGACCAAAAACCCAGAACAAATCTCTCTGTCCTCCCTTGGTTCAGGCTGTGGGGCTACCCATCCAGAGTGCGGAGACTGTCCTTAAGAGAAAGAGCTCTCTAAGTACAAAAGGGCACTGGCAGTCAGTACTATTGGCTCAAAAGGTAGAGAGCTCTATTTTAGGGCAAAGGAACAATCACTCTGACCTACATACACCATCATGTGTGAGGCTCTGACTGTTGGTAAGACAGGAAATGTAATTGTCTCTTTGGAGAGCAAGGCGGTATCTATCTTCCCAGTCATCAGGAGGAGGGGGACAGAGTCAGAGCAAGGAGACTGGGAGCTCTCCGCCAGCACGGGAGCACTAAAATGGGCCACTAACACCTGCCAGGACTCTCTCATAGACTGGACATCTTGAGTGCTCTCAGTTCTCTTGCTTTTCTGACCATTCAGGCTCTAGACCTTCTCTCCATCTTCTCTGCAGGCCCTTGTCACTGAGCCTGGTTGGCTTCCATCACCTCCTGACAGTCTTCCTGTCCCATGTTCTTCTTTCTTTGTTCCCCTTCAGAAAGGGCCTCCTATGGCACGGCATACTTCCTACACCATATACTTTCAATGGCTGCTCCTAACTTCAGCATATTCCACAAACTCCTTCCTACTGGTGTTGACATCACAGACCTTTATGATCCGGTCCTCATTTACTGTTTATTCTGTGACCTTAAATCCTATGACAGAAGCCAAGCTCATCAGTCATCTGTTCTATGCCTCTGCTTAGGCCTTCTTCCCATCTCCTCCTCCTTTATTTCTTCTTCTTTCTCCTTCTCCTCTTTTCCTCTTCCTCTCAGTCTGTCTAAACACTGTCATCCTTTATAACCCAACTCAAGTTCCACGTCCTGTCTGGTATGTCTTCACAGAGTGATCTTTGATGGGACCCACTACTAAACACTCTTGTGGTGTGTAGTCTTCCTCTCATGTTCTATTAGTCTATACAGGCTTTGGGTTTGGGGTGATATTTTTTCCCCCCTAATGGGCTTCTGTATTGTATGTGGGTTTACTACTTCACTAATCTCTATTCTTTGGGTATGTTAGTTTATTGAAAACACTAATAAAATTGTTAAACCTCTGCTAAAGTTAAAAGAGAATAATAAATTTCCTGTATAATTTATATATAATAAATTTCTTATATAATTTATAACAGGAAATTTATAAATTAGAAAAAAGATATCAGATATTAAACAATATGGTATTACAAATATCTTAGGACAATACATTTGAAAATTTTTATCAACAAATTTTAAAAAATAGGACTTATCAAATTGATGCAAGAAGAAATAGAAAACCTAAAATATCCTGTATTTCTTAAATAAATGAAATCGGCAATTTTCACAGGTAGATAAGTGTTCTTTCTGAGCATACTGAAAGCTTCCTGATAGCTTTCAGGTTAGTCTTACATAAATAGTATATATCTCAATTTTGCCTGATTGCTGTTACCAACAGACCCTTTTTAGCATCCTGGTAAGGTTTGAGAGAAGGAAGGCAGCTGGTCACAGATAACTTTATTACTCCAATTATTTTCTCTGACTATGTTAGCCCAGCTTAAAGCCTTCAATTTTGCAGAATTTCAGACTGACAAGTTTCTTGGCCTCCTCCCTTCCTTTGCTGTCCTAGGAGCCAATGTGGTAGCTCTGAGTCTTGATGCCTGTACTCTATAATGGTATGGATGGATGGGCACTGCTCTTTGTTGCTCACAAAATGTAGCTGAGGGGGAGACGTAGCTGAGGGGGAGATGTAGTTGAGAGAACCAGATGATCTGAGTCAGTTTTCACTGAAAATGTGAGTCATGTTTTCATTCTGGTATATTAAAGAAACTGGAATGAGGAGGAGACACATACTGAAAAAGAGGACTCAAAGAAAAGATGAATGTCCTGCTCTGTGACCCCTGGGGATCTCCACTCAGAGGATGTTTGCTTGGGAACCCCCTACCATGGGCTAGCATCTGTGAGAGGCCTGTGCACCTGTGGTGACTGACATGCCTGGGAAGGTCATGACAGTTTTTATTCATGGTGACCCAGCCTTTTGGCATATGCCTCATGACCAAATGAGCTCTGTCTTTTCCATTTTGTTTTATTGCCTGATTATCTTAGTTTGATAGTTTGTAGATGATATTCTTTTAGTATTCACTTTGCTCTTTCGTTTTTCGTATTTTAATTATTCTTAGCTGACTTGTGCCTTATGCCTCTCTTTTATTTCACTTTTACATTTATCCATAGCTTATATTTTATCTAGTCCTCTCATCACATTCAACTTTCATTTTGGGACTTATTTTTATTTTAGCCCTGTTACTTGCCTTTTATGTTGTTTTAAATGATTTGGACTTTATTCCTCATTTTGTTGATAGCTTACTATTCCTTTATTGTCTTTTTTGCTCTTTAATTACAAAACAGAAAGTCTGGGGCAGAATCATAAGGAAACCAGTTGTGAGGGTTGTCCAGTGTTTTAGAAACATCTTGGATGCCCAGAAACAGTAAACTACTTATGCAAGCTCCATACAATTCAGACTTATTAGGAAGAATGCAAATATCAAAAAAGAAATACAATTTAGGATGTTTGAGCCTCATTAGAAATCAAAAGTTATCAACAATGTGATCTCCCTGTGTCACTCACTCTGGGGTCCCTCTCTGCTCGTCTGCTTCATGTGCGCTCTCCAAACGGTTGAGGTCTGCTTCCCACGGCAACCTAACCACTGAATTCAAATCTCCATGCCTTATAGTCGAGAACCCCCTGCCATCTAAAAGTCTCTGTCGCTGTTAGCCAACTCCAAATGCCAAGGAGATAGGATCAGAGCAAGCGGTTCAGCTGGTCTCAGTTTTCAGCTTCTAACCTTCACCCCTCCTCCACCAGCTGTAGATGACAGATGGCAGTGAGAGGTAAGTCAAGGCTGCTCCTTCTAGGCTGCTGCAGGTAGGCACCTAACCAAGGGTGGTGATGGTGAGAGAGGGAATGGAGGCTTGATGTTTGCTTCTTTCCAGATGAGCTTGTGGCAGCATCACAGCCTCCTGCCAAAGATTTCCCTCCTTTCTGCATTTTTCCTCTGTTTCTTCTCAATTTAAAAATATTTAGCGGAATAATCTAGTAGACAACTGGCCAGAATTCTAAGTCTTCCTTCTGAGAGGTAAACCCTACATGGATTTTGCTTTTAAACGCTGTCAGGAAGTTGTTGCTGTTTTTCACATCATGTTGCATAGAGTTCCTGTGAGGAGTTATATTCTAAATCCAATGTCTTGTCTGATAGTACAATCACATTTGGCAAGATTTGCCAACAGGAAAGCAGTATCTGCATTTAATTGAAATAAACAACCATGTTATTTGTAGTATTCTTTTAACCATTCTTGGAAGAAAGCATAAGGAAAGGTCCACGGACTGGGTTTGTATTGTTCTTTTGTCAACTTGTTTTGATGAGGTCTTAAAGCGACCAGGAGCCATGTTTCTGGCACCATAGAATGATGTTTTGGTCAACAACAGACCACATATATGACAGTGGTCTCAAAAGGTTATAATAGAGCTAAAAATCCCTATTACCTGCTGATGCCATAGCCATTGTAACTCATATCATTGCACATTACTCATGTGTTTGTGGTGATGCTAGTGTAACCTATCACACTGCCAGTCATATAAAAGTATAGCACATACAGAATGTATAGGACACAATACTCAATAATGATAATAAATGACTATATTACTGATTTATGTATTTACTTTTTGTTGCTATTTTCAGAGCATAGTCCTTGTATTTATAAAAATGGGTGGCTCACGCCTGTAATCCCAGCACTTTCGGAGGCTGAAGTGGGCAGATCACCTGAGGTCAGGAGTTTGAGACCAGCCTGGCCAACATGGTGAAACCCCATCTCTACTAAAAATACAAAATTTAGCTGGGTGTGGTGGTGGTTGCCTGTAATCCTAGCCACTCAGGAGGCTGAGGCAGGAGAATCACTTGAGTCCGAGAGGCAGAGGCTGCAGTGAGCCAAGATCGCGCCACTGCACTCTAGCCTAGGCGACAGAGCAAAACTCTGTCTCAAAAAACAAACAAAAATGTTAATTGTGAAACAGCATCAGACAAGTCCTTCAGGAGGAATTTCAGAAGAAGGCATTGTTATCATAGGAGATGAGAGCTCCACGCATGTTATTGACCCTGAAGAACTTCTAGTGGGACAAGATGGAAGACAGTGACATTGATGATTCTGACCCTGCGTAGGCCTAGGCTAATGTGTGTATTTATGTCTTAGTTTTTCACGAAAAGTTTAATAAGTAAAAAAAAAAAAAAAAATTCCAAAAATAGAAAAAGCTCACAGAGTAAAAATATTAATATAAAGAAAGAAAACATTTTTACAACTATACAGTGTGTTTAAGCTTAGTGTTGTTACAAAGGTTAGAAAGTTAAAAAATATTTAAAAACTTAAAAAGTCCAAAAGTTATTCAGCTAAGCTTAATTTATAATTCAAGAAAGAAATTTTTCCAGTAAATTTAGTGTAGGCTAAATGCGCAGTGTTTATAAAGTCCACAGTAGTAAGCAGCAGTGTCCTGGGGTTTCCTATTCACTCACCACTCACTCACCTAGAATAACTTTCAGTCTTGCAAGCTCCATGCATGCTAAGTGCCCTGTACAGGTTTACCAACTTTTAAAAATCTTTTACACCTTATTTTTACTGAGCCTTTGCTATGTTTAGATATGTTAAGACACACACATAGTTACCATTTTGTTATAATTTCCTACAGTATTCAGTACAGTAACTTGCTGTATAGGTTTGTTGCCCATGACCAACAGGCTACACTATATAGCCTAGGTGTGTAGTAGGCTGTACCACCTATATTTGTGTAAAAGTCCACTTTATAATATTTGCTCAACAATGAAATTGTCTAATGACAAGTTTCTTAGAATGTATCCCTATTATTAAGTGACGCATGACTCTCTCAATGTATATAAATGACCAGATACTTCATTTGGCACCTACGCTGGATGACATACAGTAGATGCTCAGTAAATATTTGGTGAACAAACTGCAAAACCGTCTGAGTGAGCAGTTCAGTTTGCTAATGGAGCAAGGGAACTGGCATCTGCATATATTTCATTATAGTCCAGGCGTTTTACAGTCTTAAGATATATGAGGCCAAGGACTACAACCTTCCTAAATGAATAGAATTTTTCCATAGATGAAGAGTGTTCTACTGACACTAGGAAAGGTGGAACTCAAAATGCAGTTAATTTAATCTGTTTGTTTATTATTGGTGCTACAATATCTGCCTGCCAGGGACCTGAGACCTAGGCTTACTTGCTGGGACTATGATCCTATTGTTCATCTGAACCTGGCTGTGGGGGAAAGCAGCAAGAAGCTTGTGAGTCCAATTGGAAGAGCTTCTTTGGATCCTGGTACTCAGAAAGAGCATGGGCTAAGGGATCAGAAATACTTGATAACTTATTGGCTGTGTGGACTTGGGTGAGTCGCATAGCCTCTCTGAGCTCCAGTTTACTTTTCTCTAAAACGTGGTAAAAATAACTAGCTCTCAGGAGCATTACCCAGGATTAAGCATGCTAATATGTGTGAAACACCATATCTAGTACTTAATGTATAGTAGATGCTCAGTTGTATACTCTTTACCCTTCCCTCTCACCTTTCATTTTTCCTACAGCAATCAGTGCAGCTTAAATCATAGCCTCAGCCTGGTGCCACTCACTGAAACGAGCTTGAGGTCTGAAGTCTTCAGCTGTTGTGGTTGACTGTCCACAGTAGCTAAGCAGCTGGGCTTCCCCTGCAATAGCACATTCTGCTCCATTCTAATCTTGCTGTCTGGCAAGAAAGGTGCTAATTGAAAACCCCAAAGAACTCCCACATTCTGGAGGAATGAAGAGGCACAGATGAATCACTTTCCCCTTTAGTTGCTGCTGGGTGTTTGCCAGTGGGAGCTGAGACCATCGCACATAGCAGGCCTGTTGTTTCTCTGCTGACAGTCTTGGGTGCCAGCATGGCCAAGAAACAAGGGCATGATCTCTGGACCATATTGAAAGGGATGTACACCCAGAGTACCCTAGGAGACCAATCCAGGGGGAGGTCACAGTCATTGTGGAGAATGGGAAGGAGGAGACAGTGATTCTTCAGAGTAGCTTAGTGGCTGAGACATTCTGCAGATCATAGGGAAATCATTTAGCCAGAGTCTTTGACCAGTATGGGGCTGCTGGTGTCCATCTCCTGAATTGGAAGGCTTGCTTCATTTCCTGGGAGGTTTACATCAGAGCAGTGAAGTGCTGAAAATGCAATGCCTTTCCTCCTGGGAAAGGGAAAATGGGAGCCTTCATTTTAAAGTGATACAGTAAAACACAGCATGAACTTTAAAATGTGCATGCCCAGTGTATCCACTTTTAGGAATTCATCATCATTTTGTCAGTGATATTTTTAAAATATATGGAACTGTTCAACTCAGTGCTATTTATGGTTGTATAACATTGGATACAACATACATTTCAATCATTTGGGTACAAGTTAAATATGTTTGCCATATACATAGGTTGGAATATTATGTAGCCATCAAAATAAACTTTTAGTTAGTCTTTAATAAGCTAGGAAAATGATCTTATGATATGAAATAAAGACACTGGGAACAGAATTATACATAATGCATGATATCTACTGCTTAAAGAAAGTTCACTGAAAGACTAGAAGTAATTATGCCTAAAAGTTACTACCAATTGCCTCCAAAAAGGAGGATTACCATTTCTTTTTTTTTTTTTGTCTTTTTATATTTCTAAATTTTATCTACTGAGCATAAAAATTGACTGAAACAAAACCCAACAAGTGATACTACTATGAGTGATATTTAACCCAGATAAATTGACGTTCTAGTGGAATTTCAGACACCACCAGGGGAAATTGTTGAAATAAGAGCCATCTCATGCCTGTTGAATGACCCCTCCCAGACAGTGGTCTATAGAACTGACCATTGAGCCAGCTCTGGCAACACTGGGCTTGAGATATGGCCAAAAATGTGTGAGGGGCAGTTGGGAGTGTGTGCCTGTCACAGAGTCAGGAGACCCCATCATGATCAGCTTGTTGTGAGGCCCGGGTGGAAGGGGAGGCAGGGCTTCTACTATGGGTTAGCCCTGTTTTCTGAGCAAAGCAAATGGTCCATTTGTGTGTGATCTATGACTGTCCAGCCAGGTGTAACTTGGAATGCTTCTCAGATTGGCTCCCTCAAGGGATGGCACTAACAATAAAATAATAACAGGTTTATTTATAGCTCTTCTATTGAAGTACTTGAGAATTTCTTTTTTTAATTCTGCAATTCCCCCAAGTTTTGGAAACACTGACGATTATTTTCATTTCTTCTTGAGAAAATATGGTCAGTGACATGAAGGCTATTTAAGCACCTTCAGCAAACTCCAAAAGACCTTTATTACTGACCCTATTTCCTGCAAAGTACCACCTTCTCTGCCTCACTGACTGGGCATCCATGGCCAACTCGGATTGAGAACTCCCCATTCATTTGGTAAGCATGCTGTGAGCTCCACCATCTCCTGGAGCCCATCTTTTCTCACAGAGCCATGAAACAGGGGGAACACAGACAGGAACCCCGTGGCTGAACTGTGCATTCCTTCTGGAATCCTGTCTTCTTCCCCTATGGCTTATGCATAAGACCAAGGTGGATCTTGAAGGGCAATTGAGGAAGTGTAGTTGTGGGCCTGGCAGCTCAGAAAGCAGAGCGTGTCTACCTCGGGTTTGGAGTCTGTATTCCTTTTCTATGCTGCCATAAGTACCAAACACTGGGTGGCTTAACCCAACAGAAATGTTTTGTCTCACAGCCCCAAAGCCTGGAAGTCTGAAATCAAGCTATCAGCAGGGTCATGTTGCCTCTGATGGCTGCAGGGGAGGATCTTTCCTTGTCTGTTCTAACTTCTGGTGGTTGGCAGCAGTCTTTGATTCCTTGGCTTGCAGATATATCACTCTAGTCACATGGCCATTATCTCCCTGTGTGTCTTCACATCATCTTCCTAATGTGCCTGTGTCCAAGTTTTCCTTTTTGATAAGGACATAAGTCATACTGGATTGGAGCCCCCCTCCCCCCTGCCAGTGACTTCATTTTAACTTGGTTACCCCTATAATGACCCTATTTCCAAATAAGGTCACATTCCGAAGTTAGGACTGCAACACATCTTTTTTAGGGGGAACATACAATACAACCCATAATAGTTCCTGAGGCTGACTCCACCAACTCTGTAGCCTTGGAAATCGTACAGTGTCTTTGAACCTCAGTCACCTCCTACTCTGTAAATTGGGAGTAAAATAATATCGCAGTCCCGGGGTCATCCTGAGGTCTAAATGGTGTAAAGCTCGTAACATGATAACTGACTCATCATAAATGGGAGTTCTCATTGTTCCACTTACTGGCCACACTGTGAGCGTGATTATCCCATTCAGGTGAGATTGTCTGGCTTTAACCAACTAGAGCTGACACCATGGCCTGGACTCCACAGGGCAGAGGGTCTGAGTGTACCACACCAGCAGGGACCTCCCAGGTGGATTGGTTGGATGTTTCCAGCAAAAGCATAGTGCCAGAAACAGGCTGGTGGTAAATCAAAGTTTGTTGAACTGAACAATTGGAGCTTGCCATTTTTACACAAAGTCACAGAGGCCATCTTTGCCGTGAAGTCTGCCAAATATCGGAAAATAAGCAGTCTTCAAAGAATAAATCTGGGGTCAGACTAGCAAGCATTGAATTGAAAAACATGACGTGTCCATGCCTATTCTTTTATGCTACCAACTTCTCCTCTATGTTCAGTTTCCCTTTCTGTTCCATAAGAGGAGGCTGGTACCCTCCTGCCTCAAGGCCTTTGCACTTGCTGTTTTTCTAACCAAAATGCAGTGTATAGGTACCCTCCACCCTCCCAGCTCTCCAATTTTTCTGACTAATTGCTTATTACTTTTTCTAATCATTATATCCTCCCAGTTATTTTCCTGTTTATTCCCTTCTTAACAGTTAACACAGTTTGCCATCACATCTTCAGTCTTGTGCTTCTTCATTTGATATTTGCCTTTTTTCCGTTAGGCCTGGCCCCAGACTACAAGGATCATGCTAGCTTGATTCTCCATGGGCCACCCACGTCTAGTTCAGATCCTGCACAGAGTGGATGTCGGACTCTTTTGTGAATATCCAATGAATGGAAACAGTCACTATTCCCTAACAACATGTGGGCCATTATGCTAAAGGAGGCTGATCATCCAGGGAAAATGAATGGTTTATAGTCTGTACTTTCAGATAATTTACATTTAAGCAAATCTGTCAAGAAATCAGTTCAATTTCATGGAAGGTGATAATCACTCCTATAGCCAGTGCCATCTTTGTTTGGGTTTATGGGCTGTGCTCTACCTCATTCCCTTGGGGGCTCAAGTTAACAGAATAATTGTTTTAGTTCATTGGAGATCCTATAACAAAACACCATACACTGGATAGCTTATAGAAAACAGAAAAATTTTTCTCACAGCTCCAGAGGCTGAGAAACCAGCAGGTTGCCAGCCTGGCATGGTCAGGCCCTGCTGAGGGTCCTCTCCTGGCTTACGGACTGCTGACTTCTCACTGTGTCTTCACATGGCAGAAGGGACAGACAAACTCCCTTAGACCCCATTTATCAAGGACACTGATCCCATTTTCCAGACTCTGCCCTTATGTCCCAGTCACCTCCCAAAGGCCTTACCTCTTAATACCATCACATTGAGGGTTAGGTTTAAACATATGACTTGGGTGGGGGTGGGCGTGATCACAAACATTCAGACATAGCAATAACCCTGCTCAAAAACCTCCCACAAAGAAGTAATGTCAAACAAAGAGAAAAAACCAGAAGATGCTATTCTTTACATAAACTCTAAGCATTCAAGCATATTTCACATATGCCCTGTGGCAGTAGTAAAATGACTTTATTACCTAAGGAGGAGAAATGAAGAAATGTCAATTAAAAGGCTTGGATATTTTCTACTGTATGACACTCAGTTGACTGGGAAATGGATTCTTTAGCTCAGGGAGGCTATGTGAACCCAGCTTCTCTTCATAAAGGGATGTCAGCTTGAAGGACAGACGTGGTCATATTTCTTTACCTTCTTTGAAGTGCCTGGTATATAACAGGTGCCCATTAATTATTTCTAATATTCCATGCTTGAGTTTGATTGCCTGAGAGAAGAGCAAGTGACAAAAGATTTAAGTGATTAAATTCTAAGCTTATGGTGAAAGTTCTGGACCAAATACTATTTGTCAAACAGCTGAAAAATTTGGGCAAAAACATGCTATGCAGACTCCCCAATCAATAAAAGCAGAGGTAAGTCTAAGCAGCTGCAAAAATGACTTCTGTCAATTTTATTTTTCTGAGATATGCAGAATTTCAGATCTCACTGGGGATAGTATAAACATGTGACCTTTGCTGCTGGGGGCCAGGGAATTATATTCTCTTGGGCCTTATACAAATGTCCACTTCAGAGAGGAGGGGGGAAATTCCATCTCTCTTCCCACTTCTACAAAGCCTGAAAAGTGAACTGCTTTCACGTATATTTCGCATGAGAAGTAAGAGGTAGCATCAGGGTATTTACTATATACTGAAACGGAGAGTGTGGCTATAATTTATCTTGCATTGGCTCAGTGGGGAAATGAAGCATCCTATTAGCATTGCTGGTCCGTGTGAATCACAATAGGCAAATTAGGGACAGAGCAAAGCACCTATAATACAAAAATCAAGGTACTATGAAGGAAAATGTCAAAGTGGAGTTTGGCTTTGCTGGAAATGGGTTACATTTAGAACGCTTTAGCTCCTGACACCCAGGGCCTAGGTAATCTACAGCTCTTTCAAGTTATTTACTTGAAGCAGCCAACCTTTTACATTTACATTGGCTTTTTGTTGCCAACAGAAAAAAATAAAAGGTACATGAAAATCAAATGAGAGTTGTTGCAAGGCAGTTTGCTGATAGGCTGGCTCACTGGAGTGAGCTAGGAATGCCTTGGCCATCATGGCTCACAGCCCAGCGAGCACGTTTCACTACACCATTTCGTTCCTGCTCCAGCTGATTTCTTAGAAAATAATTGTTTTATTTTGCTCCAGAATTATCAAATGAAAATGAAGCTGGGAGTTACGAGTCTTAATTATCCTCCCTGGTCTTTTCTGCGGGAACCTAAAATTGATTTTCAAACTTCTGAGTTTGATTTAACATTTTAATCTGCATGCCTTCTGTGGGGGGAGTTGTTGGCAGTCTTGATGACAGTGCAATGAAGAATTAGCCAGTCATATAAAAGGTGCTTGGTATGAGCTGAGCAGTCCCAGCCTTAATGAGCGGTGCCGGGGGGTCACCTGGTCCATATCTAAGGAAGGCCCTTCATTTCCCACTCACCTGGATAAGAATGAGGGCTGGAGTCACACCTGACAGGCAGCAGTCCTCTGAACTTTTGTTTTGAGGTATGAAACTGTGCACTGAGATGCTGACTTATTAGCTCCAAGAATTGACAGAACAGTAAAAGAGTCCATATACTCCTGTAATATTGATTGGGCTGTCATTTATCTTTCTTCTTCAGCTCAAAATATGGATTTTCCTGACACTTGCTTTAACTTGAATTAAACATTTAAAATATGCCTGTTCCCCTTTGGGGTTCCCCACATGAACATTTGGGAGCTTTAATACCATTTTGGGGTTACGGGTGAGACTTGTCAAGCGTGGAAATATGAGGTCTTGTGTACCTGCAGTTGTTTGTCAGTTTCACAGGCAGCTTGGTTTAGAGTGTGAGTGCAAGAGCCGGAAAAGAAGTGTGCAGATCCTAGTGTGACCTTGAACAAGTCATTCAGTTACTGTGTGCCTCTTTTGACTCATCTGTCAAATTGTTTGAAAACTGTGAGCAGTGGAGTTGGTGGTGGGGTGAGAGATCGTGTAGGCAGTGTGCTCAGTGATTGGCAGTGAATTTGGCGAGGACTGAGCAGTGTATCCAGCTGTGTTACTAAGGCAGAAGTAAGCCAGGGAAACCCCCTTAGCTTAGATAAGGTCTCATCTGAGAAGCATCTTGGTTCATAGTATGGGATCCATGACATGGCTCACTGCACAAGGCCTGAGAAGCAAGCTGGGCCCTGGGGCAGGGGCCAGACAGATCTTGAAACAGGCTGGCTAAAGGAGCTGAAACTTGACAGCTGGCAAAGAAGCATGGAAGCAGGAGCCCAGAAATGGCCCTATTTGGATCTTTTTGACAATGGATGGTGATCTGTTCTGAGGGTTATTCCCTCCTATGAAGTCAAAACCATAAAAACATGAGTTTCAGCTTCAGCATGAAGGTGCTACCATTCATGTTAGCAATTGCCAACCTTTACTATGTACGTTCTTCATGCTACCGTTATGCAAAGTGCTTTAGGCATTTTACCTTCTTGACTTTAAACTTCACAATAGTCCAGTACAGTATAATCTGTTATTCCTCCCATCTTGTGCCTGAGAAGATTGAGATAGGAGAAGTTAATGTACTTTGGCCAAGGTCACTGAGATAGAAATGCTGCCGCTGGTACTTGGAACCAAGTCATTCCAATTCCAATTGCAAAGACTCTGGTCTTAACTGGTATACCATTGTTAGGCCCAAATGCTAGGGTCCAGTGTTGGGGCCTGGCCCATGCTGAGGTCCAACGGGAGTGGGTGGGGCGCGATGGCTGAAAGAATGCTCGGGGCGGGGGCAGGGCGAAAGCAGGTGAAATATAGTTTTATTCAGCAGCTCTCTCATTAACAGCTTTCACACTTACCTCATCAGCAGCTTTCTCACACTGTCCACCCTGCCTCGGCTGCTTGAGCCAGCCAGTCCCACACACAGCTGTGTTGCCCACTCTCCCCTGCCTTCAGGGTCAGCAGCTTAACTCTTTCTCTCTCTGGGCATGAGCATGAACCGTGCCCTGCTGTGCTGTGCCGTACAAAGACATGCTCTGGCTCCCCCTCTGTCCATATACAAGACGGACAACTCTGGTTCTCTCTCTCTCTCTCTCTTTCTCTCTCTCTCTCTCTGTCTCTCTCTCTCTCTCTCTCTCTCTCTCTCTCTCTCTCTCTTGGGCACCAGCGCCTGCCTAAGAGCCATGTTGAGCAATGCCAAGAACTGAATCCTGTGCACAGTGTCAGCAGGGCAGTTATACCTTTTATAGACAGTAGTGGCTCCAAGCCAAGTATGAACTTAACAAACAGGTTATATAACAAGTGGAGTATGCACCTGAGCCGTAAATTCGCTGAGTCATGCAGACCTGGATGTCTGCCTCAGTCTAGCCTTGACCCAAAACACATCTGTGTACCTTACGGCAGTACTTCTGAACTTACTAAAATTTAGTCTTTTCTACACCCAACCAACTTGACTGCCTAGCTTAAGGCATGACTTAATGTAGGTGCTGACTGTAAAATCAGGGAGATGAGGAAGTACAGATTCTTGCCTCAGGGAGCTCTAAGGGGAAAAATAGATGGGTGAACACCATTGACATGCAGGAGGAAGAGCATGGGTAGGAAGGGAGCAGGGGCGCAGTGGAGCATCAAGGAGGTCTCCGCTGAGACCTTGGCTTGAGAAGCCAAAGCAGGTTTCTTAGAAGAGGTTGTGCTTATGCTGGATTTTGAAGCTTGTGTAGGACTTCTCCTGGTAGCTATAAGAGAGAATTCTCTGTTAGTTGATGAAGATCATGTAGGATGGCTCATTTTCTTGGCGACAAAGGCTACTTGTGGCTACAACAGCTGTTTACTAACCTCTCCATTGGGCAGCTTACGAGCCTTTCAGCTTCCACAGGTTCCCATTTGCAGATAAATTGCAAAAGTCTGCTTGTTAATAATGGTGCTTATTTTTCCTCCTTAATTTCCAGATTAAAAATTTGGCTCATTCATTGCCAGTTGGGTCCCTGATGTTCTAACCTTAAACCAGTAATTCCAGAGCAGGGCTTCTTTCTGCCTGAAGTGACCCTTGTCAAGCAGGTATGGGGTTACAAATAAACATCACATGTCTTCTTAGCATTCTTATTATACTTAAAGATACAAAGGCAAAATAGAATTAATTTCAATTTAAAAGATATTTAGAACTTTATGGAGTGTATTTCAAAATTTACATGATATAAAAATAAAAGCTTCACTTTTTTAGAAATGTCATAGTTGACGTGGGCTACTTTTTGATATAGCAATTCCTTCTCTACAATTGGGAGATAATGCAATGGTTGAATAGGTGTAGGACTCAGATTTTGTGTTTCTGGCCAGTATAATACTCAGGGTCAATCATACACCAGTCCAAGAGCCAACCACTCACTCTCCTTATTGAAGGGACTGGGTTCTATTCCTTGCTGTATAATTTGGTGGTGTCTACTCTTTCCTAACAACGAGCACCACGATTGCTTCTCACGCTTTACCAGCAGTAGTTGAAATCTTGCAGTGGTTTAATGTCTTGCCTGAAATTAAAGTAATGGAGATACAACCATAAGAAACCCACTACAGGCTGTGTGGAGTCATAAAACCGTAATGCTGTGAAAGTGCGGCAGCAAGAAATCACTGGTGATGTGAAAGGAACAAAATAAATATCTGCTGGGTTTTTAATTAACTGCCTGTAAATAATGAAAATGAGCAAATTAGACTCACTTTTAGGAGAAAAATACCATTGTAATTTGAATATTGCTATTGATGGAGAGCATGGCACCTTTGATGGAGATGTATAAATCACACAGCAACTCTCTCTAGCATCTCTGGGAAACTATGCATTCTTTAGCCTGTCTGCTTTGTCCCAGGTGGACAAATATCAGCAGTTGTCTTTGCCTCTGAGCCTGTGGAGGGTAAAGTGTAGAGAAAAAGCCAGGCACAGAAGCTTCTACTCTGCCTCTAGATTCCTGTAATAGTAATTATTATCATACTACTGAGAAGAGAGTTGTGATTAAGGGGTGGACTCTAAAGTCAGGGAGATCTGAATTCAAATTTTGGCTTATGATTATTTGATGGCATTGTGCAGGTTTCTTAACCTTTCTGTGCTTCAGTCTCCTCTGTATAATGGAAGAGAACTTGGCACTTGCACAAAGGTTGCTCTAAAGCCATTGGCATAGTACTTGGCACATGTTAAGTACTCAAGGACTATTAAGTGGTGAGAGCTGGCATCCTGCCTTGTTTCTGATCTTAGGAAGTATCTAATATTTCACCATTAATATAATGTTAGCTGTAGGGTTCTCATATATACCCTTTATCAGCTTGAACAAGTTGCTAGTTTACTGAGAGATATTATTATATGTGGATGTTAAATTTTGGCAAACTCTTTTTTACCTCTATTGAAATGATCATATGGTTTTTCTCCTTTATCCTGTTAATGTGATTAATTTGATGGAAACTTGTGTTTCTGTGATAAATCCTACTTAGCCATAATCCCCTTTATAGAGTTGAATTAAATTTGCTAACATGTATTATTATGGATTTTTATATCTATGTTCATGATAAATAGAGCTCTTTAATTTTCTTTCTACTTTTTTTAAGATCTGAGATATACATGCAGGACGTGCAGGTTTATTACTTAGGTAAACATGTGCCATGATGGATTGCTGTATCTATAAACCCATCACCCAGGTATTAAGCCCCACATGCATTAGCTACTTATCCTGATCTGCTCCCTCCTCCCACACCCCTGACAGGCCCCATTGTGTGTTGTTCCCCTCCCTGTGTTCATATGTTCTCATTGTTCAACTCCCACTTATACGTGAGGACATATGGTGTTTGGTTTTGTGTTCCTATGTTAGTTTGCTGAGGATAAGAGCTTCCAGCTCCATCCATGTCCCTGCAAAGGACATGGTCTTTTTCCTCTTTGTGGCTGCATAGTATTCCATGGTGTATATGTATTTTCTTTATCCAGTCTGTCATTGATGGGCATTTTGGGTTGACTCCATGTCTTGCTGTTGTGAATAATGCTGCAGTGAACATACGCATGCATGTATCTTTATAATAGAATGATTTATATTCCTTTGGGTATATACCCAGTAATGGGATTGTGAGGTCAAATGGTATTTCTGGTTCTAGGTCTTTGAGGAATCACTACACGTGGCTGAACTGATTTGTATTCCACCAACAGTGTAAAAACATTCCTATTTCTCCACAACTTTATCAGCATCTGTTGTTTCTTGATTTTCAATAGCAGCCATTCTGACTTGCATGAGATGGTATCTCATTGTGGTTTTGATTTGCATTTCTCTAATGATCGATGATGTTGTAGCTATTTAATTTTCTTTACTTGTGATATCTGTAACAGATTTTGGTATTAGGGTAATGCTAGCCTCTTAAAAAGAATTTAAAAGTATTCTTTCCTCTATTTTCTAAAAACAAATTATGAATGATTAATGTTATTTTGTTTGTGAAAGTGATAGAATTCACCAATGAAGCCATCTGGGCCTGTAGTTTTCTCTGAGAAAAGGTTTCTTTAAAAAAAAAAAAAAAAAAAAAATATATATATATATATATATATATATATGACATATTCAAATTCCTTAGTCTATTACTTAAATATGATAATAAGGTTTTTCATCTAATTACTTTGAGTTTACCTTGCTTTTCTCTTTCTAGCTTCTTGACTTTATATTTTCTTTCTTTTATAATACATGCTTTCAAACCTATGGATTTCTCTCTGAGCACAGAATTGACTACATCCCACAAATTTTGATATGTAGTATTTGTATTATTTTCAGTTTAATTAGTTTTTCATTTTTCTTTTAACTTTTCCTCTGACACATGATTATTTTAAATGTGTACTGTTTAATTTACAAATACCTAAAGTTTTTTTAGATCTCTTTATTGATTTCTGATTTATTTCCATTGTGGTCAGAGAATATATTCTTTATATTTAAAGCCATTTAAATTGATTGAGACTTGTTTTATGGCCCAGCGTATGTTCTTTATGAACATAACACATGAGATTGAAATAAATGTGAGTTCTGCAGTTAGGTGTAGTATTCTATACATATCACTTGGGACAAAATGGTTGATAGTGTTATTTATATTATTCATTACTTTATTGATCACTTCATGCCTTATTCTTCACAACTGTGGAGTATCTATTTCTCCCTTTAACTCTATCCATTTCTGCTTCAAGTGTTTTGAACATACCAATAAGAACTTATTTAATGTACTTATTTAATATAGTCATCAAACATCTGAGTTATCTCCAGGGCAGCCTCTGTTGTCTTTTCCCTTAGGAAAAGGTCCTATTTCTTGGCTCTTCACATGTCAAGTAAGTTTGAACTGTATCCTGGATATTTTGAATGTTAAGATGAAAACACTTTGAATTGTCATAGTCCTTCAACACGTATTAATGTTTTGTTTTAACAAACCATTAACTTGGTTAAACTCAAACTGCAAATTGTCTTTTTGCCTGCTGTGGGTAGCAGTTCTGATCTTGGTTCAAAGGACTTTCAGTCTGTCCCCATATGCAGGGGACTGGGGCCACCCAGAGACTTGGAAAGGGTTTAAACACAGAGTGTGGGCCTCCCCTTCTCTGGCTATCTTCTCTCCAGGATTCCCCCTCTCATACTCAGGCAATCCTGTTTACCTGCTAGAAAGACAACAGGCTTTCTATCAAAGTTTTAGCCACGCTGTACCACAGGGTTGCAGCTGCCCTCAGAGCAAAGGATCAAAACAGAAAACTCATCCATCCCTAGCAGCTTCCTCCAAGTTTCACCTGCCTCCCCAAAGCTGCCTATTTTTAATCACTCTTTATAGCCCTTCAGTATTTGGGCGAGGAGGGAGGGGAGTAGGGGTGGGTTTTTTCCAGGTTTATGTTGTTATTGCGAGAGGGTCAGTGTGCTTACTTATCCAAGTCAGAGGCTGAACTCCCCAGGTCACTTTGCTTTTTCTCTGTCCCCAGATTTCATTTAAACATGTGCAGTAATGACATTTTATATGAATTTGAGTTATTCTAGTTAGAACTAGTGCAATAAGAATATTAACATGATATGATTTGATATGTAATATATAATTATTTTATAAAGTAATTTATTAAAATAAATTTATTTTATAATATTAAGATTTTCTTTTTAAAGAATTACAGTGTAATAACTAAGCAAATTGTAAACTACAACCCTGTTGCCGAAAGACTTCCACCTTAGCTGATAGTCAATCAGTGAAAGCCATTTCTCAGTACATACATCTGGATTTCTGGAAGGGACCAAGATGCTGTTATGTTGAAATGTAGTATCATTAAAATTTTAAAATATTTTTATATACTATAACAATACCACCTAAGCAGTTGTTAAGAGGCAGTGATCATTTAAGCTCTGAGAAGTGGCAGTTTGGGAACTGAAGCTAAATGTGAATTAACCATCTAAAGAAGGTCAAATGTGCTGTTGTTTTAAGAGGGAGCATTACCCTAAGTATTAATTTTAATGATATATGCTGTTGATTAGGTAGAGCAGCAGTATCCAACACAAACATTATTCAAACTATACAAATAATTGTATAATATCTAGTAGCCACATTTTAAAAGTAAAAAGAAATAAGTAAAATTGACTTTAGTAATATATGTTGTTTAACCCCAAAATAATCAATATTCTCATTTAAACATGTTATCAAATAAAAAATTACTAATGATAAATTTTCTATTCTAATTTTAGTTTAAAAACTCTTTCAGGTGGGGCACTGTGGCTCACGCCTGTAATCCCAGCACTTTGGGAGGCTGAGGCGGGTGGATCACCTGAGGTCAGGAGTTCAAGACCAGCCTGACCAACATGATGAAACCCCATCTCTACTAAAAATACAAAAATTAGTTGGCCGTGGTGGTGGGCACCTGTAATCCCAGCTATTTAGGAGGCTGAGACAGGGGAATCGCTTGAACCCGGAAGGTGGAGTTTGCAGTGAGCCAAGCTTGTGCCATTGCACTCCAGCCTGGGTGACAGAGTGAGACTCTATCTCAAAAAAAAAAAAAATTCTTTCAAATCCTGTGTATATTTTACAGTCTAAAACATCTCACATAGGATTCTATGTTTTTATCAGAAATATTTGATCTATATTTAGAGTTTATGTAATTTATAGTTGAAAAATTGATTCATATAACCAAACATACTTGCAAGTTTTCCAGTAAGTGAATTGAGTGTCTGTTATTAAATCTAAATTTTTAAAAAATAAAATGTAAACTGTAGTTCCTTGGTTCACACTAGCCACATTTCAAGCATTCCAAAGCCACGTTCTGGCTAGTGGCTTCTGAGCTAAAGAGTACAGACATAGAGTATTCAAAATGTCACTTTTTGAAGAAGAGCTTTCAGTTCATGCCTATCTAAGTTCCTAAAGACATGAATGATAAGAAATACTCAGAAGGAAGCAGAGGAAAAAAATAAATTTAAAAAATAGATGGTGTTTTAGTCTGATTTCCTGTTGCTTATAATAGTTGAAACTGGGTAATTTTTTTAAAAAACAAATGAACTTATTTTTTACAGTTGTGGAAAGTAAGAAGTCCATGGTGGAGGGACCATACCTGATGAGGTCCTTCTTGCTGGTGCAGACTCTGCAGAGTCCGGGGACAGCACAGGCGTCATATGATAAGACGGCTGAGTGTGCTCATTCAAGTCTCTCTTCTTATTATCAATCCACCAGTCCCACTCCCATGATAACCTATTAACTCATTAATCCATGAACTAGCAGAGTCCTCCCGACCCAATCAGCTCCTAAAGGCCTCATCCCTGAACACTGATTAAATTTCAACATGAGTTTGGAGCGGACAAACATTCAAACCATAGCAGATGAGGACTAAGACTTGGGGTAACTTCTGACGGGTTCAACGCTGGGGCCTCTTCTCAGCCCTGTATTTGGACGCTGAGAAAAGGGGAGAGAGAGAGATTCCAAAGATTTTACCTGTCAGCATGATTTGTACCAATTCTATTTGACTATTGAGTCTTCCTCTGGTTAATTGAGGATGCTGCAGTATTCAGTCCCTGTATCTTGAGAGCTCATTGACACTCAAAAACCTCAAATACGTTTAATTGTTGGGGCCTATGTGTAGCTTCTGTTTCTGAAACTTAAGTGTAAGCCCCTGAATGGGGTCTTAGACTTCTGGGAACCTCCATGCCTGCTAAGATTCCCTTATGGGAGGAGGCTGCTTACAGAGGCGTTGTGGATGGAGATAATTGGACATGTTAAGGGCCATTATATTTATATGGGACTTCTTTAACTCTTCAAGGTGTTTCAACATCCATTATTTTCCTAAAGGACAAGTAGGAGTTAACTGAGGTAGGTTCCAGGTAATGATCACGGAGGGGTCTTACTAATGTATCATCTCAGAGCTGTGGGCAAACAAGATCCCTTCACTATTGAATAAGATTCTCTACTCCTGCTTGACAGTGGGCAAGGGATTTAGCCACATCTTGTAATTGGGGCCAGGACAGTATTTCTGGAGACACAGGGTTTAAACACTGTCTTGGCAAATATTAAAAATTTAGATATTACAAAGTCAGTCATCATCCTTTTCCAAGTGTTTTCATTGCTCTCTTCCTCCTCTTTGCATCTGCCAACACCTGACTAGAATTGTGGGCACCTCAGAATCAACCAGTGCCTCGGCAAGAGGGCCAGGAGTCCTTAACAAGGGAAAGGGCACAACAGCAGAACTCGGGAAGGGCCTGTCTGGGCTGGTCTGCCATCCCTTTCTGCTGGCTTGCTTATAAAACTGTCTGACAGTTAAACTAGCTTTGTTTGTTTGTTTTTGAAACAGTCTCTCTCTGTCAGCAGGCTGGAGCTCAGTGGCATAATTTCGGCTCACTGCAATCTCCACCTCCTGGGTTCAAGCGATTCCCCTGTACAGCCTCCCAAGTAGCTGGGACTATAGATACACGCCACCCCAGCTGGCTAATTTTTTGTATTTTTAGTAGAGATGGGGTTTCACCATGTTGGCCAAGATGGTCTCAGTCTCCTGATCTTGTGATCCACCCATCTCGGCCTCCCAAAGTGCTGGGATTACAGGTGTGAGCCTCTGCGCCCAGCCTAAATTAGCTTTTTATAAATCATTCAACCCACTCCCTGCCTTACTACATTCTCAGTGTTTTAGAAAAAGAAAGTTCTGACTGTAGTATGATGACCATAGGAGGACGATGGTTTTATGCCCATTTTACAGATGAGAAGATGGAGGTATGGTTCATTTTCAAAGTTATGAAGATGACAGATGAAGGGTTTGAATCTAGGTTTACCTGACTTTTAGGCGCCGACCTATATGACCTGCAATATCTTAAAACAGAAGCACTGAAATGCCATTGTAAAGAGAGGGACATGAAGTGTCCGGGGGACAAGGCCTATCTCAGCAGAATCAGTTTCAGGAGCTGAAACTCCTTCCTTCTTGCAGATACGGCAACTTCTCTGTGGTGGGTATGTGACAGCAAGCAACTGATTCTGGAAGTATTTAGGAGGCAGGATGAGGCCATCATTGTTTGTGTTCTCATAACACCCAGAAAAGACACCTATTGTGGCCTCTGCAGTACTTCACTGCACTTAACTGTTTGTTCATCTACCTCCTTCTCATGTCTGCAAACACAGAGCTGGTTTCTGATTCATCCAAATCTCCAGTCCCAGGCAGATCGGGGCACATGGAGATGCAGGTTGTTTTCACTGCTACCCTAAATAAGTGCCTGGCCCATAGTAAACAATGAATAAATGTGAACTGCAGTGATTTTTGTAAATTGTTCCTCATTTTCTTCTTACTATATTATTTATGTCCAGGGAAGGTTTGCTGAGTGAATGAATACAGTATGCTTTTGTACTTGGGCTCCTTTAATTCCAGAACCACCGGGCACCCGGCAGACCATTATTTCAAGCTCCACTTGACCAAATTATGACTAGCTGAGTCACAGGGACCTCTCCAGGTCTCTCAGCATATAAATAAGTTTTACATCATGTATTCACCCAACAAATACTGCCAAAGGAAAAAAAATGAATTGTCTTTATTTGCTTTTCAGAAACATAGTAACTACTGTGTTAATCTTCCAAAAGACGAAGACTTTGTTCTTGCAGCAAAGCTTTGGAAAAATGACTTTCAAAATAAAAGAGTGTGTTTTATTTTGCTCAATTCTAAGTAGGCAGAAAGCTCAAATGGTGACGACAGCTCCCCTCCCCCTGCTTTGGTTTCTAATGGGAACCAGGGTGAGTTATCACCATGCACCTCGTTGCTTACAGGCTAGAAGGCAGGATTTATTATAATTGTAATAATAAAAAGTAGATAGATCTTTATACTTCCCACATCTCTTTCACATTTAGCGTGTCATTGTAGCCTCATGGTACTTTCAGGAGTAGGCATGGTTAGTATCTTCAGCTGTAGTAAAGAGAAACTTGAGAACCATCCAAGGTCACACAGCTGACAAGGGCAGAGATGGAACTCGGCAAGGCCTGTCTGAGTATCCCCCATCCAGACGTGTAAAGAAGCACCCTACGTAACATCCTGCAACCCTTTCCCTTTAGCTTTCCACTTTTGAAGATTTGAAGTGTTTAATCTGAAGTGGAGGGCTTGAAGTCAATGTTTCTGTTAAAGTATAGATTTATTTCTACATTCAGCCCTAAGGTCGTATTTTGGTGTGATTACCTCTTGTTGTGATTAGCACTTGTCTTTTCCCATCTTATTATACTTAAAGTGAGTCCAGATGACCCCGTGTAGAGAGGGACTTTAAAAACTTCATCCACCCAGCCCCCTGGCAGTGTGGTCAGTGTTGACTACCGGCCAAATGTGTACCAGAGAGGACCGTGTGCAGCTGAGAGCAGATGATACCGTACTCTGTCTGGAGGGACCTCGGCAATCTGAAAGAGAAGGCTTTATAAGAGCCAACTATTTCCTCAAACCTGGAGGCAGAGACTTAGCCAGGTATTTGCTCCAGGAAGACCACCTTCATGTTTTGGGTTCAGTATTTCTCAAAAGAACTCTATAACCATCTGGAGTGAGATACTTCTTGGTGGTATATGATTGATCTGCTTAGGGCAAGATATTGAGCATCCTTGACTTTTGCCTAGTGAATGCCATTAGCCATCCCCCATCACTGCGATGAGCAAAAACAGTCAGACAGAACATCCCGTCACTAAATTCTCCTCATGCAAACAGTGCTGGCCCTGGATGAGATTATGCAAATGCACAGAATGTTGTCATTCAGGGGAAAAAAATGTGTGTAACAAACAGTGACTGATAGGTGCAAGGTGCTTCAAGGAATCAGATTGTTTGAATGTCACATGTGCGACATTCAAAATATTTCTGATCTGAATGATCTTCACCTTCAGACTTTTCAGTTCTTAAACAGGAACAGGGAGTTTGCCAGAGGCATGTGACTTTTCTTCAATATAATGACAGGGAGAAGAGCTAACAATTACACAGTGCTTACTCCACGCAAGGCACTGTTCAGAGCTTAGCGTATGTTAACTCATTTAATCCTCCCAATAACCAATAAGCCTATGAGTTAACTACTGTGAATACCATCCCACTTACAGATGAGGAAACAGGCACAGAGAGGTAAGTGACTGCCCCGCAGTCCCATGGTAGTTAACCACATAACTAAGATTCCAACCCAGCCCATCTGGGCCAGACTTGGATAAAGATGTGGAAAAAATGTCCCTGACCCCACAACAATTGATTATGTGGACATACAGTTCTTCTTAGAGTCTTACTGCAAAGGCCTAGCTGTGGAATACAAAGCAAAGTGAGCTACTCTGAGGTTGGGAGCGCTTTGCAAGGTGACAGGTCGTGTTTTTAGCATCAGGGGCAGGAAGTGGAATTATGAGCTGGGGGACACTATTGTTGGTAAACTGTAAAAATGGCAGTTCTCATGTTTTTTTGTCTTATGATCCCTTTACACTCTTAAATATTGTTAAAGATTCTCAAGAGTTTTTCTTTATGTGGGTTATACCTACATGTCCAATATTTACCATATCAAAAATTAAAACTGAGGCTCTTTCAAATGCTTGCTTATTTATTTTAAAATAACAATAATAAACTCAATACATATTAACATAAATAACATAATTGGACAAAAAAAATACATGTTTTTGGGAAAAAAAGCCAAACTAGTGAGAAAATTGGCATTGTACATTTTTTGGACATTTTTGCAGCCCCTAATATTTAGCTTAATAGAAAACAGCTAAGTCCTCATGTCTTCTTCTGCCTTCAACCTGCTGTGATGTGTTATTTGGGTGGAAGTATGTGAAGAAAATATGATGTCACCCAGGTATGTAGTTGGAAAGGGAATGGTATTTTAATAATATTATTGTAGATAATACTAAGGTATAGATATTCTTCTCTGATACTGCACCAGAGCTCTACAAGTAACAATTTCTTAAAGATTATGTAGAAATGAATCTGAAATTGCATTAAACTTATACATTGTCTCCATTCATTAAAGCTGCTGTGACAGAATACCTTTGACTGGTGTCTTCTAGAGAACAATTTTTCTCAGAGTTTTGGAGGCTGAGAAGTCCAACATCAAGGCACTGACACACGCAGTGTCTGTTGAGGGCCCATTTCCTCATAGATGGTACTTTCTCACTGTAACCTCACATGGCAGAAGAGGTGAGGGATCTCTCTGGAGCCTTTTATAGGACACAAATCATGACCTAGTTAACTCCCAAAGGCTCCATCTCCTAATACCTTCGCTTTGGAGATTTGGTTTCACTGTATGAACTTGGGAGTACATAAGCATTCAGTTCATTGCATGTTGTTACATTAAAATCCATGCAAGTTTCTTGTACCTTGAATCTTTTACCCACACATGACTGTGTGACATTATGCATTGGTTGTTTGAAAGATGACTCGTTCATTGCTAAGTGGATCCTTCAGAAGTTGAGATATTTCATTATACAATATCAAGTCACATGCATTAATATCACTACCCATCTTATCAAACAAATATTGAGATATTGGTAAATTGTTAAACTCCCTGTGGCAGACACAGGCTTCCCAAAATTAAAAGTTTTGATTTCATCATTGGCAACAAATACTCTCAGTTCTTTTTCTTGACGTGACAGGCTTACTTCAAAAACTGTCTGCCACACATTCAAGTTTAAATAAACTTAGTTTGTCAGTCATTCTTTCAAGTAAAAAATGTCATTTTATGAAAAGAGCTTCTAGTTCAGTTTCCAATTAATTTAGATCACACAAGTGCTTTTCCTAGAACAAACCAGTATACTTTGCCCTGCCAAGGTGTTTAGCGTGAACTTTACATTTCATCACACAGAATATTAAAAGATGTGAACTCAAAGATTGTGATTTAATAAAAATTGATATTTACTGCATCATTAAAGTCATTCTTAAATGAGATCAGCTGTTTTCCCCTAACTGTATGCTATGATGAAGAATGCAGTTAGCCACTCACTAGGCCACTTTTACTCCCCATTGCTTTTATGTCATCAGGGCAAATGGCAACACAGTGAAAAAGTCACATAACATCTTAGTATTAATATGATGATCACTTTGACTTTATGAACCCTTACAAAGTGGCTTGAAGATGCCAGAGGTTGACAGAGCGTACTCAGAACCACCGTCCTAGAACATCACACTCACCCAGTAAGTGATAAGCCACATGAAAGAACAAAGAGGATGCTGACCGTAGATGCCAAGATTTCAGTCCTTGATCTGCTTCATGCCGTCCAAGTGACCTTGAACACTTAATCTCTCTGAGGCTCATCTAAAAAATAAAATTAACATACTTTGTTGTTCAAACGTATTCAAAGGAAGGAGCAAAAGGTACTCTAAAAATCAAGTTAAACACCTTTCCCCCAGAATCCTTCATGCTGTACGAAGAGACAACTACACCAGCTTGTGCTGGTGTCTCAGGAGGTGCATTTCTGCTGAGAAGCAGGTAACTGAGATACTGCTCAGATGACTGAGGGTCCAAGGTCATCATATCTCACTCAGGCACAGCAGGGGCTCATCTTCTGGTCTGGCCCTGAAGGGGGGCTCTTGGTGAAGCCCCAGTTCAGCCACCTTGGGCCACAACCCTGGTGGCCTGGTGCTGCTGGCATCTGTTTCCACGCAGCCCATGGCTGGCCTCACACCCATGCTTATCTGTGTGTTGTCCACACACAGTTCCCAGCACAGTAGCAGTTCTTCCACCCAAAAGCATATTGGAGGGCAAGATTTTGAAGGTGGTATCTTTATATGAAAACCATTAGGTCTGACCTTTTACTTAAGTATATCATCCTCCCACCGCAGTGCTCTGTTAGCACAGTAACAAATTTTAGTGACACGCCTCACAAAAAAAGTTCTTATATAAGATGCAAGACAGCACAATGTGTCTTACACTGACAGGGGAACTGCGGTTTTAAATATCTTTCTAGAATTTCATCCTGGGACCTTTCTTCCAGAAGTCTCTCTTTAAACTTGTCATGATGTTTTAAATCTTTGGTTTGGTATAGTTCTAAATAAAGATATATTAAAAACTTTAAATTATTAGCTTGAATTTTAATTTTTCTATTTATATTGTGCAATGCCCATTTTTTTTATTTTTGATATATTTTTAATATTTTTCTATTTTTTTTTAAATTTTTTTTACTTTTGGTGCATACTATATCTGGCATTTCTCCCCATGTTATCCCTCCCCCACCCTCCCCTTCCTTCCCACCCCCCCACATTGTCTCTCCCCTACTCACCCCCCAACTGTTTTAAATGCAAATATAAGAGCATTTAACTAGCATGTGGAATACCAAAATTACAGAATTTGTATTTTATAGTTCATGCATGCATACGTATTTAATTCTTACCTCAATACTATAAATACTACACAAAACAAACCCAACTGTTTTAATTTCACTTTTTTTTTCTTTTTCAACTTTTATTTTAGATTCTGTGGGTACGTGTGCAGGTTTGTTACGAAGGTATATTGCTTGGTGCTAGAGTATGGAGTATGACTGCTCGCTTCACCAAGAAAGTGAGCGTAGTACCCAATAGATAGTTTTCCTGACCTTGCCTCCCTGCCTCTGTCTTTCCGTTTGTATTCCCTAGAGTCTATTCCCCATCTTTATGTTCATATGAATGACTCTCTACCTTTGGGTAACTGATAGCAAGGGCAGCCTGAAAAGAAAACAAGCAATGGGTCATCTGATCTTCCCTTTTCCTCTCTGCCAGCATTTTCAGTGTAAGTGACTGGCTAACACAGGATGTAACATGAATAAGAAAGGCTACTACAGGGTTCCTTGGTTGTTCACATTTCTTAGTTTTCCACTCTCTCTTTTTGCATTTGAAAAAAGTTCTTGTTCTATGGGAAAGTGTGGTCTCTAGGGGAGGTCGGCTTCCTACTTACTCACTTGAAGATATAACATGATTACCTTGTTCTCACTCTGAGTCCCATTGAAATCCCACACGTTGCGGGTCCTTGGGAATTCTGAATGCTGTATGTAAATGGGGCAGCAAGACGTGGTGGACATGCATATTGCAACCCTGTCCTCTGCTCATAACATGCTCCATTGTCCCATCAGACCTTTTTCACAAAACACACGTTCAAAGATAAAATTATTAAGAGCTTCGAGGCTGGGCACAGTGGCTCGCACCTGTAATCCCACCACTTTGGGAGGCTGAGACAGGAGAGTAGCTTGAGGCCAGGAGTTCGAGACCAGCTTGGGCAACATAATGCAACCCCATCTCTGCAAAATAAAAAAATTAGCTAGCTGTTGGTGGCACACACCTGTAGCCCCAGCCACTCAGGAGGCTAAATTTGAAGGATTGCTTGAGGTCAGGAGTTTGAGGCTGCAGTGAGCTATGATCACCCCACTGCATTCCAGCTTGGGTGACAAAGCAAGATCCCATCTTGAAAAAATATATATATATCAAGACAGAGACAGCAGAGATTTAAACCAAACTCCGGATGCTTCTGACCACAGGACCCAGGGTGGCTCTCAGGTCACACGCCTGTGAAGCTGGCCCTGCCCCATGGCCTCCACTCCTGCCATACTGGACCTGCAGTCTTTTGGACTCACCATGTTCCTTTCTGCCGAAGTGTCCTAAGGCATCATATTCTTAGGGAGGCCCTCCCTGCCTTGCCTGACCAGGTCAGAATACTTTCAGCACCACATAGCTCTCCTTTAATGTACTCATCACAGTCACCATCCTTCGTTTCAGGTAGTGATGATTTGATCCCTTATTTCCTTTCCTACCAGACTGCAAGCAGCTTGTAGGCCAGGGCTTGGTCTAGTTTTGCTAATTACTGCTTTGCCAGTGCTTGGCACATAGTCTCTAACAAATATTTTTTAGGTTAATGAATATTTATGAGGTGGATGAATAAACGAACGAATGGTTTTGCAACCAGAATCCAAGTGTCAGGTGAAAGGTGGGATTAATGAGGGTGACATGACTGTTAGGTTCTGTTCCAGGGTTTGATGAGAACGAAGTGGATTTCGGTTGTCCTTGTTTACTTGTCTGTCTTTTCTACTAGGTAAAAAGCACTTCAGGATAAAGCCTCCTTATATTTTAAGGCACCCAAGTTGTTGGTCTTCCTGTACCCAAGCTTAGCACAGTGCCTGAGACTTAGTCAACTCTCAGAAAAATTAGTTCTATTGAATTGAGTTGTTCAGTAGATGGAAATACGTCACCTAAACTTTACCTTGTCTTCCCTTTGTATCTCCTCTTCCTCTCTGTCTTCTTTCCCTCTCTCCTCTCCTTTTCTGTTGTTAAGGATTTCTGAGTCTTGAGAAGTACTTAGGTTGTGACCAGATCTTTCCAAGAGAAGATTACATTCATCTATTCTAGGTTTAACTTGAGTCTTCAAAGACAAATGGCCTTATAACCATGGCAGTGGTTGGGCACTCCAGAGAATGCCCCAGAAACAGTCTAGACGCATTTGTTGGTAATATTCTTATATTGGCATTGCTCTTGGGAGAGAATCACAAGGCAGGCACTTTAGAGCTTCATCTATTCAGCCCTGCTAATTTAGAGCAGAAATTAAACTTGAGAATTTGAGAAACCATATTCTCCTGCCCTGAAGGCTGCAGAACTTGTTGGAATGCACAGTACAGGAACGCCAGGTGATCTCGAGAAACAGAAGTGAATGGGAACCAGCCTTCTTTTTGGAACCGGGTCCACAATGTGTCTTTCCATTTATTCCACAAATACACTGGGACATGGCTAGGAGGGGGTGGCGGTAGGGATTGGGAGATGGGGGTGGCAGTGAAAAGGGAATGTTAATAATGAAATTGAGGATCAGTGAATTTTTTTTTTTTAAAAGCATAAACGTAAGATTGATATTGATTGAACATCTCGGAAAACATTGTTAGTAAGAGGTCATGGCATGCTTCCTATATGTAAATCAGAGGATTTTTTTCCTGAATGAGACTAGAATTAGAATATAGACGGCTTCTGGAAGCAATCCATGGAGTGGTTCCTTAGAAATTATGGGGCTGTTTGGAGATGGAGTGGTGGGGTAGAAAGTACATGGACTAAGGAATCAGCCATACCTGGGTTTAATATTCAACTTTAGCTCTGTGACCTTGAGCAAGTATTTAACCTTTCTGATTTTTCTCTCTTTTTAAAAAAATTGAATAAATTGGTATGAAATACTTGCCTTGCAAGTTTCTTATGAAGGTCAAAGGAGGTTCCCCTGGGTAGGGGTAGAAAGCTCAGTGGCTGGTGCAGAGCAAGCATGCAATCATGTTATTCCTTCTCATCACTGTGTCAGCTCTTATGAATAGCTGGGCAGGACCTGAACTAGGGTGAGGAAAGAAGGTGCCTAGGTTACCCTGAGAGCAAGGCCTTGTTAAATGCTGTACCCTTAGTACTTTGCTTGCCCCTCCCTGGCCTCAGCAGTGCAGCTGAGACAGTTCAGACCAGGGCTGGGGCATCTTAGGGTAGATGCCCCCCTCTCACCACCATCTCTGGGACCATCTTACAGATGACACAGTAAAGACCCAGACAGTCAATATAATTTGACTTAAGCCAGTTAGTGTGGCAAGCCTGGAATGTGAATCTAGGTCTCTGGGCTCTTGGCCTCTGTTTTGCTCCCTTGAAGCCTACAGCTGAACCCTCTCAGCTATAGAAAATATGGTGCTCACATACTACTTTGCGCTATATGATCTCTCTGGACAGCTACAGCTCATCTCTCCAACACGTCTGTAAATGTTCTCAATAGGGGCAGAGGACATGTATCAGATTTTCAGCACTTCCCAAGACATGCACAACAGGTTTTGCATGCAGTTGGGGTTCAATAAATAAACATGCATTGATTGAGAAGAAAAGGAGATATTCTCATGGCCTTATAATTTTAATGCATAGAAATAGTTATAATAAACATTAACCCAGCTGAAGGAGAGAAATGTGTTAATGTCACAACATGTTCAGCTCTTTAAGATGTTAGCTTTTCAGGCTCCACAGGGGACTCTGGAACTCTGCAACTCATGTAGACTCTCCCCCATTGTTTTAAAGAGAAAACTGCAGCTTGGAAGGGGAAGTCATGGCTGGAGACAGAAAATGGAGAAATGGGAGAGGTAGAGGGAATTTAGCTGCAGCAAGCGGTGCTGCTCGTATGTTAGTGAGCAAACACATCACTTGAGGATCCTGTTGAAATGCAGATCCAGTTCAGGAGGTATGGGGGGAGCATGGGATTCTGTATTTTTAAGAAGCTCCCAGGTGATGCTGATGCTACTGGCTTATGGACCACGCTATGTGTGTGGAATGAATTGCATGGAGGGTTTGAGTTTGTGAATCTGTTCCAATGGAAGCACTGTCTTCGATCTGGCAATTCTCAGGATTCCCACTCACTGTCTTCCATCCTTCTGCAGGGGAAATCTGTGCGTTCAAGATCCATGGCCAGGAGCTGCCCTTTGAGGCCGTGGTGCTCAACAAGACATCAGGGGAGGGCCGGCTCCGTGCTAAGAGCCCCATTGACTGTGAGTTGCAGAAGGAATACACGTTCATCATCCAGGCCTATGACTGTGGTGCTGGGCCCCATGAGACAGCCTGGAAAAGTCACACAAGTGAGTGGCCTGACAGAGGCCTCTGGATGCCCCTCCCTCCTGTGCCTTGCGCCCACCCCACTTCATTCACATGCTGCCCCTTGTCACACCATGGTGTTCCAACTTTGCTCAACTGCTTGCCAGTTCTCCAGTCCCATGCAGGCATCTTCACAGTCTGCTTTCTACACCTAAATATTCTACTCCCTCTTCTTCACCTGAAGATACTCCTGTTTTACCTTCAGGTCTGAGTTTAGGGGTCACTTCTTCCAGGAAGCCTTCCCTAAGCTGGCCCACCCCTGCAGACCTGGTCAGGACCTTTCCCTGGGCCTCTGCAGTGCCATAAGCTGCTCTCTGTCACAGCACTTTTCCTTGTGGGTTGTCACTGCTTTATCCCTTATGAAGTTCATCTCGGTGCCTAACAGAGTAAGAGGGGTTAAATTGTTACTGAATGGAGGAGTGGATGAATACAGGGAGGAATGAACAGTAAATCTGTTGCCTAAAGCTGGGGCAGAGAGAAGGGCATAAAAGTCTCTCTGGGACGGATTCATCTAAGAGCATCACAGCAAGGGCAAGTAGAGAGTCTCCAGTGAGAGGGAGGATGGGACACTCAGACAACTGCCCCAACTGGCTTGTGATTTCTTCTTTCACTCGGCCTTGGGACTCAGTCAGTGTCCCCAGAAGGTGCAGGAGGTTGGTGTGAATCTCTCTTTACCACCATGCCTTCCTTTCTGTGTGTGGTCCCAGGGCCGTGGTCCATATCCAGGTGAAGGATGTCAATGAGTTTGCTCCCACCTTCAAAGAGCCAGCCTACAAAACTGTTGTGACGGAGGGCAAGATCTATGACAGCATTCTGCAGGTGGAGGCTGTTGACGAGGACTGCTCCCCGCAGTACAGCCAGATCTGCAACTATGAAATCGTCACCACAGATGTGCCTTTTGCCATCGACAGAAATGGTGAGTGTCCTCAGAGGACCCCAGTGGGGTCAGGAAAACAAATCCACCGCCTCCTCTCTGAAGGCCCAACAAGGGCTCTGAATGTGCTTGGCAAGTGTTGCCTCCCTTGCCGTCTTTGTTCTAAGCTCCATAACCCAGCAGTCAGTCCCAGACTTGAAGGAATGGCCTTATCTGATTAGCAGCCCTGCCAGGTCTAAAACGCCCCCAGGGGAACCTCAGAAACCTATTCATTCAATGTAGTCTATGCAACTCACAGTGTCACACATCTAGATAGTGAAGATGGTTGGTTTCCTGGTCACATTTTCCAGTTGTCATCCAAATGTGAGCCATGCCATCAGCTTTGTCATATCTGGGTCCCTTTCCTATGTAGTAAGTCATAATACCAGCCCTATTGCCCCCAGATGAAGAGATGCTAACAGAGAAGGTGGGACTTTTGAAATACCTTCTCAACCATAGATTCATTCAGGATTTTATAAAGTTCCTGCCAATGTCCTTTTTGAGAATTTCAACCCCAGTGAGAATGAAGAATGAAAGAACCCTCCCACAATAACCCAATTCCAGACAGAACAAGACTGAAAACATTCCTGTAAAGCCATTTGGATATTTCCCCATCAGCATGAATAGAAGACTCATTGTAATATAAACACCACAACCAGAGGCCCAACAAGCTCAGCCCACATTAACGGTAAATTTCAACACCTTCAACACATACAATCAAATGTAATTATTTGCCAAATACATTAATTATTAGTGTGAGTTTTCGGGTGTTTGTATGTCTTCCTGCTTTGTTTTCAGTAATGTTTAAGTAGCACACAAAGACGCAAAAGTTGCAAAATTCAAAGTCCATTCACTCTGTAATTGTTTATTGAGTGCCAGGCATGGTGGCCGAACACTGGAAAGGAGATAGAGTGGAGCTCAAAACAGACGCGGGCCTGTCCACATAGAGCTCATCGTCTAGGGGGAAAAAAATAGAAAATCCAGTGGCAGCAAGGGTGAAGTTGGTGCATAAAGCATGCTGTGAACCAGGGTTGGGCAGCAAATTAGCTCTGTACCTCCTGATAGCCAACGTCTAAAGGAAAATAGCATCAGCTACCTGCTTGCACACCTTCAGGAGAAACCCAGCACTTCTTGATGTTGAGACCAGGTAGGAACTTACTCTATGACGTTGTGTTCTGCACCCTGAGACTGTGGCAAACGCCATAGGGGATAGAAGCCAAGGAGACACACTTGTCTCTGTCTTTAAGTAGCTTAGGATCTGTCTTAGAAGACAGAACTAATATTTGTAAGACAGAAAAAATAATAATAAGGTAATTTCCCTCTAAAATGCGAAAACATGGGGAAAAGGCAATTACATACCTGGACAGCACAAGATGATAATTGTACAAGGCACAGTATCAATGCACAAGCAAGCAAAGGAGGAAATACAGGACTTTAATTAAAGTTTGGCTCAAAACTAAGAAGAAAGTAATTTTAATGAGCAGAGGCTGTCAGAACCTCTCCCTGATAGTTTCTCCCACAGGCTCTGTGGAATGGCTGGCCTGTCCCACTGCAGAGGCACACATGTGCACACACTGCTCCATAACATGTAAAAGAACTTCTTTGTATTTTTTTTTTTCTGCTCTGGGTTTCTTTTCCTGTATGGTCAGTTGTGCAGTGTATCCCATAAAAGCTTTGGAATTTGGGGAGTGACCAGGCTATGGTGAACAGCAAGACTAGACAAGTAGAGGTATATGTGGTCAAGCTCTACATGGCCTCCTGCCCTAGTTCTGAAGAGCCACAGCCCAGTGAGAGATGAGATGCAAATTCTTTCTTTGGAGGGTAAACTGCCCCAGTCATGAAGATAATTACTCACCTTGATGAGCCATTTTGCTAACATATGCCAATTTATTTCCCTGGCTGTCTCATTAAAAGTGAGTAATGGGCCTTTGCCAGGCCTCTGCCTCTGACGCTGGTTTACAACCTAAGATGAAGAAGAGAATGGGTACTCCCAGGGAGCGTGGGCCCTGACGGCGAGGTGTACAAAAGCAGTCCTCCAAGTAATGAAGGCAGGACCTAGGGGCACTCACAGAGATGACTCCCATTCTAATGAGCTTCCCAATTGGCCCTTATCCATCAGTTTCTCTGAGCGACCTTTCCGGCTCCTTGAAGAAGTTCTTTGCATGCTCATAAGGGAGGTGCTGCTGAATTTAGAGCCTGCTCATTGAGGCCTAGGTTTCCTCTCCCACATGGCTTCAGATAGATGTCTCCTGGCCCCTCCAACCTGCCAGGCTCTTTGCTGGTGGGGTAAGAATGGCAGCAGGGAGAATTGAAGATACAATGTGGAGTCAACCTGACCTGTCTTTAACTAGAGACTCCCCCTCTTCCTACCAGAGGCCCTCAGACTCCCTCCCTTTGAATTCCTCCCCATGAAATTATGGCAGTATCAGGCCTTACCTCATTGTGGGGTTATGAGTACTCAAGGAGAAGCAGTGTGTGGCGATAATGTTTGCAGGATATCTGGCATGGCATATGTTGCAGGATCTCTGGCATACAGAGAGAGCACTCAATTAATGGTGCCACAATTATTAAATATTTACCTGGGTTATTGGGCATGAGATTTATTTACCAGGCTTGAATTATGAGAAGGTAACTATGAGTTCATCACATTGCCTTCATCTTGGGAAGTTCTAGATCTATTTGAGATGGCCTCATCTGCTAGCTAGTGTTTCTGAGATAAGCAGAGCTTGGGCCCTCAAAACTGAATCCTAAAACCTAAAGAGCTAGCCTAATAACACTGACACAGTGGTGATAGAGCTAGAACTCAACCCAGGTCTCCTGAGTGTGAGCCCCAAAGCCTTTCCATCAGACTGCATCTCCTCAATGATAATTTTCAGGGTGCATGGCAGTGGTATTTAAGTTTGCAAACACAAAGTACGGGGTAATGTCAGCAAAATGGCAGAGAAGGAGATACCAGCCTTCATTCCCCACAAAGTACAATCAGACAGCTATCTATGAAAGAAAATAGCTGTAGGGAGAGCTCAGGAGTCCAACTGAGATGATACAGCAACACAATGCAAGAAAAATAATGAAGATAATTGCACAAAAAGAGTAGGAAGAACAGTTTCATTTTGCATGCATCATCTCATCCCCCAAGGCCAGCATTGCTTAGCACAGAGAGAGAACTCCTCAGCTCTAAAGTTACCCTTGAAGAGAAAAAGATAACGAGATGAACAACCAGTTTCCTAAGCTTTCAGAACACTCCCCAAAATGACCTGTTTCAGTTTTACCCCACCCCAAATAGCTGGGGAGAACAGCATGGCTGAGACATTTGAAGACATCTGGGAACAAAGAAGGGTGGGGCTAGCAGTATCAGCCATGTGGCAGGAGCCACCACGGTCCCTAGTGGCTGCTCTGCACAGGACCCCAGCTGTCTTCTACCCTCAGGATCTCAACAGCCTCACAGCCACCACACACCCCTGACTGGCTTTCACTGCCAAGGACCCCACATTGTTTGCCATTGTGGAACTCAACAACTTCTGTCACTGAGGAAAGCAACAACCAGTACAGCCACAGGGGCCCTCACAATTTTTGCTGAGGACCCCACAGTTTTTCACTTTTGCAGTTTCTATGTGCTTGAGTTACCACATGGCTTCATCCTCTCTCCTCAAAGCTGCCCTGGCTGCTGCCATTGTAGACACCCCAACCCAGGAACCCAGGGCAGCCACTACATGTATGCCCCAAAATGGCCTAGGCTCCAGCCAAATATCCATTTGTCACCACCATGTGTGTACCTGTGGCTAAGCTCTTAGCTGTGTGCAGCTGAGCAGCTGGCCCCAACCCCCATCACCAGGTCGACCAGCTGAAAATATGCCTGTATCTGGCTTCTTTGCCCATTATACATGCTTACCACCAGCCCTGGCTCCTATAGCTGTACACATACAAGCCCTAACTTTTGTCCCTGGTCCCCACCACTGTGCTTGTACCTGCAGCTGCACACATGTGTCCTTCCAGCTTGATCCCTATAGCTGCACATGCATATGTAGCTGGCCTAACTCCCATTGGTGGCCCCCACCACCACATAGGTGCCTACAGCTGGTCCTTACAATTGCACATGTGTATGCTGTGAGCTTTGACTCCTATAGTCATGCTTGTACATGCCACCAGCCACCATATAACCACAGTTGGCTCTGCCCCAGCCCTAACCATTATGTGCATATCCACAGCTGAGTGTGAACACAGCAGTGGCCCTGACTCTTCCTGCTCCTTGTACTAGTCCTTTGTCACTGGACCCCGGGCATGGCTGAATATACCTACAGTCCTGTCAGCCACTGTGGACCTCCCACAGCCTTTGCCGCACCAAGGAGCACACAGCTGCAAATGTTACAGACCCCAGCTACCTGAACCAATAAGACATTGCATTTCTCTCCAAGACCTGGAGCCACCATACACTAGGCACTAAGCATGGTGCCACAGTGCTCTGCAGCATTACCTATCCTCACCCTCACCTCCCCATAGGTGAAGAATTTTCCTTAATGAATCCAGTTCATCAAATGCTCGTACACTTACACAATACTACAAGTATCATAAAAGATCTGGGAAATATGGTAGCACCAAAGCAACATAATACACTGTCAGTAAGTAACCAACTCCAAAGAATACCATTGAATTCCTGATGAGAATTCAAACTAATTGTTCTAAAGAAACTCAGTGATCTACAAAAGAACACAGATAATTAACTAAATCAGGAAAACAACAGAAGAACAAACCCAGAAGTTCAACAAAGAGATAGAAAACATAAAAAGAACCAAACAGAAATGTTGGAGCTTGAGAATACAATGACTGAATTTTAAAAATGCAATAGAGAGCTTCAACAGCTGACTCAATCAAGCAGAAGAAAGAATAAGCAAACTTAAAGACAGATCATTTGAAATTGTCCAGTAAGAGGTGAAAAAAGACAAAAAGAATTTTAAAAAATCAAGAAAGCCTACAGAATATATGCAACACTATTGTGAGAGCTCGTATTTGTGTTATGGGATATTTATATGGCTAAGAAAGAGAGAGGCAGAAAGTGTATTTAAAGGCATAATGGCAGATATGTTCTCAAATATGGGGAGAGATATGGACATCTAGGTATGTGAAGCTTAAAGGTCTCTGATCACATTCAACCCCAAAAGACTTTGCTATGACACATTATAATCAAACTGTTAATAAATCAAAGACACAGAAAATTTTGAAAGCACCAAAAGAAAAAAAAACACATATCATATACATGGGACTCTCACTGAAGCTATCAGTGGATTTCTCAGTAGAAACCTTTCAGGCCAGAAAAGAATAGGATTATATATTTAAGTTGCTAAAAGAAAAAGGAATTTAAAAAATACCAACCAAGTGTGCTTTACCTGGAAAAGCTATTCTTCAGAAATAAGGAGAAACAAACACTTTCTCAGACAAACAAAATCTTAGAGAATTCATCACCACAAGATCTGCCTTACAATAAATGATAAAGGGAGTATTTCAAGCTGAAGCAAAAGGATGTTCTTTATTAATACAAAATCATATGAAAGTATGGAACTCACAGGTAAAGATCGGTATATATTCAAATTCAAAATATTCAAATACTACTAAGATGGCATGTAAATCACTTATAACTCTAAAGGTTAAAATACAAAAGTATTAAAATAATTGTAGCTAAAATGACTTGTTAACGAATATGCAATATAAAAAGCATGTAAATTGTGGCATCAAAAATATAAAATAGGGGAATAAAAGTGCAAGGCTTTTATGTGCATTTAATGTGATATTTTTATCAGCTTTAAGTAGACTGATATAACCATAAGATGTTTTATAACATGTAAGCCTCAGCAACCACAAAGCAAAAGCCTGTAGTGGATAACACAAAAATTAAAAAGAAAGGAGTCAAAGCATGCCACTACAGAAAATTATCAAATCACAAAGAAAGACAGCAAGAGAGAAAGAAAGGAGCAAAAGATCAACAAAACAACCAGGAAAAGTTGCCAAAATGGCAATATGAAGTCTTGACCTATCAATAATTACTTCAAATGTAAATGGACTAAATACACTTATCAAAAGACATAGAGTGGCTGAATGGATAAAAAACAAGACCCAACTATCTGATGCTACAAGAAATTCCCTTCACTTTTAAGGACATGCAAATAAATAAAAATGAAGATATGATAAAAGATTTTGTGCAAATGGAAACTAAAAGAGATCAGGGATAGCTACACCTATATCAGATAAAATGGCCTTTAAGTCAAAAACTTTAACAACAGACAAAGAAGGTAATTATATGATAATAAAAAGTAAATTTATTAAGAGGATACAGCAATTGTAAATATACATGTACCCAACACTAGGGCATGTAAATATATAAAGTAAATACTAACAAATATGAAGGGAGGAGTAGACAACAATACAAGACTAGTAAGAATCTTTAATACTCTACTTTCAACAACGGATAGAGCATTGAGACATAAAATCAGTAAGGAAATATTGGATTTGAACTATAACACTTTAGACTAAATGGACCTAACAGACATATGCAGAACATTTTATCAAACAGCGGCAGAATATACAGTACACACGGAACCTTCTCCAGGAAGATCATGTTAGGTCATTGTTTTCAATGAAACACTTCAAGTTTCTTTACCAAGTTAGCTGGTAGCTACTGTCTCCAGCAACCACCAGAAGCTCAGACAAAAGAACATCAGCGGGGGACTTCACCAACAAGGATCCCTTTGAGGCAGCCTTGCCATTAGAAATTGGGCTGTGGGCACAGCTTCAATGATACAACCACAATGTGAAAGTTTAAAAGGTTTTAGTACGTACTGATTCTGGGAATACATGGCATGACTACAGGCCACACAGACAGATCAGGAAGTGCAAGCTGCAGAGAAAAGAAACTCATGAGCCAATTTTTTTATTGAATTCAAAGCATTAATTAAACAGATTTCCCATAAGGAGTTTTAATTGGTGGCTTTAAAGCAAGCAGGCATGATTTCTAGGAGGTCACATATTCACTGAAAGGTAGTCACTGTGGCATATCTGCATAGCCCATGCAGAGTATGAGGGGCAGCAGGACCAGGCAAGTAGGCTGTATCTAGCTGTCCCATAGGGAACTGGTCACCAGGAGGCTATTGTATAAGGCGGTTATTTGAATTAGCCACACAGAGGAAGTTGGAGGCGTAGAACTGGAAACTGTGTAAAAGTGACTGAGTCCTGCTTCTGGTATGAGGAAGTCCAGCTAATATTCAAAATGAATGACAAGGTAACATAAAATTTTAAGTATTCACTACAGCCATAAAACAGGTCTTAAATTTAAGATTAAAATCATATATTTTTCTCAAACTTGATGGTATGAAATTAGAAATCAATAGCAGAAGAAAAACTAGAAAATTCACAAATAGTGAAATTAAATAACGTGATCTTAAACAACAAATGGGTCAAAGAAGATATCATAAGGAAAATTTTAAAATTGTATTGAGGCAAATGAAAATGAAATCACAGTATGTCAAAACTTTTCGGATGTAGGAAAAGCTGCCTTACAAGGGAATGTTATGGCAATTAGCGCCTAATTTTAAGAAGAAGAAAGATACCAAATAACCTAATGTTATACCTCAAGGAATCAGAACAAGAACAAACTAAACCCCAATTAGTAAAAGGAAGGAAATAACAAAGATTAGAACAGAAATAACTGAAATAAACACTAGAAGACAGTATAAAAAGATCAATGACACCAAGTTTGTTTTTTAAATCAATAAACTGATTGATAAACCTTTAGCTAGGCTAAGAAAAAAGAGACAAGATTCAAATAGATGAAATCAGAAATGAAAGAAGACATTGCAACTGATACCACTGAAATAATTTTCAAAGGATGATGAGAGACTAAGAGTACTTTTACACCAACAAATTGGATAACCTAGGATAAATAGAAAAATTCCTAAAGACATGTAACCAACCAAGACTGAATCATAAGGAAATGAGAATCTGAACAGACCAATCATGAATAAGAAGACTGAATTCATATTAATAATTTTTAAAAATATCCCATCAAAGAAAATCCTAGGACCTGATGGCTTCACAGCTGAATTCTACCAAACATTAAAAAAACTAATACCAGTCCTTCTCAAACTCTTCCAAAACATTGAAGAGGAGGGAACACTTTCAAACTCATTTTATTAGACTGACACTACCCTGACATCAAAGTCAGACAAAGACAGTACAAGAAAAGAAAATTATAGGCCAATATTTCTGATGAGCATAGATGTAAAAATAGTCCTCAACAAAATACTAGCAAACAAAATTCAACAGCACATTAAAAGGATCATACACCATGATTAAGTGGGTCTTAGCCCTGGGATGCAAGGAAAGTTCAACATACACAAATTAATAAATGTAATATACTACCTTAACAGAATGGAGGACAAAGATCATATGATATATCAATAGATACAGATAAAACATTTCACAAAATTCATCCTTTCATGATAAAAATTCTCAACAAATAATGTATAGAAGGAATGTCTTCAACACAGTAAAGACTGTATGTTACAAGTTCACAGCAAACATCATACTTAGCAGTGAAAAATTTAAAGCTTTTTCTCTAAGTTTACAAATAAGACAAGGATGCTCACTCTTACCACTTTTATTCAATATAGTACTGGAAGTTCTATCCAGATCAATTAGGCAAGAGAAAGAAATAAAATGTACTCAAATAATAAAGGAATAAGTAAAATTATCTGTTTGCAGATTATATGATTTCACATAGAGAAAACTCAAAAGACTTCACCAAAGACTGTTGTAACTAATACCTAAATTTAGTAAAGTTGCAGGATACAAAAGCAACATACAAAAATTATTTTCATTTCTGTACACTAATAACTATCTTAAAAAGAAATTTTAAAAATTCATTTACAGTAGCACCAAAAATATACTTAGAAATAATTTAACAAAGGAGGTGAAATAGCTGTACACAGAAAAGTATAAAACATTGATGAAAGAAATTGTAGAAGACACAGATAAATTAGAAGATACTCTATGTTTATGGATTGGAAGAATTAATATTGTTAAAATGTTCTCAGGAATCGAAAACCAATACTGCACATTCTCCCTTATAAAAGAGAGCTAAGCTATGGGTATGCAAAGGCATGCAGAGTGGTACAATGGTGACTGAAGACTCAGATGGAGAAAGAGGAGAAGAGGAGAGGATAAAAAACTACCCATTGGGTACAATGTATACTACTTGGGTGATAGGTGCATTAACATCCTAGACTTCACCACTATAATATTTGTGTAACAAAAAACCACGTGTACCCCTAAAACTATTTTTAAATTTTTACATAAAATGTCTATATTACCCAAAGCAATATACAGACTCAGTGCAATCTCTATCAAAATTACAATGGCAGTTTTCATAGTCACAGAAGATACAATCCTAAAATTCATATAGAATCACAAAAGACCTCAAATAGCTAAAGCAACCTTGAACAAGAAGAACAAACCTGGAGGCATTGCACTTCCTGATTTCAAACCATAAGTTATATTGTAAAGCTATAGTAATCAAAACAGTATGTCGCTGTCATAAAAACAGACACATATACCAATGGAGCAGAATAGAGAACCCAGAAATAAATTCACACATATATAGTTAGTTAATTTTCAACAAAAGCACCAAGAATACACAATGGAAAAGAACAGACTTGTGAATAAATGGTACTGAAAAAAAACTGGATATCCACAAGCAAAACAAAGCAAAATTGGACTTTTCTGTTACACAATATACAAAAATAAGTTCAAATGGATTAGAGACATGCATACCTGAAACTATAAAAATCCTAGAAGAAAATATAGGGGGAAGGCTCCTTGACATTAGTAGTGTCAATGATTTTTTAATTTGAGACCAAAAGTATAGGCAACAAAAGCAAAATTAAACAAGTGGCACAATGTCAAAAAAAAAAAAAGCTTCTGCATAGCAAAGAAAGCAATCAACAAAATGCAGAGGCAACCTACAGAATGGGAAAATTATTTGTAAACCATATAAGCAATAAAGAGTTATCCAAAATATATAAGGAACTCATATAACACAATAGAGAAAAGAAATGATTTTAAAATGTACAAAAGGACCTGAATGGATGTTTTTTCAAAGAAGATATATATACAAATGGTCAACATGCATATGAAAAGATGTTCAATGTCAGTAACTACCAGTAAAATCCAAATCACACCCTCAATGAGCTGTCACCTCACAACTATTAGAATGACTACTATCCAACAGTCAATGAGGAGAAATGTTGGTGAAGATGTGAAGAAAAGGGATTCCCTGTAGACTGTTGGTGAAAATGTAAACTGGTACAACTATTGTGGAAAACGGCATGGATGTACCTCAGAAAAATTATAAATAGAACTGCTATAGGTTCAGCAATTCCACTTTTGGGTATATATCCATGAGGTGGGGGGTGCGGATATCAGTATCTTGAAGAGATAGTTGCACTCCCATATTTATTGAAGCATTATTCACAATAGCAAAGATACCAAAGCAACCTAAGTGACTGTCGACAGATGAATGGATAAAACAATATGTGAGAGAGACACACATACAATGGAATAGTATTCAACCTTAAAAAAAGAAGGAAATCCTGCCATTTGCAACATCTTGGATGAGTCTAAAGGACATTATGCTAAGTGAACTATCCCAGACATAGAAGTACAAATGCCTCATGATAATACTTACACATGAAATCTTAAAAGGTAGAACTCACAGAAACAGAGTAGAATGGTGGTTGCTAGGGGTTAGGGAGGGAGTGGGGGAAAAGAAAAGATACCGATCATAGGGTATAAACTTTATTTATTAATATAAGATGAGTAAGTACTGGAGAATGTGTGGCATGGTGATATAGCTAATAGTAATGTATCATATACTTGAAATTTGCCGAGAGTAGATCTCAGCTAAGCTCACCACACACACACACACACACACACACACACACACACACACACACACACTCAGAAAGGTAACTATGTGACATGATGCATATGTTAAATAGCTTGATCGTGGTAGTCATTTAATAACATATACATATATGAAAAAATCACATTATACTCCCTAAATATATACAGTTTTTATTTGTCAATCATACCTCAGTAAAGCTGGAAAAAATCCCACCAGTTGGTGGACCCCACACTTGCATCTATCACTCGTGTGTGTGTGTGTGTGTGTGTGTGTGTGTGTGTGGTCTTTGACAAGTTGCTTGAACTTTGTCTCAGACCCTCACCAGTAAAATGGGAATTAAATATTGTACTTGTGTCATGCAATTATTGCCTGAACTGATGCCAGTAAGATACTAGAGCCTCTGGCACAAGCCCGACACTCAGCCATGGTAGGGAATGACAGTGGAGGGAGCAGAAGGCTCTCAATGACACCCAGCTACCACTTAGCAGATTTTTTACTTTTCAAGCAGTTGTTTGGACTTCATGCAGCCTCAACTGGCCTCTTTTCTGTCAGAAGGGCAGCCTTCTGACAAAGAGAGAGGCCAGCTGACGCTATATAATAACAGGACTCATGCTTCTGAGCCAAGTATATCCTAAAGTCTGCTCATTATTAACATGAATGAAGATACTTCTTTCCCATATGAATAGAAATGTGTTATATGCCTTGTGTGGGAAATTCAGAAAGCACAGAAAAGTATGAAGTCACCCATAATCCTGCCAAAGTAACCATTATTAACAGTTTGTCATATTTTCAATAGTTTTTCTGTAAAGTTTTTAAACAAAATTAGGGCCACAATATCCTTGCATTTGTCCTCCTTCTTTTTCCACTTAACATTTAATTATATGTATTTTTCCCATCTTTAAACATTCTTTATAAAAACCACTTTACTGCTGAACAACAATCCATCTTATGCATAGAAGTTATGCTTAGCTCTTCCCTTACACCGTCAGCCACTTTTCAGTGTAATAAATAATAGTTAGATGAACATATTTGTACATGTATCAGCAATTGTATCATTTTTTTAGAGAAGGAATTGCATGCCCAAAAGGTAAAAGCAATTTCAAAGTGGCGTATATTGCCAAGTAGTTTTTCAGATAGATTGTTCCAATTTAAACTCCACTAGAAGGAGGGTATTGGTTAGTATGTCTGTCTCATCCCCTCAGCCCCCACTCTCTCAGAGTAAAAAAAAAAAAAAAAAAAAAAAAAAAAAATAGCTAAACTAATATGCAAGATAGGGATTAGTTGCTCTTTGAAGGTGAATTTCTCAAATTCATTTGGAGAAATAGGTCCAGGGACTGATGTTCACCATGGTTAACTGTGGGATTAGGTCTCCTGAGAAGATAGTAGTAGAAAAATTATTGAAGTATGGGAGAAAAACATACAATTTTAACAGAAGCAAAACAGGTGACTTTCGTGAGCTTTCAAAAAAATTTTAAATGTGTATCTTATCCAAATATGACCTTCTCCCATGTAACAATTGGTCACAATTTTGACCTAATGCTTCAAACTCTGTGCTTTGAAACTTATTTTCACAGGCATGAAGTTGGTGGTGGTGGAGAAGGTGGATTAGTTTCTCAGTTTCATTAAGACTTGTTGCCGAAGTAGAGCTGCAACAAATTGAGCCAAGGATTCAGCTTGTGTGTTTATTTTTCTACCACAATCGATAGTGTTTGGTCCGCTTAATGTCGCACAGATCATAAAGCTGAGCCTTCCTTTTGTAAGAGGAGTATCTTTTGAGAGCCATTTAATTGTAAAGAAAGTTAACTTTTTTTTTTTCCAAAATTCAATGTGATGTGAAAATATACTACTCGTGGTTATATTAAAGTACTTCCACCTGACAGAATTCCTCCCCTGTGATAACTATAACCACATGCAAGTTTGTTAACAGAATCCACGGGGAGTGTTACCAACCAACGCTGAGCCATGCCAGACCTGTGCCGGCCCTTGGAACTGAGAGGGAAACAGTAACTGGGGAGAAATAAAAGGGATTCTGAACACCAGCCACTAACCTAGAAACACATTAAACGCACTTTTATTCAGACATTTTTGACTGAATGTATTTTTTGTATATTCAGTGAAACTATTTATATTGTTAACTAAATTCTGTCTCAAATTGGCGGATGCAGTTGCATTTTTTAGAAATAGTCCAGAGAAGGGCCGGCCGCGGTGGGGCACGCCTGTAATCTCAGCACTTTGGGAGGCCGAGGAGGGCGGATCAGGAAGTCAGGAAATTGAGACCATCTTGCCAGCATGGTGAAACCCCGTCTCCACTAAAAATATAGAAATTAGCTGGGTGTAGTGGTACACGTCTGTAACCCCAGCTACTCGGGAGGCTGAGGCAGGAGAACCGCTTGAATCAGGGAGGCAGAGGTTGCAGTGAGCCGAGATCGCACCACTGTGCTCCAGCCTGGCGACGGAGTGAGACTCCGTCTCAAAAAGAAAAAGAAAAAAAAATAGTCCAGAGAAGATAGCAGAGTAGATTACTCTAATTCTTGATCCAGTGTCTTGGGCAACTTCGTACTCCCTCCTGGACATCAGTCAGCATCTGCCCCTCCCACTTCCCATTCCCTGCTCCTCACCTTCACATAGATTCACATGTGCAACACCTGCTCATGGCCTGGTACTAATACTGTTTCACTAATATTGGGTGACTGGTGGACCCTTTTTTAAAAAATTATATCTTTAAAGCATTATTTGACTTTTCTGATTTTCTAAGCTTTCTTGTTTTACTCCATGTTCTCTCAATTTGTGTAAACAATACACAGCAGTTAGAATGGAAAAGAAAGCTCGTTGAGGTAATTTTTCTTTAGTTTTGATGAAATGTAAAAATACACCTGAGTCAGGCCTGGTGCGGTGGCTCACAACTGTAATCCCAGCACTTTGGGAGGCTGAGGCATGTGGATCACCTGAGATCAGGAGGTCGAGGCCAGCCTGGCCAACATGACGAAACCCTATCTCTACAAAAACACAAGAATTAGCCAGGCGTGGTGGCATATGCCGGTAGTCCCAGCTACTTGGGAGGCTGAGGCAGGAGAATCACTTGAAGTCAGGAAATGGAAGATTGCAGTGAGCCAAGATTATGCCACTGAATTCAAGCCTGAAAGAGCAAGACTCTGTGTGTGTGTGTGTGTGTGTGTGTGTGTGTGTGTGTGTGCGCAGCGCGCGCACGTGCCATTCCATTTGTTTATTTATTTATTTTATTTATTTATTTATTTTTTTTATTTTTGAGATAGAGGAGTCTCGCTCTGTTACCAGGCTGGAGTCCAGTGGTGCCATCTCAGCTCACTTTTTTTTTTCCAGACAGAAACTTGCTCTGTCACTCAGGCTGGAGTAGTGTTTCAATCTCTGCTTACTACAACCTCTGCCTCCCAGGTTCAAACAATTCTTGTTCCTCAGCCTCCTGAGTAGCTGGGACTACAGATGTGTACCACCACGTCTCACTAATTTTTGAGAGACGGGGTTTTACCATGTTGGCCAGGCTGGTCTCAAACTCCTGTCCTCAAGCCATTAGCCTACCTCAACTTTCCAAAGTGCTGGGATTACAGATGGGAGCCAATGTACCTGATCTATTTTGCTGATTTGTTTTTTAATTTCAATTTTTAAAGTTTCTGGTAAAAGATGATAACATTTGAATTCTAATTTGCTGTCAACTGTGCTGTCAAAAAAAAAAAAGTAGTAGGAAAGAAATCATTCTCGGCAAAATACTTTAATCTCTTATAATTAAAAGCGTAAAAGTATTAAATGCACTTTAGGTCTTTATTAGTTCTTTGAAACTAAAATTGTATTTCAGAAAAAATAACTAAAATTTTGCTCATTAATTACAAATACTTATTTCAGAATCATATCAAACCCACAGGAACACACAAATGACTCAGAAAAAAATTACTTGGTCTCTTTTAGAAAGAAAAGTATCTTCTTCAGGGCAAGAAATCTGTTATTCTGTGTAGCTTTCAGAAGGGAGATCACATGTTTTCTTATTGATTTTACTTCCTATTCAGTAGCAAACTAATGTGAAATGAGGCAGTGAACATTCCTGGTGACAAGCCCAGATGTGAAAAAATACATGTCAGGACATTTTCTGAATTCCATCTTTTTCCCAAAGATATCCTTGCAGATGAGTGGTCTCTGTCCTACACCAGGGACACCATCACATGGCTGTACATTAAGAGGAAGTTTTCTGGCAACCCATTACTTGTAAACACAAGCCAGTTGGATTGCAGTTGTGCTCAAAATTTGCTGGCAGTCCTATTGCACCGCTAGGTGTCTTCAGCCAGTGGTTCCCAGAAATTTGTCAGCAAAACATAAGCAGGCTACAAGTGGAGCCATGCTCCTGTTTGCCCTTGTTTTTACAAAGAGGTATGGAAAAGGGTCACTTTCTTTTTGTGAAGGTGGGTGGAGTGGAGAAGGAAGTTGGAAGAAGGACAGTGTGGTTAGATTTACCTGAAATGATTTTGAACATCCCCTGTTCCTCAGGCAACATCAGGAATACTGAGAAACTGAGCTATGACAAACAACACCAGTATGAGATCCTGGTGACTGCCTATGACTGTGGACAGAAGCCTGCCGCTCAGGACACCCTGGTGCAGGTGGACGTGAAGCCAGTTTGCAAGCCCGGCTGGCAAGGTAGGCCTGTTTTATCAGTCCTGTGTGAAGGCATCATGGTCTGGTGTACAGGAGGTGCCATACATGTCCTCAAATCATCACAACACGTAATTTATATATATATATATATATATATATATATATATATATTATTTTATTGCACTTTAGGTTCTGGGGTACATGTGCAGATCATGAAGGATTGTTGCATAGGTACATACATGGCAAGGTGGTTTGCTGCCTCCATCCCCCCATCACCTGTATCGGGCATTTCTCCCCCAAGTTATCCCTCCCCAACTTCCCCCACCCACCTCTGTCCCTCCCTTAGCACCCACCCCCAACAGAGCCCAGTGTGTGATGCTCCCCTCCCTGTGTCCATGTGTTCTCATGGTTCAACACCCGCCTGTGAGTGAGAACATGCGGTGTTTGTTTTTCTGTTCTTGCATCAGTTTGCTGAGAATGATGGTTTCCAGATTTATCTGTGCCCCTACAAAGGACACAAACTCATCGTTTTTTATGGCTGCATAGTATTCCATGGTGTATATGTGCCAATTTTTCTTGTCCAGTCTATCATCGATGGGCATTTGGGTTGGTTCCAAGTCTTTGCTATTGTAAACAGTGCCACAATGAACATACATGTGCAACACATGACTTTTTCAAGTACACTCACTTTGCTGTGAGAAATAAAGTGGCTTGCTTATTCTCACAACTCTTAGGTGATATATTTATTGTCCCCTTTTTCAGCTGAGAATGTCAGAGACATATTCTCTAACCTCATGTGCCCAGTTTGTCCAGTGCTCCCTTTTTTTCTCATGACATCTTTGATCGATAATAATTATCTCACAGCATGTAGGAGAAATTGCCAGCAAGCCTATTCACTTTCCTTTAGGGTGCTGGGTCTAGCTGATGCATTTCAAGTTTTGCATCACTGATCAACACCTGGGGAAAGTTGTCATGTTCTTTGTGCTCACACAGAGTGCACACAGGCAGAAGTGGGAGACCCAGAATCCAGCCTCTGGATTAGGGAGTATATGAAATGTTGACTCTGGGAATGAAGAAGCAATGCCTTTGGATGGTTGATTTTTGTGTCAGTTTAGATCTTTTGGAATGCAAGAAAGTAAATGCTTAGGTCGCCCTTAGATAATAGGGTTTACCACTGAACTGAGAGCAAGTACGGAAGGTGAGGACAGCTGCATAGATGGACCTTACAAAGAGTTGAGTGATTTGTGGAATAATAATAGCTCTAGCGGTGATGCCAATAGATCTGGTGACTGAGCAGGGATTCTAGAGTTATCTGTGCACCACTGTTTCGGTTCCCTGTCTCTACTTCATGTTTGAAGATGCCACAGGCTATTGCTTACTCATAACTCATAAAGTGCTTCATTTCTGTGTACTGCCTTCTCTTAGTGTGTCTTTAAGCTTCTGCCTCCCTGTTATTTTCTCTTTCTTTCTCTGTCTTGGTCTGGTATCTTTAATTCTTAAATTCCCTAGAGAGCCTGTGTTAGTCACTCACATCCCTGTTGGGAAGACTGATGCCAGACCACCCTAGAAATCCCTGGTCACTCTTTGAATGACTACCTTTTAGTCAGTTATTCTTTTCTAATTCAATTCATCGGGGTCAGATTGGCAGGACATCATGGTACAAAGTAAGGCTGTGTCTGAGAAGCTACCTGGCATTACTCCCCTCAGAAGGCAGTTCTCAAAGCACTCCTCCCTTGCACAACTTGATCTCCCTTAAACTTAAAACTGAAAAGATCGGAAGGGGTAATTTAACCTGCCTCTGGAGAGAGCCAGAGTGGTTTGCCTTTGAACGAAGTAGAAAAGATGAAATGCTCAGTAGAGGAACCACAGGTAAGGCACATGAGAGTTAAAGAACAAAGCAGAGTCATCTTTGTGTCAGTCTGTTTAGGATCAAGGAAGAGACATAGAAAGAAGGACAAGCCAGGGTGGGAAACTTTGTTTTCCCAGCCTCAGGGAGCCTGAGCTCTGATTGGGTATAATTCACTGGACCCGAGGACCCTGCAGGCAGAGTTCTGTCTCGTTCACCACTGAATTTCTCAAGCTTAGCACAGTGTCCAGTGCCAATTGTAGGTGCTCAAGAAATAGTCATTGAATGAATGAATGAACAAAGTAATGAATAAATGAAAAGTTACCTGAGTAAAGAACTCACCTTATTTTTAACTCATGGTGATTAGCTCCAATGAAGGTGTGACCTTTGAAAAGAAAACCTGGAAAAAATATATAAACTCTCTATGCATGGAATACGTTCACAGTGAGAATTTAAGAGGGAAAAGCAGAGCGCACAGCTATGTCGGGAGAACAGTCCCAGTGCTTCTTTGACTTTGACAAATGAGGCACCTACAGATTTGTGATTACATTTTTATTCCTATATTTAAATGTAATTTCCTAACAGAATTTGTACTTATTAAATGTATGCAAGGGAAACCCTGGTCACAATGTTTAACTCTACATGTGAAGAATGTATTGAGCACCACGCGATAGTGCACACTGCTGTTCGCAGCTCCAGAAGTGAGTTGCTGTAGGGCAAAGCTGGTGTGCATATGCTGTTTTGTCTCCAGTGCCCAGCACAGGACCAGACATGATGCAGGCACTTAGCAAGTGTTTAACAGTGGAAGAATGGTCAGCAAAACTTTGGTTAAAGAAAAACGTGTACCATTTTGTGGAACAAAGGAAAGAGGGAAGAGGCGATTCCCTACAACCACTAATAGTGTCGGGCAAAGTGATTTAAACACGTGTAACATCAGAATCAACTACTTCATGGTGGCTTCCCTGCCTTAGCTGCCAGCCTGTGGTGGCAGAAGCCGACGATGGGTTCTTCATCCTTACACTTCTCCCCTCCCGCTTACCCCTTGCAATTCCTTCCTTCCTAAAGAGAAATGACTTGGAACAGGTACAAGAATTCAAACTGCCGAACTGTGTTTGGCATCCAGAGCTGGAGTCTGGGATGTCCTCTCTCTCAGTCACTGCCCCCCGTAGGCTTCCAGATCATAGACAGGCCCTCCAGGCTCTCTGATATGTATAGCAGGTCACAGTGCCTTTCTACATTCCTGTTCCAGCCCCTAGTCCTAGAGGGGGAACCTCCTGTCCTCCTCCCAGCCTACTAATTCACTTCATTCCTCCGCTTGGACAACCCTCAACTCTTACTCACTCATCTTGGGGCCTAATCTCTTATATGCCTGGTCAGGGCTGCAGCGTCTTAGCTGGAAGTACACCTTTCTCCAGGGACGAAGTGACCACAGCCAGTCTGAGTTGTGTGTCTCTTGTCCTGCCCCTTCTCCCAGCTGTGTAGAGCAAACTGGAATGAACCATGTTTTACTGGCTTGCCTGCTACTTGCAGATGACGCAGACTGCCCCTTACTATGAGAGCGCATCAGGTGCCTTGGAGAAAAGGGTGGGCTTTTCTTGGAGCTGATATGGGGTTGCACTTTGTAAATAGACAAGGAACACAGAGAGGGGAGGACATTCAGGGGACCAGTGAACAAACAAGGAGAGTAGCTGTGCCTGGAGAGATGTGGAACGCAAGATTAGGGAGGCCTGTGGTAGGGGAGGGTGGGTGGCTGAGGTTTTGAGGTCAGGGAGAGGAGCTGCAGTGAGCCTCACTTCCCTCAGATCCAGCTGAGAAGGGGCTGTGTGCATTTGCTAGACATAATTCCACTTAATTCTCTGGGAGAACAGAGGCCCCTCCCAAACTGACTTCTACAAGCAACTGGAGTAACCGAGCAAATGCACTTTGGCAGTTTGAATTCTGGTACCTGTTCTAAACCATTTCCTTTCAAGCAGAAGAGGATTGCAGCACAGCGAATGCAATCCATTACACTCAAGAGCTCCCGCTTCCCCCAAGCACTCTCAATCAGCATGTCACCCAGTCCTTACTGCAGCCAGCTTCTTCCAGGGAGCTTTCTCAGAGCAAGGGACCCTGCCCACAGCAGGAGCCTTTCCTTCCTTCTCAGGGCATCTCAGACCCCAGCTCTTTTGCCGCCTGCCTTTCAGACCTTGACTAAAGCATTATCTACCATGGCTGTGGTTTTCTAATTCCTGTATTTTCTCTGTGGGTTAGTCTTCTCAAAAGGATATAGGCTTCCTTAGGGCAGAACTACACTTCTCACAGCCCATGGCACTGTACTTTCCATTCATCACCTAATCATGAACTAAAAGTGTGTTTGCTAGCATGACTTACCAATGGGCAGGGTGGGGCTTATTGAGGATTCAGCTTGCAGCAAGGGGAGGAGGAAGGCTTTGCATCCAGAAAACAAGCCCAGGATGCCAGGCACATATATCTTGCTCTTATGTGAGCTTTGTCTTCTCTGCTGTATTCTGAGGTTGTAATTCTGAATAGGTGATAATGGTCAGCTCACTCTGCAGTGAGGTGGAACTCTGCTGAAGGGAACACTCCCATTCTCACTTGGCCAGGGAAGAGACGGCTCAAAGCATAAGCCAGACCTGTGTGAGTGGAAGGGAGAAGTACTTCTCTTTGTTTTGTCCTGAGCTTTGAGAACTCACAGTGTGCTTAGAGGCACCTCTAGTTTTCAGGGATTAAAAATCATATTAGGAACTAGGAAAGTGATGCACCTGTAGCAGGTCACATGCTGAAGACAGGCTGGCATCCTGCCTCTCATGCCAAGTGTTTGAATTTGCAGCCTTTCATTTTCATTTAAGTTCCGGGATACATGTGCAGGACATGCATGTTTATTGCATAGGTAAATGTGTGCCACGGTGGTTTGCTGCACCTATCAACCCATCACCTAGGTATTAAGCCCCACATACATTAGCTATTTATCCTGATGCTCTCCTTCCTCCCTACCACCTGACAGGCCCCAGTGTGTGTTGTTCCCCTCCCAGTGTCCATGGGTTCTCAGTGTTCAGCTCCCACTTATAAGTGAGAACATACCGTGTTTGGTTTTCTGTTCCTGTATTAGTTTGCTGAGGATAATAGCTTCCAGCTCCATCCAGGTCCCTGCAAAGGACATGATCTTGTTCATTTTTTTGGATGCATAGTATTCCATGGTGTATATATATGAACTATATTTTCTTTAAGGGATTAGGTTTTAACATATGAATTTGGAGAGGACACAGACATTTCACTGTATAGCACTGACTGTCTGTCTTAAGGGAGTAAGAAAGAAATGACCTACAAAAACTCTTAGCAGAGCAGTTAGGATGGGAAGGAGCGGTTTTAAATGCTGTCCTCATAGTAAGGACCTATGGTTCCCTAAGCAGTTCACAGGATGTTATATGGGACCCAGCAAGAAAGAATGAGTGAGGAGTCATCTGTGGAACCAGATATCCTGTTTGAGTTCTAAGAGTATTATTTTTACTTTTGCTATGTATTGTTTTATATCCTATTTTCCACCTTTAGCAGATGAGCTATTGTCTACAAAGCATCATTTAAAGAAGAAACTGGGCTGGGCGTGGTGGCTAACACCTGTAATCCCAGCACTTTGGGAGGCCAAGGCAGGTGGATCACTTGAGGCCAAGCGTTTGAAACCAGCCTGGCCAACATTGTGAAGCCCCGTCTCTACTAAAAATACAAAAAATTAACTGGGCGTGGTGGTGCCTGCCTGCAATCCCAACTACTTGGGAGGCTGAGGCAGGAGAATCCCTTGAACGTGGGAGGTGGAGGTTGCAGTGAGCTGGTATTGCACCACGGCACTCCTGCCTGGCTAACAGAGTGAGACACTGTCTCAAATAATATATGTAAGTAAATTAAAAAATGAAGAGGGAACATGTTTGAGAAATAGTAGCTAGACTTAGTGGACCCTGGTAGATATATTGGATAAAAAGAGAAGGATAGGTCTGCCTGTCCCTTTTGGCACATGGGCCCCCAGATGGATTATGGTGCCAGTCGCTGAGATGGTGACATGGAAGGAGAAGGAGTTATGTGCAGCAGCTAAAGAGTTCATTTTAGATGAAAGATCAATGTGAGGTGCCAGAGATGTCTAGTGTGCAGTGGGATTGTCACATCTGATGCTTAGGAGAAAGGTATGTGCTAGAGATGGAGACTCGAGTCTCCTGGATATATGTGCTCGATGGTGGAGGACTTGGGTATAGATCTCATTACATATAGAGTAAGAAGAGGGCTACAAGATACTCCCAGAGATAGAGAATCCTTTAAATGGCTCCTAGATAGCCTGTGGGGGATCCCAGGATGCATACGTCTCAAGTTGAGTGTTTCTAAGCTTTCTCTATTTTCCTTTAATTTTTTTATTTTCATAGGTTTTGGGGGAATGGGTGGTATTTGTTTATGTAAGTTCTTTAGTGGTGGTTTGTGAGATTTTTGTGCACCCATCACCGATCAGTATACACTGAACCCAGTTCAGTCTTCTGTGTTCCCCTCTTGCCGACTGAAGGAAATTACCCAGGCCAAGGCCTGTGTGTGCTGTGATGACCTGGAGAGGGATCTGTGTCCCTTTGTGGGCCAGAGCTCTGCAGGGAATGTGGTGCCCTTGGAGGCTGTCAGGGTGAGGGTGGCAGTCACAGCAGTGGGCCCTACTGGAGGTTGAGCTGAGCCACATGTCCCTGCTGAACCCTCCTTACAGGAGCCCTGGCCTGTCCTTTAGAGGATCGTTTGTAATTCAGTTGATAGTTTGTGGTTTGTGTTTGTTTGTTTAGTTTTTATTTTATTTTATGTGATGCTATTTGGAGAAGCACATCCCTTGTTTATTGCTTTCCTTTATTGTTCTTTTTAATCCCTCAGCCCATCTTTTTCTATGTTTGAAGCCGAAAAGATTGTCTTCCACAACACTTACTTGATACATTTTCCCTTTTATTGTTGCAAGTCAGATTTTCTGTTCATTATTTGTTCCTGCTAAAATGAACCCAAAGTTCAGTATTTCACTATCCCTTTATGCAAAATTATTTCCCTTTGAAGAGAGCCACTAGAGACTTTCCTCTTGGGCTTTCACTATTTTCCCCCAGATATGTTACTGACCAGACATCCAGCTTTTCTGGGTCTGAGGCTCCCCAGACTGAAGAATCAGCTCACCAGCCCCCAAGGAGCCCGTCTTTGTCTGCCCGCCTCATCCCTGAGTATGATCCTGTGACAGCTAATTACACCTGCTCAACAGCAATTCACACACCACCACCAGTTGGAAGAGTTTCTCCCACATGCCAACCAATTCCTGTTCCTTTTACCTTCCCAATAAGATGTCCTATTTAAAAGGAAAAGAAAGAGAGATGCAGCCACATAATCAAACCATTTCCTCTCTGTTGTTTGGGTTTTGAATAATTCTCCAGGTGCATCAAATAGTCTGCAGCGATTCTTCCACCATCCCACAAACGGGTCCTTCATTAGGAAGGAAGTGTGGTATCTTTTGGAAAAGGGCTTCTCAAACTCAAAGATGCACATGAGTCAGTGGGTGGGGTGGGGGGTCTGGGTAAAATGCAGATCCTGATTTAATAAGTCTGGGGTAGTAGATCTGGCTGCTTTCATCAACTTCACTTTGACTAAGACCATGCAGAAAAGACTTACCAGACACCTTGAGTGTGTCTAACACTTTTGTGTTGAAAAGACAGCAGCAGAAAGACAGCATCTAATCAGCATAGATTAGCAGCAACTAGAGACTTTCCTCTTGGGCTTTCACTATTTTCCCCCAGATATGTTACTGACCAGACATCCAGCTTTTCTGGGTCTGAGACTCCCCCAGACTGAAGAATCAGCTCACTAGCCCCCAACGAATCTAATACTGGTTAGATTCATTGCTGTTAGTTATTGGCATTGTGAGAGACACTGAAATTGAATGCATACTACATGGTGGGAAATATTTTTGGAGTGAATTAGTTAACCCTTTAGTGAAGGCCTACTGTGTACTAAAGGCTGAGGATATGGGTAGGGTCTACCAGGACTCCTAGTATGGAAGGAGATGATAGAAATGCTGAGGATAAAAGCTGCACTGGAGGGACTGTGGGAAGACAAAGGGGACAATTAACCTTGCACCATGCAAGAGCCCAGGGGAGATGTTCCTGGAGCAAATCCAGGAAAATACTGGGCTTTAGCACAGAGAGGAGGGGATATTCCAGACTAGAAAACAGGTGTTGGGTGGGAAGGAGCACAGGATGGCTGCGGCAGGGGGGAGAAGACTGGACTGGCCAACCAAGGACCAGGTCATGGAGGGAGGGCCTCCTCCTGCATCATTCTAAGGGCAGGGGAGCCCCAGAGACCTTCCTGGCTCCATGTGGTTATGAGTATCTTAGGGAAGAAGGACTCTTCAGCAAACCACATAGATGGTGAGTGGAATGCAGAGACTCAGGAGAGGGGAGACCAGCAGAAAAGAATGATTATTTTTGAGTGCACTTTCAAGTGGAGCACTTCCCAAAAAGTATCTAAAAGTCATGTATTTATTCCAAAGTCAAGTTAAAGTGGGCATCTAGGTTAGATTTACAGGCAAATCTCATGAGATCCTATAGGCAAAGGAACAAAGGTGGCAGATGGGCATGTCTGGGGCTGAAGAGGCCCCTGCTAAACCTTTTCAAGTATATGTCCCACTTTCCTCTGCAGCTGTCACCTGCTGCCACCCCTCCCAAGGAGAAGAACACCCAGGTTCCAGGGGTGAGCTGGTCACCTTAAACCTTCCAAAAGTCAGATGGGTTATTAATCAAAACTGAAGACCTGGCTTACATTTTACTACATGAAAGGCACTGATTTCAAATTAGAGGGTGATCATCCCAAGAAGGTCCCTAGATTTGCTTAGGAAAGTGGGCTCAGGGCATTGCCAGAAAGACAGAGTCAAGGAAGATCTTGTCCTCAGTTCTCTCTTTTGCTGTCGTGCCAGAGTATCTGAGGTTCCACCACTGCAGTCCCAGCCTTTTATTTTAATAGACAATCCCCCCCTGAAAATGAAAATACCTCCTGCACGAATCATGTTTTGAGCCAGGAGTCAGCAAAGTGTAGCCTACAGGCCAAGTCTGGTTGACCGTCTGTTTTTGTACAAGTGTGAACTAAGAGATGGTGTTTACATTTTCAATGGTTGAAAAAAGAAAAAAAGATAATATTTCATAGAACATGAAAATTACATGAAATTGTATTCTTAATACACATAGATGAAGATTTACTGGAACATGACCAAACTCATTAGTTAGCATAGTGCCTGTGACTACCCTATAACAGCAGAGCCAGGTCATATCAACAGAGATTATGTGGCCCTCGAGGCCTAAATATTTACTATTTCCTTTTTTACAGAAAAGCTTTTCTGACTCCTGCATGAAGCTCTTGCTGTCCTTTGATGCCTTAGCAGGGAGTGGTTGATTAGATGCATAGCGAAGCGTTGAAAGAATAAGATATCAAATGGACATATTTAGACAGAGGCAAAGAAGTATAAAAGTCCAAAGCAAAGTTCACTGCACGAAGGGCAGGAACATCCTGTGGAGATAAGCAATCGTAGCCCATTTATTAGATAAGGAGAACTTAGAGAGACTGACTTGCCCAAAATCTCACAGCGGTAAATGGTGAACATGTAATTCAAATTCATACGAGCCTATTCCAAAGGGCATCTTACTGTGTCAGGAGTAAGAAAGAGGATAAGAAAAGGGGGTGGAGAATTTCCAAAGGGGGGATGTTAAGAGCTTTGCAAAAGGGTATCTCAGAAAACAGTTTAGAAAGGAAACACAGCCTGTATGTCCTCAAGCAACGTATTTAACTTTTCAGTTACCTTATCTATAAGATGGTGATGAGACTTACCTGGAAAAGGTAGCTGGAGTTCAATGGATCACTGTGTACACAGCCCCTAAAAGGCGCCACAATTCTCCTTTCCTTGATTGAACCAGGTCTAGGGAACCGTTGCCTTGAAATTACAACTCATTCAAAAATAAACCCAGGCTTGAAGACCGTCCATCTTTCAGATACTATTTGCCTGAAACTAATGTTGCCTCTGATTGTCTCATGGGCCAGAGAAGAACAAAGTGGCCCTGAGACTTGGTGTCAAGCTTCAACCCAAAGATGCCAGACCCAAGTGTGACTCCTTACACCAGGGCAGGAAGATTCTACTTTTTCTTTAAAGAGAATTCAGTATGAAAAATTACCCATACGCCCTTCCATTCAGTAGGACAGCACTGACTTTTTGAGCTTCATACCAGAGGGCTCAGCTTCTTCCTCCACCCTCACAGTCTCTTTCCTATCTTCCTGACTCTCTCGTCTTTATCAATAACCTCTCTTCTCCCCTGTCCCCCATTTTTAACTTGCCTCTCCTTCCCCTTCATTTCCTCTACATTCTTCCTGTGGTTCCTTTTGCTCTTTTTCCCTTTTCTAAGCATATTCCCTGAACCCCACATAGGGGTAGGTGATGGGGGAATGGGGTCAGTTACAAACCAGTGGAGATGGAGCTGGCATGGAGTGAGAAGAGCGGAACCCAACCCTTAGCTCGGTCATAATCTAGCCACGGGCTTTGCTGACGCTATTTCCCTGGCTGAGCTTTGGTTTCCTAACTGTAAATTAAGAATCATAATCCTTGGCCAAGCTATTTTGTAAGACTGTTAAGACCAAAAGAGATTCTAGTGTAGAAGTGCTTCACAAAATTTAAATCCCTATGTAAATGAACGCTATGATTAAATTGGGAAAATAGACATCGTCATGCAAATGAACACACACACACACACACACACACACACACACACACACACACACACGAGTACACACATTTAAATCCACAGAATTGAGTAAGGCTGTGTAGCTTAAGCATCATGTCCTGGATTTTTGTACTTAAGATTGGGACCGGCCGAGCATGGTGGTTCACGCCTGTAATCCCAGAACATTGGGAGGCAAAGGTGGGTGGATCACAAAGTCAGGAGTTTGAGACCAGCCTGACCAACATGGTGAAATCCTGTCTCTACTAAAAATACAAAAATTAGCTAGGCGTGGTGGCGCACACCTATAATCCCAGCTACTCTGGAGGCTGAGGCAGGAGAATCACTTGAACCTGGGAGGTAGAGGTTGCAGTGAGCCAATATTGTGCTGCTGTGCTGCAGCCTGGGTGACAGACTGAAACTTTGTCTCAGGAAGAAAAAAAAAAAAGATTGAAAGGGAGGCAAGGGTTGGGGTAGAAAGTGTACAGTCCTGGGCGTCCAGGAACCCAGATTTCAGTCCCAGCTAGGCCCTAACTCACTCTGCAACCTTGGGAAAGTCACTGCTGTTCAGCTTTGGCTTCTCTAAATATAAGCACCTTTTTGTGAGGACCAGATGAAAGGCTGCCAGTGGAGAGCCTTGTACAGAACCACACAAGGTGGGGCTCAGAGAACAGCAGCGCTTTTTAATTCCCTTTATCTCAATTTAAAAAATCACAATGGACTATTTTTTCCTCAGATAATTGGAAAAAGCATGATTGAGGCCTGAATTCCATTGACTGCAGCAGTGTGACCCCAGGGCAGGTGCTCCAGGGTTTGAGGCTGCTCAGGGGGATTGCTCAGATCTGCCCAGCAAGCAGCCGAGCTCCTGGCAGAGGGCCTCATTGGGGCACTACTCCGTAAATAACACCTGTTTGACATCCTGACATAGCCGATCATTAAGGTGCAACAAATGGCTCTGGACAGGATGCTGATTTACCTACTCAGTGGTATCTTAATGTGCTTAAAGGGCTGCCAGTTAAAAGCACCCATGCTTAAGCCTGCTTTGACCTGATGCCCCTGTGGCTAAGCCTGAAGGGAAATGAGCCTTGGAGATGTTCTAGGTCCAATAATCTCAGCCCTAGAGGGGAAGAAGGGGGCAGACTTCACTCATCCGAAACATTACTCAACAATAATAATAATAATAATAGTAATAATCATGACCACTGACTGAGCACTTACTATTTGCCAAGCCTTTTCTAAGGGCATTCCTTGCATGCATGTGCTCATTTATTCTTCACTGCACCCTGAAAACTGTTATTTTCCCATTTTACAGATGAGAACACTGAGGTTAATACACTCGCTATACAGCTAGTAATATTGAGGCCAGCTCCAGCTGTCTGCAGACATAGAGATCCTACCCAATTTCCTACAATGCATCTCAAAGAAAAGAACACTGCCATCTTTTGAGGCCACTGGAGGAAAGCTATTTTTGAAGAAAGTTCTGAAATTAGAACTCTTCCCCCATGTTAAAAAGAAAATGTGTCACTGGATAGCAAGGCAGCCTTGAGAGAGGACCATGGCTTGTGGATGATGGAGGTGGGAGGGGTATCACTCTTGTCACTCAGGCCCACCTCTAGGACCCATCTTCATTCATGATAACAAGGTCATTCATCACTCAACGTTAGATGACTTCTCAGGGACCACAAGGGGAAAAGCTTTGCCCAAGGTTATGCTGAGGTGAATCCGCAGCTAGAATCAGGTCTCCTGACTCAGAGCCCCCACATGCTACCTCATCTCCCAATGGACCTGGGTCTGCCCCTGAGCTGCGCAGTCGGCCTACTCCCTCTTCCACTGACAGTTCTTTGAAATTTCACAGTGGGCTAGAATGTCTGCCTACAGGGAGTCACAGAGGATAGAGCTTCAGAGTGCTGGCTCCGAAGCCATGAAGACCCAGGTTCAAATCTGGTTCCATTTGACTCAAGGACATTGGACAAGTCAGTTAACCTCTCAGAGCCCTCAGACGTGGCATCTGCAAAATAAGGTCAATAGCAGTACCTATCTCAGAGGGCTGTCACAAGGTAGAACTGTCCCTGGCATGTGGGTATGCCTAAATTAATACTAGCAATGAGGAACGTGAAGGCAGAGGAGAGTAAGTAGAAGCAACGGAAGTGCTTCTGGGATTCTGGCCAGGCTCTCAGCACTATTTGCTGGCTATGGGACCTTAGGCAGGTCATTTGATATCTCAGCCTCAATTGTCTCCATGGTAAAATTCTCTCCGGCTAATCCCTGCTTTTGATGGATGCTGTGCAGGTTGATAACATGTGTAACAGGCCCACAAAGTGTCTGTTGAATGACGGCTTCCCTCCTGCTCTCTGCACAACCCGGTGAAGGGCAGCCCCAGCCAGCCTGGGTACCTGTGCCACCATCTGCCCACGAACCATATTTGGATTCTCATAATGAGTGTGACCACAGAAGGTGCCCCTCCTCTTCCTGTCATGTTGTCCTCATCTCTAAAGTGGGCAGAACAGTGCCCCCTTCTCCCCCATGCCTATCTCCCAGGGATCCTAGTGGAGGGAGAATTAGATGGAGAACCACGCGCTGGCCGAGGTTGGCCTCAGGAGCTCTGGATTCACACTGTTAAGCGTGGTGTGACCCATGAAGTACCAACTCAGGGGGTTGGAGCATTGACCCTACCCTAACCAAGCAGAGGGATAGTGCGGTCCTGGCCCAATCTTCCAAAGCTTCCACTCAACTCAAGGAACTTCCCCCAGGGCCAGTTTGGCACCTGGCCAGTCCCTGGGAACCATGAGCTGGAGTGGCGATGAGGTGAGGGCAGGCAGGTGAGCAGTTCATTCTAATACAGGGCAGTCAGGGCACTGTCAAGTAAAGCCCAGGGGGTATGAGAGCAGAGGTAAGGGGTACCTGGCCATGTACAGTGACCAGGCTTGAGAAAAGCTTCCCCAAGAAAGTAGCACCTAGGCTGAGATCTGAAGGATGAATACATTAGCCAGGTGCCTAAGTGGGTGGGGAAGGGGGCAGTGATGGGAAGGAGCAGGGAATAGCATCTACAGGAGAGCTTGCTGCTTAACTGCTGCACCTACGGGGCATTTACATCCACTGTTCTACTCCATGTCTCTGGCTGTATGACTGACAGGAGACAGGCACTTGGGTTGCAGAGAAAGGATTTGGAGAAAGGTAAGTGATGGGGTAGATGGACTAGTGTGTTTCTTTTCCCCGTTTGTTTTCTTTTTCTTTTTATCTTGAATATATTTTTTGTATCTTAAAAAAATTTTAATTATTTTTAACACTTCTCTGGGTACATAGTAGGTATATATATTTATGGGGTTCATGAGATGTTTTGATACGGGCATGCAAACTGAAATGAGCACATCATGGAGAATGGAGTATCCATCCCCTCATAAGCATTTATCCTTTGAGTTTCAGTCAGTCAAATTACATTCTTTATTTTAAAATAGACAGTTAAGTTATTATTGACTATAGTTACCTTCTTGTACTGTCAGATAGTAGGTCTTATCTCTTTCTATTTTTATATCCGTTAACCATCCCCGCCTGCCCCTACCAACCCCCTGCCACTCTTCCCAGGCTTCAGTAACCATCCTTCTATTCTCTATATTCATGAGTTCAATTGATTTGATTTTTAGATCTCACAAATAAGTGAGAATATGCAATGTCTGTCTTTCTGTGCCTGGCTTATTTCACTTAACAATCTCCACTTCCATCCATGCTGTCACAAATAACTGGATCTCATTCTCTTTTAAGGCTGAATAGTACTCCATTGTGTATATGTACCACATTTGCTGTATCCATTCACCTGTTAATGGACACTTAGGTTACTTCCAAATCTTAGTTATTGTAGACAGTGCTGCAACAAACATAGGCGTGCAGATATCTGGTCAGTACACTGATTTCCTTTCTTTGGGGTATATACCTAGCAGTGAGATTGCCGGATTATATAGTAGCTGATTTTTTAGTTTGTTGAGGAATCTCCAAAATGTTCTCCATAGTAGCTGTATTAATTTACATTCCTACCAACAGTGTACAAGGGTTCCCTTTCCTCCACATCCTTGCCAGCATTTGCTACTGCCTGTGTTTTGGATATGGGCCATTTTAACTAAGGTGACATGATAGCTCATTGCAGTTTTAATTTGCATTTCTCTGATGATCAATGGATGTCGAGCACCTTTTCATACGCCTGTTTGCCATTTGTAGGTCTTCTTTTGAGACATGTCTATTCAAATATTTTGCCCATTTTTTGATCAAATTACTAGAATGTTTTCCTGTAAAGTTGTTTGAGCTCCTCACGTATTTCCTTATTAATCCCTTGTCAGAGGGGGTAGCTCTGAAAATGTCTTCTCCCATTCTGTGGGTTGTCTCTTCACTTTGTTGATTGTTTGCTTTGCTGTGCAGAGGCTTTTGAACTTGATGTGATCCCATTTGTCCATGTTCGCCTTGGTTGCCTGTGCTCGTAGGGGGTTGCACAATAAATCTTTGACCAGACTAATCAGTGTCCTGGAGATTCTCCCCAATGTTTTCTTGTAGCTCTTTTCATAGTTTGAGTCTTATATTTAAGTCTTGAATTCATTTTGATATGGTTTTTGTATATGGTGAGAAATGGGGTCTAGTTTTGTTCTTCTGCAAAAGCAAATCCAGTTTTCCCAGCACCAATTAATGAAGAGGCTGTCTTTTCCGCAGTGTGTATTTTTGAAACATTTGTCAAAAGTAAGTTCACTGTAGATGTGTTCCTGTTGGTTTTTATGAGAGATGTGGTAAGGTTTCCAATGCAGACCACGAAACACGTAGACCGAACTGTCCAGAGAGATTCTCTCAGGCAGTGGACATAATAACCAGAGTTTGCCTGGCAAAGGGGCAAGGTAGGCCTCCTCGGGGAGAGCCCCCTTCTCCCCATCTTCCATGGAGCCCAGCGAGTCAGGGCCCCTGTGGCCTGGGTGTTCCCTGGTCAGGTGAAGAGGGCAGGTCCTGGCCACATGAGCAGCAGGCATGGACAACAGAGCCATGACAGGAGTGGAAGCCAGGGAGACCTTTGTGGCCAATACGGAGAACCTGTCTGGGGCCTCTGAAAACTAATGCATTCTCAGGAGGACTCATTTCTGATGAGTTCTTGGTTGGCAGAGTTTGGTATTTAGAGTACAATGTGACCTCACTTTCAGCCACAGTTTAAGACAAGTATTACTGTTTGGTTACTCTTGTTTTAGTAACCAAGCTCCACTTTAGCGCCACTGGTGGACAGCGCTGAGAAAGCTGTGTTCCCCTCTCTGCGTTGCCCAGTGCCAGTGTGTGTCTCTGGCCCGAGACTCTGCATCCCTGGTTGCAGCAGCCACCCTCACACAGGCTGAACCAGGCAGGCAAGGAGCAGAGCCCTTCCACCTGCTGGGAGGTTCGGTTAATGACAGCCTCACACATGCTGAATCATCCACCCTTGGTGAGCTTCTAGGGAAATTCACTGTCTTCCCAGGCTCTAGATCCAGGAGAAAACATTATAATAACAGTATATTATCCTCATCTCAAACTCCAAGGCTTTTGCTCCTCAGGCTCTCAGCCTCCTTGGGTTTTTAACATCCTCACCACCAAATGCCAGCAACAAAGCACTCCGTGTCTAATGCATGAGTGGGGCTCACAGGAGCCCTTTGTGACAGCAGAAGGAGGCTGGCTGGCTGGCTGCCCAGGTGGGTACCCCTAGGCAAGGAAGAAGGATGTTTCTCAGGCAAGATTGATGAGCTCTGCATTCTGTTAAGAGAACTTGAGGTAGTAAGTGGCAATTGGGCCACCATGATATTTTTAATGTAATTTTTTAAAATTATAATGCTTTTATGCTCATTTGAAAATGACTTTAAAAAGAATAAGCTCAATAAAAATGTCCCATAATTCAGTTAATGCAGTATTGTCAACATTATATTGTTTTCTCCCTTTAATACAGTCATTTTAACTTTATGTTCTTTTTCCACTTTATGTCATATTTATTCCCCCCCCAACATAAAACCTCACTGGCCCTCTCAGTGGCTGCATAATGTCCCCTCCTAGAGGTGTATCCAGATGTGCTTGGCCATGGCCTTGCAGTTAGAGAGGGCCATGTGATCATCAGATGTCAGCATGTTTTCATTTTTCTTTTAATGCAATGGCAATTAGTACAAAAGTCTTTGAATTTTGACTACCTTTCTCAGGAGTCTGTTTACTAGGCCAAAGTCTGTGGTCCTTTTGAAAACTGAGATACATTTTGCCAAGCATCCTTTCTAACCATTTGTGACAGCGTCCACTCCTAGCCCTGTCAGGGAGCCACCTCTCACACATGGGGAATCAAAGGTCCCAGTGTATTCAATGGACTCTGGATATTTACACTGTATTTCCTGCAGAAGTGAGAACCTGATTTCAGCTTAAGACTCTTGTTCAGTGGAATGGGAAATCCTGTACTCTAGTACCACCTACGACAAGGGTCCTTTCATTAAAAAAAAAAAAAAAAAAGCTTTGAAGCTCTGTTCAATTGACAGCTTAAAAAGAGATTTACATAACTAGAATATGAAAAAGTTTATGTAGGCCATCTTTTCAAAAAGATTGAAAATATATATACGTGAAAAACTATACCCTTCAATTGTGAAAGTTTTTCAAAGCCAAAAATGTAAAGATTATTAAAGAACCACTTCTTCATCTTTATACCAGTTTGTCAAGAGATTTTTTAAAAATTGCCTGGAAGATGCTCATGTTTATTGTACATAAGAGAGAAGCGTTTCTGTACTTCCAAGAGAAAGGACCTGGTTGGCTGAGTTAATCAATCTTGGGAGGATTGTCTTTCAGAAGGGTTGCTTTGAAGTGCCTGGTTTCTGTACCTTGCCAGCATCAGTTCTGCTGGACGTGTTTCTGTTTGGGAGCTGAGAAGGGTGTGAGCTGAGGGGCTTTATGGTTGAAGGGGCTGGGAGAAAGCTGCAGCTGAGCTTGGGTGGGTCCAGGCTTCTGAACACCACATAGTTCACTTCAGCTTTGGCTGCTCACCCATGGCCCTCAAGAGAGCCAGGGTAAAGGAAACGAGGGCTTGGCATAGGCTCTCAAGAGGTGATGCCCAACACTAGCGAGATCAGAGACTTGCTGGGTAATGGAGGCGCTCACACTGGCCTGAGGGAACCACCCAGAATGGATGGTTTCCTCTCACAGAGTGGGGAAGGCCGAAGGCTGCTGGGAATGGGATGTGGTGTCTCGGAGGCCTCAGCCGGCCATCTCTCCGATGCAGTCTGCTCAGCAAGCTGTCTTTACACACTGTCCTTACCCAGTGGCACCATTTCTCCTGGCTGGCAGTGAGAGGCCAGGGAGGAAGGCCTGACGTAAGCCCAGGCTTCAGCGAGGGGCTGCCTGCAGCTTCCCAGTTGCTGCCAGAATAAAGCCCGGAAGTCTCTGCCAATGTGCATGACTGAGGTCTGCCAGATAGATGTGAAGATTTTCTCAGGTCACAGAGCCAGTCATCCCAGTGTTGATTTGGGGCCAAATTGTATCCCCTCTGTCATCAGGAAACTGGAAAGAATTTCATGAGCAAGACAAAATTTGACAACAGATTTCTAGTTTTTTCATTTGACATTTATTGAGAATGTCTAGGGGACTAAAAAGGTTGAAAATAAATGGAACAATTGAAGCAGTTTTAAATGTAGTTTCAGCATCACACTTGTCCATAGACATTTCAATTCAGGTGGGTGGGGGGTGTGCACCCATACAATACACAGCACACACATGCAAACACACACACATGTGCACATGCGCACACACACATGCGCAGACACACACACATGCCATGTCTCGAATCCTTCCCATTTTAATGCCTAGCAGCCTATCCTTTGGCAACTGGTTGGAGCTAAGTAGATGACTGATAAGTCAGGTGTACCATCCTATGTGGGAATTGGAGTGTGCATGTCTATTTGTCTGGGTGTGTATGTGTGTTCTGATTTTCATACCTCCGCTCACTCATTTCATTGATATTTGTTGGGCCCCTTTTATGTCCCAGGCATTGAACAGTGATGTACAAGTCATGCTCCTGAGTGGGAACGGGATATAAAGGAATAAGTACATTCTCAGGGAGAGTGGGGCCTGGGGTAGAGATTGGGGGAACCCATCGAGGTAAGGTCAATACCAATAAGGCTTCCTTTACAAAGTCACCTGTGAGGTGAGACCTGGATGAAGAGAAGGACCAGCCCGAGGAAGGTCAGGAACCGAGTACCCAGGTAGAGGAGCAGCAATAGCCACAGCCTTGAGGCATCACTGAGGACATGGCACAGAAATATGTATCCTTCCCCCACTTTCCTTTAGTGGTTAATTATATCTTCTTAATAGGAATGAAAAGGTAATAAAATGTTCTTGTGAAAATAAAATACAGTAAATGGAAAAGGGTCAGTAATAAAGGAAAAGGGGATTCCTTATATTTGTAATTGAGTTCAGAGAATTCATGTTTTGTTTCTTTTTAAATAGTGCCTGTGTATAATTGTTTTTAATTGGAGAAGAAAAAGCCACATAACTTAATGCTCAAAAATGTATGCACCTATTATGTGTCAGATACAGGGCTAAGTGGTTTGCATTTATTATCTCATCTAAACCCTATAAACAACTCCCAGGTAACGATACCATGAATGTTTGCATGAGTAAACACAGAGAAAAAAAAATGGTTTGCTCACAGTACAGGATACCAAGTGGCAGAGCTGGAATTCACATCCAGGTCTGACTCCAAAGCCCTCGTTTCTACCACTTATGCTCTGTGGTCTCCATTGGATGCAATGCCTTAATGTCCCCATTCTATAGAAGAAGAAAGTGAGGCTCAGAAAGGTTAAAGAATATGCCTGGCTGGGTGTGGTGGCTCATGCCTGTAATCCCAGCACTTTGGGAAGCTGAGGTGGGTGGATCACCTGAGGTCAAGAGTTTGAGACCAGCCTGGCCAACATGGTGAAACCCCATCTCTACTGGGAGAAAAAAAAAAAAAAAAAGAACATGCCCAAGGTTACTCAGCTGGTAAGGCAGGACCAGCTGCATTGCATAATTTGTGGGTCCCACTATAAAATAGAAACAAGAGGCCCCTTGTTTTAAAATAATTAAGAATGTTAAGATAGCCATAGCAGAGCATTAAACCAAGCATGGGGGCCCTTCTGAGCATGAAACTGGTCCTAGAGCCAGGGTTGGAGGTCCAGCCTCCCCAACTTCTCACCACCCCCTCCTCCTTCCAGCTGAATTTCCAACCTGATGGCTGTAGACCCATAATAGCAGTTGATGAAATGTAAAAAGAATATGAATTCCTAAAAGCAAGAAGCAAGACATTCTTTTAGGTTTTGACTTAGAAACCTGACACAAGTGCTGGCTCTGTACCAACTGGCTGTGGGGTCTTCAGTAAGTGACTCACCCTCTCCCAGGTCAGGTTTCCTCTCCTGTAAAGGAGGATACCATTCTCTCACAGAAGTTTGAGTACCCCGACCTAGGAGATCCAGAAATAGTCCTTTCCTTGTCTCTCCTGAGAGCATGGTTTGTGAGAAAGAACCAAAATTTGGAAGCCTAATAAAATAGCCCATGTTTCTTTTTCTGTTTTGTTTTGTTTTCTGTTTTGTTTTGTTTTTTGTTTTTTCAGAATTTTACTTTGAAATTACCATCTTGTTTTTTCACATATGTAAGTGGTTCAGCATCCCTCTAAAATAAGTGAACTTCACCTGGATGTCCAAATTACTCTTAAACCTCTTAAAATCCTGACTGGGCTGGTGATTCCATTATCTATCTGAGAATAAAATGGAAAATATACCAAAGGTTATATCATGTAGGTGGCATGCTATAAATCATGACCATATGATTTAAGTTTACATTTGAAATTTAGAAATAAATAAGCTATAGAATTACCAAACTTTTTTAGAAAAATGTCTAGATCTATAATTGTAGCTTCTTATTAATCCTCACCATATATAACCCAAACAATAATCTCTTTATTTATTTTTCTTATTATAATTTAAGTTCTGGGGTACATGTGCAGAACGTGCAGGTTTGTTGCATAGGTAACAGCCCATGTTTCTTAAATACTCAACGTGTGTCAGGCACTCTGCTAATCATTTCACATTGATCGTTTTACTTAGTCATCACAACATCCCCATGAGATGTAGTTGTGCCGTTCTCCCACCATGAAGATGAGAAAACTGAGGCACAGAGAGGTTAAGTAACTTGCCCAAGGTGTAGCAGCTGGTAAGCAGGGGAAGGCAGGGTCTGGAGCCAGGCATCTGACCCCTCACTTTCAGCCTCTGCACTCTACTGTCTAAGCGACACCTTGGTCCAACCCAGCATTGGGTCCTGAGGAACTCATCCCTAGAGGCCAGGCAGAGAGGGGAGAAGGCAAATCTCAGAAGTCAGCTTCTGTCACTCCCTGCCACAAAGGCCTTGAAGAGTCTGTTTCTGACACTCTAAAGAACCTACTCCATGGTGCAGCACCCAAGGTTCTTGTCATCTGCCCCTAAAATGCCTCACCCCCCACCAGAGACCCATGAGGCTCTCTGGAGCCCCACAAATGTCTGTACCTTCTGAGGCATGGCAGTGCTGGGTTGTACACTCAGAGGTGGGGGTACTATTCACATCATTTCCATCTGAATGGCACCACTTGAACATGGAGCTATACAGACACCAGGCTCTGATGAAGACATCCTGGAGTTCTCGTCTGTCCTCTGGCATTCCCCCTCATTCTGCAAAGCCATATTAACCGTGTCTTTTATTTTCTATTATATGTTCTGGTGTTTTGGCATCTGAGGGCCTTACCGACCCCAGAGGAACTGCCCCTCTTGGGGTTAGCTGATTCTCAGAGATCATAAACAACGCAGCCTCTCCCTTTTCATATGCACTCCACCCAATCTGGAGCCCACACCCCCAAACACCCCTTATTGGGGCTCTCACACTCTGGGACACCATTCACCTGCCCTAATCACCCCAGAGTCAGATGCCAGGCAACTGTGTCCAAGAGCTGGCTGGAATTACTCAAACTAGTGAATCTTAAAATGCTTGCCCTGCCTTACCTGTCTCTTCCCATGGAAGGCACAGTAAAGCATTGTGCCCGAAGTTTCTCACCCTGCTTCTGCCTCCTGGTTGACTCTGGTCCTTCTCTGCCCGCTCCCCTGCCTGTGGTGTGGCGTTCTCCCTCCCCTAGAGATCTGTGAGTATAACAAACTCTCTTTCATTGGCAACTGTATCCTGATCTGTTGTCCTGGCCTTACCATACTTACATTAATAATAAAACCTATATTAAAGCAGATGCCCAGCTATCTTCCTTCAGAAAGCATCCTTTGAGTGCCCTCATCAGCATACGTTACCGCTTCCTCTCTGCTCCCTGGAGTCTGTTCTTTGTTTGCCTTAAAGCTGGCTATGTGCCTGCCCCTGCCTGACTGTGAAATCCTTTGAGTTAGGGGTAATAGCTGATACTCCTCTGCCTCCCATGCCTAGGGCTCTGCCTGGCACATCGCATCCGGAATAATAATAAGAATGATAATAGTAACAGTAACAATAGCTCGTTATTCTTGGTGCTTCACATACCTTCTCTCCAATTCCTGAAGCAACTCTGCACGGTAGATTTTCTCATTCTACAGATGAAAAAAATGAGGCTCAGTGATTTACCCAAAACCACATGGCCAAGCAGCTGCAAAGCCAGGGTTAAAACCTGAATCCATTCAGTTGTATGGTTAACACTCTTAAATTTGACTAAATAGACTTGAACTAAACTTCAGTGAATTGAAGTTAATTCCCCTTGGTGTGGCCCTGTCAGCAGTGACACCTGCACGGGTTGATCTAGGGGTAACTATCAGGAGTATTCTGCTGTTCTGGAAATGAACACCAGGACTAACCCAGCTGCTGGATGACGACTCCGAAGCAGTCTGGATACTTCACACCCTCACTAAACATCCTACTTATGGCTCCTTACTGGCTCTGAGGTTAAATCCAAACCTGTTACCCAGCATTCATCATCTGACCTTCATTTACCCCTCCAGCCCATCCCTGCTTCCTGACCCGCCCAAATTCAGATGCACTGGATGGTCAATGGGGGATGATGGCACTCATTGCTGAGCAAAGGTACCCTCCTAGCTTCTTCCAGTAGGAGGGGGAAGACCCTTGGTGCCCAAATCAAAGCCACCCATCCCTTAGAGAAATTCCTAAAAGATGGCAGATAGTGAATGCTTGCAGATCCTGGCTGCAGTGTCAGCTGACTGAACAATTCCTGCTGTGGGGTATCCCATTCCCATCCATCTCACTCCCCAGAATCTTAACATCTGGCCACTCACTTTGTGTGAATCCAGCAGTTCCCTAGAAATGCTGATGCTTCTCCAGCCATTGGAAGCTGAGACCAGGAAGAACTGGAGGCTCCTGGGCCTCAGTTAAGGAGGAAGCGTGTCTTTGCCACACCTGCCTCTTTCCCTTTATTCTTCTGCATCATTTCTAACCACAGAATTGGAACAACAGACTGAACATCTTTAACAGCCCCAAAGCCTAGGCTTTCCAGAAGTCTTAGATTAGCTTTATTCCCCCTCTAGGCATCTCATATGAAAGTTCCAACTGGTTAATGTTCTCCTGATAAGAAAACACAAGTTACCCAAATGTAGAGGTAGTTATAAGAAAATCATCATCTTTCTAAATTCTTAATCCACAAAGAAGGAGTTTAAGTCCCGATAGCTTTTTCAGGAATACTTACAGGGTAATTTAGGCCAAATTATTAAAACAGCAGGCAAGCTGCTCCCTTTCTCACTTAAGAAAAAATTAAACCACAATTCATAAGGTAGTCTCTAGGCCCTTTATAAACTAGAAAGATTTTGTTTCCAAGCAGGACAATTCAGAGAAGTTTGAGACGCTTCTGAACCAATGGGTGGGATATCCCATGCTGAGCCTTCATGGGAAGGCCTCTCTGTTAGGCACTGAGCCTGGCACATCTCCTGCTACTGTAAACCCAGGAGGGGGATATAATTTTCTCCAATCTGCAGATGAAGCAATCGAGGCTATGAGATGGCAGCAGCTTTGCTAGATTCACATGACTCGCATTTGGCAGGGTTGAGATTCAAGTCTGGATTTCTGCAGGCTTCAGTGTCAAAGGAAACCTGCAGCCCCCATAAGCTGCCCTCCTGGCCAGACACTGATAAAACTGACAATGCTCCTTGATCTTTTACCATCACTATTTTTAAAAAATATCAGCATAAATTGAATGTTAAACATGAATCTGTAAAAATTACGGTAGTCTCAGCTCTGGCCAATCTGCAGAACAGTGGAGGAGCTTTTGTAAAAAAGCTATGCGGCCCATAATCCCAGCACTTTGGGAGGCCAAGATGGGTGAATCACCTAAAGTCAAGAGTTAGAGATCAGCCTGGCAAACATGGTGAAATCCCATCTCTACTAAGAATACAAAAATTAGCCGGGCATGGTTGTGGGTGCCTGTAATCCCAGCTGCTAGGGAGGCTGAGGCTGGAGAATCGCTTGAACCCAAAAGTCAGAGGTTGCAGTGAGCTGAGATCGCACCATTGCATTCCAGCCTGGGCGACAAGAGCAAAACTCCATCTCAAAAAAAAAAAAAAAAGCTACATGGCCTTGGGCGAGTCACACCAATTCTTAGCCATGGTTTTAGCATTTGTACAATTAAGATAACATTCCCCCACTGGGTTCCTGAAAGGATTAAATGAAACGATAGCTATAAAAGTGCTTGGCACCCTATCAGTGCTTAGTCGTTGATTGCCTCTTATTTTTTGCAATAAATGTTATTGAATAAACAATAATTTACCAGTATATCTACTGGACATGTTCCTTGTGTTTGGTGCTGAAACGACTCTGCATGTAATCTCCCCAAAATCCGGAGTGGTAGATACAAAGTTTACAGATGGGGAAACTGAGGCACAGGGAGCATAAGTGATTTGCCCGAAGTTACACAGCAAGTGGTAAATGTGGGATTTAACTCAGGTATGCTGAAATGAACATTCATACTTTAAAGAACCATTCTGTCCTACCCTCCAGGAGATGAGGAGGGACAGACATTTCATGTGGTAAAGGCTGAACTTGATGACTTGCCTTTTGCTCTTTAACCCCATCCCAACTCCTTTTTGGAAAACAGAGGATGTTTTCCAACAGTGTCACTCTCTCAAGGACACTGCTAGAAAGCTTCATTGATTTCTTTTACTATGTGGTTGCCATTTTGCCCACTCCTCATAAACCCTCAAAAACAAGCCCCTTGAGGTCACCAAGCATCTGGCAATTGTGATGTTCCTAAAACTCTTTTATACCTGATTTCTCCCTGGTGGCCAGAGAGGGCCTGCTCCAGGGTGAGAGAGGCGATGAAGACTCTACGGGATCGTGCTTCCTGGTTTTCCCTTCAAGATTTACTTGTTTATTTTTACTCCTTTTAAAAAAGGTTTGAGGAGGAATTTCTCATCATAGATAACCACCAAAATATCTAGATGAGAAAGAGATGTCTGCAGCCTCTGCTGAATAAAGGGAATCAATGAGGACAGTGTCATGGGTTTCTCCAGAGAATAGACCTCCAGAGACCATGACCAGAGGGGAGGTATTGTGGGAGGGCTCTCCTACACTAGCAGAAGGAGGAGAACCTCAAGACTGGTGCTGTGGGGTGTACACCAAGCTCCCGTTCCCAGCATAAAACTGCTTTCTCCATTTTTAATTTACAGAAAGGGGGAGTATAGGGAGGGTTTGGGGAAAGAGGAGAGATAGATGGTCTATATAGAGAAGGGGACAGATAGTTCAGCAGGGTGAAGATGCAGGCAGATGGGGTCAGTTCCAGAGAAGCTGCAAACAAGCCATGGATTTTGTCCGCAGTTCAAGAAGTGCTACCAAGGCAGCAATTAAGGTTACGTGTCTGGGACTCCCCAGATCCAGCCAGCAAATATTTCCTATCAAAAGATAGTCTGTAGGATTCTGTCACAGTTTCTACCACTATGAGCATTGTTTTGTTTTTTTTGTGGTTTTTTTTTTTTTTTTTTTTTTTTTTTTTTGAGATGAAATCTCTCTCTGTCACCCAGGCTGGAGTGAAGTGGCGTGATCTCAGCTCACTGCAACCTCCGCCTCCTGGGTTCAAGCAGTTCTCCTGCCTCAGCCTCCTAAGTAGCTGGGATTACAGGCACCCACCACCACACCAGGCTAATTTTTTTTTTTTTTTTTTTTTTTTTTTTTTTTAGTAGAGACAGGGTTTCGCCATCTTGGCCAGGCTTGTCTCGAACTCCTGACCTCAGGTGATCTACCGGCCTCAGCCTCCCAAAGTGCTGGGATTACAGGCGTGAGCCACCACGCTCGGCCATGAGCATCTTCTCTGTGCCAGGCACTGACTAGTACCATGGGGCCTCAGAGGCACCGTAAAGCTTGGAGTCTAATGCTGCAGTCTAATGTTGAAAATACTATAGAAGCATGGAGGAGAGAGGGCATCTGCCTCGACTGGAGAAATCCCAGAAGGCTGCATGGAGGAGATGGCAAGACGGGTGGTGATAGAAAGGGAACCCTAAGTAGGAGAAACAGCACAATCAAATACACAGTGGCATAAAACATTTTGTACCTGGGATACTACACAGCTGGCCATGTGTATGGATGGCTTCTTATAGCACTATGACTTTAGATACACCAGACAAAAAGCCACCTTTTGCTCTAGTGGTTTGTCCTCTGGATTGCACTTGAGGTATTTGAAGAATGGGCTGCGGCACCTTCATGATCTCATTCCTCTGGGAGAGGATGGGCCAATCCAGACACAGCTCCTGAAGACTATGAGAAAAGTAAACAACATATAATTGGGGATATTCTCCTTTAAAATTAGTCACTTTCATCCAAATATCCTCTCATTGTAAGTACCCTAGGGATGAATCTCACAACTGTAATGTGCAGTCTCTACTTCTGACACACTCTGAAGAAAACCCCATAAAGGACAGCTGGTGACCATGGGGGCTCAGAGCTAAACTCAGATTTCAAAGGATCTGAGATGTGTCAGAGTTGCGATGTGGGGGGTCAGGGTGGGGGGGGAGTTGTCTTCTTCCTCGCCAGGGAACAACGTTGATCAGGGCCCCTACTGCATGTTATTCACACATTTTCATACTCAGTCCTTACCTCAATACTGTAAGGTCAGTGCTATGCTCCCCCATTTTCTTGATGAGATGCTTGAGGCTTAGAGACCTTCAGCAACCTGCTGAGAACTTCCTGACCTTACAAAGTCAAGCCAAGATTATTCCTGCATCTGCTTCACACATGCTTCCCCGAGGCTTCCCCCAATGCATTTGTCCTTGATGTTCCGGCCTCAGCACGGAGGTGAACTCTCAAGCTAAAGGAGCCCCTCTTTATCACTGGCTTTTCTTTTCATAGCACTTACTCCTCTCCGCTAGAGCAGCACGGGCTTATTCATCACCTGCCTCTCTCCCTAGGCTCCTGACTTGTTCACTGCTGTACCCTTTGTACTCCAAGCAGAGCCTGGCACATAGAAACAAACCCTGAACAAATGGTTGCTCAGTGAACAGAACCATCTGGCTAGCCCCGAAGCCCAGCCTCCTCCAAGGTACTGGTATCACCATGGTGGCACCAGTGGCCCACTGGGAACAGAGGAGCCTTCTGGTAACTGCAGCCCGATCCCGGGTCCCACCATGCAGGACATTCTGAGTTTCTCATGGGTGAGGTCAGGCAACTTTATAGATTTTTATTTCTACTTCGGCAAAGAGATATCATCTAGCAATGTTCTACGTGACAAACATTTGGGATTAGTAAACTAATAGCACCCATAACTCACATTGCTTGATGACTCAGAATCAGTCTTCTGCACATAAGTCTGGCTGAGGATGGCTGTGCAGCCGTCCTAGACGTGTGTCCTCGCAGAGCGTGGGATGCCCGCTGTGGTGGGCAACACACGTCATCAGTCACTGGGAGCCTGCCTTGAATCTGCTCTGACTTTCAGGTGCTGCTGCTATTACATCAGTCAGCTCCTGTGTACACGCTGTCACAGCGGTTGTATGTGTTGATCGCTCTGTTCTTGCAAGGTGCCGTTTTAATTGTGATTTTGTTCCTCTCTAATGCTTTATCATCTCCAAATTATTTTTTCACTAAAAAGCAGTGACAAGACCATGAGACCTACTTCAGCGAGTCATCGTTCTGAATGTCTGAGATTCCTTTCACCCTACCTTGTGACCTCAGGAAATCCTTGAACAACCATGCTTTCTTTTGTTTTGTAACAAGACATGTGCTTTCCTAAAAATGACCACATGAGGCAAAGTTGAAAAATGGGGTGAGAGGCACAACACTAAAAAATGTCATCAGTGGCACATAAAAAAAAATAAGAGAAAACATTAGCACAGTATTACACAAGTACTACAATAAGCATGGCACCTTACCTTGAAGAGATCTGACGTTTGCCTGTGCAATGAATGTAAGAAGGGCTGTCTCTCCCAGGTACTGAAATAATCTGTTCAACGAACCCCCATGACACAAATTTACCTGTATAACAAACCTGCACATGTATACCTAAACCTAAAACAAAAGTTAAAAAATAAATATATTTTGAGATACTAAAAAAAAAAAAAAAAAAAGCCGGGCGTGGTGGCTCAAGCCTGTAATCCCAGCACTTTGGGAGGCCGAGGCGGGCGGATCACGAGGTCAAGAGATCGAGACCATCCTGGCCAACATGGTGAAACCCTGTCTCTACTAAAAAATACAAAAAACAATCAGCTGGGCATGGTGGCGTGTGCCTGTAGTCCCAGCTACCCGGGAGGCTGAGGCAGGAGAATTGCTTGAACCCGGGAGGCAGAGGTTGCAGTGAGCCGAGATCGCACCACTGCACTCCAGCCTGGCGCCTGGCAACAGAGCAAGACCCTGTCTAAAAAAAAAAAATTGGGGGTAGTGGGGGTTGCCTCTGGTGTGTTGTTGTGAAGTCCTTGAAGGAGTATCTGGGAAATGAATGAAAAGTTGTAACTGCAGGCAAGGACGGGTGTGGCTCATAACCTCATAACACACGGTGAACTGAGTAGCTAGTATATGTGTGAGGGTGTGACCGCGTGTGTGGGCATGTAAGTGTGCGTGTGCCTGTGCATGTTCTGTGTATTCCTATGTGGCTCAGTGCAGCCGAGTGCAGTTTTCTGTATTTGCCTAGTATTTCTCAGAGAGGATGTCTTGCATAAGCAAATGTAAAACTCCCATTATTCTCAAATTGTTCCCTAATATCTAATATATTTGTGGGGGCAAATAACTCATTGGAATAAATTCGCGTTTCCAAAAGAAATGTTCCAACAGAACTGACTGTACCTGACTTACTTTTAATCCTTTCCTTGTTTATTTAGACTGGACCAAAAGGATTGAGTACCAGCCTGGCTCCGGGAGCATGCCCCTGTTCCCCCAGCATCCGCCTGGAGACGTGCGACGGAGCTGTGTCTTCCCTCCAGATCGTCGCAGAGCTGCAGACTAATTACATTGGGAAGGGCTGTGACCGGGGAGACCTACTCTAGAAATCCCTTCAGAAGTTATGTGGTAAGTTTTTCCCTTTGGGGATTTTTTAAATTAATTGCTTTTAAATGATGTATGCCAAAAAAGCATATCTTATTATCTTAGGAAAGAATCAGCTCTCCACCCCTGCATCAGCATGTGCAACTCCTGGATGGATTTTACATTTACTTATGGCAGGAGTGTAGGAAGGCCCAGCTTTTGGCACTAGACTCTTGACTCAATGACTCAGACTCCATGTATTAGTTATGTAGCTTTGGGCAAGTGACATGGAAAAGCAAAGCCTTTGTTCTTTGATAAAACAGGGATTCAATGGCACAATGTGTTCAAGAGCACCTAGGACAGGGCTCAAAGAGACACGAGTTCCTTTCTGCCCCACTGTTCAGAAAGAGCTACCAGACCACACCCAGTACACAGAGTTAGTAGTGTCAGTCAGCTGGGAAGAGATTGGTCCTCTCCCCAACGCACCAGGTGTATAATTTGTGAAGCCCAATGCAAATGAAAATTTGGGGCTCTTGTTCGAAAATTAACAAGAGTTTTAAAACAGAGACAGCAAAACATTAAACCAAGCGTACACGACTAAGCATTGGGCCCTATATGACTACTCAGGTTGTTACTGATAAAGCTGGTCTTGCCAAAGATGGAGTCTGTCCCTATTCAGTATCGCAAAGCCAATACCCAAAACCAAAAGTGAGTGTCCAGCAGTGCAGGCTTTATTCAATGGCCATGGAATTGAGAAGCAGGAGCATGGCCAACGAGTGAGGGTGAGGGGCTTAAGATATAGGGTTTCTCGGGCGGGCGCGGTGGCTCACGCCTGTAATCCCAGCACTTTGGGAGGGCGAGGCGGGCGGATCACGAGGTCAAGAGATCGAGACCGTCCTGGTCAACATGGTGAAACCCCGTCTCTACTAAAAATACAAAAAAATTAGCTGGGCGTGGTGGCACGCGCCTGTAGTCCCAGCTACTCGGGAGGCTGAGGCAGGAGAATGCTTGAACCCGGGCGGCGGAGGTTGCAGTGAGCCAAGGTCGGCCACTGCACTCCAGCCTGGGGCCTGGTGACTGAGTGAGACTCTTCTCAAAAAAAAAAAAAAATAGGGTTCTCTAATTAAGGAACTGACATTAAAAGAAAAGGGAAGAATATTCATGTCTTTTCCAGAAATGGGTGGTGAACCTCCTGGAACCAGTAGTACTGCCTACCTTTTTGTCCTTTTACAGCTTCTTCCAGTCATTGTCATGCAGTTGTCAATTGTCATGGTGCTGGCGGAAGTATCATTTAGCATGGAAATGAGATTGTCATGAAGCCTGAGGTCTTTTTGAAGTTGTTTGGTGGACTATCTTAGCTCTATGTACCAGTCTCAGCTGGTCTGGTTGCAGAAGGGAACTTTTTATCATAGACATTCTGTTTGTTAAAGATAAGTAAAGTTAGGACAGGGGAGAAATTCAGCTCTGTCACATAGTCATTCCCCCTCGGAACAAGGTCACATGCCCATGAAGCTGAGCCTGGCTGCCCACAGCAGAGAAGAGCTTGGGGTGAGGGTGAAGGTGAGCAAAGGAAGATATTCACGTGTGAGGAACGGAGAGAGCTTCTTGTCATTCGGCTGTGAGATGGCACCACGAGAAAGGAGGCAGGGCAGGAGTGAGGGAACAGAACTGACGGAGGGGTACTGTGAAAGGTGGATATGGAGGAAAGCCAGCTTCCCTGAGCACCTGCTGTGCATGCCCTGCCAGCCTCTTCACATGCGTTATTTTATTCAGTTCTCCCATCTTCACCATGGGGAGGATGTCAGCCATCCCATTTTAGAGATGAAAAATTTGAGCGCCAGAGAGTGAAAATGACTTGTCTAAGGTCACACAGATAGAAAGCAACAGAGCCAGGACTGGAAAGTAAGTCTGTCTGAATGATGGATATTTTAGCTCAGTATCCAGTAAGGCTATCCATTCAGGCCTCTGGAGCCAGAATGTAAATCTCTCAAGGGAGCCTGTGGAATGAGACAAAGAGCATCTCATAAGGCGAGAAGCATTTCATGTGTGTTGTAAGTCAGACTGTTGGGGTGTTGATGGGCCTCCTTCACCCCTCCTCCTGTACATAGTTCATTTCTTCCTTGTTCTCTCCCAAAATACTCAGGAACTCACACTGGACTCTCCAGCTGTGTTTGGGGGGGCTTAGGAAAGGGCTTACTCTTACACATGGGCTTGTATTTGGAGGTAACTGCATCTCCTCCAAAAGAAAGGGAGGCTGTGAATGCACAGTCTAGTCTGCTGTCTTCCATGATGGGCCTCTCAACTACTATTTTTGGGGCAGGTTTTCTCTGTCAACTTTCATACACACACACACACACACACACACACACACACACACACACAAAGATATACACAACCACACATCACCCCTTCATCCACACTGTTCTAACCCAACGAACCAAGTAAAACTATTTAGAACTGAGTGTGAAATAAACCCTGCTTGGTATTGTCATGGTTCATTTATCTTGTCACCTGGCTGGCAGGGAAGGCCTGTGGGACTGCAAACCTCTCCAGAATGATGCAGTAGGTCGGAAAATCATCACAACTTCAATATTCTACACAGCGCTTGCAAAAATGGTTATAAGGGATCTGCAATGTTCAGAAAACTGCCTCCAGTCCTCTCCTCCGCTCTGTGGGCAGAGAAGCCGTCTAAGATGACATCTTACTTTGAAGGAATACCCCATTTTGCTCCCCCATGCACCTGAATTATAAGTCAACTCAACCCCAGGCCACTGTAGGTTAGCGTCATTTCCCAAACTCCTCCGGGTTGGGAGGAGATGATTGGATCGGCTTCTTAAAGATCAGATGGGCCCAAGGGCATCCACTTGTGATTTGACTTTGAATGTTGCTGGGGAGAGATGGGCGATATGGAGTGTGAGAAGAATTTTCCGAAGGAAGAAATTTTAAAACAAAATTGCATCTAGTATGTTAACACAGCTCTTTCCATCTGTGCTGCCAACCTGCAGAAGGGCAGGTTAATTAAGCCAGCAAGGCAGTTTCCCCACAAGGTGCGGCCTTATTTGGTGCTGGGAGCTTCCCTTTGAAGGAGGGAGGTCTGTGGTTCTCTCCACAGCACCGCCCCCTCCCACCCTACACCTATGGGAATCCTGTCCTAATAACTCTGCTGGGCAGGGTCAGTCCCAACTCCACATTAGAAGCCTGACTTTTGAACTACACTGGAGGAGAGCTCAGATAAAATGGGCAAAAGCAAACGAGTGAGGCCCAGATGCAGATCCGATCCTGGGGTCAGCTTCCATGTAGGGACTCATGTTCTCTCCAACTGTAAGGGAAATATAGGCTGGATCACCTCTAAAATGGAAGCTGGGTGGTAATGCTTGACTCCTGTAGGGTACCTTCGGCTCCAGAGACAAGTTTCTGTATGCCTTCAGTGGATGGTAGACAAGCTTCTTCTGGGCTTCCCAACTAGGAGCTGCCATGACCATTTAAGCCTCATTATTCATGCATTTTTCAGCCTACAGATTTTATTGACTCTGGATGGAAACAGGGGAGACCAATTAGGGTATTATAGCCATGGTCTAAGGACGAGATAATGAGTTCTGAACCAGGTGAGTGGCAGTAAGGATGAATTTAAGACAGATTTTGGAGTCAAAATCAGCAAGATTCAATGACTGATTAGCTGTCAGGAGTGAGAAAGGAGGAGTCTAAGAAGGCTCTTGTGCGGGTGTCTAACTTGATGAGGATGTTGCCAACCAGAGCTAGGAATCCAGGAGCAAGGGCAGATCTAGGGGACAACGGTGGCAGTTGCCTGTGGAATACCCAGGTGTGGGCGCCATATTCTAGCCTGATTCTCCATCCTCCCAAGGATCAGCCTCCACCCTGCTGATCTGTTGCTGCAGCACATTTCGTCCTGATGTTCCTTCTCTGCTTGGTCAGGGCATCTGCTTGGTCCCTCTGCCTGGTTCCTTCTCATCCATAAGCCTTCCCTCACATTCTCCTCCCACTAGGATGGTCTCTCTCTCCTTCACCCCCTCCAAACCATTCCCTCCAGTCAGCATTTGCCTGCTCTCTATGCACACCAGGAGTCCGTCTGTGGAGCTACCATGGCAGTTTGAGTTCTGGAGTCTCTTCTGTGACGCTGTAGTCATGTAGTAACCTAGCCATGGATATCTCCTCAGAGGGTCATCATGGAAATCTGGACATTGCCCACTGCTTCCTCCTCCTGCAGTGTAGGCCCCATCAGGAGCAGTGAGGGAATCTGGTTTAAGGGAGAGTTGGACAATAGCTGGTGTCAAGCCTGCTGTCAGGAGGTGCCTGAGCAGATGGAGCAGCACTTGAAATGCCTCTTTGGGCCTAGGGAAGCATTGGATGCCAGGCATATTGCTTCACAGATTGCTGCAGGGAGACACTGCCATTCTGCTTTGGACAAAAACAATGGAGAGCCCTGAACCTCTGTGTCCCCTTTAGTTTGTGAGGCCAGATGTAACTCAAGCAGTCCCCCACCTTCCCTTGCTCTACATGAAGCCAGGTTTCTTAGAGAAGCTGGGCCAACTGCTTATCACTTCCTGTGAATTCACAGATCCACATGAAGGACCCTGCCATCTCAACACCAGGCCTTCCAGAGGTGCATGTCACGAAACCGTCTTGAGTATGAGATGACAGTGAAGCCTTCAGTGAGACCTCTTGGCCAAATTAAATTTGACATTAACAACAGCACAAGAAAAGGTCCACTTGGATGGCCCTACATCACTACATATTACAGAAAAGTAGTCTGTGGTGCATATGCCCTTGGTGGCGCTGAGTCCAGGAACCTTGGTGGTTCCTCACCGGGACCACGGGGCTCCTGGCTGCTGGCCGGTACCTCCTGCACATGATGTCTGGGTCAGCTGTGCTGTGTGGAATAAAGAACGCTGAGGGCAGGTCCTGTTGAACAAAAGGCCATAGCGTGAGAGGATGCCACAAAAACCACGTGGTTCAGAGCAGTGCGCATGACCAGACCTTAAAGTGTTCTCAGGATTTATATACTTGTGAGCCCAGGAGACTTTTGTAGAGGGCTCATTCATTTATTCACTTCTGCACATATTTGTTAATTCCACAAATATCTGTTGAGTATTCAGCTGCTGTGCTAACTCTTCAAATAATATAGAGATTAAAAGACCATGTGGTTCTAGTGTTGTATTGCACAGTAGGGCAACTATAGTTAATAATACTGTATTGTACATTTCAAAATAGCTAGAAGAAAGGAGTTTGAATGTTCTCATGCCAAAGAAGTGATAAATGTTTGAGAGGTAGATTTGCTAATTATCCTGTATTGATTGTTACACAAGGTATACATGTATCTAAATATTGCATTGTACCCCATAAATATGTACAATTGTTGTATGTCAATTTAAATTTTTTTAACTTTAGTCTTCTGGGGAAGACAGATATGTTAAAAAAATTATAATGCGATGAAGTCAAGAGATCGAGACCATCCTGGCCAACATGGTGAAACCCCGTCTCTACTAAAAATACAAAAAAATTAGCTGGGCATGGTGGCACGCGCCTGTAGTCCCAGCTACTTGGGAGGCTGAGGCAGCAGAATTGCTTGAACCTGGGAGGTGGAGTTTGCAGTGAGCTGAGGTCGCGCCACTGCACTCCAGCCTGGCGGCTGGTAACGGAGTAAGACTCTGTCTCAAAAAAAAAAAAAAAAAAAAAAAATTATAATGCAATTTCTAGGAGCTACAAACGTCCATGGTTTTCTGTTACACCTTGCAGCTCAACAGAACTTGTTGTCACATTATAATAACCACCGTCAGAGGCTTTTATACCCTCACAGTAGCCCAACTACAGGAAGCCATGATGTGTCTCTCTGTGACACTGCTAAAGAGCTGGAGCTTCCCAGCATGACAGTGTCAGTCTCCTAGTCACAGCCAGTGCCTCCATTCTCAGAGAGGCGAGTGAGCCTCTTTAATCAAAATAGGTGAACACCTGTTGGAAGTGTGACTACATCCCTAATCATACAGCAGCAGAGGGCTGCACACGCTGACTCATGGATGCTGACAGTGAGCAGTGGGCTTCTTTCTTACGCTTATTTCTTGCAGGTCATTTAAGCAGCTACCATACAACAGGGCCCACTATGTTGGGGAGGAGGTTTTTGCCTGCAGTGGCAAAAGCACACCAAGCTGGAAAGCAACTCAGTATCCATGGCTCTCACTCAGGATCCTGGCCAACCACCCAGGCAAAACCAAGCGCAGTTTGCTTCACCTAACAATCCAGGTTTCTGATTCCAGGGCCTTGGAGGAACCCCTCTTGTCTAGGATTCTAGAGGTGAAATGATAGTTTTATTGTGGGATCAGTAGTGTGTGAGCTCCTGAAAGTATATCAGAAAGTCCTCCGTGCCTGTGCTTAAGGTGGAGAAAATGGGAATATATATATATACGGATGGAGAAATGGGAATTTTAACTGCTGATGACAATCACTGATGCGGATTATCAGTCAGGGTAAGACAGGTTACGGTGTAGTAACAAATGACTGCAAACTTTCACTGTCTTAAAACGACAAAGGTTTATTTATCATTCCTACCACATGTCCTTGGATTGGCTGTGGCTATGTGCCATGTTAGCTCCCCACCAGGATCCAGGGAAAATGGAACAGCTTTGATATGAAACATTGTTGATTTCCTGATAGATGGAAAAGAGGCATGTCGAACAACAGACAAGCTCTTAAGGCTTCTGCTCTGATATGACGCATGTCACATGCACACGTATTTCATCCATCAGAGTAAGTCTCATGGCCAAGCTGGTATCAGCGGGTCAGAGATGTGTGTTGTGAATAGAATACATTCTACCATCACGAAGTCCCGGAAGTCCATACCGCACTTGTCAAGAGGGCCTCCCTGGCTTCCCCAGAGATTCTGTATCACTGAACTCGTCTACCCACTGAGCTGCTTCCTTCAGAAAATAAAAGACTTTCATTGCATCCCTAAAGGTAGAGCTGCTGCTGATGGGTTCATCGCTGCATTCTCATGGCAGTGCCTGGCATAACTTAGACATTATATTAACATCTATTGGCATAATATGGAGTTGATATTGCCAGTTGTGAGAATATCCTACAGAGCGAGGCCTGTGTCCTTGATTGCACTGGATCCTCTCCCTGAGATTTCCCACCTGTCCCTTCCCCTTCCCATGGTCAGGGGTGGACCCTGAGGAGGCATGACTGGTGGCCCGTGTCAGTCACCCTTGCCACAGGCCCCTTGAAGTGCTAAGGACCCTCTGGCCTCACCAAGGCCATCCAGAGCAGAATGCAAATTCATCAGTTAAGAAGTTCAGGCAGTGACTGCCATTCCTAGGCCCCATTTGGGCTCTTGTACCACAGGGTTCCCTCAAATCTGCCTCATTCATCTTGTCTGTATCTATTTTCTGGCTCAGAGTGGTTTCCCTATCCTGCTAGGGCCCGGGGGACCTCAAATCAGACTTCATCCCTGGTCTCAATCCCCCAGCACTCAAGCTGCAGCTGCTGTGCACAAGACCAGTGTGAATCCTCAGCAGCCTGGGGGCCCCAGGGACCTTCACGGAGGATTCCAAAGCAGCATCTTAAATACACAGTGTAGACAGTGTGTAGACAGTGCTGTATCATCTCTGCAAGTGATGCATTCTGTTTACCCACTGCCTTCCCAAGGGATCCCTGGGGGAGAAGAGAGACAGAAAAACCTTGGAGAAAGTAAATCTTCTCAGTTTATTTAAGTGTACCAAAAAATGAAATACAGTCTGTTAAGTTTGTGGAAGTCTGCACCATCTGGTTAAATGCAGCTTGATGGTTTCTGGCAGGCAACATCTGTGGGTTAGGGAGGGTGGCCTGCCACTCCCCCCTCAGCAGGGAAGACAAAGGAGCCCCCACATTATGGCTTTGCCAGGGCATACGTCCTCAATGTGCCCCCTCTGCCAGAGCAGTGGCCTGTGCAGGGAGGTGGAGTCCCGTGTGACTAGGCTGTGCTTGGCAGTTCATAAGATTGGCCCCCTAAACACTACTGTGTGGTAGAAGAACACTAACTGAGTGTCTGAGAGCTGGGCCTGCTTCTAGCTAGCTGTGACTGTGTGATTTTAGTCCAGATGTTTCTCCTGTCTGGGCCTCAGTTTACATGTTTGCAAAATAAGCAGAAAGTTACAAGATCTCCCTCCAGGTCCACTGAGGAGGTGCAGCAGGGAGCATGGGCTTTGGAGCTGGGAAGTCCTGGTGATGGGTCTGCTCACTAGCTGGTTGCCATCCTGGGCTCACTCTGCCTAGGGCTCTTTATCTGTAACCTGGAATCTTAACGATATTCACCGCACAGATGAGTAACTAAGAAAACACGTATAAGGCTCTTAATTTAGGCCTGGCACCCATTCCATGCCCAGTGAAAAGTTCATAGGAAAACAGTAAAGTTATGTAACTATAAAAAATAAGGTAATGTAGGCTGGGCATGGTGGCTCATGCCTGTAATCCCAGCACTTTGGGAGGCCAAGGCAGGTGGATCACCTGAGGTCAGGAGTTCGAGACCAACCTGGCCAACATGATGCAACCCCATCTCGACTAAAAATACAACCCAGACACAGTGCCACACACCTGTAATCCCAGCTACCCAGGAGGCTGACGCACAAGAATTGCTTGAACCTGGGAGGCGGAGGTTTCAGTGAGCCGAGATCATGCCACTGCACTCCAGTCTGGGTGACAGAGCAAGACTCTGTCTCAAAAAAAAATAAATAAATAAATAAATAAGATAAGGTTATATAAATATTGGATATAGCTACAGAATAACTCTGATTAGCACTGGGTTATTTTGTAACCAGTTTGGTCTCCCAACCTTCCCTTGATGGCATCCCCCATCACCCCATGCATGTTCCTCTCTGCTGTATACCTCTCTATATATCCCAACCTGTTTGGAGGGAAATTCACAATCAATTTCCTCACTAGTCTAAGGTATTAATTGTAGTGTGAATTCTATAGGAACAGCAATGTCCTTAGCCAAAAAAAGGACCCTCTGGTGGTGGAGTTTCAAGCCCTGCTAGACCCCACCCTGCTTCCCCTGTGTGGAGGCCTGGCTGCTCCACATGATGGCAAAGCTGGCCTCTGCAGCCACCACATGCACACCTCTGCACCAGGCCCTGCTACATATTGGTGCCATTAGCTTGAGCTAGAAGTCAGGAAGGAACCTGGAGTGCTCAGCCTGCACCTTTCTGGCTTCCCCAAGTGTCAGGAACCGACACGCTCTGTGTGTACTCCCTTCACCAGCTGTCTTCACACTGGACAAATTTTGGTATCAGATCCAACTTAATAGGTCAAAGAAGCTACTGCCATGTTGTGTTATTCCAGGGGTACTAGGAAAATGCTCTTTCCCAGAAAAACCATGTATCTCCTACCCACAAATCTCTACCTGCTACCATTTCAATAGGTGTCTTCCTTAGAAGTATCTGTGGAGGGTGGTATTAAAGGACAGCAAAGACTTTATTGATCATTAAAACATTTGTGTAAATTAGTTTATCACATAAGTGACATGGATATCAACTAAGAAGTTAGCAGCAGGGGGATGAGAACAGGTAAGTGTGATGAGAGGTGTGGGGCGTGGACAAGGGGCTGGATGGGCTCACTTGAGCATTGGGTGAATTGCCAGGAGCCTCTCGTGAGAGCACTCAGTGGGAAGAAAGGCAATTATAAATATTAACTGAGTGCCTACTATATGTCAGTTACAGTAACAGGCAAAATCTTTAGGAACTACTCATGTAAATAATGCTGTCAACTCTGCACACACCTCTTTGATACGTACAAGCTACAGCATGAGCGTGAATTGGGAGATTTTAATCTCCACCTTCACAGACACCACAGTTCCAGAAGCTTCTCCCAGAGTGAACCTCTCCTGGTGATAAGCAGAGCATGTGCTGGGCTCTAAGGATACATGCTCTTCACATAGCATAACCTTCTATTACTAGCTATTGGATGTAGACCTGATGATCTCCTCCACAGATGGAGGGGAAAACTGGCTGGGTTGAACGTTTTCAAACAAGTAAACTGATTTCCAGCATGCCACCTTCCTTGAGGGATCTTCAAAGGGTCATTTTAATGGTGGGAGATTTTTTTTGCAGTGGCTGACTTTGGAACCCAAACCCTGTGTAAGATGAGGCTCTGATATACAAAAGTCAAAAATCCAAAGCCCGGGCAATTGGCAGGTAATACATACAACCACTCTCCATTAAACCCATCAGAGTTTATGACTGACTGGTCAGTTCCATACCAGGAAAGAGGGCCACTGCCCCTGCCCACCCAACACAGGTCACACTTTAGACACCCTGGCTCTTATTATTTGAAAATGACTGCAAGTTCCCAGCCCTCCTTCCCCTAGTGCCTGAGTCCTGTTTGTGTACAGAATAGAAGGATGCAAAGAATTCTGCATTTGAGGCTCTGTGGAGAGTCACCAGAGGCCCCAGACCCACCCAATAGGACAATCCAGTCTTCTGTGGCAGGCCAGTCATCCAGTCGTCCCCTGTGACCTCAGCCGTGCCCTCCACAAAATCGGTGATTCTTCTAAAACAAACCTGCCCGTGGCACTCCTGCTGCCTCAGATTAAGTCTTCGTGCCTTAGCCTGAGTACTATCATAGTAGTAGCAGAAATAATATAATGACAGTGATAAGGTGATAGCTAACACTGCGTGAGCCTTTGCCATGCAGTGAGCATGCTGCTGCAAGCTCTAATGCATTATCTCATTCAGCCTCATAACTCACTGGAAAGAGGAAACAGAGGCAGAAAGGTCAGCTGGCTTGCTCACAGTCACAGAGCTAGCAAATTTTGCTGCCAGGTATCAAATTCAAGTTTTGCTGACTTCAAAACCTGTGTTCACAACCACTGCATCATTTGGCCTCAACAAATAGTTGTAAAAAACTGTAGTGAGTGCCTCAGGCTCCTTCTCATGGGATCAGGATCTAGAACTTTCCCCAGTCACAGACCTGATCACATCTTGTCAACTTACTGGCTCTGAGCTCCTCTATGTCAGGGGCTGTGTCTGATTCACCTTCACAGAGCCAGCACCTTGCAGGGGACTTGGCACATGGTTAGTGCTGAATAGATGACTGGCAGGTTAACAGATGGATAGGTGTGTGAGCAAATCCATCCACCCAAATCAAATCCGGGCCTTCTCCAGCAACCCTCCCTGCTATTAAGAGCCCCAAGGGTTCTTCCAACTTTCTAAGTTCCTCTAACACTTCTTTCTTGCCACATGCAGCACTTTTGGCTTACTGATGCCTCCCCCAAAAACCGTAAATAACTCAGGGGCTGGGATCACATCTGGCATGTCTTTTCCTAAGTCACATAGCTCAAAGCTAGGCACAGAACTCTCTGAGTAAGTACACTGAGTAGTTCATCCTGACTCAGGAGGAGAAAACAGAAGATGAGGACACCACCCCATTAGGAATGACCCGTTGCCCTTTTCTTTCCCCCATTCCCTGCAGGAGCCTCCTCTGGCATCATTGACCTCTTGCCATCCCCTAGTGCGGCCACCAACTGGACTGCGGGACTCCTGGTGGACAGCAGTGAGATGATCTTCAAGTTTGATGGCAGGCAGGGCGCCAAAATCCCTGATGGGATTGTGCCCAAGACCTGACGGACCAGTTCACCATCACCATGTGGATGAAACACGGCCCCAGCCCAGGTGTGAGAGCCGAGAAGGAAACCATCCTCTGCAACTCAGACAAAAACCGGTGAGTCTCTAGCCCAGCCCTTCCACCCTCACCCCATTTTGTCCCAGCCGGTTGAGCATGGACACAGCCAAGGTGGATGTGGAAGAAAAGCAGAAGCCTGAGAGGAACCCTCCTAATATATACTGTGGTCTCTGGTTGTCTGGCTGCTGATTTTCCAGGCTTGGCTTGAGGTAGAGCAGGGGCAGAAAAAAGGGGGGGAAAAGCAGGCAGACAGACACAAAGAATGTAAAAGCTGGAATAGGTGGTTTTCAAACATGATTCCTCAGAACCCCAGCATTCCCAGAAGTGCTTTAGGGATGCTATAAGTATGATGAGGGTGAGAGAGGAATCTTTATTCCTACTTGAAGCAAAGAAGCTCCACCTTGACTCCATTATATACAGTAAGATTTCCAAAGGCTATCTTTTGAATAAAGTACTGCTAATTAAGAAGAGTAGTTTGAAAACCTCCGTCATATATAGTAACGATAGCTACCATTTGTTAGGCTTTTCAGCATGCTGAGCCTGTGCAGCAAGTTCACGGCTTGGTGGTTAAAAGTCCCCTAACACTTATTAGGGAACTTTGGCAAGTCGTTTAGCCTTTCTGTGTCTCACTTTACCTGTCTGTAAAATGGACATTATGGTAGTATCTACCTCATAGGGTCCTTATGAGGATTAAATGACTTCATAATCATGAAGTGCTCAGAACGGTGCCTGGCACAAAGGAAGTGTGATGATCTATGTTAGTTCAGATCACACACACACTTCTCTATTAGTTATTTTATAAAAGCTTTATTGTTGTTGCCATTTTAAGGATAAAACATTCCTTAGAGGTTAAATAACTTGTCACAAGTAGTTACACAGTCAGTATCAGAACTGGAATGTCAGCTTACATGCAACTAAATTCAAACCTATGCTCTTGTAACTACACCCACCCATCCCCACACACATGCACAAACATCCTGAGATCTTATGCAAATGGTACAACTCTGCATTTAATTATAATTCTACAATTTCCCATTTCAAAGACAACTTTTGCTAAAACAGCCAAAATAAATAACAACCACAGCAGATGTAACAGTAAAAAGATAATACAGAAAAAGCTGTCAGCTCGGCCTCTGCCACTGGACAGCCAAAGTTCCCATCTCAGCTTGACCAGTTCTTAAGGTATGATCTTTGAAGAGTTACTAATCTCTCTGAGCCTCAGTTTCCCCATAGGGTAAATGGGGAAAATAAATATGAAATAAAGTATGACATTACTTAATAGCATCAGATGCATAAATCAGTGTTCCATTAATTTACTTGATGTTGTTATTAGAATTATTATTTCCAGTTTTATTCCTCATTACACTGCTACAAGAACCCTACATTCTCTGTTTCAGTAGATCTTTATAATAAATGTTAATATATTTTCTGGATGCAGAAACTGAAACAGAGGTGCCTGGCTCTCCCTATTTATATGACAAGTCTATGTAGTAGTCAGTGCCAAGGACAGGATTTTCTCTGGGAGCTTCATGCAGGAAGGCAGAGGTTTGGGACGCAGTTCAGTGGGCTGTGCAGTGCCCTGTGAGGCACTCCTATCATGACCCAGGAGCCAGCACTCCTATCATGACCCAGGAGCCAGCACTCCTATCATGACCCAGGAGCCAGCAACCCAACAACTCCATAGCTTAAGAATGTGCAGACAAATACAAAGCTGTGTGAGCTGGGGTAAGAGGCCTCACACATTTAGTCCTTTCTGAGTTATATCGAGTCCCCAGGGAAGCAAGTCAGACAGATATAAATGTTTCGGCTTACAAAGGAGGGAACTGGAATATGGAAGGCTGAGTGATTGGCCCGGGATAACACAGATGATTACCAAGAAAGACGGGATCGGACCTGGATCCTCTGACTCTCTCTCCATCCCAGGCCCATGCTATTGGACCAGTGGTTCTCATTAGAAGAAATTAGTGCACTTGTAAAAGTATGTCGATGCTAGAGCCTCATCCAGCTCAATCAATGAGAATCTCAGAGGACCCTACAGGGCAGCCATGGCTGAACTCTGCCTCATTGCCATCACAACTGTCCCCTGAGCAGGCACTCAGCACCCCCAGATTAGCAGCACCTGGTGTTCAGCTTTGGCCCTTGTGTGAAGCAACACTCAAGATTGGCACAGAGAAGGTGGGAAGATTTTTCCCTAACTTTTCTGACAGCAGGAAAAAAATCTATAAATACCCCATCCTAAATTTAAAAAAAAAAAAAAAACTGGAATAAACAAAAGCGTGATTATAGCTTTTTTATATCAAAAATTTTTTCAAGTTATAAAGCAATGCATGTTTATAGTGGAAACAAGAAAAACACGGAAAAGTATAAAAGAGAACACACAAATTACCTAAAATCCTAACCCTTGGGGAGATATCTTCTGATAACATTTGGTACATTTCATTACGATGTTATTTTTGCTTTTGTGTATATGTAGAATGTCCTTACATTTTTATAATATCTGTGATACTATTATGTCATCAGTTACCTTCATATAACATTATATCCACATCATTTCTCCACATGATAAAACATTTTTTTATTATGAATTATATGGGAGTTTAAAACTTTGCCATTTGGATTTATCATACTTCATTTCACTGGCTTCCTTTCATTAGATATTTAGATTGTCTCCTTTTAAATGCAAACACAACCACGCTGTAAAGAGTTTTCTGGTATAAACCTTTTAGACATTTTTTTTTTTAGGCTAAACAAGATAGTTTCTCTTTCACAACATTTCTTATTATTTCCTAACCAGAAGTTGAATTACTGATTCAAATAATAGAAATGTTAGGAAAATTGTCGAATTGCTCTTCATGACAATTGCACTAAGTTCTGTCTGGTGTACTAACTAAAACTTACTAATGCTGTTCCTTTATAAACTATTTTATAAATTGCTGGACAACAGAATTGACTAGTCAGCAAAGGCTAAATGCAAAAAAGAGAGAACTACTAACACCACTACCACCACTAAGAAAAGCACTTTGGTGGCTAACATTCTTTCCTCCACCAAGAAAAGCATTTCAGTGGCTAACATTTCTTTCCTCGTGGCTTTACTTTCTGCCACTGTCCAGTAGCCCCAAGTGGGTCTGGAAGGTAGGGAGGCTCTGCTTTGCCCACTACACTCAGAAGCCAAGGATTCTTGCATTATCTGCTGCTGCCATTTTTAACCGTAGAACAAAAAGTGAGGTTAGAGCTGAACACAGAAGGATTTTATGGCCAGGACAGAAAGTAGCACGTTTGACTTCTAATACACATTCCATTTGGCAAAACTTGGTCACACTGCCCCACCTACCCATGGGGTAGCTGTGAAATGAGTTTAGATATGAATCTAGGAGCAAAGAAAACAGGGTTAGGTGAACACACAGCAGTGTCTCTACCTTGAAGTCATTGACTAAGCCCACTTCTGTTGGGTTTTCCCCCTTCCATTCCTCCCGTGCGCAGTGCACTTTCCAGCCACCTTCCATGATTCCTCCTGGCCCCTGCCCTGTCACAGTAATCCCCTCCTACACACACATCTGTTCCTCCTGCTGGAATCTTATTCCCCAGGCATACAGCCTTCTTCTGTCTCTGAGATCTGAGAACAATGAATGATAAATGGCTACATACAGTGCTAGCCACTTCCCTAAGGGCTTTATAAGAGAGAGGGGCCAACCTTGTCCAGTAATCACAAGATTCAAGAAGCAGAAGTGTCAGCCTGTTAGAGTGCTAGGATGGTCCCCCTGCCTGCTAGGAAAGGGATGGTGGTACTTTCACACTTACAGAGGCGCCCAGAAAACCACTCAGAAGGATTGAGGTTGTCATCTATAGAAAGGAAGTGAGAACCTTACTTTTGCTGCCAGTTAGCTGAGCTGCAAACACTCTTAATCCTGCTCTAGGCTGGTGTCAGAGCAGAGCCCACGAGAGTCCTGGGAAAGTCTGACTCATGTCAAGTTTAGGGTACATGAAAGCTTGGCCCAGATTCTTGGCCAGGGTGTCTGAAGGCAAGTGGATGATGGGGCTGCCACAATGATAGGATGAGGAGAGAGGGGCCAGAGGGAGAACAGGTTCCCTGGTGCAATTTGGCAGAACACAGGTGTCTTTGTTCTTGCGGGCCAAAGGACCATCTACAAATGTGCAAGGCTAGCAAGCAAAGGGCTGCATGGCAGGAAGAGGGCTCCCAGCAGTAGGAGCTGATGTGTGTGCTGGAGGGGATTCCTGAGAGAAGGCAGAAGCTGAGGAGGAATCAGGGAAGGTCAACTGTGGAAAGAGCATCTTTCACACAAGGAATGAGAGGTAAGGGCTAACCAAGTGGAAAGGCAGCGAGCACAAATGTCCCAGCCACCCAGAAAAGGAGCGTGTCACTCACTGTTATCCATCCCTATGTAAAGATTTATAGCAGGGCCATCCCTGCTGAGGGTGTGGGGGAGGTGAAGATGGCAATGTGGAGACCTCTGCAGAGCCTTTCAAAAGTGGAAAACTCCACTGGCTTTTTAAAGAGACTTTATACTTCTTTTCCTCTCATGCACATTCCCCTGCCTCTGACCATGGTTAGAGCTGGGAGGAGGCTGGGGGATGAGGATGTGGAACAGGAAGAATGAAAGCCCTTACCCTATTCTTTCCCTATTGTGGGCCTCTAAGCCATGGGTAAAGACTGAATAGAGAAGAGGAACATCTGTTCTAACTGAATAAGAGACTGATGCTGGATTTGAATTGAACCCTTCAAGACTATTCTAATACATGAAAGTGAGAAGGCTTTAGGATCTACCTGAGATGTGGACAGAGAGAAGGAAGGAGACTCAACAAAGAATTCCTAAGGACAGGAAAAGAAATAAAGTGGATTCCTGAGCAGATCACATCACTAACACAGTGAATAAACCGAGTACCCTGGCACATGGGCTGACTGTGAATTCAGAGAAAGGAAGTAGAGGGAGGAAGAAACCTCCCAGGCTGGAAGCTGCTCTAGTAGAGTGAGGTTTGCTCATCCATTCTTCTTGTTCCACTTCCTTACCCCCAGCCTCTCCTAACTCCAAATAAAACTAAAGGCAAAAATTCTTCCTTTCTATATTTCCTAATATTTATCAACAGAAACCACAGAAAAGTCAGTTATACAGTCATAAGGGAGACAAGAAATCTTTAGTAAAATCCCCATAAGCATTCCGGGGAGTTTTGACAATGCAGAGGCTAAGAATGGTCTCCCCGGACACTGGCCGAGCCCAGCCCTGCCACAGTGAGCCCCTGACCATTCTCCTTCCTGCCATCCTCTGGTTACATTCTCAAGAACGGTGATGCTTTCCTGAAAGCACTACTTTGTTAGGTTGCCCTGGTCATGAGGCAGTGTGATAGTCCTTCTAATACATAACAGTTATGGAGCATTTGTTCTGGGCAGATGCATTCCACACATTTCCTCACTGTATCAGTTAAGAGGCTTTGAGCTACAAGGAATAGAAAATCCAGACCAAAGTGGTCTCAGATAGCCAAAAAATCAAACTAATACAGAGAATGTGGGGTATTTTGTAACTGAAAACATCCAGAGCTATGATGGCTTATGAAGTCATCATTCAGGTAAAGTGTATCCAAGGCCTGGCTCCTTTTCTCTGCAATTTCTCAGATCTGTGCCTGTAAGTGTATCCATTTTACATTAGCAAATATGGCTGAACAGCTCCAAGCCTCCCAGTGGTATAATACGCCTTCCAGCAGGAAAGAAAGTATCTCTTCTATTTGCTTTCTACTAAAAGAGCAGTTCTCTCCCATAACTGCTGAGAAAAGTGCTCATATCACTAGCCTGAACAGAGCCACTTGCCAACTCCTGACAGAAGCTTTGAAGCCAGAAGAATGGCCTGCACTCGGAATGTGGCATGGATTCTGAACTAGTCATATGCTGGGGGATTCTCAGGAGCCTGTTTGGCCAGGAGCAATCAGGGCCCATCCTAGCAATGTAATTGGTGTTGATTCCTCCCACCCAAACTTTATAGGCAAGGTTTATACAGGATTTACAGGAATCAATTGCAATATTCTATTCTTATGATATATTATGATAATCCAGCATCAGTGTCATGATGTGGTTAAGGAAATTGAAGCTGTAAGAGGTGAAATAATTCTCTCAACATCACCCAAGATACAACTCCACCCGAAGTCTATCTGAATCAAGTTGTTTGGGTACCTGCTCATCCACTCAACATTATGGAACACGCGCCTCCTGGTAGATTTCTGGTGTGTTCTATAATGTAGTAACGTTCAAGTTCTCTAAGTATTGACTGGTCAAAGGACATTTCCTCTTCTGCCAGGATCCATGACATGTGATTTTCTTAGCGGGAAAGGAAGTTTCTACATTAGGAGAGGAAAACTTCCCGTGAATTGTCTGTGTATGGGGAGGAGGTGTTGGTGTCACAAAACTATTTCTAATGCTGGAAAATCTATCTGTCCCCTCTACCCAACAGCTAAAAGTAAGGCAGCTCTGCTTCATATGGATTAGGTAGAGAGAGAAGACGTACTCCATGGTCACTGTTGTCACTGCTGTCTGATGAAATAAAACAAAAACCCAGAACTCTAGAAGAAACCACTATGTTGAAGGAGCCCAGAGTGACTGATGTGATTGGCATAGAGCTCCCCTAAACCCTCAAGAAGTGTCTGTAACCAACAGACAAGGAGCTTGTTAACCTAAGTAATTTGTACCCTGGGTCTGATGCAGTATCTGAGTATAAATTAGGAGGGTATTTAAAGTCCACATGGCTTCTCAGCAAGAGTTTGGCTGTGGGTTTTCCTCAGTCTTCCTCTTCCACTTTGGAAGAGCTCTATCATGTGGACTATAGAGCTATTATCAGAGCCACTTGTAAATGAGAAGACAGGAGTGCCCATGCCTTTGTCCTCTGTGCTGTGCTAAGTGAGTGAGCAGGAAGACTCCTCTGGTGGAGGCTGACACAGGGGCTCTCTCATTCCTCAAACCTTCTTTCTGCTTTTCAGAAATGAACCGGCATCACTATGCCCTGTATGTGCACAACTGCCGCCTCGTCTTCCTCTTGCGGAAGGACTCGACCAGGCTGACACCTTCGCCCCGCAGAGTTCCACTGGAAGCTGGATCAGGTATGGTGCTCACCTCACACCTGCTGCTACTCACGCCTCTGCAGGGGTGGCCGGTCTGATCCAGTGGTGATGGCAGTGGGAGGCATTGCAAAGTCCTGAGCACTTGCTCAATTTTGGAAAAATCAGCTTAGGGAGACACACAGCATCTTAGGAAGGAAACTGCCTTCTTAGAGCCAGGTGAAGGTAGGGAGGGACACGCTTCCCAGCTGGGATTCTGCCGGGTCACTGGGCCTATCACATATGGCTTGTCCATTTGCTGTGCACTGAGCTTGTGGAAACCAGTTCTCCTGATCCCCAGGCCGTTATGATCTCTGTTAGCACATGTGTAAATCACAAATGCTCCATGTCTTCCCTTGGTGCTCTGCTACCTCCTTTGGCTGACACAAGGTTGAGGACAGGGACTTGAGGACTTTGAAGTAAGCAGTGACACAGAGCACCTTGGGCAGTGCGTAGTCTTTTCTGAAGTGGAAAAATCTGTGACTCACTCCCGAGCCTCATGACTTTTGATCACAGGAACCACTGCGTCATACTTGTCAATGACAAAGCAAGTGTGTGGTGTGACTCCAAAGCCTTGGACTGTGTTTCTGAGGACTGTGGAGCATTAATGGTAGAAGTAGTACTCACTTTTCTGGGTGGCTGTGCCATCAGGAAGCGTCTATGTAGCAAGACTAGAGTTGGCCTTTGCTTAAATTTGAAAGGGACCAGGGGCTAATTTTTAAAAAGAGTTTTAAAGTATCAAGAGAAAGAATGCCAGCAGTCAGAAAAAGGGATTAAGGAATAGATGCTGCTTAATGAGGCAGAGGAAATTATGCCCTTTCTATGACCCTTCCTCCCTGGGGCCCCAGGACCTTATTTTGTTTTTATTCTGCCCCTTCCATATGCTGGGCTAAGCGCCTCTGGGGCACCCAGTCCTCTTTCCTTTGTCCAAACTCCACTGTGTGTAATACACTACCTGCCTCACCTTGCTAAGGGCTGAGTGATTCATAATCCTTTCCCTTCTCCCGCCTTGTTACCGTCTCCACCTCCACCCTCTCTCTGTTCCATCCAAGTCTCAAGTCCTCCAGTGAGCTGATCTTAGAGTGCTACTGGGAAGCATTCCAGAAGGAACTCATTCACACTGAGACGGAAATGATTGCTGCCACCTTTCATCCTCATAGAAGTGTACACATGTATGCTCTCTAAAGCAAAGATTCATTAACTCTGGGGAATCTCTCAATGGTGGAACTCCAGGCAATGTGACGAGGTGAAGGATGCGAAGCTGATGGGAAAGTTGCTAGGGGAGCCCAGTGGTAACTTCCGAATCTGCTCCCAGTGAATCCCATCCTGCTGTATGCTAATTCCAAAAATACGGCATCTTGATTAGTGCATGTTCCTCTGCGTTAGGAATTCTGAATCTGGCAGGAATTTTGAAATCTTGACATTGTTTGTTTGATTTCTCAGCAACCTCTCAGTTATGTCCTAAAGTGCCATATGGCTTTTATGGACTGTTTTAAAATATATAATGCAAATTTAAGTGAATTAAAATAAATTCCATATTGTGAGGGTTTTTAAAACAGGAACATTGCTATACTGGTTGAGATAATTATAGATATCCTGAGGCATTTTCTAAGATGGGATTGAGAAGCATTGATGCAAGCAAATGAAGTCATGGGCCTGAAAATTCAAAATAGGTAAGGAAGGAATTCTAGTTCTAAAGATAAAGATATAGTGAATCTAGCAGTTCGAACATCTGTTCTCAAAGTGGTGAATTTAAGGAGAGGCTGAGATTCACTGAACACCTTCCAAACTACCCTGATCTCATTGACTCCAGTTTGTCAATGCCTGCTCTGTGCTAGGAAGGCTGCACGTGTAGATTATTCTCATCTCTGCTCCAGCCCTTCCTGGTGGCTAAGGTGAACCTGGAGACTGAGGTCCATAGCTTTCCCAAGGTCACACAGCAAACCGTGGCTAGGACCTTAGGACCTGCCCTTTCCATTATGCACGGCTGCTGCTTTGGTATGCCAGCTTATTTAAAATTTTTAAAGTTTGCATTTCTAAATTTATCACTGAAATACAAAATGTCCATAGTCATGATGAAATCCTCTAAAGTGGTCACATCTTCACTTTGCTCAAGCTGTCCTATTCTTTGTCTGCTCAGGCTGCCATAACAAAATACCACAGGCTGAGTGGCTTCAATAATAGGAATTTATTTTCTCGCAGTTAAAGATGTTGGGAAGTACAAGATCAAGGTGCTTGCCAGTTTGGTTCCTGTTAAGGGATCTCCTTCTGGCTTGTGAAAGGCCTCCTCTTACCATGTCCTCAGATGGCAGAGAGGGTGCACTTTGGTGTGTTGACTTATGAGGAACCAGCCCTACAGAAAGAGTGCTCCACCCTTTTTGACCTCATTTAGCCTTAATCACCTCCTCAAGGTCTTAGCTCCAAATACAGTGGGGGGTTAGGGTTTCAAAATATGAATTTAGGAGAGATGCAATTCAGTCCCTAGCATTCCTCTACTGCAGAAATGAACATTTAAAGACTGCCGGTTGATGATCAGAGCCGCAGCTCACCTGCACAGCTGCTCTCCCTCTGAAGGCAACCACAGTGCGTAGGTGTAGGAAACCTCAACACCTACTATGGATTCCTCAAAACCTCAACACCTACTATGGATTCCTCAAAACCTCAACACCTACTACTAGTTCCCATGCTAGCAATCCAATGGTGTACATGGACCAACCCACTGACCCCTCTTTTTCCTTACTCAGCTCCCTGTATAGACAGAACCTTGCCAGAAGTTTCTTGGGTGTAAATCACTTGATGCCCAGAATGTGCATCCCTAGTAAGGTCACCTCCCCCAGGAAGCCATCCTGGGTCACCCCCCACGGGTGGGTTGCCTTTCTTCTCTGCTCCTCAGTCTCCATGCAGAACTCCATCCCCCATTCCTACTGTTCCATTGTAACCCATTTATCCTGCCTGTCTGCTCACTTTGCCTGAGCTCCTGGAGGGCAGGGTAGTGTCTTACTCATCCCCCAGCTCTTCTGTGCATGTCACAGGCATGAGTGCATGCTTGGTGCCTAGTAAATGTTTTCCTAATGGTGAATGGATGTCAAGATTAAAAGAAGGGAGAGATGAAGTGAGGCAGGGGAGGAGGGAGGGAGAGAGGAAGAGGAAAAATCCAGAGATCTTTGAAAACCTCCCAGTGATTAATTAATCTTTTGATTCGTTTTATTGAGCATTTTAAAATTCTTAAATGTTGCCATTTTTTACTCTCTGGATTTCAAATATTGTTCATCTTTGATCTTGATATCTTATTTCAACATCTCGCTAAATTTACTACCAGTGGACTTGTAACTGTTACAGAACTTTCTGGCCTTGGCAAGAAGGAACTCAAGCCAGTCTAATGAACTGTGTATATTTTAACTCCTGGCCTACCTTGGGAATTTCAGCAGCATTTTATCTGTTCTAATGCCTGATGGGGACTCGTTTATTTCTTTATTCAGCAGTTTATTCTGAGCACAAACTGTGCTCTAGGCCTTGTGCAGGGTACCTGGGATCAGTAGCTAAAATAAGAATCTCTGTTCTCTAGAAGTTTCCACGATAATGGATCAAACAGACACATCAACAGGCAGTTTACAATCCCATGCGCTGGGGGCTGGGGCTGGATGGGGGAGTCTGTGGGGAGCCCATGGGGGACACCTGGGCTGAGAACCTGGGAAGGCCTCTGGGAAGGAACATCTGAGAGAAATGTAGAGTGCTCCATGCAGCAGGGTAGGGCAGCCTAGGTGGCAGAGCAGTGAGCAGGAGGGCTGGGGTCAGGGCATATGAGCACTCTGTATGGCAGGGCATAGGCACAGGCATGGGGCAGAAGGAGAAAGCTTTGACAGGTATTGGGACCCCCGTGTGGAGGAGCAGTTGGACATTAAATCCCAAGTGGCCTTTTATAAGGTATTATTAAGTTGGTGCTTTATCCCCAAAGGAATGGGACATAATTGAAACATCTAGTACTCAGTAGAAGACTGAGAATTTTAGATGTGGGCAAATACAAGGAATTCTAGTATGACATTCATCAGGTTGATCAAGTTTAAGCAAATATAACTCATGCCAGGCCATTGAATGGAGCCGGTGGCAGGGGCTATGTTAGAGGCCCCTAAGGAACCCCAGCCCTGGACAGACATGTTTGAACAGCGGCTCTTCACGGCACTGAAACCAGGCATGGAGAAGGGTTTTCACATAGCCCTCAGGAGCGTTGCTGAGAGAGGCGGTTCTACAGAGGCACTGTGAACCCTAGCCAGCCCAGCCCCTCTGCACACCTCAGGAGGCTCTAGCCAAGGTGAAGGAATAGCCAGGTAAATCTATTACAGGTGGCTTTAGGAGATACCTGTGACAATCCAGGGCCTCTCACTAAAGCCATCATAATGATGAGGAGAATGTCATTTTAATGGGATTTTTACTTATGATCCACTAATGCAAATCCCTCTAGCCTGCAGTGAGTCATGTGTAAAGCCAGACAAGAGCAGAGGAGAGTGCCCAGCTTCCAGCACACACAGGAAAGGGTGACTAATTTGCAGCCCCTCCTGGCTTTAATATCATTTGGATATGGTCGAGTCAGTGTCACAAATTCTAATAATCTTCCCTTTGGACCTGGTGTGGTGATTGGAGGGAAATCTGCTGATGTTTCACAATATGTTCTACTTACGGGAAGACACGGCTTGAGGGACAGCCTCAATCAATGAGGAAGAACACAGGCACTCCCAGCTCACATAAGGAAAAAAAGTGCATCTCTGGAAAACTGCAGCAATCACAGCATGCAAACGCCAGATTCATCTAGTTGGCCACTGCCCTCTCTGTGCCAGAAATTGTAATAGGCATCAAGGATCAAAGAGAAGAAAACACAACTCTACCCCTGGGGGAATCTCAACCCTGCTCAGTTTATACCCAGTTTACATACTCTTGGGAGCATCTTTTGCAAGAATCCCAAATCCCATCTTTTGCAAATCCCAAGGAATTTTCATTAGTGGATCATAAGTAAAAATCCCTAATGTGGGTGGGAAGAAGCATCAAGATAAGTGAGAATACCTGGTGAATTTAAATTACAGTGGGAAGTAAAATAAAATAAGAAAGGTTTAGCCACCACACAGGAATAAACCATACAAGAATCTAGGCCTGATGCCGCATTTTCAGTTGTTCAGACGTTAGAAATTAGATTTCTATGTAAAATCTCTCAATTTTAATATGTTCTCATTTACAAAAACAGGTCATCTGGCCAAAGAAAATATTCTACAGTCCACCTTTACCCTCCGGTCTCTGGTTTGAGATTACTGATTTAAAAAGCTACTATTTTGATACAAGAAAACCACACAATAATGTGTCTGAGAAGTTTGGATCCTTTTAAGAGGATCACCTTTGTGAATGTTTCCAATTCTCCCTGCCAGTGCCCCACCTCCCATAGAAAATGCTAAACTCCCTGTATGAGGGTAGCTTGTTGAGTCCCCAGCAGCCCCTCACCATTCCCAGCGGGTCCCTTCAACCCAGGTCCAAGGTGTTGGGGGTGGTGTTCCTACCTCTCACATAAATGAGCCTAAGTCACAGCCTGAGTTCCCCCAGAGTCAGGATTTAAGCACATTTGTCTTGGCAAGTCCATTCTACTTGCACCGAATTCTAAAGCTCTGGAAGAATGTAAAATCGAATACACCCTTTATTCTTGGTGAGGAAAGTGTGTTAGAATGATGCAGAGTCAGTTTACTTGCATCTGCTCATTCAGCTACATGGGGAGTCAAATAGATTAGTTCAATCATTATTATAGCCAAGTGCCAAGGAGTTAATTGGAGAATGGTCACTGCAGTTCAGACCGGTCATCTTAATGAGCAAAATAATTGGGCATTGTCAGCACTCTAATTCTGCTGTTAAAGACTAGCTCTTGGCTTCATTGGGTATGTTGCTTCGAATGCAGCAGGCCACTCTGCTCGGCATCCGTGCCTGTGCCCTGCCCTCAGTAAGACCAGGTGTCCTTTAAGAACCAATGTCCTAAACAGAGGGGGAAACAATGTCCAGAACCTCTTTTTCTCTCTTTCAGGCAGAATTCTGAATGACTTTTTCTATGACATCATCTTGCAGGGTTGTTCTGGGTGAATAATATGTGTGTGTGTTCTGGGGGGTAGAGGGACAGTCACAGATAGTGACTCACTTTGGATGTGCAAAGTGAACCTAGAGTATTTCTCTGTGATATATATGGCTTCGTGACAAGCCCCAGTCATATTCTAGTCCCTCTCCCTTATCGTTTCCATTTCAAAGAGAGCCTCAAAACATATGGAGAGAAGTGGCTTCTGTGGCTTCATGGTGTTGGCAGAGAAGGGTCCTCAGACCCACATGGGACATCCTGGGCTTCTCAGGTCAGAGTTGTGCAGTGGCTGGACTGTCCACTCTCTAGAAAGGCAGCTGCTGGCATGCGTATCCCCTTGGTTCTGCTTTCTTTTGAGAAGGTGCCAGTGGGCTGGCACCCAGCACTGCCCCCACTGCCTGAGCCATGTCCGTTCCATCTTAAAGCCCCTTTCCTGTAGCTTTTCATCATGCCCCAGATTCCTGCTGCATGGCTTCCCCCTCATTACTCCTATGCCATGTCACCTTACCTGGCACCTCTGGGTTCTGTTAGCTGCCTATGGCAGACAGAATAATGGCCCCCAAAAAAGATGTCTACCTCTAAATCCCAGAAAGCTGTGAATATGTGGCATTATATGGCAAAACGGTGTTTGCATATGTGATTAAGCTAAGGGTCTTGAGATGGAAAAATGATTTGGGATTATTTTTATGGGCCCAATGTAATAGTAAGAGGGGGAGGCAAGAGGGTAATAGCCAGAAAAGGGTACGTGAAGATGTAAGTAGAGGTCAGAATGATGTGAGACCACGAGCCAAGGAATGCAAGCAGCCTCTAGAAACAGGATAGGGAAGGAAACAGATCCTCCAGTATAGCCCTCAGAAGGGATGTGGCCCTGCTGACGCCTCCATTTTAGCCCAGTGAAATTCACGTCAGACTTCTGACCTCCAAAACTATAGGATAATAAATCTATGTTGTTTTAAGCCACAAAGTTTGTGGTAACTTGTTACAGCAGCAATAGGAAACTAATACCTCACTCGTGAGCCTTTGGGAGCCCTGGGGCTGCCTCAGGCTCATAAGTCAAGCCACCTCCCATCTCCCCCACACCTTGCTGAGGTGACCCTGGGCCATCATTTCTGAACAGGTGTAGACACTTCTCTACACCAGTGTATGATGCCTCTGCCACAGGTCTCCACAGCCCTCCCCCTTCCAGCTTGGGCCTAGGGAAGGAGGAAGAGGCACTGCCTTGTAAAACCCCCATTCACTGCTTGCTCCTGGCTTTTCACCAGGCCTTCTTTCTTAGAAGCCTCAGGACTAGGATCCCCAAGGAGCAGATTTAGGCCTTTTCTTTTTCTTAAGCCATATTCTTCAAATAGACTAAGGTGCTGAATCGTCTTACCTGGTATGAGAAGTCAAAAAGAAACCTTTGATCTGAGTCTTCTGTGCTTGTTTCTATAAGTAGTAAAGCAAATTCATGAAGTCCTCTTTCTCTTGACAGAGCTTCACCTGGAAGCTTAAAGTTGAGAAAGTTGATGTAAGAATTAGATCCTAAAGCAACACAAAAACCTACTTTATCCAGCCAGTCTGCTCTGCGGTGCACACCCTGCACCACTGGACCTTCTGCTTTTCTGCTCAGGGCCTTTTCCAAGGCAGCAGGAGTCTGCTGGGCTCCAGCAAACACAGTTCTGAACCATGGCAGTGTTATCACCCCTAGAGAACCCCTCACCCAAAGGGGTACAGAAGCAACCAGTCCTGAAAGTTAGGAGCAATTCTGGGCAGCACCCTGCACTTTCTCAGGGGCCCCAGTGGAAAGAAGCCCCCCACTACATGCAGTGACAACCTGAACAACACCCTCTTAGACTGGCTTTTCCTCCTTCCTTAACCCATCTCCCCACTTAATCTGTCCTCCTAACCTAGAATCACCTTCTGAATGAACTCTCTGCTCTAGCTGACTCCTGCAGTGCAGGTAGTTTCAGATCTATAGCAGGCAGTGAACAAGTAGTGACTGCTATGATTATCAGTAAGAAAGAGACTTCTGCTGTGTTCCAGAGGCTGTAGCATGATGGAAAGGAGGAAGTCACCAAGAGACCACAGTGACGTCAATAAAGGGAAGGAAGGGAAGTTTAACAAAGTGTGGATCAGTGTTGCCAAATGTTGATGGAGCATATTGCATATCTAACTGATAGTAAAATCTGATAAGCAGATAATTCCATTTGTGCCGTATTGTAGACATAATCTCCACACACCCACTGATGGTTTCCACAGCCTTATTTAACAGTACATCCTGAGTTGTTTCCTTGAAGAGCTGATTTCTCAAAGTTTACTTGGGTTTTCATTATTACCTGGGTATTCTTTATTTTACTTCTGAAGAGCCTGTGCTAAAGGAAATCCATGCTGTCAGTGAAGAGAGCTATAGGGATGCCATTCCTTTCCCCTACTGCTATTATACCCACTTCCCCTGCTTTCTCATCCTGACTTGGAGTCTAAGGCTATACCACTGTTAAACGTCAACAAATCAAAGATGCTAATGATTTTACACTTTTCCCCCTTTGCTGGCAAGCCTGGCTCCTCTCTGTTCTCTTTTCCCTGATGAGCACCTGCTCAGCAATTCTGTTTGCTCCTGTGAAATCATTATTTGTGTTTTAGCCTGTATATCTGCCCAGAGGCAATGAGTACATGTTTTCAGTAGACGTCCCCTAATACATCTTTAAAATCAGTGTTAAAAAGAAGAGAATAATGTAGACATTTAAAAGAATACTGTTTTACTATTAAAAATAATGAAATAATGTCAACACAATTATAAATGCTTAATAAATCAAATAATCTATTCAATAATAAATGAAGATACTCAAGCCATGGAGTGGTCCCAATGGAAGCAGCAGGAGTGCAGTCACTGCACGGACTGTGTGGGGCTTCTACCTTTCTCATTTCCTGTGGGGATTGGTGCCAGTGGGAGGGAAGGAGGCTTCTCCTTGGCTTGGAACCCAAATGTTTGCTTTCATAATATGAACGATATTTTCTCTGCCACTTCCATGATATGAAAAGGCAAAAAATTGGTAAAATTGGATCCTAATATGTAATGGCTGATTCTAATGTTAATCCCCCTTACTTAGGAGACATGAAGCAAAGGCACTGGCCACTGTGAAGTCCGCGTGCCCTAAGAAGGGAACCTGGAGCCAGCATTTTTTCAGTTCTTACTTTATATCAAGCACTTTCTTTTAGTTCTAACAAAAATCATGCCATTTAGGCGTAATGCCCAGATTGTGGATGAAGAGTGGAAGACATAGCAAGGTGCCTTCCACATCTCTCATCTAAGAAGTAGAAAAACCTTGTATATGACCTCAAAACATACATACTCTGAGATGGGAAAAGGCACCAGTCTTAACTTGGGTGAATGGACAACCTTAGTGAATATCATGAGAACGAGAATATACTAATATCCCCCAGGTGTTTGTTTAGAACCGGGCATGGATGCCCATCCAGAAACAGATTTCGAGTTTAGCTCATCAGGAATCATGTTTTAGCCTCTTTTGAAGCAAAGATCACCTCGCTCCTGAGGCAAGGTAATGAGAACGCTGTTCATCCCATAAGACAAAAGAAGGCAGGAGCCGACTTCCCAGGGAAGACGACTCCTTTGAGGAAGTCTTAAAAAGCAGTAACCCTGGAGGCCCAGCAGTGAGATTAATTTGCCCTACCATCCTTGCTTACTCCCAATCTTCTATGAGTCATTTGTTTCCATCCTTAATGTCTAAACATGCAAATATTGCTGCGCTTACTACTCATTAGTTTAGCTAAAGGAAGTGCCCTTTAATTATACCTCTAAATAATGAACCTCCTTCATCACCTTGACAATCAGTGCACACTTAGAAGGAAGCAAGGTCTCATTATGAAGCAGCTACTGCATCCCTTGGTTACTTAGAAGATGGTAGCTTTGAGGCAATAGAAATGGGAGTCAAAAGACAAGCAAGCCTTGTAATTGCACTAAGTCCTTGTGGTTTTAGGTGCAAGAATAGTAAATCGTTAGCCAGAAACATATTACATGTGAGGGAAAAGGGGGAGACTAGCATTTTCGAGAGGCCGTTGTGTTTCAGTCCCTAAACTCTTGATTTACATACATTAGGTCTAAACTACACAGTTGCTTTTGAGGTTAAAACTTAACTCCATGTTATAAATACTGAAATTGAGGCTCTGAAAGATTAAGTAAATTGCCAAAGGCGTTGGACCAAGTCCACCATGCTCCAAAGTTCCATGTTGTTTTCCATTATGTTCTTGTCTTGTTGAGAAGATTTACATAGCTTGGCAGAACTGGGTATCCACCAAGTCTTCACTATATTTCTTCATTTGTCGATCTCAGCAGAAACTCAAAGAAATAGTTTGCTATAATGCAATCCCCAATGGCACTGGCAGACTGGAAAATACTATCTGTGAACCTGTCCGCATGGTTCAGAAGAATAAAACACACTGTGTCATAGGCAGGGAAGTCATTTCCACTATCTCATTAGCCAATTATCTATTTGTCTCTCAAGACCATACTCAGGGGTCACATCCTTCATGAATACTTTCCTATAACTTCCTCCCCCAGTAGAGAGTTGACCTTACCTTCATGGTGGGAAGGTAAGAGAAGACTTCACAGCATTTTTAAACTTCATTATATTTATTTGTTCACTGGTTTATTTCCTCCCCCTGCATTGGACTACGACATCTTGTTCACCTTTTTAAGTTTTAGGAGTTTCTAACACAAATATGTATTTAATAAATGCTTTTTAATTTTAAAAAATTATCTAAATGGCATGTTCTGATGTTCCATACTGTGGTTCCCAAGCACTGCTACCTACGTCTACAAGCATTATTTCACTATACAAAGTACCATCTGAGGATGAAAGCATCCAAGATGCTTTATTTACCTTTAATAGGTAAATAAACAGTCTCTATGTATCCATACATGGAATGCTATTCAGCAATAAGAAGGAATGAACTATTGACTCATACAACAACATGAATGAATCTCAAAAACATTATGCTAAGTGAGAGAACCTAGAAAACGAAGACTACATAGTATATGACGTAATTTACATTAAATTTCCATAAAAGGTGATTTGTAGAGACAGAAAGCAGATTAGTGGTGCCTAGGGCTTGAAGTGGAAATCAACTGCAAATGAGCACAGACTTCTTTTGGATAATGGAAATGTTCTAAAAGTGGATTGCAGTGATGGTTGTACAACTCTATAAATTTATTTAACACCATTGAATTATACACTTACAATGAGTGAATTTTATGATGCATAAATCATACCTCAATAAAGCTGTTAAAAAAAGAACTGAAAAAAGAGAAGGAGGGAGGGAGGGAAGGGAGGAAGGGAGAGAAGGGAGGGAAGGAAGGAAGGGAGGAAAGGAAGGGAGGAAGGGAAGCCATTCATATTCTTTGAGCTTAAGGTGTTAGAGGATGAAATTCAGCAATGCCAGAGTTGCCAGAAGTTGAGTTAATACCAATAAAAATGGAGATATGGGAACGGAGCTCAAAATCTGATCATAAACTCCCCTAAAATCCCTGAAATCCCTGAGTGTTCCCAGAACTGTGTGTACACAGAGGAGACTTCAGGAACTCAGGGAAAGCAATGTCAGGGGAAAAAAAAAATGAAAAGATTTGAGCAGATATTTTAGCTACTGTTCACTGCAAAGAGACAAATTTTGGAATTCCTCCAAGAAGGGCTAAACATACAGAGTTTTCCAATGAAATGCAGAAGAGATACACTATAAGAGTAAAGACTATGTGCCAGGAGTTAAAGACTGGTCCAGGAGTAAGGGTAAATCTAAACAAACAGACCTCAATAAAAGATAAAACCAAACCTTCTACAAGTGCAACGTGATCATCCAGTAATTTAACAAAAATCAACAATAACAGAATCCAGAGTTTCTACTATGTATTATCCATGATATCCAGTGTGCAATAAAAATTACTGGACATGTGAAGAAATAGGAAAATGTGACCTAAGGTCCAGAGTAAAATTATTCAAGAGAAACAGACCCTGAGATGACACAAATATTGGAATTAGAAAAAAAAATGACTTTAAAACAGTATTTTAAATGTTTACAAACTTAAAAGTAAGGATTTTCATAATGAATGAACTAATAGGGTCTCTCAGCAGAGAAATGAAACTATACAGAAATTAAAATGTAGAGTGGAAAATACAATATCTGAAGTGAAAATATGGATTTTGCACATAAAAGAATAGAAAATGGAAGAAAGAGAATCTAAAAAAAAAAGTACCAAAGGACAGGAGAAAGTGAACAAGGCATTAAATTAATTGAAGCAATGGTGGAAAATTTATTAAATTTGGTTCAAAACATCTTCTTAAAGATTGAATAAGATCAGCCATCTCCACGCTGATTAAATACAAAGAAAACAACACCTAATCACACTATCCTCAACCTGTCGATGACCAAGATTAAAGATAAACTTAAGGGCACCCAGAGAAAAAGACAAATTACATATGGGAGAAGACTAATGTGTATGACAACCAACATTTTACTGAAAACTTTGGAAATCAAAAGACAATGGAATGACAAAGGAAGTCCTTCAAGTAGAAAGGAAAAGATGTCAGAATGAAAAACACATTCACAGGAAAGAAAGACGAGCATTGGAAATGGTAATTAGGTAAATAAATATAAAAGGCTGTCTTTCCTTTGTTCATTTATTTAAATGACCATGACTGTTAAATGCAATGATTATAACTATGTATTATGGGGCATATAATGTATTTAAGGGTAAAGGAACATTAGAACAACAACAACAAAAGAATGGAGGTGTTAAATGAGTTCTACTGATGCACAGTTCTTAAACTTTATGTGAAGTGTTACCATGTTAACTCTAAGAATACTGTGCTAAGACAAAGATGCATATTAAGAAAGGCCCACTTTAGGTCAGAGACTATGAGTACTCAGGCAAAGGGAGAAGTACTCAGGCAAAAAACTTCACACTCAGGATGTCATGAGTTTCTTGAAACAGACAGACAAAAGGGCAAAGCTAGCGTTATTGGCAAGAACTGTTCATTATGTATGGGCCACAGATAGGAAAGGAGAAATTGGAACTGGAATTTCTAGAGAATGCTGAAGGAAAATGCTTTGGAGGTGGCAAGAATAATGAAGGAGGGCCCATCTCACCTTCGAACCCTGAAATGGAGTTGAGCACACAGCCAGAGTTGCTTATATGCCATGAAACAAGATTCCAGAAAGCCTAGAGAGAAAATTCTAAGGTTTGGACCTGAGAAAGTAAGCGAGCACCAGGACATGTAAGTTTAAGGCATTTAGAGAGTGACTTAGGAATGTGGGGTTTGCTGCTTCAGGGATGCACACAATAGTGTCAGCCTTGCCTCAATATGGAATCTTACTAAGGCCCCAAGAAGTCAACAGGAATATCTGAAAGAGCAGGTGCCTTCTTTCCCTTTATAAACAGAAAAACCTGTCTCTATTCAAATTGTTGATGATAGTCATGGAAGTGATTAGGTTGAAGGAGTCTGAAAAAGTGATGGTTTTAGCCACACATTAGATATTTGAAGGGGAAAATTATAGTTAGCATTCATGAGTTGGGTGGGGTATCCACAAAGATCTCAGAAATTATTGCTCATTTGCACCAAGAGTCTCCCATATGTATTTGGTCAATACTTTGAATTCTCATTGCTTATCTCCAGGTCTTGGCCATTTTTCCATGAAGAGCTAAACTGGCTTCTGAGAACAGCCCAACAAAGGCTTTCCAGCCCAGCCAGTTTCCTTATAACCTTCTAAGCTGATTGAAGTGTAACCATAGTTTGACCTTCCCTTCTCTGTAGCAGTGAGAATGAGTTGGCATTTGTTTCAACACTGTTCTGACTCCAGTGTCCAAAGTCTAAGACAGAGAACAGTGCTAGCACCATTCCTATGCTGGACCCCATGGCTCCACATGCCTGTCTTCTCTTCAGCAAGCAGTAACTTTCTATATGCTCACAGGAAAGAGAGAACTCTCCCTCTCCCAGCAGGAAAGCCTAAAGTCTGCCTCCTGGGCATTACATGAAATGTTAGATACTGAGGACCCCTTGTCCTGTTTAGGCTCCCCCTGGAAATGGAGAGCTCAGTAATAGCCCTCTCATGGGGACTGCTTCTGTTTCCATCAAACACAACCACGTCAAAAGGTTTCATTAGCCACAGATGCAGGGAACAATAAGGCTATAGCTATTTGGACATAAAGCAAAGACAGAGTCTTAAACCTATTATCTAGACTCAAATAAAAAGTGAGCCCACAAGTGGGTTCTACATGTGAACTGGGACTTGAAGAATTATCTGATAGCCACTTATTTTTCTGCCCATAAACAAATGCATAAAATGAGTCCTATAAGCCAAGAGCAAAGACACACCTTCAGGTTTATTTCAGAACACTAAAAATATCCCTCTGCCACGTCTAGCAACCATATGTCACATTAGGAACCCAAAGAAGACAAAAAGCATTCTTTAGTGAGGTTGAGTGTAGAACAAGGCTGTGTCTACACTGTCTCCCATCAAGTACGTATTCATTCACTTATCCATTCATCAAAAAGTTTTGGTCAAGATCAAATTTTAAAATGACTAAACATATTTCAGGGACAAATGTTCATTATGGAGCAGTCAAAGGAATGTAAGCTTTGGAGTTTCTCAGACCTGTTTGCTGCTCTTATTATCTGTGTGACCTTAGGTGAGTCACTTCACTTCTCTGAGCCTTAGTATCCTCATTTGTAAAATGAGCATAAATATGAACACCTCAGGAATGGTTATGAAGATTTAATGAGGTAATGAATGTAAAGCAAGATTAATGTAGTGACAGCAGAACACGTGACCCATGGAAGCATTTTCTTGGCCATCGCAGTCTCACACTCACATGCAGAGACAGACAGATTACTGATTGGTAGAGATTTAGAAACTGTAGATGAAATCAGCACAGTCCTACTGCTGAATGCATTTAATTCGTGCTTTTTTTTTTTTTTCAGTGGCAGCAGCTACTTCATACCAGGCACTGGAGCAGGGAATACAGTAGCAAACAGAAATATGACAGGTTTCTGCTCCCATTATTCAGATTGCAGTCTTAAAATGCCATTTGCACTAAAAGATTCCAGGGTTTCTTAAAGAAACATCTGATTCTAAGTTGGGACAAAATGAACAAGATGAGTCTATATCTAATGGCCTATATGCAGGGAATACTCGGACAGAGAACACGTGAGTTTGCAAATAACAAAATCCAGACTGGGAAAATCTATTATCCTGTGTTCTTTAACAGATAAACTGCAAGGAAAAGAAAATGATGAAGGTAAAAGCTATAAGCTATAGATTTTACAAGATTTGAAAAACATAAATTAGTTTTTTCATGGGCAAAACTAAACTCCAGTGTCTAGGGATACAGATTTAAATGATAAAACTGGAGAGATGAAGACTGCAAAAGTCAAGACAATGGATACTTTTGGGAGGAGAGTAGTGGTTGAGATTGAGATGGGATGCAGGGAAGGGGCTTCTGCACAGCCAGTAAGGTTTCACTTCTTGGCCTGGGTGTGGCTGGTAAGGTTTCAGTTTCTGCCTTGGTGTGGCTCACTCCATAATAGTTCATTAGGTTCTGTACTTGGTTTGTATAGCTTTATGCATATTGATTTAGGATAAAAAGTAACAAGTGGAAGAAGCAGCATGTGTTGGGGGTAGCTATGTGCCAGAGACTTTTCTGGGCCCTGTGGCAATGAGTGAGGCTCAATCCTGGCCCTGAAGCTTAGAGTTTAGTGGGAGAGAACGGTAATTACAGTACCATGATCAGGGATAGAAGGGAGGTATATACAGAAGACTGGCTGGGAGGAATCACTTCACTGGGCCTGGGGTCGGTGGAAGGCTTGCATGGAGCAGCAGGGACAGGCCCTAACCATGTTTAAACACCCACACCCCGGCCCATTCTGAAGATACTGGAATGAAATCGACCCTGTTGATTTTGGCTCTAAAAGAGAACCAAAATGGGCTTTTTGGGAGGACATAGGCAGATAAATTGTTCCCAGGCCCTTACTATGCCTTTTACACATCTTCACCTCAGTGTCTCATTACCCCATTACTCAGATGTGAAGTAACCGTGGCTTGGAAAGATTAGAAAACAACTGGCCCTATATCAACTGGCCAGGAAATAGAAACGCTGAGGTTTGAATCAAGTGTGCATTCTTTCGCCAGAGAAATAGTGGGTCTAGTGTTCCTAAGAGGAACAGGTCGTTAATCTATAGGAATGAGCAGCCCAGGTCACAAGATGAGGAGGATGGCAACAGACAAGCACAGATCATCAAACTTTTAAATATTGTTTTTATTCAGTAAAATGACAAAGGGGATTTTTATTTTGTTTTAATGAGAATACCAAGTATTGGCAAGGGTGCATTAAAAATTTGCTGCTAGGGTCAAGTATAAGTTGGCACACGCTTGCCAGGGGAAACTCTAGGGCCAGTAGTCCCTTTCCCACATGACAAATGAGGTTTCACATTCAAATGCCCCTGGAAAAGGAAGGACAGTTGTTCATGTGGCATACCAGAAAAAAAGTACACAGCCTCATAAGGACTGAAGAAAGCATGTCAAACCAAGAGAACAGTTCTGTTTTGAACAGAAAGCCTTCAGTTCACATCTCATCATGGCTACCCTCTAGTAACAGATACTACTGATGGATATTATGTAACCCCTCTGCCCCCATGTCCTCACCTATAAAATGGTTTATACAGGTGACAGATAGAAGCATACAGCACCGGATTCATCTCAGGTAATCACTGAATTGCACTGTTTATCATTGCCACTTTTTTTTTTTACCTTGTTTTGCCAACATTGGAGATCAGAGATTGCTTTAACCAGTTCCAATCTGTCCCAGAAAATTCTAGAATTCATAGAAATAAGAGGCTATGCTGTGCAGAAGCTCTTAAGTTTAATTAGATCCCATTTGTCTATCTTGGCTTTTGTTGACATTGCTTTTGGTGTTTTAGTCATGAAGTCCTTGCCCATGCCTATGTCCTGAATGGTTTTGCCTAGGTTTTCTTCTAGGGTTTTTATGGTGTTAGGTTTTACATTTAAATCTTTAATCCATCTGAAGTTAATTCTTATATAAGATGTAAGGAAGGGATCTAGTTTCAGCTTTCTGCATATGGCTAGACAGTTTTCCCAACACAATTTGTTAAATAGGAAATCCTTTCCCCATTGCTTGTTTTTGTCAGGTTTGTCAAAGATCATATGGTTGTAGGTGTGTGGCGTTATTTCTGAGGCCTCTATTCTGTTCCATTGGTCTATGTCTCTGTTTTGGTACCAGTACCATGCTGTTTTGATTACTGTAGCTTTGTAGTATTGTTTGAAATCAGGTAACGTGATGCCTCCAGCTTTGTTTCTTTTGCTTAGGATTGTCTTGGCTGTGCAGGCTCTTTTTTGTTCCATATGAAGTTTAAGGTGGTTTTTTCCAATTCTGTGAAGAAAGTCAATGGTAGCTTGATGGGGATAGCATTGAATCTATAAATTACTTTGGGCAGTATGTCCATTTTCACGATACTGATTTTTCCTAACCATGAGCATGGAATGTTTTTACATCTGTTTGTGTCCTCTCTTATTCCCTTGTGCAGTGGTTTGTAGTTCTCCTGGAAGACGTCCTTCACATCTTTTGTTAGTTGTATTCCTAGGTATTTAGTATCTTTGTAGCAATTGTGAATGGGAGTTCACTCATGATTTAGCTCTCTGTTTGTCTGTTATTGGTGTATACGAATGCTTGTGATTTTTGCACATTGAGTGAACCGGCAGCCAACAGAATGGGAAAAAATTTTGCAATCTAGCCATCTGACAAAGGGCTAATATCCAGAATCTACAAAGAACTTAAACAAATTTACAAGAAAAAAACAACTCCATCAAAAAGTGGGCGAAGGATATGAACAGACACTTCTCAAAAGAAAACATTATGCGGCCAACAAACATAAGAGAAAGCTCATCATCACTTGTCATTAGAAAAATGCAAATCAAACCACATTGAGGTTTAATGATCTCCAGTTAGAATGGCAATCATTAAAAAATCAGGAAACAACAGATGCTGGAGAGGATGAGGAGGAATAGGACAGCTTTTACACTGTTAGTGGGAGCGTAAATTAGTTCAACCATTGTGGAAGACAGTGTGGCGATTCATCAAGGATCTAGAAATAGAAATATCATTTGACCCAGCAATCCCATTACTGGGTATATACCCAAAGGATTATAAATCTTTCTATTACAAAGACACATGAACATGTATGTTTATTGCGGCACTGTTCACGATAGCAAAGACTTGGAACCAACCCAAATGCCCATCATTGATAGACTTGATAAAGAAAATGTGGCTCATACATGCCATGGAATACTATGCAGCCATAAAAAAGGATGAGTTCATGTTCTTTGCAGGGACATGGATAAAGCTGGAAACCATCATTCTCAGCAAACTGACACAAGAACAGGAAAGCAAATACCGCATGTTCTCACTCATAAGTGGGTTTTGAACAATGAGAACACATGTACACAGGGGAGGCGAACATCACACACTGGGGCCTGCCAGGTGTTGGGGGGCTGAGGGGGGAGGTAGCGGGGGGTGTAGGGATTGGGGGTAGATAGCATTAGGAGAAATACCTAATGTAGATGACGGGGTGATAGATGCAGCAAACCACCATGGCACATATACACCTATGTAACAAACCTGCACATTCTGCACATGTACTCCAGAACTTAAAGTATAATAATAAAAAAAGAAAACATTGCAACTCTACTTCAATGCGGTTGCCACAGATTCAGAATTTGTTATGTTCCGCAGTCAATTATTTGTCAATTATTTATACACACACACACACACACACACACATACAATATATATATATATAATTTGTTATTAGTAATCAAAATTTAAAATACGTTGTGTGCTGGCTAAAAAGAAATAAAGAACTTTTTCAAATGTATTAGGGAAAAAAGAGAGAAAAGTAAGAAGCTATGCCCTCTGATGTACTTAGTTGTGAAAGGTAGCCTGGCTTAGCGGCTACATGCATAGAGTCTGGAAGTTAACTTCGTGGGTTTGAAGTCCAGCTCTGTCACTACTAGCTTTGTGCCCTTGGGAAAGTTAGCTAAGTTTGTTGTACCTCCATTTTCCCATCTGTAAAATGGCACTTACCCCATAGGGTGAGGAGGATTAAATGTGTTAATATAGTGCATTGCACCTAGCACAGCTTTGTGACGCCAGGTTTTCTGCATTAAGGAGCTGTGAGGGAGCCTCTGACCAAGCATCTAGCAGAGTGGTCCCTGCCAGTCTGCTGGAGCCCTCTCCAGGCATCACAAGCTGCTCTCAACTCATAGTGACTCCTCTGGGGCATCTCAGTTCCTGCTTTGAGGTCCTCGTTAACCACTGCACGGGTTCTGACCTTTGCTTAAGCATTAACTCAGTGAAATCTAAAGATTGTAAGGTTTAGCCTTTCTTTTAATACTTGGCTTCCTTCTACTGCTCAACTTAGCATACTGGGGGCATGGCAGCCTCTGCATCTAACCAGATCCGCTGGGTCTCTGCTGTGTGGGCCATATGGACTCCACACCCATCACTTCTCTGTATATTCTCTCACCTCCATGGATATGGGAGAGAGGCCTTTAAATTTCCTTATGAAGGAAGGATCCCTTCCTGGTGGAGTTAGGGCTGTACATGAAAGCCACAGTTCCTCCATGCTAGACACATCCCCAGAAGCAGCACCTAATAGGCAGCACTGTGGAGTCATTTGCCACCCACACCAGGGGGCATCCCACAGACACTTATTCCAGAAAACTGAAGCTGGGCCACAAACAAAACTCTCATCCTTGCTGCCATTTGCCCTGTGCCAGTTCAACATGTGGCACATTGGGCCAGGTGCCATGGCTCATGCCTGTAATCCTAACACTTTGGGAGGCTGAGGCAGGTGGATCACAAGGTCAGGAGTTCGAGACCAACCTGGCCAACATGGCGAAACCCCGTACCTACTAAAAATACAAAAATTGGCCAGGCGAGGTGGTGGGTGCCTGTAATCCCAGCTACTCCAGAGGAGGCTGAAACAGGAGAATTGCTTGAAACTGGAAGGTGGAGGTTGCAGGGAGCCAAGATCGTGCCACTGCACTCCAGCCTGGGCGAAAGAGCAAAACTCCATCTCAAAAAAAAAGAGAGAGGCCAAGTCAGTGAGACTTTCTCACTGCACTTGATCAGGGCTGTTTCATTTCTGCATTTCTTCTAACAACAGTTTATTCAGAGAAAGAGAGAGGCAGAACATTGGAAACCTGTTCATTAATAAGATTTTAGCACAGTCTCAACCCCCTGTAAGTCATATGTCCCCAATAAACTTAAAGCTTTTTAAACTGTGGAGTAAAGCACAAATGGTCACTTAAAATCTTGAAAAACATACTGTACATCACAACCAAATCAAGTATTAATCTATCTTTCTATGTGTCCTGGCCAGTCTGGGGCCTATCCAGCCTTCTCTTCACTCCCCTCTGCCTTGCCTCCAGGATCTTTCCAAAAACCACCACTGCCTTGCTGATACACATTTCCCAATTCCTCATTTCACCCTTGCCCTGGATTTGCTGGTGGTAAGAAAATCTAATCATAGTTAACATGTAACGAGCACTTAAATATTTAAGTGGTATCAATTCATTTTATTTGAGGGTTATCGACATCCAGCAATGACATTAGAGAGAGAGATTAGAAATAATTGAATGAACTTTAAAAATTTTTAATAGTTACCCATTTATTTTAATGCATAGGAGAAAAGGTGTAACTTACACATTAAAACATGACTTCACAGTTATGAAATGAAATAAAATTATTTTAGGCTGGGCATGGTGGCTCAAACCTGTAATCCCAATACTTTGAGAGGCCAAGGTAGGCAGATTGAGTGCAGAAGTTTGAGATTACCCTGGGAAACATGGCAAAACCCTCTCTCTAGTAAGAATATAGTAAATTAGCCAGACATGGTGCTTTCCACCTGTTAGCCCCAGCTACTTGGGAGGCTGAGGTAGGAGAATCACCTGAGCCCAGGAGACAGAGGATGCAGTGAGCCGAGATCACACGATTGCACTCCAGCCTGGGCAACTGGAGTGAGGTCTGTCTCAAAAATATCTGTGTATATTTTAAGACAGTTTACTTCAGTAAAAGTGAGCTGGTTTAAATAAAAATACTAAGAAAATAATAGTAGAAGAGGTATGTGAATTTGTTCATTTACTTAACAAATACTTCCTTTGAGAGCCTCTTACCTGGCAGGCGTTGCTATGTAGCCTGCAAATACAACAGTGAACAAAGAAGGCAAAAACCCTGGGTCTCCAAAAGACCCGAAAAAGCTCTTGAAGAAAGAAGTTATCCAAATGGCCAGTAAACACATGGACAGGTGCTCAACTTTATTATATATTGGGGGAAATGCAAAATTTAAATCCTAAGATGAGCTATACCAAGCACCCATCAGAATGGCTTAAAAAAATAAATTTTAAAAGACATGATACCAGAATTTGGCAAGAATGCAGAGCAACTGGGAGTTTTGTATATTGCTTGTGGGAGTGTAAATTGGTGCAGCCTCTTTAGAAAACCATCTGGAAATATCTACTAAAGTGGACCCAGCAATTCCATTCCTAGTTGTCTACCCTGCCGAAAAATACATGTGTTTACTAAAAGATGTGTACAATATTTGAGAAATAAATAGGTCTCAGGAAACACTAATTGAAAGAACTAAAACCTACTCTGGAGCAAAGCAGCAGCAGCAGTAAGACGTTATCCATGTCCATGAGGATAGTAGATTACTGTCACTGAATACACTTTTTCTGAGTGTGTACTGTGTTCCAGATATTATGCTGGACACTTGAAATACAGGACTAAATCCAAGGTGGCCCTTACCCTCTCAGTAATACAGTCACTCCCCTCAGCAACCAGGAAAGCTAAGCCTTTTGAACTTTGCTCAAGGAAATTTGGATGAATGAACATCAATATGGGAAACCTTGGTTTACAGTCTATGTAAATATGTTTATGTAAATATATAGTATCTCTCCATAAGAGTAGGAACTTTATATTATTTCCTGCAATATCCCCCAGGACTAGAGCTGTGTCTGGCTCATAGTAGGGGCTCTGTAAGTATATGCTGGCTGCCTGGATGGATGGATGGGTAGATGGGTGGGTGGGTGGGTGGGGGGGATGGCTGGATGGATGGATGGATGGATGGATGGATGAATGGAAATGAACAGGGATGAGAAGAGCTCCAGAATCTGCAAACAAACTGCCCCCGCAGGAATCAGGGGACTCACACTACATAAAAATATTCCACAGAAGAGTCTGACAAACCCTACTTCTCAGGGTTATCTGCCAAGGACACTCACCAGCAGTTGGAATTGTTACAATCAACTATGGAGGTTTTTATTTTTTCACTTCAGACATAGATTACTATTTCAGGAGAACAAGGTTCTAATTTACAACCAAGACCTTTGGTTTAATCAGCAAAGGAAAAAAACATCTGGGAACATTATTGCCTTGCTCGTGTTTTCCCATTGCATTCCTGGCTGGGTTTACCTTTTTGGCTTTTAATTATTCCATTCTCTCACATGGCTTTATCTCAAACACTTTGGGATGAAAATGTGATTTGCCATTTAGAGGTTTCAGCAAAAATCACATTCAAGTCAGCAAATTGAGAGCCTGATAAAGCAACAGAGGGTTGGGGCAAGGCTTTGAAAGAATGTCTTTAAAGTGTTTTTAATTAAATCTGTGTTATTATTTAGGATGGTAGAGAATCATTTACATGCAATGCAGGATCTATTTGGAATTTCGGTCATGCTGTTCTTATAACTGTAGCATTAGTCATGCAACCTGAGGGCAATGTGACAAGTTTACTTCTTCAGTCAAATATTTGAGTAGCACCTACTGTGTATACCTACCTAATACTAGGCATGAAGCTAGGTTCTGTGGGGAGTCACCAAAAAGTACTTTGCAAAGCTCCTGTCCTATCATGTCAGGGGCTGGGTAACATAACTAGGTCATAACACAGCAGAAGTGGGAAGGAGAGGGTCAAAGGCACAAACTTCCTCTATGAGCTCTGCTTACGTTTACTCTTTTAATTGTCACAATAGTCTGTGAAGAAGAATCATTATCCCATATTATAGATGGGAGACCTGAGGCTCTGAGAATTGAAATGGCTTATCTTAGCCACACAGCTCCTTAACTGGTCTCTCTAAAAACTTGCTTTTACTAGGGCATATCTTGATGTTAACCTTTTAGACCACGTTGAAGGTGTTATAAGAACCAGTTCCCCAAACTCATTATTAGATTAATAAAGGATGATGTTGAGGACAGAGGTGTCTACATCACAGAATGTCTTCTTTTGAAAATCCACAGAAGGATTTCTGTCTGGACTCCATACAAGAAAAAAATCTGTTTCTCTTTAACGACAGATATGTTTTAATTTTATGGACATAAGACAATATTACATCAAGTGTTCTCTTTGCACTGGCTGCTACAAAGCTTAGAACCAACTGTGGGACCCTCTGCTAAAGAATATAAACTCTATCATCATACAGTCAGGGTGCAAAGCATATACACATCCTCTCAGTCTGTGTTCCCAGAAAGCAAAGCCCAGTGCAAAAGTTTATGACCTTCTCCTTCACAATAAAGAGCACCAGCCCAGGGAGAGGAATGTGAGAGGTATGGGAGTGAGACAGAGAATGAGGGAGATAAACAAAAGGGTAGATTATCAAGCTGGATACCTCTTCTGATCAAGTTCAGCTGATTGCTCTTCCAGAGCAATTATTTTTTGTTTTTGTTTTTAACCTTTAACTTGTAATTTCTAGGTTACATGTGCAAGATGTGCAGGCTTGTGACATAGGTAAATGTGTGCCGTGGTGGTTTGCTACACAGATCATCCCATCACCTAGGCATTAAGTCCGGCATCCATTAGTTATTCTTCCCGATGCTCTCTCTCCCCTGTACCACATTTTCATTATCTGGTCTATTATAGATGGGCATCTGGACTGAGTCCTTGTCTTTGCTATTGTGCATAGTGCTGCAATGAACATATGTGTGCATGTATCTTTACAATAGAATGATTGTATTCCTTTGGATATATACCCAGTAATGAGATTGCTGGGTCAAATTATATTTCTGCCTCTAGATTTTTGCAGAATCGCCACACTGTCCACCACAGTGGTTGACCTAATTGAGACTCCTACCAACAGTGTAAAAGCAATCTTTTTCTCCGTAACCTCACCAGCATCTGGAGTTTCTGGACTTTTTAATATTAGCCATTCTGACTGGCATGAGATGGTATCTCATTGTGGTTTTGATTTGCATTTCTCTAATGATCAATCAGTGATGCTGAGCTTTTTAAAATATGTTTGTTGGCTGCAAAAATGTCTTCTTTTGAGAAGTATCTCTTCATGTCCTTTGCCCCCTTTTTAATGTTTTTTTTTTTTCTTCTCATACATTTGTTTAAGTTTCTTATAGACTCTAGGTATTAGAGATATATTCCAAAAATGTTCTCCTATTCCACAGGTTGTCTGTTCACTCTGATGATGGTTTTGCTGTGCAGAAGCGCTTTAGTTTAATTAGATCCCATTTGTCAATTTTTGCTTTCATTGCAATTGCTTTTGGTGTTTTTGTCGGGAAATCTTTGCCCATGCCTAGCTCCTGAATGATATTGCCTAGATTTTCTTCTAGAGTTTTTATAGTTTGGTATTTTACATTTGAGTATTTAATGCAGCTTGAGTTAATTTGTGTATAAAGGTATAAGGAAGGGGTCCAGTTTCAATTGTTTGCATATGACTAGCCAGTTCTTCCAGCACCATTTATTAAACAGAGAATCCTTTCCCCATTGCTTATTTTCATCAGGTTTGTCAAAGATCAGATGGTTGTAGGTGTGTGGTCATATTTCTGAGTTGTTTATCCTGCTCCATTGGTCTATTTGTCTGTTTTTGTATCAGTACCATGCTGTTTTGGATACTATATCCTTGTAATATAGTTTGAAGTCAGGTAGCATGAGGCCTCCAGCTTTATTCTTTTTGTTTAGGATCGTCTTGGCTATTCAGACTGTTTTTTGGTTCCCTATGAATTTTAAAATATTTTTTTCAAATTCTATGAAGAATGTCAATGGTAGTTTAATGGGAATAGCATTGAATCTATAAATTACTTCAGGCAGTATGACCATTTTCACAACAATGAGTCTTCCTATCCACGATCATGGAATGTTTCTTCATTTGCTTGTGTCCTCTCTGACTTCCTTGAGCACTGGTTTGTAGTTCTCCTTGAAGAGGACTTTGACTTACCTTATTAGCTGTATTCTTAGGTATTTTATTCTCTTTGTAGCAATTATGAATGAGAGTTCCTTAATGATTTGGCTCTCTGTTTGTCTTGTCTGTTCTTAGTGTATAGAAATGCTAGTGATTTTTGCACATTGATTTTGTATCCTGAGACTTTGCTGAAGTTGCTTATCAGCTTAAGAAGCTTTTGGGCTGAGACATTGGGATTTTCTAGATATAGGATCATGTCATCTGAAAATACAGATAACTTGACTTCCTCTCTTTCTATCTGAATACCTTGTCTTTCTTTCTCTTGCCTGATTTTCTGGCCCAAACTTCCAATACAATGTTGAATAGAAGTGATGAGAGAGGGCATCCTTGTCTTGTGCCAGTTTTCAAGGGAAATGCTTCCAGCTTTTACCCATTTAGTATGATATTGGCTATGTGTTTGTCATAGATGGATCTTAGTATTTTTAGGTATACTCCTTCAATATCTAGTTTATTGAGAGTTTTTAACATGAAGAGATGTTGAAATTTAGCAAAGGGCCAGGGTGAGTACTGACCTGTTGTTGGCCCAGAAGCTCCTGTAGGGGGTGTCTGGAGACCCCTGTTGGGAGGTCTCACCAGTCGGGGAGGGGACAGGATCATGAACCTACTTAAAGAAGCAGTCTGGGTGCTTTTTGGTAGAGCAGGTGTACCGTCTGGGGTAAAGCTTCCTTGTCCAGATTGCCTGGACTCTCCAGAGCCAGCAGGCTGGAAAAGCTGAGTCGACTGGAACTGTAGAGATAGTGAGTGCCCATCCTACCAGGGGCTTCATCCCAGGGAAGGATCAGAGTTCCATACATATAACCGTGGCTGGAATGGCAGATATTACTGCAGGGAGGCCCTGCCCGGTCAGGAGGGATGGATTGGGATCCCTCTTGAAAAAGGCATCTGGCCACAATCTGGCATAGCCTCTGTGCTATGTGTGGGGGATTCTTCCTTTTCCGAACTACCTGGACTCTGCAGAGCCAGCAGGCTAGAATGGCTGAGTGAACTTCATCCCAGAAATGGCAGCCGCCCCTCCCCTCAGGAACTCATTGTTCTCAGGCAGTCTTCAGCCTGTTACCCCTGCTGGCTGGAATTCCAAGCCAGTGGGTCTTAACTTGTGAGGTGCTGTGGAAGTGGGGCCCACAGAACAACGCTTTTAGCTCCCCGGATTCAGCCTTCTTCCTAGGGGAGTAGTGATGCTTGGATCTCTGCCTTGCTGGGATTCCTGGTTCCAGAGTGTATAAAACTCCTGGGTTTCTGAGTGAGCGTGAGTGACTGCTCTGCGAAGACTCCGCACAGCTCTGTGTATCAGACCCAAGGCCCTGATGGCATGGGCTCATGAAGGGATCTCCTGATCCACAGGTTGCAAAGATCTATGGAAGAAGCCGGGTTTCCCAGGAGAGGTCATACAATCACTCACAGCTTCCCTTGCCTGGCTTTGGGGGTTCCTTGGGCTCTGCACCACTCCTGGGTGGGCTGTTGCCCCACTTTGCTTTTCTTCTTCTCCACTGGTCGAGTCTTTCACCTATTCAGTACCAATGCGAGAACCTTGGTGTTTCAGTTGAAGGTGCTGAATTCACTTGCCGTTTTCATTCTCCATGGGACACAAACTGCAGCTGCTTCTAATTGGTCATCTTGGACTCTCCCCTAAGACATTTTCTAATAATCCAAAGCAATTAATAACTAAAAATAATTAACTATTGTGTCTTGTGTGATAAGACAAAGGGAGAAGAGTTTATCCACTGGCACTTGTCTCCAATCAGCCCAAGATTTTCCCCAGGAGCATGAATTCCCCTGCATACCTGAGTGGCAGGAGCATGAATTCTGCCACTCTTCAGGGACAACCAGGGAGCCCCATTAATGGAGTGAGGTGCTGTTGGGTTGCACCTTTAGGAAGGTCATCCCTGGGCAGCAGCTGACTGAACCACACAGAGTGCCATGAAGGCAGCCAGTGCCAAATGGCCATACCCTCACTGTTCTGCCCCAGATGGTGCCCAGCTCAGAGGGAGCCCAGAGACACATATGACACATCTATCCAGTTTCCATTCCATTACTACTCTTTCTTTTTAAAAGAAATCTTGTATTGATTTTTTTCTCACAAGCCATATTCAATCTGTGTTTGATAGGTCAAGGTACAAATAAAATTAAATAATTATTTGCTTTGTGCTGATTCATCTCTCTAATGAAAGTTTTATCCTCAAGGCACCCCTTCTCTTTAGCCCCTGGAGTGACCCAGAGTGGCTAAAGTGGGTACCTGAGGATGCCTTGTCACAACCACTAGCTGTTGTCACCACCTCTTTACACAAAAAGATAGCCTTGAATGGAATGTCTCAGGCCAAGTATAAGGACTTTGTTTCCTGAAGCGTTTCCTGAAGCATTTCCCCCTCAGCCTTGTTTACTATTGTCATTGAAATCCAAGATTGTACAAGGACAGCATGCCTCTGGAATCCCCAACACCAAGCACTCTGTCTGGCATTGTGAGCACTTGAATGCTGTTTGCACTAAACCAAATAATTAACAATCATTATAGCAAAATAATAACTGTTTATTGAGCATTTACTATATGCCCAACAGTGCACTGGCTGGTTTGCCTTGTTTAATCTTCACACAACTCTACTATTACCAGCTGTGGCTCAGTTTTATAATCTGATGAGAAAACCTGCTTTCTATGGTAATAAATTTTGCTAGAAAAAATTCATATACCTGACTCTGAAAAGCAGGGAGCTTCCATTAACCCACTATGGAACCCTTGCAGAGTCTGTCCCCTGCAGATGCTTCTCTTTCTCTTGACTCCCTTGGTCTCAAGGTTTGCCTTTCAGCTACATAAGTCACAGCCCCATCTGCTGACTGGAACAAAAATAATCTACCTTTCTGGAATTCAGCAGCAAGGCAGACTTTAATTGCCTACTGTCTCAAGAACCCCAATGTGTAATTAGATTGATTGGACTTTGTAATTAAATGGTCAGCCAAGGACACAGGAGGATACCTTTCGCTTGGGCATTCTTTTTTTCTGGGCTGAGAATTGTAACCTAAGAAACAAAAGCCCACCTGGGTGCTGGGCTGCCCAATGGCCCGGGATGCAAAGGGAGCATTTGAAGATAGTGAGGCTGGTCTTTGTGCAGGGCAGATCTGCTCACCGAAAAAATTGCCTTTGGTGTAGGCAGCGGGTGGTAAAATCACCCTATCCTCAAATACTTCTCACAGAGTGCCTCTGATTGCCCTGCCCTGGTAGCTGAAGTTCTGCCTCTTGTTATGCATGGGGTACAGGTACCTAGTATTCCTATAAAAACGCAAAGGTTCTCATTGAGAAGTAGGAAAGGTTGGAAATTAGAGAATTTCGTGGGGGAGGTCAGGGGTCCCAGGTAGGGGTTCAGAAATTCAGAGTCAGTTTGCAAGCCTTGAGGATTCTGGAAACAAGTATCCTTTCATTTGCCAACTCGGTGTAACATTCGGGCACTTCTACTTGACCCTCAGAGGCTGATCCAGAAAGCAGCCTTACTGGTAATTGTTTAAGGACCCAGAAAATATCTGGGTAACATATAGGACCCAGAAAAAAAAATACTTATTTCAGAATTAGGAATGCACTCAGAATATCTGCAAGGGAAGGACAAACTTTCTGATATGAGCAATCCCGACACGGAACCAAAGCAAACCATCCAAGCGGGATTCTACAGTCATGAATGTATCACAAGGATTGTACTAAAGGAGGAGAAATTAGGATGTTTCTGAATCAGAGTGTTGGACCTGTTCTATTCTTTGCCTGTGTTTGATTAGTGTTGTGTTTTTATTGTTGGTTTGGTTTTCACGTTTGCTCATTTGGCTGGAAAAGCCAGCCAAGAAATACCTCCTAGAGTTCAGGAAGGCTGGGCTCTGGTCCCAGTCCCCAGACCTCAGAAGCTGCCTCTGATGAAATCATTGTACTTCCTCTGGCCTTGCTTTTTTCATTTGTAGAATTAAACCCACTCGTCCTCACAGGGAGACTAAAGAAAAAGTGAGATAATATTATGGGGGTACTTTGAAAATAATAAAGTATTATTAAATTAATGGAAAATGATTAGTGCTATTGCCATTAACAACGGCTATTAAGAATCTAGTAATACAAATTAATCCAGAAATGAAGCGAGTATAAACAAGTAATATCTCAATTAATGGGTTTAAAGAATTTAAATTATTATGATTGTGTACCAGTCTTGTTCCTCTAACTTCTAGTTGAGTGTTTGGATGGGAAGGAACACATGACACTGTTTAATGGAGCGAATCTTGCTGTTGAGAGAGCCAGCTCTTCATTTAACACACGTGGTGCCCAAGGTGCCTCATTTCCAAATCAGTCACTCTCTCTCCCTCCACCCACCTTGCTCTTGTTCTCTTTCTCTTTGTCTCTCTCTGTCCTGCGTACTTTCTAGCTTGCCAATAACTCAGTGCCTGAAATTCCATTGCTTCCTCATTAGGCTAAGGGATAAAAAAAGATTCAGTTCAGATGTTTGCAAAAGCTGCCCCGGTCACTCTAATGCTCTTTGGAGACTGTTGGCTTCAATGGCCACCACACAAGGACAACTTCCTCATACCAGTCCTCCTGCAAACTAGCTTTCTCCTGCCTAGCCTGAAGGCTAGATGCGGGGACAAGGGACATCTCTATGTCCTTAGGGATTAAATGAAATCCTTCAGGAGGCCTCATCTCCTCTCCCAAACTCTGTAAGGGCTCCACAGTGGGTTAATGGAAGCTCCATGCTTCTCAGAGTCCAGCATATGAATTTTTTCCAGCAAAATTTATAACCATAAAAAGCAGGTTTTCTCATCAGATTATATAACTGAGCCACAGCTGGTAAGAGTTGAGTTGTGTTTCCCAAGGCCCTCTCCGTTCCCAGTGTCTGGTTCTACTTGACCTACAAGAATCCTTACACGGATACACTATCCAAATTCTCATCCAGTAAATAATTGCTGTTTTTTTTCTTTCTTTCTTTCTTGAGTGATGATACTGCTTAGTGGCTTCAAGAAGAGCTTCTCAACTTCAATGTGCATGTGAATTGCCTGGAGATCTTGTTAAGATTGAGGTTCGGAAGGACTGGGGTGGGGTCTATGATTCTACGTTTCTAACCAGCTCCCAAGGGATGCCTGTGCTGCTGGTTGATGGCCCACGGTTCAGGCAGCAAGGCTGTAGACACAAACACATTGTGTGACCTTGGTCACATTATTCCACCTCTCTGAGCTTCAATCTATTTGCAAAATGGAGAAAATAATAGTAATACCTCCAAGAATTGTTGGGAGAGTAGGCAATGAATGTAAAGTTCTTAGCTCAGGGTATGGCACAAAATGTATTAAAGTGGGCTGTGTTCATGGTGGTGGTGGGTAAAGGGTAAAATAATTAAAAAAAAAAAAAAGGGAACCTTCTCCCAAGTGGGCCTTTCCCCAGGGAGATGTTTCAGAGAATCAGAAGAGCACATCTTTCAGGCTCAGCACTGTCTGATCTCAAAGTCAACTAATTCTACACCTATAAATGGTGAGACTACAGCAAATGAACGTAGCCTTGCGGGGCTGAGCAGTGAGGGATGCAGGCCTGTGTTTGCATATAGGGTAGACAGAGGGCAGCTGCTGACCCTGTACCCCACAGTTCACTGTGAAGGCAGTTAAGAATTGAGCCCTTATCAAACAGCTTGGGGAGGCTTAGACATGCAGGAGCCACCAAGCAGAGTTGGTCTTTGGTTATCCTGTGTATGATCAGCCCAGCACTTAACGTCTTTTGGAAGATGAGAGTTTTATTTGCCTAAAGTAATCATGAATTACACATATTGATAAACACTCTTCAAAATACCGAGAGAATTGGAAGTCAGAGCACAGTGTGTCTGGCATCTGTGAATAATTGCAGGTCCGGGGATGGGGTGCAGTGGACGGAGTATGCAGCTGGCCTTGGAAGGCTGACTGGTGGGGAGAAGTGGAAGAAGGAGATGAGACAGCAGAGCAGAAGTGGCGTACACAGAGTGTAGCATAAAAGGGGAACAGTGAGGAAGTCAGTTTATGTAGAGAAGCAAGGATTGTGTGTTGAGCAAGATGACTGTGTTGGTTTCCTATTGCAACCATACAAGGTACCACATATGTAGTGACTTCAAACAACACAAGTTTATTATCTTATAGTTTTGGAGGTCAGTTGTCTGAAATGGGTCTCTGGGGCTAAAATCAAGGTTTTGGGAAGGCTGTGTTCCTTCTGGAGGCTCTAAAGGAGCTTCTGTTTCCTTGTACTTTCCAGTTTACAGAGGCTGCCGACATGCCTTGGCTCATAGCCCCTCTCATCTTTAAAGTCAGCCACTGCATCATTCAATCTCTGCTTCCATCATCATATTGCATCTGACTCTCCTACCTCCCTCTTTAATTGTGAGGACCTTGTGTGGCATTGGACCCATCTGGATAATCTAGGATATTCTCCCCCATCTCAAGATTCTTCGTTTAATCACTTCTGAAAAGTCCCTTTTACTGTTTAAGTACAGTCATATGACACATAACGACATTTCAGTCAATGACAGACTGCATATAGGAAGGCAATCCCATGAGATTATACTACTGTATCATCATTTTACAATTTTTATACTTACTTGTGTCTAAATAAATAGTTACCATCATGTTACAATTGCCTACAGTATTTGTTACAGTAACATCCTGTACAAGTCCATAGCCTAGGAGCAACAGGCTATACTACAGAGCCGAGGTGTGTAGTGGGCTATGCCATCTAAGTTTGTGTGAGTGCACTCTATGATGTTCCACAATGATGGAATAGCCTAAGGATGCATTTCTTAGAATGTGTCCTTGTTGCTAAGTGATACATGACTGTAACATATTCACAGGTTTCAAAGATTAGGACATTAACTTATTTGGGGGCCATTATTCTGAGGACACAATAAGAATGGCCTTAACGTGCCAGCTCTCTAGGATGTTGTTGGAAATTCAACTTTTTAAGAAAATTCCTTAAAAGGAAGAAAAGTATTACCCAAGAGTTGAGTATAGAAGAAAAAAGAATTTTTCATGATTTGGCTATAGCCCCTGGTTTATCAGCAGAATTTTACCCTCACACGGGGACCAAGGACCCACAGTATGTGGCACAGTGGTGGAGTTTGCTTCCAAGGAGCCCCTCAGGAAGAGCTGCAGGAAAGACAGTTACAGGCAATGAGGACCTTTGAGAGCCTGCCTTCAGTCTCCCCTTCTTCTTCTCAAAACTACCTCCCCTTACCAGATAAATCCACAAAATCCCTTAGTACCTCAGGCATGAGAATCAGTGCCCTCTGAAACAGTGTTCAGTCTGAGCATCTCATCCACTCTGCCAGATCACTAGAGAGGGAGCCTGCAAGGCCTTGCCAGGCAGTGCTGAGGCTCCGGCCCTTCTTAGCTTTCTCTGCATGGAGCAGGGTGCTGTCTGATACATGGCAGGCTCCATGCATATTTAGTTAACAGATGAATGAATGAATGAATGAATGGTGGTTTATTAACTCTTCCATGAGAGCCTTTATTATTTAACAAGGATTCCTCATTGTAAAAATAGCACTTTCTGAATACATATAACATCTCACAAATTACTAATATTAAATGGGATTCAAGGAATATTTTTCTCATGCCAAAAAAAAAAAAAAAAAAAGATGGTGCTCCACTATCCTGGCCACTGCTTTTTCTGTCATGGTGAGTGTGGCATCAAATGCAGTGCCCACTCAGCATTTTTATGCCCCTAGCCGTGTGTTTGAGAGCCATTGCGGGGAACAAGAGAAGACCAAAACAGAGTCCTGGACTCTGAGGCCTTCCCAGTCTTGTTCTAAGACTGTATAATCTGGTTCCTGAACATTGCAGGTTGGATGGAAGTCATCAGGAAGAATGGGCCATATTGATCTCAGTAAATGTGGCAGGTCATTTTTGTGCCCTATAATGGGCACTCACAAAGTCTATCTTGAGTGATTCATCAGAACCTAGCATGGAGGTCTGAGGACTACTCCACCTTCTATCCAGAGCCAGAGAAAGGTGGTAGGAGGAATGCTCTTGTGTTTGTGGCATTCATTTTGTTTTTGTTTGGGAGGGGAAAGAGTATTACTGGATTTTAATCAGTCAGTTTCCAGAGCTTTATATGAGATCAAAAGTCAAGTGAAAATTCTACTTGGCAAATATCCCTAACAGCCTGGGTTTAAGATCTTGGATATCCTAATGGATTTAAAACTGTAACTGTTCTTCAAATATTTCTACAAATTCCCCCAAATTTAACAGACCTGTAGTTCAAAGAAAGTACCTTTTTTTTTTTTTTTGGCTGTGGAATTCCAAGCTGAGACAACCTGTTGACAGGTCTTCTCTTGAGGCCCCTGTGAAATGCAACTTGGTCTTTCTGCAGAAATCATTCTGCGAGGGGGAGCAGGTGGTCCAGAAGTGGCTGGAATGGGTTTGTGCTTTCTAGAGCAATGATGTTATGTTCATGGCATGACCCCACTGACAGCCTTTAATTTTGTTCAGTGGCTCTGAATTCCCAGAACAAGACTGGTTTGGGAAGCCCATGTGGTGAAAGGTCTGTACCGGGGCTCCATTATAAATGCACGCTGTTCTCCTCTGCCCCTCTACCCCAGAGCAATCAGATACACACACAGGCAGCCATGTGGCTGAAGGAGAGTCCTGTTACCATGGAGCTGCTGGTTTACAGAGCCCGTGGCTGAGGCCGTTTCCGGTGAGCTCTGAGGTGTGGGACAGTGCTTTCTTGCCAGCACGTGCTGCTTTTTGTAGGTGGAAACACTTAACCAATTCCATTCAAGATCAGTTCACTTCTCCAAAGGAGCAAAATTTATTATCTGAATTATTTAGGGAAGGTTTATTTACCATCACTGAGATATGAGATATGTCAACTAAATTATGTTTCTCTTAAGATATCCACTGAGATTACTCTTATTTTTTTTTAACTTCCAAGGAGGATTCCATCCCTGTTTGCCTAGAGACAGCCTATATTTATGGATGACCAGCCTCCATATGCTGAGTGGCAGAATGAAAAATTAATTTTCTTCAAATACATTACTGAGTAGTTAACTGTATCTCAGCAACCTATTTGTTTAATACACTAGAGTCCTCTTCAAAGAGTCTACGATTTATTCTCACCTTTGCCAGGAACTTCTTTTGAACACACAATCCTGAGGACAAGAAACAGGATTTCTGGGCTCCATCCCTGCCACTAACAAGCTGTTTTATCTTGAGCAAGTCACTGCCAATCTCTGGGCCACAGAAAAACTGGCCTAATAATCTGGGAGATCCTCCCACCTAATCTGCAGCTGCCCACAAATGCTGGCATCCATGGTGGAAAAGAGTTATATGTGATCACTCTCTGCTATTTATCTGCCTAGGAAAGAATGAAAGGAGAAATTAAGCATGGAAAGAAACATTTTGCATGAGAGTACTGTCTCTCTCATTCGTCCCACCAATCCTTGCTTCCCCTGGCAAGTCCCTAAGAAGTGAGGAAAGCCTTGTTGGGAGATGGGCCTCCCTCCTTCTGCCAATTCTTCTCTTTGCCTGAGTGCTCTAGGACCAGGTCTTTTTCTCCGTTACACAGCATGAATCTTCCCCTGCCTCTCCTTCTTCACACGCCCTTCCTTATGGTGCTGCCCTAGGCCCCCAGGGACCTTCAAGCCCTCCCTTCACCTTCTCTTTGGTATGGTAATTTAGCACTTAGTACCCAGGATTTGATCCCCTTGCGGTTAAAAGGCCCTGTGCCCAGTAAGAGTCTGGGAGGACGGGTGGGACTCTGCAGAACGTGACCACCGTTTATCCATCCACCTGCCCTCATGCTCTCATTTATGATCAACATTTGTTGTACACCTGCCTCATACATGAGATGTGGAGGTGGACATGGTTCTTATCCTTGTGAATCACAGAATCAAGAGCTGGGCTAACCGATAGGAGAGCCATCAGTCATGTGTGACTGTCAAATATTTGACATGTGGCTAGTTCAAATTGAGGTGTGCTGCTAGGGTAAAATACAGGGTGGATGGCAAAGAGTACAAAACAGAATGTAAAATGTAATCATTTTTAATATTAATTACATGTCAAAATGACAAATGGATATATTGGACTAAAGTACGGTATTAATTTCACCTATTTCTTTTTACTTTTTTAACATAGCTACGGGAAAATGTAAAATTACATGTGTGTCTCGAGTATGTGAGGGACCGGGATGGACAGGGAATGGTACAGGCTGGTGCAGCACACTAGTCCAGATGGGGTGATGAGGAACATTAAGGGTTGAGCCTCTTCCTGGGCTGGGTAGAGGGAGGGGGAAGAGTGCTCATGCCAGGAACCATGTAAGTGTTATAACTTAGGGCCGTGAGTTAAGCAAAAAATGCCAGGAGTAACACCTAATCCTTTCAGCACTTAGAATATAAGGCAGCATTCTAAGTGTTTTACATATGTTAACTCAGTCATCACAACTCCTTGAGGTAGTTACTGTTATCATTCCTGTTTTTGAAAGAACTGAGGCAGACAGGAAATGTAACTCTCCAGAGATGACAGTCAGGATGTGATCAAATCAGAATTTGAACCTGAGCAGTCTGGCTCCACAGCCTCAACATGAACTGTGCTACGTATAGCCTCGCTCCAGGGTTGGACTGGGCATCCCCACGGTTTGGGGGGCCCCACGGTTTGGCAGAGCCTACTCAGAGGGGCAAGGTGTTAAGGTAGACCCACCGGTGTACTGATAGTAGGGGTAGGAGAGGGCACCTCCCCTCTATCCCTACCACAAACCCACCCTTCGCTTCTGTGCCTCAGGGCGCGGCCTCTGCTTGTTCGGTGTGCCTTGAATGCCCTGACATTCACCCTCTTCCTTTCCTTCACCAACACTTTCTGATCTCCAAAACTAGGTAAAATCCCTCTATTATGGCTTCAAATGGCACCTTGTACCTCTACTCATAGGATGTCTTATAGACATAATGTTACATTTATTTATATGAGTATTTGATTTTCTGTCACCTAAGGGAAAGTGTTATGTCTATTTTTGCTCACTTTCTATATTCAGCACCTAACATAATGTGTGACCTGGTAGCAATAAATATTCATTGAATAAATGATCAATTCTTCCTGCAAAACAGGTTTTCTACCCATTTTATAGATGAAGAAACTGCACTCAGCAAGTTTAAGAAACTTGCCCCAAATTCCAATCCCAAGTAAATGAATAGAGCTGAAATTCTGTCTGAGCTGACTCACTTTAAAGCCACTACCTTTCAGTGGAAATGTAAAGAGGTGCTGCTATCCCCAGAATGTGTGTGGAAGCCAGACTGATTAGGAGACCTGTGCAACATGCATCAGCCCCTCCCTAGCTAGAGTCTTCTGGGGACTCGCTCATATCTGATGACTTGTACCCTCCTTCCATCTCCCCATGGGGCCCTCATCTGTCCAAAACCCTCTGTGTCTGCCAGGGACTTCTCCACTCTTTTTCTTGGACAGATAGCACTGCTGAGTTTGCCAGAATTCCAAGGACTGGGCATAGGCATGGCCTCATCCCCAGAAACACACTCCCAGTTTCCAAGCTGAACCCTCATGTTCTCCTTTTCTACAAGAATCATTTCCAGGGTTGCTATCTCTTAATGCAATCATTTATTCATTCCTTGGGTCAGCTAGTTGGTCTGCCAATAAACAGGAATTGTTGAATGGCTATTCAATCCCTTCTACTTACCTTGAGAAGCTCAGAGGCTTTTGCAGGAGGGGTTATAACCCATAGGATGAGACTTCAACCACCTCAACCCCATCCTAAAATAACTCACTTTGAAGACAGTTCCTAAGCGATCTGCTTAGTCTTTGTGCAGTTTATTGTGTTCAGAGAGGGAATACATGAGGAGAAATATTCCCTTTCCTAATTGCCAAATTTAAGACGTGCTTCCTGGTCTGCTCAAATATTAAACTCACTCTGTCCATGGGCACTTACAACCCACAACAGGCAGGTTGTGCCTCTGCAGCTCTGAATTGGTGCCCAGGGCTCTGACAGATGTCAGCAGGTTCAGGAAATTCATGAGGAAAACATCCCGAAGAATTCTGTGGCATGTCCTGGAAGCAAAAAACCTGGGAGGAGGAAGAAAGCTTGGTAGGCTTGATATTTTTTTTTTTTTTTTTTTTTTTTGCAGAGCGGGGGTGGGCAGGTAAGAGGAATCCTCATGCTTAGGATAAGAAGCAGAAAGAAATATGTCAGTAGAGGGAGGGAAGCTTTGAAATGGGGGATAGGGAGAATGGTGGGGCAAGGGAGAGACTGCCTGGAAAATGGGAAGGAGCTGGCTGGAGTCTGTTTTGTTCAGTGTCACATTCCCGATGCCTGGGAATTAGCTGGAACACAGTGGGTACTCAACAATATGTGTGAATGGATTGAGGGAATGTCACAGCATATGGCATCTGGGAATTTTTTGTTCCCTGAGGTAGTCATAAGTACCTAGCAGGAGGACAAATGTGCTTCAGAAATTTGCTACACAGACTACTCTGTTCCCCACCTTAGCATATTATAGTCTCTGAGACAGGGGTTCTCACACTTCGCCACACCAAAACCATCTGGAGGGCTTATTGAAACACAAATGGCCAAGCCCTACTCTTCGAGTTTCTGATTCCATGGGTCTGAGATGAGGCTGGAGAGTTTGAATTTAGAGCAAGTTCCCAGGTGATACTGATGCCCTGGTTCAGAGACCACACTTTGAGAACGACTGTTCTGAGGAATACTGCTGAAAGAAGCCTGATGGACTGTTAAATGAGGCTTTTCCAAAACATTTTTTACTCTGGACTCCTTTGTTCATGGTATATCGTGCAAGACAGTCAGCATCTCAGTGGAGAAAAGAAGCCCGAAAAGGTCTGAGGTGGACATTTCCCTGAGTAACAGCGAACGTGGGGCCTCACGTCCTCCTGGCATGCCCCATTCCTCCTGGCTGCTGCAGGAGACCACACAGGGAATGCACAAACCCCACTTCATGGAGAGTGGATTTTCTGCCCTAACCTCTGGCTCTCACATCAACAGCACCAACCCTACCTTTGCAGATTTGTAAATCAGCCCCAGGCTAGGTAAGGGAAGAAGCTCTGAATTAGATAAGAGACTAATTGAAGTGGACTTTTTAATATAGATGCTCCTCAACTTATGATGGGGTTGTTTTCCAATAAACCCATTGTAAGATGAAAATATCATAAATTGAAAATGTATTTAATACACTTAAGCAACTGAACATCAAAGCTTAGCCTAGCCTACCTTACATGTGCTCAGAACACTTACGTTAGCCTACAATTGAACCAATCATCTAACACAAAGCTTCCCTCCCTCTTTATAATAAATTGCTAAGTATTTCCCAGGCATTGGGGATGTGACAGTGAGCAAAGAGACTCCAGCTACTCCTTCCCACTTTCCAGCAAACAGCAGTCTCTCCCTTGCCCCATCATTCTTCCTACCCTCATTTGAAAGCCTCCCTTCCTCCCTCCCTCTGCTGACATGTAATTTATTGAATACTATATTGAAAGTGAAAAACAGAATGGTTATGTTAGTACTCAGAGTAGAGTTCCTACTGAATATGTATTAGTCCATTATATAGTTGAACAGTTGTAAGGCAGGGATCATCTGTACATAAAAACAGTGACTTGAGACACTCACAGATCTGCCAAGGTGTCATCTAGGGGTGGAAAGGGAGATCTGACTGACAATGCTTAAGGGCAGAGGTGAGAGAGAAAAACAAACAGAAAAACCCAGCTGATTATGTTCCCCAAAATCACAGCATGGTGCTAGAGTACTAGGCACATCATCAGTGCATAACAAAGATGTGTGGACTCTCCCTGGGGATGCGGTTAAATCCTGGGGTGCAAAGCAAGTCTTGATTTACATGCTCTAAGCACAAATTACAAGAATGGTTTTTCAGGATTGTTTGGGGATTTGCAAATATTGCTCAACCAAATTTCAAATGAGGTTGGTCTCTTTGACACAGGCTACCCTTCACATTTCCTGCTCCCCTGCACCCCATTACCCTGAGTCAGCAGTCCCTTTTTGACAGGAGACCCAGCAGGTGCTTTTTGAGCTGTCATGATTACCTTCCAGGGAAAACACACTGCACTTCTTGCTGCCAGTTTGGAAGTGCGGGCAACGTCCTGGGAAGATCTCGAATAGATTTGCAAATGAGAGTAACATCTTTGCCCTGGAATAAAAGTTGATCTGGTGCTAACCAAGGGCTTTTTTTTTTTTCCTTCAAGTTCAGGGGTACATGCCCAGGCTATGCAGGTTTGTTACACAGGTAAAAATGTGCCATAATGTTTTGCTGCACAGATTTCCTGAACCTGCTGACATCTGTCAGAGCCCTGGGCACCAATTCAGAGCTGCAGAGGCACAACCTGCCTGTTGTGGGTTGTAAGTGCCCATGGAGCTGAATGATGAGAACACATGGATACACATGGTGGGGGGGAACAGCACACACTGGGGCCTGTCAAAGCAGGTGGGGTCAGGGGAAGGAGAGCATCAGAAAGAACAGCTAATGGACACTGAGCTTAACACCTAGATGATGGGATGATCTGTTGTTTCTGGACTTTTTAATATTAGCCATTCTGACTGGTATGAGATGGTATCTAATTGTGGTTTTGATTTGCATTTCTCTAATGATCAGAGGTGTTGAGCTTTTTTTCATATGTTTGTTGCCCACAGGTATGTCTTCGAGTAATGTCTGTTCATGTCCTTTGCCCACTTTTTAATGGGATTTTTTTTTTCTTGTACATTTCTTGTACATTAAGTTCCTTGTAGACTCTGGATATTACCCCTTTGTCAGATGGATAGATTGCAAAAATGTTCTCCCATTCTGTCGGTTTTCTGTTCACTATTATGAGAGTTTGTTTTGCCATGCAGCTCTTTAATTACATCTCATTTGTCAATTTTTGCTTTTGTTGCAATTGCTTTGGGTGTTTTTGTCATGAAGTCTTTGCCCATGCCTATGTCCTGAATGGTATTGCCAGGGTTTTCTTCTAGGGTTTTTATAATTTTGAGTTTTACATTTAAGTCTTTAATTCGCGTTAATTTTTGCATATGGTGTAAGGAAGGAGTCCAGTTTCGATTTTCTGTATATGGCCAGCCAGTTCTCCCAGCACCATTTATTGAACAGGGAATCCTTTCCCTATTGCTTGTTTGTTTCATGTCTGTCAAAGATCAGATGGTTGTAGGTGTATGGTCTTATTTCTGAATTTTCTATTCTGTTCCATTTGTCTGTTGTGGTTACCAGCACCATTCTGTTTTGGCTACTATAGTCTTGTAGTATAGTTTGAAGTCAGATAGTGTGATGCCTCCAGCTTTATTCTTTTTCTTAGTATTGCCTTGGCTATTTGGGCTCTTTTTGCTTCCATACAAATTTTAAGTTTTTCTAATTCCGTGAAGAATGTCAATAGTAGTTTAACGGAATAGCATTGAATCGATAAATTACTTTGGGCAGTAGGGCCATTTTTATGATATTGATTCTTCCTATTCATGATCATGGAATGTTTTTCCATTTGTTTATGTCATCTCTAAATTCCTTGAGCAGTGGTTTATAGTTTTCCTTGAAGAGATCCTTCACTTCCCTTATTAGCTGTATTCCTAGGTATTTTATTCTTTTTGGGCAGTTGTGAATGGGAGTTCATTCATGATTTGGCTCTCTGCTTGCCTGTTGCTGGTGTATAGGAATACTAGCCATTTTTGCACATTGATTTTGTATCCTATGATATTGCTGTAGTTGCTTATCAGCTTAAGACACTTTGAGCCAAGATGATGGGATTTTTCTAGATACAGGATCATGGTCATCTGCAATCAAAAATAACTTGACTTCCTCTGTTTCTATTTAAATGCCTTTCTTTCTTTCTCTTGCCTGATTTCCTGGCCCAAACTTCCAGTATGATGTTGAATAGGAGTGGTGAGAGAAGGCATCATTGTCTTGTGCCAGTTTTCAAGGGAAATGCTTCCAGCTTTTGCCCATTCAGTATGATGTTGGCTGTGTGCTTGTGATGGAGGGCTCTTATTATTTTTAGGTATGTTTCTTCAACACCTAGTTTATTGAGAGTTTTTAACATGAAGGGATGTTAAATTTTATCAAAGCCCTTTTCTGCATCTATTCAGATAATCATGTTGGTTTTGTCTTTGGTTCTGATTATGTGATGATTCACATTTATTATTTTGCATATGTTGAACCAAATCTGCATCCTGGGAATGACGCAAAATTGATCATGGTGGATAAGCTTTTAGATGTGCTGCTGTATTCAGTTTGCCAGTATTTTGTTGAGGATTTTTGCATCAATGTTCATCAAGGATATTGACCTGAAGTTTTCTATCTCTGCCAAATTTTGGTATGAGGATGATGCCCGCCTCATAAAATGAGTTAGGTAGGAATCCCTTCTTTTCAATTGTTTGGAATAGTTTCAGTAGAAATGGTACCAGCTCTCTTTGTACCTCTGGTAGAATTCAGATGTAAATCTGTCTGCGTCTGGGCTGTTTTTGGTTGGTAGGCTATTTATTACTGCTTCAATTTCAGAACCTGTTATAGGTCTATTCAGGGATTCAGTTTCTTCCTGGTTTAGTCTTGGAATCTAGTTTATGTGTATACAGGAATTTATAGTATTCTCTGATGGCTGTTTGCATTTCTTTGGGGTCAGTGACGATATATCACTTGTCACTTCTGATTGTGTCTATTTGATACTTTTCTTAATAGTCAAGCTAGCAGCCTATTTTATTAATTTTTTCAAAAGGCAGCTCCTGGATTCATTTATTACTTTGAAGCGTTTTTTCATTTCTCTGTCTCCTTCATTTCCACTCTGATCTAGGTTCTTTCTCTTTTTTTGCATTTTTATGTTTTTTAAATAGGTTTTTGGAGAACAGGTGGTGTTAGGTTACATGAATGAGTTCTTTAGTGGCGATTTCTGAGATTTTGGTGCACACATCATCCAAGCAGTATACACGGTACCCAATATGTACTCTTTTATCTCTCACACCCCTCCCACCCTTTCCCCAAGTCCCCAAACTCCATTGTGTCATTCTTACGCCTTTGTAACCTCATAGCTTAGCTCCCACTCATGAGCGAGAACATATGTTGTTTGATTTTCCATTCCTGAATTATTTCACTTAGAATAATGGTCTTCAGTTCCATCCAGGTTACTGTGAATGTCATTCACACACACACATACACACCATGGAATACTACTCAGTCATATAAAGGAACAAAATATACGTGTGTATGTGTGTGTATACACACACACACATACATACATATACCACAATTTATTTACCCACTCATTGATGGTCAATTGAGCTGGTTCCATATTTTTGCAACTGCAAACTGTGCTGCTATAAATATCCGTATGCAAATAATCTTTCTCATATAATGACTTCTTTTCCTCTGGGTAGATTTTCAGTAGTGGGATTGCTGGAACAAATGGTAGTTCTACTTTTAGTTCTTTGAGGAATCTCTAGACTGTTTTTCATAATGCTTGTACTAGTTTATATTCCCACAAGCAGTATAAAAGTGTTCTCTTTTCACCACATCCATGCCACCATGCCAACATCTATTTTTTTTATTATTATGGCCATTCTTGTAGGAGTAAGGTGGAATTGCATGGTGGTTTTGATTTGCATTTCCCTAATAATTAGTTATGTTGAGCATTTTTTCATAGGTTTGCTGGCCATTTGTATGTCTTTTGAGAACTGTCTTTGAGAGTCTGTTTTGAGAATTGTCCTTAGCCCACTTTTTGATGGGATTGTTTGTTTTTTCTTGCTGATTTGAGTTCCTTGTAGATTCTTTTGAAGGGTTTTTTTGTGTCTCTATCTCCTTCATTTCTGCTCTGATCTTAGTTATTTCTTCTCTTCTGCTAGCTTTTGAGTGTTTTTGATCTTGCTCCTCTAGCTCTTAACACTGCTTTAGCTGCATCCCAGAGAGTCTGGTACATTGTCTCTTTTTTCTCAGTTTAAAAATTGTGATTTCTACTGGTATTTCATTATTTACCCAGGAGTCATTCAGGAGCAGGTTGTATAGTTTCCATGTAGTTGTGTGGTTTTGAATGAGTTTTAAAATCTTGAGTTCTAATTTAATTGCACTGTGGTCTGAGAGACTGCTATGATTTCAGTTCTTTCACATTTGCTGAGGAGTGTTGTACTTCGAGTATGTGATCAATTTTAGAGGAAGTGCCATGTGGCAGTGATAAGAATGTATACTCTTCAGGTGGAGAGTTCTGTAGATATTAGGTCCACTTGATCCAGAGTTAAGTTCAGGTCCTGAAGAGCTGATATTGTCAGTGGTGTGTTAAAGTCTCTCACTAAGTCTCTTTGCAGATCTCTAAGAACTTGCTCCTGTATTGAGTGCATATACATTTAAGATAGTTAGCTCTTCTTGTTAAATTGAACCCTTTACCAGTATGTAATACCCTTGTCTTTTTATCTTTATTGGTTTAAAGTCTGTTTTGTCAGAAACTAAGACTGTGAACCCTGCTTTTTTCTGTTTTCCATTTTCTTGGTAAAATTTCCCCCATCTCTTTGTTTTGAGCCTAAGTATGTCTTTTTATGTGAGATGGGTCTCTTGAAGACAGCATAACAATGGGTTTTGGTTCTTTATCGAGCTTGTCATTCTGTGTCCTTAAATTGGAACATTTAGTCCACTTACATTTAAGGTTAGTATTGTGATATATGAATTTTATCCTGTCATCATGATGCTAGCTGGTTATTTTGCAAACTTGTTTATGTGGTTGCTTTACTGTGTCACTGGTTTCTGTACTTCAGTGTGTTTTTGTAGTGGCTGGTAATGGTTTTTTCTTTTGATATTTAATGCTTCCTTCAGGAGCTACTGCAAGGCAGGCCTGGTGGTGACAAATTCTCTCAGCATTTGCTTGTCTGAAAAGGATCTTATTTTTCTTTTACTTATGAAGCTAACCTTCACTTGTTCTGAAATTCTGGACTGGGAATTCTTTAAGAATGGTGAATATTGGCCCCCAATCTCTTCAGGCTTGTAGGGTGTCCACTGAGAAGACCACTCTTAGTCTGATGGGTTTCTCTTTGTAGGTGACCTGGCCATTCTGACTGCTGTTAACATTTTTTTTTTCTTTCATTTGGATCTTAGAGAATTTTATTAGTCTTTTTTCACACTGCTGTAGTGAACTGCGTGAGACTGGGTAATTTATAAAGGAAAGAGATTTAATTGACTTACAGTTCCATTTTGCTGGGGAGCCCTCAGGAAAATTATTATCATGGTGGAAGGCAAAGTAGAAACAGGCACCTTCTTCACAGAGCACAGGGTGTAGTCGATGCAAGCAGGGGGAGATACCAGATCCTTACAAAATTATCAGATCTCATGACACTCATTCACTATCACAGGAACAGCATGGGAGAAACAGCCCCCATGATCTAATTACCTCCACCTGGCCCCACCCTTGACATGTAGGGATTACTGGAATTACAATTCATTATGAGATTTTGGGTGGGGACACAGGCAAACCGTATCAAGAGTCTAACGATTATGTGTCTTGGGGTTCAGCTCATGGAGTATCATCCTGGGGTTCTCTGCAGTTCAGAATTTGAATGTTGGTCTTTCTAGGTTTGGGAAGTTCTGCATATGATATCCTCAAGTATGTTTTTCAGCTTGGTTCCATTCTCCCTGTCTCTTTCATGTACCGCAATCAGTCATAGGTTCAGTCTCTTTACATAATCCCATACTCCTTGGAGATTTTGTTTGTTCCTTTTCATTACTATTTTTTTCTGTTCTTGTCTGCCAGTCTTATTTCACAAAAATAGTCTTCAAGCACTGAGATTCTTCTGTTTGGTCTTTTCTGTTACTGATACTCATGATTGCATTGTGAATGTCTCATGCTGTGTTCCTCTCTAAACTGGCTATTCTGGCTATCAGCTCCTGTATTGTTATCATGATTTTTAGCTTCTTTGCATTGAGTTACAATGTACTTCTTTAGATTAGCAAACTTCATTATTATCTACCTTCCGAAGCCTACTTCTGTCAGTTCAGACAAGCCTCAGCCCAGTTCTGTGCCCTTGCTAGAGAGGTGTTGTGGTCATTTGGAGGAGATGAGGCACTCTGACTTTTTGAGTTTTCACTGTTTTAGCATTTATTCTTTCTCAACTTTGTGGGCTTTTCTACCTTCAATCTTTGAGGTTTTGGGGGGGGGTCTTTTTTGTTTATGTTGTTATTTTCTGTGTTTTTCTTTTAACACTCAGGCTACTCTTCCATAGGGCTTCTGCAGTTTGCTGGGGTTCTACTCCAGACCTTAGTTGCCTCGTTTTTTCTTGTACCTGGAGGTATTACCAGTGAAGTCTGAGAAACAGCAAAGATGGCAGCCTACTCCTTCCTCTGGAAGCTCCATCTTGGGGTTTAGTGACCCATTACTAGCCAGAACTGCACTTACAGGAGGTGGCTGGAGACCCTTTTTGGGAGGGTCTCCCAGTCAGGAGGAATGGGATCTGAGACCTGCTTAAATAAGAAATCTGGCTGATTTTTGGTAGTGCAGATGTGCTGCGTTGTGAGGGACCTTTCCTTGTCTGGATCCTTTGACTCCCCAGATCCAGCAGGCTGTAACATCTGAGTCGCCTGAACCATAGAGATGATGGTCACCCCCTCTCCCCAGGAACTCGGTCCTTCTTATGCAGATTCTAGCCTGTCACTTGTGGCTGGCTGGAATTCCAAGCCAGTGTGTCTTAACTTGTGATGTGCCATTGAAGTGGGGCCTAAAGAATGACACTGCTTGGCTCCCTAGATACAGCCCGCTCCTAGGGGTATGTAGGGATGGATATTCCACCTTGCTGGGAATCCCAGGGCCAGAGTATTCAAAACTCCTGAGGGAGTCTGGGTGTGTGCCTGAGCGACTGCTCTGCCTGGACTCCACACACCTCTGTGTGTCAGACCCAAGGCCCTGGTGGCATGGGCTTATGAAGGGATCTCCTGATCTTCAGGTTGCAAAAATCCACAAGAGAAGCATAGTTTCCTGGATGAGATCACACACACTCACTCACTGCTTCCCTTGGTTCCATGCCATTCACAGGTGGCTGTCACCTCATCCTGCTTTTCTTCATTCTCTATAGGCTGGGCTGTTTGTTTGCCTAGCCAGTCTCAAGGTGAGAGCCTGGACATTTCCGTTGAAGGTGCTGAATACATGTGTCACTTTCATTCCTCTCTGGGAGTATCGCGGACTGCAGCTGCTTTTAATTAGCCATTTTGGCCCCAGGTCCAGCCTTTTATATCTAATGTTTAAATTAGTGCTTGAGGCCCTATGGCCTTGCAGGTGTGAAGAGAATCTGGTTTGCATGGTTCCTGTCCTCCTGGTAAACAGCTTCTCTATTTCATGAAATGAAGTTGACCCTTCAAATATGTCCTTCGGAGCAGAGGCTTTTGTATTTCTACTGTCTATCATCATCTAAACTTAACACATAATAAGACTGTTGGAGTAAAGAATGGCTTTCTTGAATTCAACACACTAAAATAAGGTAACACATTCCTTACTGTAGCATGGTAGTCCTCTAGAGCCCAGCCTTACATCTTTCAAAGGTGTTTACTGGAATTTATCATTTTGTCATCCATAGAATCCGTATCTCCTAACTTTATCACAGTTTTCATTTTGCTATACCATCTCATCTATCTTCCAATTCACTAATTTTGTTGTCAGCTTTCTCATTTATATTAAACATTTTTATTTCCTTTCTGAAATTTTTATTTGGCTCTTTTTCAAACCTGCTTTCCCCATTCCCTTCCCTAACTGCTCCTGTGGTTCCTGTTACCTGAGTTTAATCATTTGTTGTGTTTGCTGTTTCTCACACAGGCAAAGGATTGTTTCTTCTTCGTTTTGTAATCTTTTACTCTGAGCTTATCTCTGGTAGGAATTGTCTAACGCTTGCCCTAAGCTGTGAATACATCTCTATTGAGAGGTTTTGAGTTTGTCTTCACTCAGTGCCCTGAAGACTTCAATGATGCAATTTTAAATTTGTTTCTGAGTCCAGGATTTCCACAGCATGTGAACTGTGTGCATTTGGACTTGATGTCCATTCACAGAGCAGGCCGAGGCGTCTAACTTCTCAGAGGTGACTTGTTCCAAAGTGGTTAGCTGGCTTCCTCCCTGCATCCCTAGGGCAGGGGCAGTATTTATTCTGGGACCCGAATTCAGACAGTCCTTTGAAGCTTCAGACTTTATGCAGACATCCCAGCTCAGGTTTTCTTTGTGTAAAGAACTGAGATCTCCATTGTTGCTGCAGAGGTAGGCCACAGCTCCTCAGCAGCCATGCAGTTTCAACTCCCAGGTGCAGCTTTGCTTTCCTTGGTGTTGATTTCTGAAGAGCTCTCTTTCCAGATTTTTTATTTTTGTTTTCTTCTGTTGTTATTGTTACATCGTATCCAGCATCTCAACTGATTTGGAAAAGGAAGGCAGTTCCCTATCAGACTGAAAATATGTGCTAAACATTGTATATGCCTTAGCTCAATTCACATAACAAATCTATGCATAAAGGATCCATTATTTTTTTTCCAAAAGTCAGAACATGAGTCCCCAGAAATTCATGAAGCACCTGTGACACTCAACTCATTATGTTATACTGGCCCGAGCACAGAAAGTCAACACCAAGACAAAAGTATGCCAAATTGCAGGGTCTTTATTGCTGGCGGCCACAGAGGACTTGCGTCTCTCCAACCCATGGCCCCGAAAGGAGGGTGTCAAGAACTTTCATACCCATAAAAATCACCTTGGGAGTGAAGGTGAGGGGCGGGGGGTGGGGGGTGAGGGGCTTCAGACATTCCCAGGGCTAGTGGATTCTGTAAATCACCTTCAGAGCAGAGATGAGGGTGAGGGGTGGGGGTGGGGGTGAGGGGTGAGGGGTTCTGGACATTCCGAGGGCCAGGGAACTTTTTGACATTCTGATTGTTACTTAAGTGGTTCACAAAAGTCAAGATTAGCATTTGTTTACACATTGTCTGGGTAGGGTGGCAATTACAGTCCTTAATTACTTATTCACATTTGGGTTATAGAGAGCAGTTTCAACAGAAAGCTGAGGTATGGTTGAAGTATGCAGGTTTATGGGGCTTTTACCATGTCACAATTACCCAAAGACTTGGCCTGTACCAACCCCTTTCTGCCCACCCCTTTTGCTATCCTGTCTGTCTCATTCTGTGGTTCCTCAAACCCCAGGGCACCTGGTCACTTAGCAGATTGATCATTCTGTTCAACCACACTCATTTCAAAGCTCTATCACTATTCTCCTGCTACAATGGTCCTCTTCCCATCTTGTCACTTTTTCAATCAGGCACCCCTCCATCCATCTCTTTCTTCTCTTTAGTAGGTATTGTAAGCACAGATCAGGAATGAGGGGAAGAATGGCAAGACAAAAGCATTATCAGAACTGTGCAGTAAAGGGAGTGGAAGAAGGGAAAGAGTGGGGGAATTCAAAAGCAGTGGCAGTATTCTTGCTTAGATGACAGATGGCATAAGGGAGTGTTGGCTGAGGCCAGGGATCACAGGAGAGGGAGCAGGTTAGGTTGTAGCTTGGGAGGTATTGAACTCAAACTTAGATACCTGTGGAACATCCAAGTGGGGCCATTTGGAGATACTCTGACATGAAAGTACACCATTTAGAATATGATTCCCTGCTCAAGATCCTGATTTGGAAGTGAGTCTGTGAAGCTGACATTGGTTATGCGTGAAGTGAAAATACAAGAGGACAAATGTGGAAGCCCACAGTGGTCCACAGTGGTGTGGGTGTTAGTTCTAACTTACAGTAAGATTATACGTTCCTTGAGTTAAGAAATCATGTCATTTCAGCCACAGAGTAATAGTGAGGGACTTCAACAGCCCACTGACAGTGTTAGACAGATCACTAAGGCAGAAAACAATAAAATTCTGGAATTAAACTAGACACTTGACCAACTAGATCCAAGAGGCATCTACAGACTACTCCACCCAACAACCAAAGAACATACATTTTTCTTATCTGCACATGGAACATATTCTAAGAGCAATCACATGCTCAGTCATAAAGCAAGTCTTAATAAATAGGAATCAAAGCCATACTAATCACACTCTCAAGACTGTAATGCAGCAAAAATAGAAATCAATACCAAGATCTCTCAAAACTGCATCAAAAGAAAACAACTTGCTCCTGAATAACCCTTGGGTGAACAACAAAATTAAGGTAGAAATCAAAAAATTCTTTGAAAGTAATGAAAATAGAGACCCAACTTACCAAACTCTTTGGGATGCAGCTAAAATTGTGTTAAAAGTGTATAGCACTGAAATGCCTTAATTAAGGCATTTTAATTTGAGATCTTTCTAAGGTTAGAATCTTAGAAATCACATCACACCTAGAGGAAGAAGGGGAAAAAAAGAACAATTCAACCCCAAAGACAGCAGAAGAGAAATAACTAACTTCAGAGAACTGAACAAAATTGACACCCAAAAGTTCATAAAACCAAGAGTTGCTTTTTGAAAGAATACACAAGATTGATAGAGTGCTAGCTAGATTAACAAATAAAAATTAAAGATTCCAATAAACACAATAGGACATGACAAAGATGACATTAAAATCAATCCTACAAAAAGCAAAAGATCCTCAGAGACCATTATGATGAAAACCTCTATGCATACAAACTAGGAAATCTAGAAGAAGTAGATAAATTCCTGGCAACACACAATCCCCAATATCGAACTAGAAAGCAAGTGAAAACCTGAATCTGTAATTTTAAAAACCTACCAACCAGAAAGAGCCCTAGACCAGATGGATTCACAGTCCAATGTTATCAGATATGCAAAGAACTGATACCAATCCTACCGAAACTATTCCAAAAAATTGAAGAGAAGTAGCTCCTCCCTAACTCATTCTATGAAGCTAGGCATCATTCTGATACAAAAATCTGGCAGAGACACAACATAAAAAGAAAACTTCAGGCCAATATCCATGATGAATACAGATGCAAAAATCCCCCATTGAAATACTAGCAAACTGAATATAGCAGCACATCCACAAAGTTAATTCACCACAATCAAGTAGGTTTTTTCTGGGATGCAAGGTTGATTCAACACATGCAAATCTATAAATGTGATTCACCATGTGAACAGAATCAGAAACAAAAACTACACAATCATCCCAATAGATGCAGAAAAAGCCTTTGATAAAATCCAACATCCTTCATGATAAGATACCCTCAATGGGCTAGGCAACAAAGGAACATATCTCAAAATATTAAGGGCCATCTATGAGAGACCTACAGCCAACATTATACTAAATGGGCAAGAGCCCAAAGGGAACCATTTCCCTTGAGAAGTAGAACAAAACAAGTATGGCTACTCTCACCACTCCTATTCAACATAGTATTAGAAGTCCTAGTCAAAGCAATTAGGCAACAAAGAAATAAAAGGCATCCAAAGAGAAAAAGAAGTCAAACTATCTGTCTCTTCTGATAATATGATTCTCTTACATAGAAAACCCTAAAGACTCTTCTAAGAGGCTCCTGGAACTGATAAAGTTTCAGGATACAAAATTAATGTACAAAAATTAGTAGCATTTTTATATACCAATAATGTTCTAGCTGAGAACCAAATCAGGAACACAATCCCATTTACAATAACCACAAAATAAATGAAATATCTAAGAATTCATCTAACCAAGGAGATAAAAGATCTCTGCAAAGAAAACTACAAAAGACTGCTGAAAGAAGTCAGAAATAACACAAAGAAATGGGAAAAGATTTCATGCTGAAAGACTGGAAGAATCATCATTAAAATAGCCATACTGCCCAAAGCAATTTATACATTAAATGCTATCCCTATCAAAATACCAATGTCATTTTTTTTACAGAATTAGAGAAATCTACTCATAAATGTATATGAAACCAAAAAAAGAAAAAACCAAATAACCACAGCAAAACTGAGGGGAAAAAAGCTGGAGGCATCACATTACTCGACTTCAAATTACACCCTAAGGCAACAGTAACAAAAACAGCATAGTACTGGTACAAAAACAGACACATAGACCAATGGAACAGAATAAAGAACCCAGAAATAAGCCTGCACATCTACAGGCATCTGATCTTCAGCAAAACAGACAAAAATAAGCAATGGATAAGGACATTCTATTCAATGAACCATGTTGGGATAACTGGCTAGCTGTATGAAGAAGAATGAAGCTGGACCTCTACCTCTCATCATACACAAAAAATAACTCAAATCGATTAAAGATTTAAATGCAAGACCCCAACCTATAAAAATCCTAGAAGGAAACCTAGGAACTACCCTTCTCAACATCAACTTTGGCAAATAATTTATGGTTAAGTCCCCAAAAGCAATTGCACGAAAAACAAAAATTGACAATTGGGAGCTAATTGAACTAAAGGGCTTCTTCACAGCAAAAGAAATTACCAACAGAGTAAACAGCCAAAAGAATGGGAGAAAATATTCATAAACTATGCATCTAACAAAAGACTAATATCCAGAATCTACACGGAATGTAAATCAACAAGCAAAAACAAATAATCTCATTTAAAAATGGGCAAAGGATATGAAAAATCCTTCTCAAAGGAAGATGTTCAAGTGGCCAACAAACGTATGAAAAAAATGCTCATCATTAACCATCAGAAAAATTCAAATCAAAACCACAAAGAGATATTCTCTCACAGCAGTCAGAATGACAATTATTAAAAAGTCAAAAATAGCAGATGCTGGCAAGGCTATGGAGAGAAAGGAATAAACTCTTGGTGGTAATGCAAACTAGTTCAGCCACTGTGGAAAGCAGTTTGGAGATTTCTCAAGAAACTTAAAACATGCAGCAATAAAAAAGGATAAGTTCATGTTCTTTGCAGGGACATGGATGAAGCTGGAAACCATCATTCTCAGGAACCTGACACAGGAACAGAAAACCAAAAACCTCATGTTCTCATTTATAAGTGGTTGTTGAACAATGAGAACACATGGACACAGGGAGGGGAACATCACACACCGGGGCCTGTTGGGGGGGGGTGGGAGAGCTAGGGAAAGGATAGGAGGGAGTGGGGGCATTGCAGAGGGATAACATTAGGAGAACTACCTAATGTAGATGACAGGGGGATGTATGCCCACCAGGACATGCGTATACCTATGTAACAATCCTGCACAATCTGCACATGAACCCCAGAACTTAAAGTATGATTAAAAAAAGAAACTTAGAACTACAATTTGACCCAGCAATCCCATTGTTGGGTATATATTCAGAAGAAAACAAATAGTTTTACCGTAAGACACATGTATTTGCATGTTTATCGCAGCACCGTTCATAATAGTAAAGACACAGAACCAACCTAGGTGCCCATCAACAGTGGACTGATAAAGAAAACGTAGTACCTATACACCATGGAATACTATGCAGCCATAAGAAAAAATTAAATCACGTCCTTTGCAGCAACATAGATGGAGCCAAAGGTGATTATTCTAAGAATATTAACACAAGAAAACCAAATATAAAATTTTTTACTTTTAAGTGAGAGATAAACACAAATATAGGAATAATAGACACTGGAACTACTAGATGGGGGAGGCAGGAGAGGGGAATGGGTTGAAAAACGACCTATGTGACAGGATCATTTGTACCTCAAACCTCAGAGTCACACAGTATACCCATGTAACAATCTGTATATGTACCCCTCAGTTTAAAATAAAAGTTGAAATTATCTTGAAAACTGACATCATTTCTTTCTCCTTAATTTTCTAATAGTGCCTAAGACAGAATTGGTCCTCCTATTTTACAGGGTTGTGGTGAAGATTGAATAGTATAAGAATATGAAAAGCTGCTTCAATATTGAAAAGCATGTTCCAAGATTGATTGTTTTTATGACTATCACCTCCTTCTCCCACCTAGAAACCTCTAGATCTTCCATTGCCTACAGAATAAAAGCAATCCAAGCCCTCAATTTCAAGTCTCTCCTTGCAGCCTTATCACACACTCATCACCTTTCCCAAATGTAGCCTGATACCCCCAAACTCTGTCATCCCCATCCACTTGACAGGCTTAACATGGCACCTTGCACAAACCTGTGCTGGATATGAATCCCAATCTGTTATAAGCCTTTTTGTCAATTCCATGACTGGACTATAAGCTCCATAAATGCAGGTGCTTTTTTGTTTACAAAGTAGGATGTGCATTTAGTAAATGTGTGTCACAATGAATAAATGAGTGAATGTATGTATCTTCATATGCCCTCAAACCTACTACCTTTGACTATAAAAAAGACAGATGAATGAATAGAGGAGTAAGAGGTTTCTGCTTCATTGTCTTAAAATTTATTATTTGTCATCTATTCCTAATGAAATATTAACCGTTCTTTAATATCCACCTTAAATTCTACCTTCTTCAAGCTAGAAAGAATCTCTCCATTCCCTGGGACCTCACAGTGCTTTGCACCTGGTCTACAACACTTACCTCAAGTCCCATTACGTTTGAAGAATTTGTGTACTTGAAACACACCCTCCATTAGATTGAAAATCTTGAAAGCAAAGGACATATCTCATAACCTCTGTATCTCTTACAGCACCTAGTAGACATAATAGTTGACAGATTGTAGTTGGTAGGTGAATATATCTCATGTTGAATAGCTACATTCAAAAACACCTGATTTCCTGGGGAAACCAAGTCAGAACTTCCAATTTGGCCACTTACATAACACTTGGATCAACCAGTCAGCAACTACACAGAGCACGTCTTACCCGATTTTCTCCTCCTCTCATGGGAGGCTTCCCTGGCTCCTGACTCACACTGAAATGCAAGTGTGCTCCTAACTCAGACCTCCTTTGGCATTGTCCATCCTACCCTCCTAACGTGTATCCCTGGGTCTCTGGTCTCTGAGTCACTTACCAGCTAAGCTATAGCTACCTGCCTTGGGAGCACATCTGCAGGTGTCCAGAGATTCATGTGTCTTTGGTCTAGGCAAGGCCTTGGTGGTGTCAGACATTCTTGGACTTTGGACATGCTTGGTGCAGATGGGTATATACATCAGTGATTCATGAACCGTCAGGAATTAAAGTTCTTCTCTCCCCCCAGGAAAGGTCACTTTGCTGAATTTTCTTCCTTCTTGGTTGAACTATGAATTGACACATTTATTTTGGCTGCCTCCTGGCTTGATCATTTTTCAATTACAGTTTGTCCCTGCAGTTCTAGCAGAGGGTCAACGTGGGTCTCCATAGATCCACATTTATAAAACCCTAATTAGGCATTTCCTTTAGCTGCTGTCATAGATTCCTTGGTGGAAAAACTCTGCAGGCATAAGCCTCGTATGAGCTAAAACATTGTTTAGATGCCCAATTAGGAGCTCACTGAGGCAGCTCCCAAGCATTCCTATCTCTGATTCTTGGCTGACGCTGTTCTTCACACCAACAATGCTCTCCCTGTTGATCTTGGAGAATATGATTCTTGCCATCTTTTGTGACTCATATTAAAATGAGATGAAATGTATCCCTTTTAAATTACCATGATTTTCCTTTTTTTTTTTTTTTTTAGTACTCTGTGTGGCAAGGGTACAATGCATAAGCTCTCTCACCCTCTATGAGTAGGAGAATAAATAGGTGCAACCTTTGCAGAAAAAAATATTGATATGTATCAAGAGTCTTACTCCAGCCTTTGACCCAGTAATTCCATTTCCAGGAATCTTTCCTAAGGATATAATCAGCAATGCAAACAAATATTTATACACAAGAAATGTATGACAGCACCTTTTATAATAGCTGTTACATAATTAATTCTGGAAATAATTAGTATAGCCATATTATACGGCTACTTAAAATGAAATGTCTGAAGGCATTTTAGTGCCAATGCTAAATGAAATGTGCAGACTCTCGAGTTGTTATGCAGTGTGATTCAAATAGACCTTTCCCAGCTGCTGTTTCACAGGGTGTTTATGGGAATGCTATAAATAGGAAAGTTCCATTTTTCAGTAAGGTTGAAAAGTTGCTACAGTTTGAGAATCACTGTTTTTATGCCGGGCATCATGGGGGCTGTTGTTCAATGGAGGACACTTTGGAAGAACTGGAGGAAAAACACCTAGGAAAAAAATGTAATGTTGAGAGGGGGATGCTGCTACTGTTGAGTTACAGAGCTACTAATTCTCTGCAATTTTTTGTATTGTCCTACAAAAATGCTAAGTGTTGTAAATGAGATAATGCCAGAGGATTATTTTCCATCCAGCTTCAGCAGATGTGAATTGCTGTAATGTATAGCACATGCATTCAACATGCCAGTCACACAGTCAGGATGGTCACTGTGAGGGTGGTCATGGATGCCAGGATGGGGGAGCCCCTGAGTGTTGTCTGGTTGGTTCTCTGAGCTCTGCCTACATTCCTCAGGGCATGGGGTATGGTCAGGGTTACCTCACTGTCACCCGCTTCCTTCCCCACCCCCGGCCTGACTGGGGGTTTCCAGATGCCTCTGGATATTCCCAATATCCTCAGGATGTGAACCATATTCCAGTTTACCTCTGTTGCTTGGCTATCCTTGATTGCAAACCCCAAGCCCAGGGTACTTCTACCTCTTTAGGTTGGGTGCTTGATTCAAATATTTAGTTCTCTACTATTCTATTGGCCCTGCATTCTGTCTTCAGGTCTGCCTGTGTGCCACCTGTATGTCTTGGGGTCACCCCAGCCCACTCACAGGCCTAGTTTGAGAGTCCTGCACCTAGCCTAGGGTTTGGTTCAGGGCATCAAGCATGAGGGGAGTGGAAACTGGGTTGGGCCTCTCACTGATATAACAGAACTTCAGAGAGATCTGCCTGGACCCCTCCTGCTTACCTTCCAAAGTCCCCTAAAATATTCATCAGGCTTTATCAGACTAATGGGCTTCAAAAGGAGCAATTTTCTGAGACATGAGACGGGACAATATAAAAAGAACATTAAGGGAAAAAACCTTACTTCAAAATGAAAGGAGAAAGATTATTTAGCATCCCCCGTTGGTGTTATCTGTTCATGAGAAACAGCACATTTAATTCATCATGGAATTGCAGGGAGGGCTTTGATGCCCTCACCTTGGGGTTACCTTCATTCAGAACTCATCTGTCTCCTCTGCCACAGATGGCAGAGTCGATGGAGACAAGAGGATCAGATGAGAGACATTTCACAGGTGGCCTCCACAGGGCACAGGGGGATTAGAGGGAGTGTGAAGGGGAGTCTAGCATGACTCCCAAGGCACTTGCTTAGGGATGGGACAGAGGGTGGCTTCATTCTCCAGTCTTGCCACCTTTCATGCTTCCCATCTCCCTTTCCCAGACATTGCCATCTTGGTTTCTGTCTTGTCTCGTGCTGTTTGAGTTCAGTCCCTTGAGGTTAAGTATTGTGACTCTGTTCCAGCCCCCAGCATCTCCACCAATCCACTAAGCTGGCTTCTATAGTCCTGGACATTTGTGGGTTCCTAGAACAGAGGGTTTGGAGCTTAAACAACTTGTGTGGGGATAAAGGGAGATCCTTGGTTCCTGATCAGCCTAGCACTCATCAGAGCCAACTGGCAATTTTGACACGATACCCAGCCCTGAGGCCAGGAGTCTTGGGTGTAAAAGTATGGGAGAGGGTGCCCTGCACTGAGTCCAGGCCAGTAGGAACCACTTGTGTTTCTTCTCTGTCTCCCCCAGATGCACCAGGATAAGGCTTAAAAATCTCCCCCATTACCCACTATCTGCCTGATGGTTGGATTCTTGGGTGTTTCTCTTTCCCACAGTTTGCACCCCCAGCATGTTTGATGATGAGCTCCTATAACTTCAGTGTATGTCAAGTGTTACATTCCTTGAGTGCTTTGCAATAAAAATTGTTGACCTCAGAATGTGTTGTTCCCCCTTTCATACTTAGAGTGAAAGCCTGTTTGATGTTTTATTGCATATTCAATTTTAAATGTTGCTTCTCTTTCATTAGATTTGTGACAAAGAGTGGCACTACTATGTCATCAATGTGGAGTTTCCTGTGGTAACCTTATACATGGATGGAGCAACATATGAACCATACCTGGTGACCAACGATTGGCCCATTCATCCATCTCACATAGCCATGCAACTTACAGTCGGCGCTTGTTGGCAAGGTAATCCTAAGTGAAACCCTTTTCCCTGATCCATTCGTGAACAGTTCCTGGAAGATATTGGTAGAGAAAAAGGAAAAGAACGTGGTGTGAGAATAGGCTAGAAAAATTACTATCCCTTACAAAAAAAAAAATGCAGGACATATAAAAATAAGTATATATCCACAAACTAAATTTATTGTATAATAACAAGCTTAAGCTTTTTATTTTGATTTTAGATCAACATGAGCAGTTTCATGGTTGTCTCTGAGGTGCTAATGTCTTTTACTGTTTTGAAGTCTCATTCATTTCCAAACTGGGTCTATACAGAGAGAAAACTGAGTATAGAATCCTGTATCAAAACTTCTAGTTGGCTCTGATGAATGCTAGCTTGATCAGGAACCAATGATCTCCCTTTATTCCCACCCAAATTGTTTAAGCCCCAAATCTTTTGTTCTGGGAACTCACAAATGCCCAGGGCTATGGAAGGCAGCTTGTCCACAAGCCATGAGGCCACAGGAAGCCACTCTTGAGGTCAGCTCATCTAGGGACAGAGGCCCTTTATGCCTTCCCACTTGAAGGTGTCTGCCCCTCCCTCTCTTCCTGTGCTGTTGCCGCTCTCCTAATCCCCAAACCCAGGCTAATCTCCTCCTTGGGATCAGGAAACCCAGTTCTCCAAGCATGCACGTAATCTTTCTGTCTCTCACTCAGGTCTGCTGGAGTCTTTGTTTCAGCTCCTTTAAGGGATGAGTATGCTTTGAAGTACCAATAAGAGAGCAGAAGGAAATGAAAATGCTCCCCAAATAAGCAGATTACTACTTTGAGATATGACACAAGCTTGTGTTGATAGATTCTGCGAAAATTACCAAGCTTTGTGACTTTGACTCTTCACCATGAGGGGCTGGGGATAGAGGTGGGCTGTAGTATAAGAATATGCCTTCAGAAGACCCACTGACCTAAGAGAGAACTAGGACAGACACATGCCCCTGTAGGTTGGTCAAAGTGAGTTCTGGGCAGCTCCACATAAAAGAAGATGGAAAAGAGTGTATACAGTGCAGCCTGGAAGCACCAGATATTCCAAACCCAGGAATGGGATAAGGTATAAATGAGACAAGAAAAGAGAAATTGTTTTTGAGCTGAGCCCACCTATTTGATGTGACATGTGTCACATGATAGCAAAATGTTTATCCAATATTTCAGTAGAGCTTGGTAATGAGAGCATCTTCAGTTGCAGGCTTCCCAGAATGCCTGGTAGGCTGTGTCACCTGGCAAGAATTCATGAAACTATTTCGTAATAGTGAGGCACTGATTCAAAGGTTGCACAGGAATCAATAACCACTGAACACAACTATGTTAGAGAAATAGTCCCCTGGTGTGGCTTAGTGCCCCGGCCAGACACTACAACCAGCCTATGGGTGTTATGGAACATTGCCTGGACAATGCCCATAAGAAGAGACTACCCTAATCATGTCTGCTTCCATGAAACTTACCATGATTCTTCTCAAGAGCCCCCTCAGAAACCACATCCGAATCCCTGTTACCCCAGTTTGCAGTGGAAACCTGCCCCCATTATCTGCAAGGCCAGCTACAGCAACTGCTGCTGAGATACGTGCCTGCTGCCCAGGGTGGGGAAGTAGCCCCACAAAATGTGATTTTAGAAAGAACTGAAATCAAGAATAAGCTAAGTTGCACTGCAATGACAACAAGCCCCAACTCTTAGTTCCTAAAACAATTCTCACTTCATGTTTACTGAAAATCAATGAGGGCTCTTTCTGCTTTATCCTCAGTCAGTAGACACAGCAGACACATTACATGGCTGGATACCCAGCACAAGGAAAAGAAAACATGGAAAATTGTATACAAACTCTTAAAGTTTCCACCTATAAGTGATACCAATCATTTTTATTCATATTTCGTTGGCCAAAGCAAGTCGTAAGGCCACATCTAACTACATCAGGGCAGAAAACTGAAATGTACACTGTATCTAGAGGAAAAATAGAAAATACTCTATTAACATTGATGAACACCACGGTTTGTCCACCGGGTCAACAGGTATTTGTTTAGCTCTCTTTTCCACATGGAAAATACTCCCATCCTTCCTTAAGTAGGACATGCCCAAATTCTCACCTCCTCCGGGTTCCAGCCTCAATGTCCAAGCTCTCCAAGTGATTCCTAGTGATCTCTTCATCACGGGGAGATGCAGAGGCCTATAGCAGGCCAAGATGTAGCTGCATTTGATGTGGAGACCTATACACAAGTAGAACAAATTACTTTCCACCAATGCAACCGTCATGCCCTCCCTGCCAACACACACACATTCATGCATGTACATATGTGCACACACCATACAACAGTAGAATGAGGCAGAACCACCAGAAAACTCTTTCATTAAGAAAGAGGGGGAATTACAGAAATACAGCAGTCTTCAGTCCACAGCACTTCTGGAATCCCTTGGGGCAGATGTTATAAGGATCCCTCCCCTTAGGGTGGGAAATATTATTTGTGGCCGTTTATTCCATTCTCTGGAAGATGTTTCCTTCCTTAGTATCCTTTTAGGCCACATCGGAAGAGGGCATTGTCACTCCATAAATAGCAGCTCTACTATTATTACAAGTTGTTTAAAAGCCATTCCAAAAAAAATTATTTCAAACAGGAAATCCAAGTATACATCGATTTTCAAAGAATGTGGTAGAAAGAATGATGACAAAGGTGTTCACCAAGTATTTTTGGTTCTTTTTCAGATATATACTAGGACTGATCTTCCTGAGAGTTAGGTATCGTCAAGGGACTTGCTTTGGCCAATTAACTGAGCAGAAGTACTTTATGTTACTTCCTTGTGGAAACTTTAAAAGCTGGTGTTGCAAGGAGGCCTTTTATACACATGGGGTGTTTATACACATGGGGTTTTATACACTTCTGAAAGAAAATGTTATTTATCACAATCTTATAGATAAGGAAACTGAGACTCAGAGATTAAGAAGTTTACCCAAAGTCACTCAGTTGAATATGGCCAACCTCAAGCCTCCAGTGCCTATGCTCTTTTCACTGTCCCTCTACTGCTAATTGGTCCTTTTGCTTATGTAATTACATTTGGAAAAAGGCAGGAGCTGATAATGTACTGATACAAATGCTACAAACCCTTTACCTTCCGAGACATCTGACAACCCTGGAATACATTTTTGAAAACACACAAGAACACTGCATTCCCCTTGCTAATCTTTTATTATATAAAACCTAAGTGACCCACCAAGGAACAATAAAAAACAGTTTCAGCTTTGGGGTTAAAGAAAGGACCTTGAATCAAATCCCAGCCTTGCCATCTACTAGCTGTGTGGACCCAGCAGCATTCTTCACTTCCTGGAGCTTGTAGTCTAGTTTTAATCTCTGAAAAAAGAGTAAGACCCACCTCACAGAACTCCTGTAAGGACTAGATGCTAGGCACATCTAGTGTGCTCGGCATGTTTTGCTTGAATGATTGTGTAACTTTTAGAACATCTCCCTATCCCCTCCTCCACAACCTCCTCTGATCCTCCAACACCAACATTGCAGACAGTCTGCAGGACCATAGCATGCTCTAGCTTCTGGCTTTCCCAAGCCTCCTTGCACGCACTGACTCTTTTCTTCTTCCTCAGGACTAACCCTCACATGTAGACCCTGACCTTACAGATTCACTGATGGTCAGAAGGTAAATGAAGCTGGAAAATAGTCAGAAGACAGATATTGGAAGGTGGGGCTTGAGATGTAGGTAGGAACCTGATCCGGCAGTCTTTTGGGCCATGGGAAGATCTGAGTATTTTCTCTAGAGAAATGACAACCCATTGGTGAATTTTCAGCAGAGGAAAAGTGCTTAAAATCTTTAAAATTAGGCTTTATAGAATGTATCACAGTTCACTGGGAAGGTAATGGAGGCAATACCGTATGCTATGGCAGGGAAGTTGGGCGTACATGTATTCAGGGTTCCTTATCACTGGAATGTATATGAACCAGAAGGAATGCAGTCTGGGAAAAGGAGTTGAGACCAAAGCCTGGGACACCACACTTCTTTGTTAAAGAGCTTGGATTCCCACAAATACTCACATCCTCCTTGAAGCCACATTTTTGTCTTGGATGAACATATCAAAAGATCTTTCGATAAGACATGATGCTGTGAAATTAATGGCCTGTGATACAGCCCTTATCTCTGCATGCCTCTAAACCTTCTGAAGTCCACTTACATATACAGTATAAGCTCTCTGTGTGAACCTCTAATTGCCTTTGGGCTTGCAGTTGTGGGGAGTGTTTCAGGTGCTTCTGAGGTTGGCAAGAGAACTAGCTCCCATTTGTGAAACTTCCAATGTGGCTTTAACAATGGGAATAGAAAATGGTTTGATAGCAGCAGCTTGGTGGGATCTCCTGGGAACTGGCTGTAGCACTTTGGCTGGGCAGTGTTCTGCAGCCCCAGATAGACTGCTTGTCTGTTTAGCCAATTTGAAAGCCAAAATAATCACTAAAACTTCATTTCCATTGGTATTTATTCTAGCAATTAAAAAAAATGAGACTTCATTTACACTTAAGAAACGTTACCAGAAAGGCCTAGAGTATGTGGCCTCTCTTAATTGTGGGGAAAGGCTTGTGCAGTCGGGATGAACCTAGCACCACAAAAGAGGTCCCCTTCCTCTGTGTAGCTATGGCTAGTGCACACCTCTTTGCTATCACTTTTGCATCCAGGATAACACAGTACTCTCAGGATACAGTCAGACCTCTCCCATGACTCAGCCAGTGCTGAGTCAGATGCTCCTGGCTTTAGACAAATACCAGGTTCCTTATTTCTCTGTGGGTCACAAGGGAAAAGATCATTTAAAAGAGTAAATTAATTTTTCCTGTTCCTTAGATCTCCTGCTTACCCCAGTTCTTTTTTTCTTTTTTTTTTTTTTTATTGCATTTGGGCTCTGGGGTACATGTCCACGTCCTATATCCTGCAGGATTGTTGCATAGGTACATACATGGCATGGTGGTTTGCTGTCTCCATCCCCCTACTCTTACCTGCCCACCCCAGCTCTGCAAAAAAAAAAAAAATATCAAGCCTACCAAGCATTTCTCCTGGTGTTATCCCTCCCCCTCCTCCGCTCCCCTCCCCTAGCCCTGTGAGTGTTGTTTGCTTCCCTGTGCCCAAGTATTCTCATTGTTCATCACCCGACTATGAATGAAAACATGCAGTGTTTGGTTTTCTGTTCTTGTGTCAGTTTGCTGAGAATGATAGTTTCTAGGTTCATCCTTGTCTCTACAAAGGACACAAACTCATCATTTTTTATGGCTGCATAGTATTCCATGGTGTACATGTGCCACATTTTTTTTGTCCAGTCTATCATCGATGGGCATTTGGGTTGGTTCCAGGTCTTTGCTATTGTAAACAGCGCCGCAATGAACATACGTGTGCATGTGTCTTTATGATAGAATGGTTTATAATCCTTTGGGTATATACCCAGTAATGGGATTGCTGGGTCAAGTGAGATTTCTATTTCTAGATCCTTGAGGAATTGCCACACTGTCTTCCACAATGGTTGAACTAATTTACACTCCCACCAACAGCGTAAAAGTGTTCCTTTTTCTCCACATCCTCTCCAGCATCTGTTGGCTCCAGAGTTTTTAATGATCACCATTCTAACTGGTTTGAGGTGATGAGACAGAGTCTCCCTCTGTTGCCAGGCTGGAGCACAGTGGTACAATCTCGGCTCACTGCAACCTTTGCCTCCCAGGTTCAAGTGGTTCTCCTGCCTCAGCCTCCCGAGTAGCTGGGATTAACAGGCATCCACCACCACACCCAGCTAATTTTTGTATTTTTAGTAGAGATGGGGCTTCATCATGTTGGCCAGGATGGTCTTGATTCTTGATCTCATGATCTGCCCACCTTGGCCTCCCAAAGTGCTGGAATTACAGGCTACTTATCCCATTTCTAAGAACAAAAATTCAAGTTCTACTCATAAACTATAAATATTGTATACTCACATCTGCCTCATTTCTGGACCTCTAAACTGGGCCTGATTGCCCAGGTACTATAACCCAGGTGTGCAAGGTAGTGAGTCAGGTAGGCTGCCGGTTGTGCCAGACTAGTGCTTTGAGGGGGCCCTGGGGTTTCCAGGAGATGCTGCAGCACGTGGAGGTCCAAGGCACCTTTCCCCATGCCATGACCAGAGCGCCTCTTTTTTATCTATTTTGTGTCAGCCATTAATGAATGAAATGGCCAAGCACGTTTGAAGAAGCACAGTTCTAGGCACTTTCTCAAAAAGCTACCACCCTGCTCCTTGCCTGATCCTCATCTATTCTTGGTGGAGAGCTCACCTCAGGGTAGGCTGCGACTCCCCCTCTAGTAACTGCCTCGGTCCCTGTCTCTGCCCGGGGACTCTCCTCCAGTGTTGTGGGCTGTGACCTTCCTAGAGTGTCCAGCCTTGCCTGCTCCTATGACACCTCCCTCTAGTCTGAGATAAGGAAGGCTTTCTACCCTGGATCCTGGTGTTGCTGAATCCCACCCTCTACTTGATAAATAAGGCAGCAGCATGTAGAAAAGCTGTTTCTAAATATTAGGGCCTGTAAACAGAGATGCAGAGCCCTCACTGTGGCTTTTGAGAGAAGCCAAAGCAAAGCACAGAAATGGTCAAAAAGAGATAAGGCGGCAGAAATAATCCCTGAGAGTTGCAGTAAGCAATAATGTATGATGCGTGGGTATAGGGAAACTGGAGCCTCATGTAGTCCCGAGATCATGTGGTTGCACATTTTCAGGTCATTTTATTCTGCCAGACAATAGCATTAGTACAGAGGCTTGGAGTGCATGCCTTCACTTAATAAGCTTGGTCTAATTTCGTACGAACTTCTCTTAATAAAGTCTGTGTTGAAATTATCCTGAGTCCCTAGGGTGTCTACAGCAGGAAGAAGAGGCGCATTCTAGTGTAGTCTGCCTTACATTCAGGTCGTGTTTTCCAGGGAGTTCTTCATGAAGCTCCAGTCCTACCCCTTCACAAAAAGGCCAAGGTCAAGTTGGGGAAACAGCATAAGCCATTCCTAAACCACCACGTTTGAGAGTCATAATTGCATGTTCATGTATTAAAATAAGGTTCTCAAAAGCACTCCAGTAAAGCAATCTGTTCGAGTTTGATTCAGGTTCCTCAATCTTATGCAGCCATAGAACTCACTCTGTGAAACATCTCACTGGAGTTATTAATGCACTTCTTCCCTATTAGGTCAAGAGTTTGTAGGGGGCAAGGGCTAGCTGCTCTGAGAGATCCTCTCCTCTGCCTTCCTTGACCTTAGAATATATATAGAAGGTTGATAATTAACATTTGTTTAATTATATCCTATTCTTGAGGCTATTTTGACAAATGCATGTGGCTCATGTTCTGGCATACACAGAGGCAACTAAAAAGATGTCTCTTAATATTGTCTATATTAAAAATCCAGAAAAGATTGTTTTAGGTCCCGGAGTCCATTTGACATGGGGGTACATTTGGTTTGAAGATGATACAGATTAAAATCAAGTTTAAAGTTCAGTGAATCGTGTTTGGAAACACAGTATCACTGAGTTATACTTTTAACTTTGTATCCTATTTTGAAGATTTGAGGAGGGTCTGAAAGCAAAAACAGTATCGTCTCTAAGAGACACACAGTGGAGAGGGAAAGAGAGACAGAAAACTCACCTGATGTATCCCATTCTGGGGTTCCTTAGCTCTTTGCTCTCTATCACTGGCTGCCGAGTCTGAGTTGTATACAGCCAGCACAGTGCTGAGCGTCTTACATGTATTCTCATGTAGTCTTCACAGCCTGATGCATAGGCCTAAATATGACCCCCATTTTGCCAATGAGGAAACTGGGATTCAGAGATGATAAGTACCTTGCTGTGCGTCATGTAAAGCTGGATTTGAATGCGGGTCTACGCCACCAAAGGCCTTACTCCTATGTATGCTGCTGGATCACCACAGCCAAGTAAGGAAGGCCAGAGGATTCCGAATTTACTCAAACTCCCTTGGGATTTTTCACACAGATTGGACAGAGTTAAGCTAAGGACTAACAACAACTACAGGCCCATCGGGCATCATGTTTAATAGGGGGAGGGGTGAATTTGGAGTCAGTAGAGAATTCCAGAACCTTCCAATGCTGCTTATTTGCTCTAGATCTTTGAAGTTAGCATCTTCCTCTCTCAGGCCCTCAGTTCCTTTACGTGCAGAACAAAATAATAGTCTAGATGATATATGAAAGCTCTTCCAACTCTATGAATTTAGGTTCTCAGCCCCAGAGAGCTGACATCTGTAGTCATCCCTGAGTTGTATGTTTCGTTCACTATAATGCTATATAAATATTTGCTGGAAAGGCTGCAGGGGTGGATTCCTAAAAATGAAAGGGTTGAGAAAACCTGTGGGAGTGTGTCATGGCCAGCCACGATGACAGGTCATCTGTCCCCCACAAGCCACCTGCAGCCTTCAGCTGTGTGAGCATTCCCCCTGGACTGTATGGACAGAGTTTTAAAGCTGCACTTATAGGGGTCTATTACACACTTCACTTAGTCTTTGCATTCCATAGGTATCTCCATCACTGAAATGAGTAAGTGAGAGAAAGCAAGATTTCAGATGGTATCGCTACTTGCATTGCATACAATTGATACCCAAGTATCCATGAAATTGTGTTCATCAAGGGGCATCCCCCAGGAAGCAGCCATACACACAGCAGCATCCAACCCCAGCAAGAGGATACATGGCCCCCACTCCTTTCTGTGTGTTTCTCAAACTAAATAGCCATGGGAATGACAGCTGGAAAGACCGGCAGCATCCTGAACACACTTTGCACAAGAAGAGACTTAGTATGTTCACACTACATAGATACGTGCTTTTTTTTTTTTTTTTTGAGATGAAGTCTCACTCTGTCACCAGGCTAGAGTGCAGTGGCGCAATCTCAGCTCACAACCTCTGCCTCCCGGGTTCAGGCGATTCTGCTGCCTCAGCCTCCCACGTAGCTGGGACTACAGGCACGTGCCACCATGCTCAGCTAATTTTTGTATTTTTTGTAGAGATGAGGTTTCACCATGTTGGCCAGGATGATCTTGATCTCTTGACCTCATGATCTGCCATCCTTGGCCTCCTAAAGTGCTGGGATTGAAGGCCTGAGTCACCACACCCAGCCAATGCATGCATATTTTTACCTCAAAATATACTTAGAAGAGAATAGACAACTGGTTCAAAAGCTGTATTTACTGTGCATGAGCCCTGCCTCTCAAATGAAAGGAATCTGGAGGAATCAGTGTGTAGCTCTTCATTCCTATACAAACTCTAGAATAAATAGGCTACATTAAATTGTGTTTGCTAAATACAACTGTTTTTTAAGACAACCATGTGTTCTAGCAAACTTGACATCAGTTACTGGGAGTTGCTGCTTAAGCCATTCTGTGTCCACAGAGCCCAGTATAATTGAACAATTTCCCCCAGCATTGAGTCAGCTCCAGGGCCCTGCTGCTCTTCTCTCTGCCATGAGCCTCCTTGGGACAATGAGCTCAAAGCCAGGGTATATTTAGATGGAAGGTAAGCTAGAAGAAACAACTAGGAAAAATTAAAAGAACACAAGCTAAGACTTCAAAAATACAATCCCTCTGCTTAAGGATTAAATAAAGTAGCATGTGAAAGAACCTGTCATGTTTCAAGGGTCTAACAAATGATGGTTATTTCTTTCCCTCTTAACTGTTGGACACATTGCCTACATCAGTTGTTTGGAAATGAATCATATCCTGCCTTAGAACATCTATCATACTGGCAATTTACTCATAGTTTTATTTTCTTTTCAGTGCCTATATGTTACTCTCTCAAATAAATGTAAGCTCCTGAAGACCATGGTTCACATCTTAAATTAACTGAATCTAACAGAAGGCCAGTCATACAGAAAATGGTTTAAAAATGGGTGCAGATCTAGCCTTAGGAATCCAAAATCATGTTTGCAAACATTTAAAGAAGGTTCTTTATAGAAAAAAAATCAGGTTTTTCCTTAAGATGATTCATAAGCATGTTTATGTCTAAATGTTAAGCAACAAAGGAGTCATGTGGTCTATGCAGACACTCTAGATATTCAAAGGAAAGAGATTGTAAATGTATCTTTTATTTTTTTTAAATCCTGCATCACAACCACCCGAGTGCAAATAAATTTCAAATTTTATACTGGCCTCCTATTGAAAAATGCTCATTGAATCAATTTCCTGGAAGTTGAAATTGAATCAATTTCACTGATAAATAGAGTATATCACACATCAGATACTGAGTCAACATATAGAACATGAGTGTATTTTGCTAAGAAAAGATGGCTGGTAGGAAACTGTCTTAGCATTCAAAACAGTCACAAAGTTTGGCCTTTGAGGCTAAAGCTGCTGAGTTAGCAGTTGAAGAGGGCTAGAGGATAGATCCCAGTGGGCTTTCTCTCAGTCTCATTCTAGGCCTGGTTGTCTGGCACCACCAGGCAACCCCAGCTGGTTCTGTTCTGTGCGTGGGTGGATGTACTCACACTATAGGAACACACACTTCACCACTTCATACAGGTGTGGCCTGTGGCCACCTACTTACCTTCTCTAAGCCTTAATTTGTTCATCTATAACTATAGATGAGTATCTACTTCCCAGCAGTTTTATGAAGATTCCATGAAACAATGTATGCTATGTCACATGGTGTTTGGCACATACTGCATGCCCAGTAAATAATAGTTGTTGTTGGATTTGCTGCTCCAAGGAGAAGGAGGCTGAAATGAGATGACCAACTGCATGCCCTGAAGAGTGGCAGTGCAACCATCCACACACAGGCTCACACCCTCTGCCTGCAGATCAACAGAGATGCCCCTTTGCTGGAACAGGAACATGCTAATGGCTTCAAGGAGCACTTTATGCATGGGAGCATTGAGGATTTAAATCAGAAAACCCCAGTTAGCTTCCCTATAGCCATGGGTCATCTCAACCAATTCCTCAAAGCCAAATCTGTTTAGAGCTTTTTGTAAACTGAGTACCTCAAAATAAACTTATTCTTTTATTTCCAAAGTAAAGATGCTTTGGCTGGCAAGTAACAACACTGTGGGTCAAAATCCGTCAAGATGGATGAGTGGCACCCCCCAGGCTGAGAACGCCCCAAGGCAGAGCAGGGCAGCTCAGGTGCCACTCTTCCCTGCTGGGGCTCTCCTGGCACTGCCCTCCTCCATGCAGGGCCTTGGTCATCGCCAGTCTGCTGGCAAGATAGCTTCAACAGCTGACCTCCCATCTTCCCATAACTGTCTCCAGGAAAGAGAACAAGAGTTTGTTCCAGAATCTTTAAGAGGAAAAATTGAAGCTTTTTATACAGAGGTTGACAATCAGCTTATCTCATGATACTGGCCTCTATTTGGTCTCGTGATTCTTCCTGGATCAATTCCTGTGACTTAATTGATTGCCAGGTGATGGCTTCATCCTAGGTCCCAGGTCCACCTCTCAATCTATCGTGGGTATAATAGGGATGGAATAATCTAATTAGCTTGAACTAAAGAGAGTCTGTCTCTGGAGCACAAGTCAATACCTTAAACTTTAGGACTGCCTTTGCAAGAGGGAATGAGATTGATTGATATTGGAAGGAACCACAATGCCCACCACCACTCTGCTGATATTCAACTCACCATCTCCTTCAATTCAAGCAAACAATTATAAAACGTCTGCTGTGTGCCAGGCATGGTGGAGGATGCCAGGAAGACACAAGATGCCCAGTGTTGTTGACGGGAATAAATGAGCCAGCTTACGCACAGTGCCTGTTGCAGCACTCAGCCCCTAAAACTTGCTCAGGATTGTCTTCATTAAAATGAATAATGCATGAGTGATCCCTGCCATTCAGGAGAGAAAGACTCTAACCAATAAATTAGACCAGTGTGCACAGAGCGACAAGAGTAAGGCTGCAGGTGCACAAAGGATAGAGATCACAAGAGGAGTGCACAAGGCCCAACCCCACAAGAAGCTGTAGCCCAGTGGTTCTTAACCTTGACTTCACATTCTATTCACCTGAGAAGTTTTCAAAACTCTGCATACCAATTAAGTCAGAATCCCTGGGGATGTAACCCAGCACCAGGCATCAGTTTGTCTTTCTAAAGATCTCCAAATGATTAAAATGTGTAGCCAAGGCTAAGAAACACCGTAGTTTAGGCTACTGAGGACATAAACACATATATGTAAACGATTAGCTAGCAATGCCAGGTGATGAGGGGTATGCTAAAATGGATCAGGGTGGGGTGGGGCTCCCGGCAGGGAGAGGTATGTCAGGGAGGGGGCTCAGGTCAGGGAGGGGGCTCAGGTCAGGGAGGCACATGGTGGGCAGAGGGGAATCCTGGAGGGTTTCCATGCACATCAGGAAACAGGAGTCTTAAGGGGCCTTGAGGAACTGTGAGATTTGCCTAATGTAAATTATTTGGGAGTGGTGTCTCAGTGTGACGAGGAATGGGTTTAAGCAAAGGCATAGGGCAGGTGTGGCAGGTATATGGATCTAGATTCAATCAGGAGAGAGAAAACTATAATTTCAACAGAAAAAAAATGAATAAGGGGATTAGAGTAACACAGATTAGAGTAACATGGAATTGGTAAGAACTCTAAAGAGAACTCTGAAGAACACAGGAATAGAATCTATAAGGACCATCCACTACCCTCAGGGCTGAGATAGAGCATCCCAGGGAAAGCCTGCCTGCCCCCCCCCCCAAGCTGAAGCCTAGACTTTGTTGGCACAGCATGGCTTGAAGAATAGCAGAGAAGTTGCAGGGATGTCATTTGTTGGAAATCTGCCCTCTAGGGAGCCGGAGAAGCCTTTCACAGGTAGGTGTCTCATTGGAGCACACTCTTAGCAACTGCTAGCAGCAAAGACGGCTGGGGAAGCTGCTGACCAGGTGTTGCAAGAGCCAGGCATTGGGGAAAATGAAGGAGCCACCAAGAGAGCCCAGGAGAACCTGGAGGCAAAACCCAGAAGTGTGCCTAGGAGCAAACAGAGGCCCAGGGAGTTTATGAAGCCTTACTGGGAAACTAGCAAAGCTGGAATCCAACCCAGGTCCATCTTTTCTATGCATTGTTCTTCTCTGAACAAACAGGAGTACGAGATCCAGGCTGGGAAGGTTGCTCAGAGATGGAAGGGGCCTGTGCTCAGTAAGGTTAGTGACAAAGGTCTCCCAGGGGAGGCGAGGCTTCAAATGGACCTCAGAGATCATATTTGGAAAACAGGGAGAAAGAGGAGGGAGTGGATTTCAAGCTGGCATTGCAACACAAGCACTTGGAACACCTGCACATGGGTAGAAGTGGACCTGAGCTCCCACAGGCCTCAGCACAACCAGGAGAGAGTGTGGGAGCAGAAAGAAAGCAGGTGATGAGAGGAAAGTCAAAGGTAGAATGGAATCAGGAAGTCCTTTTATGTCAAAGGCCTTGAATTTAAGCACGTGTGAAATCGACACATCATGAGAAAGCCAGAGCTCATAAATGGAGCGTTTCTAGGATTCCTCAGTCGCATGCCAAGCTCTCAGTGGAATGTAGGGAAGCAAATGCCAGCTTTGAGGTAGACAGACTAGAACTAGAGCACCAGCGCCAGTGTTTAGCTGTATGTCCTGGGGAAAGTATTGTTTTTGAGTCTCAGGGCTCTGCAACTGCCAGGTGAAAACAATGCCACCACATCCTTGCCGGCTTGTTCAGATGAAGTTCCTGGCAGAGACTGGCACAAGGTAGGCCTGGAGTTTAATCAATAACAGCTTCCTTCTCCCTCCTATTTTCACTCACGAGACTCCTCCAGTCTCCTAAGACAGTGTACCCTTGCAAATAACCTGTAACATTCAGAAATACCAGGATTCCTAAATCTGGTGCAGCCAGCGAGTGCCAGAGCATTAGCAACATGTAACTTCTTATTCAGATTCTGGCTAATGTGTTCATCACTCAGAAGGAAAAGCTCAGGTTCAGGGGGAACACACAGTCAGGGCATCTTTGGCTGCATGTCCAAGTGGTGCCCTGAGGTGCTGTTTCCTACCTGGTCTCCACAGGGCAAATGACGGTGTTTTGTTTTTGTTTTTGTTTTCAGGAGGAGAAGTCACCAAACCACGGTTTGCTCAGTTCTTTCATGGCAGCCTGGCCAGTCTCACCATCCGCCCTGGCAAAATGGAAAGCCAGAAGGTGATTTCCTGCCTTCAGGCCTGCAAGGAAGGGCTGGATATTAATTCCTTGGAAAGCCTTGGCCAAGGAATAAAGGTAAGGCAGGAACTGGAATCACCCCCAATAAGACAGTGATTCATGATGCCCAGCCTGCCCAGTGCCAGCACACACTGGGAAACGGAGCTTCCTGGAACGTTGTACAGAAATGGCTCCAGGGTAAAGTGCAGCCACAAGATGGGGGATCTGAGGGAGAGTAGTAACCATTACTTCCATAATGGACTTCTGAGGCCATCTTCCAAGACTCCTAGATCAAGCCCTTAGGTATAATCAGTCCACTACACAGAAGCAGGCACATGTTCAATATCTTCCTGGAAGAAGCTGTTATATCTCATTTGTGCGTTAGTTGGCTGCTCTGTTGTTTATTTGCCTAAAGGCAGTGAAGGATGCAAGAATGCATTTCAAAAGCGTAAAAAGTAAACAAAAACTTAGGACCTTGTGAAATACAAATTTAAAAGGAAAGTGGAAACCTGGGTGGGGTGGAATTAGAAAGCAGGTATGGAGGTCATTCTGTCTTACATTGTTACTTCAAGGCCCAAGAAACATGAGCCGGGTGCGGTGGCTCACACCTGTGATCCCAGCACTTTGGGAGGCCAAGGCTGGCAGATCACAAGGTCAGAAGTTCAAGACCAGCCTGACCAACATGGTGAAACCCTGTGCCTACTAAAAATACAAAAATTAGCTGGGCGTGGTGGTGCTCATCTGTAATCTCTGCTACTCAGGAGGCTGAGGCAGGAGAATCACTTGAACCCGAGAGGTGGAGGTTGCAGTGAGCCGAGATCGCACCACTGTACTCCAGCCTGCTGGATAACAGAGCAAGACTCTGTCTCAAAAGAAAAAAGAAACATGAACAGTTAATGATTTGTATTGTTTATGGAAAACAGAAATATTCAAGTGATCTCAGAGAAGCAAAGGTTCATTTGAGAGAAGCTCCCCCTGAAGGGGGCAGGGAGGGATGTGACTGTGGCCTCAGCAAGAACCCTCTAAAAGGCAGGGTCAGTTTCTAAACTCACCTGGCCTTACAAAGCAAGCACATGTTGGTGCTGGCCCACGGAGTCCTGAATAAAGAGCAGAGCTAATATCATTGTAGCCCCCACTCAATCACAGTGGACCCCAGTATGAAAAGGCAGCCCTTCAAGCCTCCTCTCTCTAAGTTGGAACAGCCCAGCCTGTGCCTCCTGGAACATGGATAGCCCCGTGAAACCCCAGCAGTTGTGAGTGTTTCTGTCCTTGGCCATTTCCCTAAGAGTGTGACAAAAGCAGAGGTTTCTCAGCTGGCCACCATCCCTGACCCCAGCGCTGCCCGTGGGCAGCTCTGCCCTGCCCTGGGCCTGCCTCACCTGGACAGGGAGTCACCACTCCAACAGAAATTTCCAGATCAGTAGCCTACTGCTTGCTAGTCAAGCTCTGGTGCTGGGTTATCCTTGGAAAAGCTGGTGGTCTGACAGTATTCTTCAAATTGCAGCCACTTCCCACAATCATTCCATGGACATGCTAATATCCTATTATAGGCTGGGTACTGAGATATGAAAAGAAATGTTCTGAGCTTACTGTCTTCAAGGACCTCAGTGACACAAACAGACATTTGTAATCCAGTTGATGACTAAGCAATGACTATGAACACTGACATTTACTGAGGGTCTCTCAGTGCCAGACATTGTCTGTTATAAATGTTTCATTGGTGTTGATTCCCAGAAAACTCTCGTGACAAAGGAACCATAAATATTCCCATTTTGTATATGAGGAATGAAAGACTGAAGGAGATGGGGAACTAGCCTAAGATCCCACCGGGCACAGTGGCTCACGCCTGTACTCCCAGCACTTTGGAAGGCCGAGGCAAGCGGATCGCCTGAGGTCAGGAGTTCAAGACCAGGCTGACTAACATGGTGAAACCCTGTCTCTACTAAAAATACAAAAATTAGGTGGGCATAGTAGTGGGCGCCTGTAATCCCAGCTACTCAGGAGGCTGAGGCAGGAGAATCACTTGAACATGGGAAGCAGAGGTTGCAATGAGCTGAGACTGCACTATTGCACTCCAGCCTGGGCGGCAGAGCAAGACACCATCTCAAAAAAAAATCCCAGAATTAGTGAAGAATAGATTCAGTCCCACTCCAGAGATCCAGAACCTTGGAGAATGGCAATCAGGGAAGGCTCCTTGGAGGAGATGAGGCGTGAGTAGAATGTTTATGAATAGGTAGGAACCAACTAGGAAAAAGGCAGGGGTGGAGAGGGGGTGGGGAAGAGGGAAGTCACTCCAGGCAGATCTGAAAGTGTGAGTCATGATGGAGGGCTGAGAAATAGCACAGGATTCACTAGAACTTCAACAAAGCCAGTGTCGTGAGTGTCTAACTGCAGGAGGAAAAAGGTGGAAGGTGCCAGAGAGGTAGGCAGAGGCCACCTATTCACCTTGTTTAGGTGTTTACTTTTTTTATGTCGACAATGGGGAGCCACTGTAGGCTCAGGCAAGGGAGCGTGATCTCAGCATATGTGGGGTTTAGGATGTCCACCCTGGAGACTGGGTCAGCATGGGGAAGATGGGAGGAGTACAGAAGTCACGGCAAGGCAGGATTGACTTTCCAGAACATGGTTGAACATGGACAGATACACACCCACAGTTGCTCTCAATAGCTAATCACTTGTCCTTGGGGCAAGCTCAAAAGACCGTCTCATATTGGAAAGGCCAGTCTTGACCTACTGTTGGCGTTGCTTCCTTAGAGTTCTGTCAACCCGTGATGGAAAAATCTATCCTCCTAACATCTTCTCTTTTTCTGATTCTAAATGTACTCTCTCTGCTTCTGAGTAGATCTTCTGTGCTCTGAACCATTGCAAGCAGGCAGTTTCAGGGTGGTAGGCACTACAGAGCAAAAACACAAAGATGCTGGCCCAAAAGTGTTGCCTTTTTATTAAAATTACAAATATACGAACCATAGCAATTTCTACAGAGTAGTCATAGCCTATGACAAGAGGAGGTGCTAAAATAAGTGGCACAAAACACTGAGGACTGAGGAAGCAAATCTGACTTTTCCAGATGCTACCTCTTTATAACCAAGCCACTGCAAATGATCTTTTTCCATTTCTAGGGCGTGGCTGGTAAGAACTAGAGCGCTGTGTGAGAAGTTAATAAGATGCCCAATTTATGGAGCACCACTGGGGGCTATTTTATGTTCATTATCCCTACTCCTCACAACAAATTAAATACTGTGACCCCATTTCAAAACTAAGGGGACTGGGGCTCAGGGATTTGTCCAAGATAAGTTCATGCTCTTTCCTCCATACCAGCAACTCAGATTAGAAGACATTCTTAAAAATCATTAAAATAAATTTCCTTCCTTTCTCTCCCTCCCTTTACCCCCTCATGTCATTTCAGAATAATGACTATTACTTTATTTGCCAGTTACTGGCCTCCTCTCACCTCTCTGGCTGGTCGAGAGAAGTGAGGCCCTTTTGTGAGTAAGGAAATTCTCTACCTGATCACAGAGATCAGCCCATGTTTCTTGCTTTACTTGTCTTCTTCCGACTCATGCATATTTATGAATATTTGTCCAGCATGCCTGAGTCCTAAAATGGTCTAGTGGCTGCTGTCTGGCATCCATACCAGATACTGTGGAATCACTACGTTCCTGAGTAATACCCTGTTCTGATTTTCATAGCACAGTCCTTGCCAATTTGTCATCTCCATCACTGAGGAAGAACAGGAAAGAGCAAGAACTTTAGAACTAGACACTCCCAGGTTCAAATCACAATGCTGATTATTTATTAGTCGAGTGGCCTTGGGCAAGACACTTTAATCCCTTAGCCCAAATCCCTCATGTATAAAATAAACATAATATTATTTATGTTGTAGTGCTATTGTAACAATTATATATCTAAATTACATATAATTTATATATTAAAATATATTTAATGTATATACTATATATGTATATATATATTGTGTGTATTATATATTATACACCCACGCGCACCGCACACGCGCACACACACACACACACACACACACACAACCTTAACAACCTAGTAGACTCTCAACAAACCACAGCTCCCTTTTGTTACAAAGGAACTTCTAAAGTGGCAAATCTTCATCTGGCCCCACTCAGAGAAATGGTTTAGCTGAATCTGTAAGTCAGAAAAATCAGAGTCCAAATTTTGACTGTGTTATTTACTTAATAAGGACCATGGGCAGGCAGGTGTCAGAGGGAACAGCAGGGTTCCTGTTGAGTCATAGCTAGCCTGCTCTCAAGTAACAGGCCAGGGCTTTGAGCAGTGATTTCACTGGTGGTCCAGCCTGCTGGGGGGGGCTGGAGATGCCGCTCAAACCTCTAAGAGAAGTCTCTAATAACACCACCAATCTGCAAGGGCTATCTGTCTAGGACCTTCCTGGCTCAAAGAAAGGCTGTGGCTACAGCACAGATACCCAAGGGGGTATCTGTCACCCTTTGCTGGGGCCCCTAGCATGCCACCATCTCCTTCCCTGGTAGAGATGCCAGTACAAACATGTCTCCTGTTTAACTGGACACCCACTCACAGATCTGGGAATACCACAATTAAAAAAAAAACAAAACCTCAAAAACCTGTTCTGGAGGTTTTATTGACCCTGCAAGAACTATGTTGATGGCCAGGCCAGTGCCCACCTTCACGCTTTGTGACACGCTTCCCAGTGCTGTGGCACAGAACAGGGTATTAACTAGAGATCCAACACACTGTCTCTTCCAGTCTCTCTCCAGGTGGCTGCAGAGAGATTGTGCCCTCTGCTGATCGCCATAGGATACTGCTTATCCATCCCTCTAGAAGAACCTCTTGATTTTCCCATGTAGCCCTCATGTGAGGCTCAGAGACCAGCCTCCACTGCAGACCTATTATCTTCCTCATGCTTTTCATGTGTTAGACCCTGCGGTGATACTGAGGAAAGGTCAGTAGTCCTGCCCTTGAAGTGCTCACAATCTTCTGCAGGATGCAGACAGGCAGACAGACAGCAACAGCACAAGACTCTGCTATAGGAAGATGGTGCAGGGGACGAGGCTGGAGAGGAGGGGGCAAAAAAGCCTTTTAAAACAGAGATGGTGTTTGTAGAACAATGGCCTTGAATCTTCTCAAATCTGAAACCGATGACTTGCGAATACCTCAGCACTAATCATGACTCACTAGCATGAGGCAGCTCCAGGGATAAGCACCCTAAGCTGCTGAGGCCTTCCAGGCAAGAGAGATGCTGACCCAGATACTGACTGTGGCATCAACCATGCTTTGGCCTGGGCGCTCCAGGATCTAGCACCGGGGCTCGTGGCCAGATGTCACGGCTCAGAGAGACACCGCTCCTCAGGACTTGGGAAGGACAGAAGAGAACTGTCTCACAACGACAGAAGAGCAGTGAAGGTTGGACACAAAGACTCAGTGCTGGCTTAATTATAGTAGTAAGAATTATCATCTAAGCTATGATATATTTAATATCTTGCAAGTGCTAGAAACTTTATACATATTATCTCATTTAAGACTCACACAGGTAGATATTAATTTCCCCCATTATTTAAACAAGGAAATGAAGTCTAAAAGGGGAAAGGAAGTACTCCAAAGATGTACTTTGTAGCCTGTACTGGAACTGGAATATTAGAATCCACAAAGCCCAAGGTCTTTCAAAGATGCCTTATGGCCTTGGGGAAGTGAGAATCAGACCTTGGAAGCGCCATTTTCCCAAGCAGGCTAAGCTGTTACAGTAGCATATGATCCCCAAAACCTCAAGCCTCACAGGTTTAACATTAAAAGTATAATTTTGGCCGGGGCGGTGGCTCACGCCTGTAATCCCAGCACTTTGGGAGGCCGAGGCGGGCAGATCACGAGGTCAAGAGATCGAGACCATCCTGGCCAACATGGCGAAACCCCGTCTCTACTAAAAATACAAAAATTAGCTGGGCGTGGTGGCACACGCCTATAGTCCCAGCTACTCAGGAGGCTGAGGCAGGAGAATTGCTTGAAACCGGGAGGTGGAGGTTGCAGTGAGCCGAGATTGCGCCACTGCACTTGCACCTGGTGACGGAGCGAGACTCTGTCTCAATAAAAAACTAACAAAAAAAAAAAAGTTCAGTTTTCTCTTATACTCAGGCAGGTGGGGTGGGGTTTCTGCATAGAATGCTGCAAGCCACTGAAGTTGGGGGAAAAGACGCTGCAGCATCCTACAGGTGTTTCACTGCCTCAGCTGAGAAGTGCCACACCTCACTTCCTTTCCTGCCCAATGGCCAGAGGTATTCATATGACTCTGGCCACCTGTGGTACAAGGTGGCTGAGGAGTGTAGCCTCCACAATGCCCAGGAAGGAAAGGAGAACAGGGGTTTGGCGAGTACCGATAATGACTCCCACAGAGCTTGACTGAAAAGACAGTGAGAGAAAAAAAAAGCCCCTTTGGGTAGTGACAGGAGATGGTAGTGTAGGCTGCAGACCCTTCACTAATTCCTCTAACAGCAGCTTTCAGAACCTAAGGCTAAGTTCTGGGATGCAGGGATAACAGGCAGAGTCCCTGTGTTCACGAACTACTGGGCATTGTACTATAATAGTGGTATTACCATTTTGTAAGTGCTATAGGAGAAAGGCACCAAAGCCCAGTGGGCATCAAAATGAGAGAAGCTGGGAGGCCTCATGGAGTAGGTAACAATGAAACACTCACGTGATGGTCAAGGTGACAAAGACTGAGCTATCAGTTGGCTAGGGGACACCATGCAGGGACTTAGGTGGTTCAGTGTCACCAATAGTGCTCATGAGACATGCACCTCCTATTTCAGTCCAAACACAGAACAGAACACCCTTATAAAGACATTCAAGTCAGATCAGGAAAAGTTAATATACATTTTTCCTTAAACCTATGAAAATATATACCGAGCTCCTCATGCTAAGAAAACTACAAATTAAAACTACACTAAGATGGCATTTATCATTTATCAGATGGGCAGAAATCCCGACATCTGATAGCATACTGTGTTGTTGAGGAATTGAGAGAAGCTGCATTCTCCTTCACCGCTGGAAGGAGTATGTATTGATATAATCCCTAGCAATGGAGAAGTTGGCAACATTTATCAAAGTTAAAAGTGCACATAGTCTTTGACCTAGCAGTTTCACTTGATGTGCTTGCACAAGACTATTCATTCTGACACTGTCAGTAAAAGATTAGAAATCTTTTTATTTTCCCAAATGTCCATATTAGGAAACTGGTTTTAAAGGTTACAGTTTATCCCTACAATGGAATACTATACACCTACTAAAAAAAGAATAAGGAAGCTTGTCATGTACTGATACAGAAGATCTCCAAGATATGAGCCAAGTTAAAACAAAGTATGATATATAATGAGATACTTTTGATATAAGAAGAAAAATGGAAATCTATATTCACTGATTATATATTTATAAGAATGCTTGAGTATAACTGTCAGGATAACTTATGCTACAGTAACAAATTATTTAATATCTCAGTGGCTTATATAGCAAAATTTTACTTATTGCTCATGCTTCATGTCCATTACAGACAGGCTGCAGCTGTGATCCATACCTCCCTCACTGTGAGATGCAGGCTGCTGGACCAGCCCCTGAAGGAATGTTGCCAGTTTAATGGCAGAGAGAAAGGGATGCGGCATACCATGAACTGGTTATTAAATCTCCCGTAGGGCGTGAACCAAATAATATTTCTGCGCACATTTAGTTGACCAAGCAAGTAACATGACCACTGCTGAGTGCAACAGGGCAAAACATATATCCTGCAGGGAAGGGTACCATTAGTCATACAGTCAAGCCTATTAACAACAAGGCAGACATGTATAAGTCTCCCATGGGAGGGGAAACAACTAATTGTGAACAATAATGCAATTTGCCACTAAGAAACTAACGTAATAGTGGGGACTTGTGGGATGGGACTGTGGAAACTGGGTGGATGGGAGACAGAAATAAGATGGATACTTTTCACCTAACACATACGTACATTTGAAATGTGAATATATTACCTATTCAAAAGAGTAAATAATTTTAAGTTAGGTAGCTACTTATAAGAAAGATCTTTGTCTCCCTTTCCTGTGCCGTGAGCATTTGATGCATAATCTGAATTCACAGATACGTTTCTGATATTTTATTGATAGCATTTCCTAATAATTCTTGCTCAGAAGTATGTCAAAGTCAGTAATTCTGGGCAGTACATGGGCAGTTTTCCCTGCCTCATTCAAAGAAGTAACTGCTTGGGGGATATGGAGAGGGCAAGAGTCTATATCCAGCTTGAGTACCCAAGTCACTCAGCGGGGGAAATTGCCGCTACGTGGCCTTTGGTAAGTGTGGGATGCCAGGGGACTCAGGATAGAATGGATAGGTAACCAACCCAGGTATGCTGGCAGATGTGTAGGCAGCAGGTGAGTACAACTCAAGTGCTAAACAACTCAAGTTTAGCACCTGAAAAGCAACACAAAAAAATAGATCTTAGAGAGAAAGCAAGCCATTAACTGAAAAATGAGCTTGAAGGTGAAGCTAAGAAGATGAGGCCTGGGTCAGAAAATGGAGTGAAAGATGAATTTGGGGAGCAGTTCGAGGTCAAAGACAGCAAAAGGAGTCAACACCCAAGTTCTGACTGGTCCAGACCACCGGCTACCACAGAGCATGGGCCACTGTTCACCAAGGGCTGGGCTGTGAGAGCACTGTGGCTTGGTTTTCAATATTCAATCTAATGGCTCAGGCCAATACGACCAGGCACAGTCCCTGGAAGATGTCACAGAAGAGGCCTCCAAAGCCCAACAGAGAGTAGGAGGAAGTGCTCGAGAGTTTAAATACTATCATTTGTACACACAACTGCATCACTGGCAGATGCTCTGGAGGTGTTTACTGTGACCTTTGTTGCCCTGTATACACAGGAAGTGCTCCTATGAAACTATGTGTATCACTGACCATTCTCTTCCATAATACTTTTATCTTCCAGTATCACTTCAACCCCTCACAGTCCATCCTGGTGATGGAAAGTGATGACATTGGGAACATTAACCGTGCTCTCCAGAAAGTCTCCTACATCAACTCCAGACAGTTCCCGACGGCGGGTGTGCGGCGCCTCAAAGTCTCTTCCAAAGTTCAGTGAGTGGACGCTAGTCAGCTTGGGGCAAACTGAGGCAGCAGGGTTGGTCCCTTGGGAATGTTCCCTTGCAAAATAGGATGTGTCTTTCTTCGGCTGCCCTCAATCTCTGCTATTCCTATGAGGATGCCTCAGTGGATCTGTGTTCTGTTCTTCTTAAACAAGATGTCCTGTTGTTTTACCACCTTGAATCCACCTTTCTCTATTTTATTCTGTATCTTATCTAATGCCTAGAAGGTACTGCTTTCTATAAATTCTCAGAGAGCTGGGAATTTAAAGTGATCTGGGTGTGGGATTGAAGTGTTCTGATTTAAGGGCACAGTGCCTCGTACATAGGAAGTGCTTGACAAATGTTTATTAAATTGAATTAACTTAACCAACGCAGCTATGTAGCGTTCCTAAATCCTGTAGGTATGCCAGAAAAACAGGAGGCATGGTTCTTGTTTCCAGGGATCAGAGTTAAATTAGAGGACACTGAAGCCTTTGGATAACTCACTCACTGGCCTATCAAATCACTTCTCAGCCACAGCAGCTGCCTTGGAGGGCTGCTAGGAGGGAGATCCCAGGAAAACTCTGGAAGGTGTAAGTGCAGTCATGCGTCGCCCAGAGTCAGGAAAAGGACTCAGAAAGAGAGGAACAAGGGTGGGAAAGATGGGTCTGCTGACTGCCACATTGTTCGATCCTGGGACAGGCACCAGTATAAAGCCCACAGATGGTAGTTACATTCAGTAGTTCTAGGACAGTGGAGGAGTGCTCCACCTCTACAGGCTTAGGGGTAGGGAACAGGTACCTCCAGGTCAGCACCACATTAGAGTGAAGATGAGAGAACAGAGTGGCCTGCGTCCTGCTCTGAGACCAGGCTTCTGCAAACTGAAGAAGGGTAGGGGCGCTGTGGGGTTGGCCTGGCAGAAGCAGGACAAAACTGGGAGGAGGCGGCGGCTACCGAAGCTCCACATTTTACCCACCCACAGAAGAGGATGGAGTAGCTCAGCCTGGAATCTACCCAGAATACCCTTTCCTTGGGAACCTTCACCAAGGCATGTAAGATGATGGCTGCCACCAGCTGAAGCCCACCCAGCACTCCCAGAGCATCTGTCTGACCCTGTGGTCCCCCACTGTAGTCTACATCTAGATGACCAGGGGCAAGGGCCAATGACATAGTGCCCCCATGAGGTCTGACAAGAAGGTCAGATCAACCAGTGTTTACTGAGCTGAAACCATGAGGCAGGCTTTGGTCAGCTTCTTTCGACGTATGTCTGCATTTAATCCGTTACTGTAGGACAATTACTGTTATCCTCATTGTATAGATGAAGAAACTGAGGTTCACAGGAGTCGAGTGCCTTCTCCACATTTACCCAGCCCAGGAGTGGCAGAGCCAGGCCCTGGATCCTTGCCTGTCTTAGACCTCGCTCTTGTGGCCACAGTATTTCTGCCTCCTAGGTGACTCTGTGATGGTTTATCAGGAGAAAGGGGAGTGATTACAATAGCAGTTTGCTCTCACACCCAGAAAAGGCACACTTTTGTGACATCCACATACAGACATATCGTATAAGTTGAGGCAGAAGAGTTTAGCCCTGGAGTCTCAATTAGTAAGATGGCTGTAACCCCCCCAGTTAGACAACAATTTGCTTACCAAATACTAAAGCACATAACAAGCAGTTACTATCTAATTAATGTGGCCATTGATTACTTTGTTAAGGGATAATGGAAGGTTTCATGGTTACATGTTGCTCATATAGAAAATTCCCATTTCTCTCAGGAGCCAATCCTTACAGTCCCTAGATCACTATTGGTTTTGATTATAATGTGGCTTTAAATTTGAATGTCTGCTGACATCCTCAGAGACTCTTAAGCAGTCAGGATGCCTTGTTAAGAACTGGAGGTAGCAACCCCTGGTTCCTGGCTATATGACAGACGGTTTAATTGTTTGCTCATCAGTGCCATAACTGAGGCTGTTTTCCCAGGTGCTTTGGGGAAGATGTATGCATCAGTATTCCTGAGGTGGATGCCTATGTGATGGTCCTGCAGGCCATCGAGCCTCAGATCACCCTCCGGGGCACAGACCACTTCTGGAGACCTGCCGCCCAGTTTGAAAGTGCCAGGGGAGTGACCCTTCCCCGATATCAAGATTGTGAGCACCTTTGCCAAAACCGAGACCCCCAGGGACATGAAAACCACAGGTACACGTGCATTTGAGGTTGTGGGGAGGGTGAATCTTAATTTTTTACAGTCATGTGAACTCACACTTCAGAATAACAGCATTGTTCGTGTAATGTATACATGGCATAAATGTGTACATGGAAATGTAATGTATTATAGCAAAACAGACAAAGCTGTAAACAAACCAAATGAGTAAGAGGGGAATGGATGGTTTAGCAATGAGGGATATGAGGTGTGAGGGAAGGCATCTGTACTAAATGGTAAGTGAAAAAATGCAAGACACAAAGTTACATAGTACCTACACATAGAATGATCTCAACCATTTAAGGAAAAAAAAAAAAAAACATAGAAAAATGCCAAGAAGGACACATACCCTATACTAACAGGGTTAGTCTCTGAGAAGCAGGATAAGAGCCACATTTGTTTCTGTTTCCTTTCCCTTTCTGTAATTGCAGAAATGTTCTATAGTGGGCATGTATTATTCTGATAATCAGAAGAAAAGCTGAAGATACACACAAAGAAAAAATATAGCTGCATCTTAATATATACACCATAAAAGTTAGGTCTCATTCAGCAACATGACTCTAAGTTCTCAGGAAACTTTTAAGTTGTTATTTGCGACAACTTCATGATTGGGAAGGTTTTTCAGCGAAATAGGAGTAATGTGAATTATCTACCAAAGAGAAACACTTAGTTACTGAAAGCTATAGTATATGCTGGAGGAGGGGAGGAGAAGGGAAGGAGGGAAACCAGGAAATGAGCAAGGGAGGGAGAGAAGAAAACCTCTGTTACTCCGAGGGATCCAAGTCTATAGGAGAAATGTAAATTTGAGAACTGTCCTCTGCTGCCTCTTCCAAGAGAGTATTTTCAACTCTCCCCCTCCACCTTCCAAAAGCCACCGCTAATGATGTGCTGGTGCCTGTGGTCCTCAGTCCCCGAAGAGCTGCTGTTATAATAATCCTAATTACCCATTGCCTTAAACCACCCTGGGTCCCTAGTGAACGAGGTGCTCAAGAGACAGCCCTTCTTAGCTCATAAAAAATAGATGATGTCTTACCACCTGAACAGGCAGAACAGTTTCCTAGTTACAGGCCAACATGCATTAGGTTGTATGATCGTTCCTCTTCCCCTCTTCTCATTTGTGGCTAAAATCAGATGGAAATAAACAACAGTGGTTGCAGGTCATGACCAAGTGTGTCTGGATTTGCTACATCTGACACCGGCATACAGGAAATGCATGGAAGGGCAATTATCTGGGTCCACATTTCACCTTCTGTTTATGAGAGGTACAGGCAGGCACATAGCCAAGTGTCCAAGTGCTATTATAACTGCCCTTAAATTTTTACTCCTATTGTTGTTGGAATGGTCATTATTAAGGATATCTTAAACAAGGAGGATAATGGCATTTGCCACCATTGCTACTGGGTCCAGCATCATCTGCTGCCCCCACTGAGATGCTCTTTATGCTCTTGATACCGAAGACAGGAGATTCCCCAACATGGGCGCATGCGCGCACACACACACACCCCTCCGTCAACTCTGTGTAAGTTCACACCTTTGCTCTGCTCTCTGGATGGAAAGTCTCTTTCCTTCTCTATCCTTTGATTCCTGGCGAACATCTCTGCCTTCAGCACCCCCCAAGGCGGCTCCCACCACCACCATTATGACACTCCCAACTGCTGGTGCTTCCCTCAGCACACATTTTTTAGCCCTTGGTGGCAATTTCCTGTTTATTAAACCAGACTAGGAGACCCCAAGGGCTCAACCATGGCCGATTTGCCTCTGGGTCCCTCGACGAAGCACACTCCCTTCAACACAGTGGGAATCAAGGAAACTGCAGATGGAAGATAATACCCATGATGAGAGAGAACCATGAGAAAATGGCAGCTGTGACACACTCTGTGACACATTTCCTACCTCACGGAGCTCTCAGTCAGCCACAGTGGGAGGCAGGAACAAGGACAGTATGACCAGATCTGACAAGAAGCCAGCAAAAAACCCAGAAACTGTGAGCAGGCCATCTGAAATAGAGATGCACATACAGTGTTGCTAACTATAGACCTTTCTCTTAAGTGTATGTTGTGCTTTTAGAGTTTGCTGATTATACACAAAACCATTGTGATTGACAAGCATTTCAAAATTAGGATAAAAAATTATTTATAATATATATCTAGTGAGAACAAAAAATATTTTTGGTATCATTCAAAAACTTAAAAGATAATTATTTAAAATAATCCATCTTTAGTGAATCCTTTCTTAAATTTCTATTTTAATAAATGTTTTGTAACACACAAAGTATATTTAGTACACTTTATAAATAAGTATACGTATTTAAATTATCTCTCTTCACAAATTTTGCAATAAAAGTGCAAGATCAAAACCACTTGAAGACAACTAGCCTATCATCAGTAAGATGGGGATAATAGTGCCCCTTTAATGTCGATTAGGATTATATTTGCAGAGTGCCAGGCACATAGCACACGCTTCATAAATACCAATCACCTTCTTCAGATGGAATTTTAATTTGGGACTGCCAAACTCTACCCAGCATTCAAACACTCAGACATTTCTTTGGGAAATTCAGAGTCATACAATCAGGCAAGGACAACTTGACTGACCAACTTGCTAATGTGCTCCCATGGGAGCACCTTAATTAATTGTTAATTTAACCAGTATTGATTATTGGTTATATCACATTGACTTAATTATTAATTAATGATTCAGCTCTATTTGAGCAAGGTGTAGTAGTGACTACTCCATGCTAGTTCCTGGGTTAGCCACTAAGGATTCAATCATAAAAAGACAGTACTTCCGTCCTTCAGAAGCTCAGGTGGTCGGGGGTAACAAACACACTACAGCCACAGGGAGAAAGTTATAAGAGCATGGTGAAAGGCCACTTTTCTCTCCCCAAATGAGGGCTGTTGCTTATCGAGCACCTACAGTGTGCTTTAGACACTGTTGTCAATCATCTCAAGACCTTGCATTCCTGATAGACGAAGAAACTCAGTGGTAGGTAGTTCCTCTAGCACTATGAGCTCCTCAGTGACAGAGCTGGTATTCAAATCACATCTTTTGGCTACAGTATTCATGCTCTTCCCACTAATTCATGCTACGCAACCTCAAGGCTGCCTGGACATCTGAGCAGTGGACGTAGTATTTCGGATCACACAGACTCTGCTCCTGACCCAGCCTTAACCTAGGGAGCAGTAACAGAGGAGGAAGATGATTAGCAAGAGCTGTTTTCTGAGCTGTTCCTCATGCCTGCATTTCCCGTGTCTGTCTTCCTACAGTGCCCAAATCAGAAGTCTTAGAGGAAATGCTTCATAACTTAGATTTCTGTGACATTTTGGTCATCGGAGGGGACTTGGACCCAAGGCAGGAGTGCTTGGAGCTCAACCACAGTGAGCTCCACCAGCGACACCTGGACGCCACTAATTCTACTGCAGGCTACTCCATCTACGGTAAGGCCACACTCAGCCCCCTTTGCCCCAAGGGTGTCCTCTTAGAATGTCCTTGTCCAGGGAGACATGAGTGAGACTGCACCTGTGAAGGAGCACTGTGAACCCCCAGGGACCATCAGTTGGAAATCCTTGGCCTCAAGCATGGATTTCTAGACCCTCCTTTGGCGAGTTACTCCAGCGTCTTGGGGACTGGTCCTACATTCTCACTCCTGGGGAATTCTTCTGTAGAAGCTAGATGGGTGCCTTTTCTTACAATGTTTGATTTCAGCAAATGTCACAGAAACATCTAGCAGATTGAGGCAGTGTGTATGGAAAGCCTATGCATCGATGTAATTTTGGCTCCTTAGAACTTCTGCACATTGTCTGCCCAAAATAGCTTGAGCTCTTACCCTCAACAAATTTACAAGACCCACAAGGTCTTGTACCACAAGCCCCACCCTGTCTCCTCCTCCTCTTCTGCCTTCTGATGACAGATGTGGTCTGTTGGCACAGGTGTGGGCTCCATGAGCCGCTACGAGCAGGTGCTGCATCACATCCGCTACCGCAACTGGCGTCCAGCTTCCCTTGAGGCCCGGCGTTTCCGGATCAAGTGCTCAGAACTCAATGGGCGCTATACTAGCAATGAGTTCAACTTGGAGGTGAGTGGGTCTTGCCATTGTTAGGGAAGCCAAAGCTCACTCAGTCCCTCATTCATTCAGAACTGCTGTAACTGACCCACCTGCCACTCCTGGTCAATAGCACCTCTCCCGCTCTTCCCCAGGTCAGCGTCCTTCATGAAGACAGAGTCTCAGATAAGGAGCATGTCAACCACCTGATTGTGCAGCCTCCCTTCCTCCAGTCTGTCCATCATCCTGAGTCCCGGAGTAGCATCCAGCGCAGTTCAGGTAGGGCTCCCAACAGGAGGGACCCTCAGGACATGAGGTGGTCATTGTGACTCAAGACTATTCAGTAAACAGGTAGTTATATTGCAGCAACCATAGGTGCCCAGAACTGAGGGAGGGAGCCCGGCAATGAAGGAATGTGCCCTCCCTCTGAGGCACTCCCACTCCCACTAGACAGTCAATAAGTAAACAAGAAGTTACACAACACACATAATAGTGGAGGTCGTCGGTACAAAGGGCTGGGACAAAATTTCAGGCCCAGCTCAAAATCATGTCCTGTATGAAGCTTTCCATGAGCCCTTTACACACACTCACACACACGTATGTACCATATTGCAAAGTCCTTAGTAGAAACTCCCTGTTTCTACTAAGCTGAGGACACAAGTCAGAGGGTGAGCAGCAAGTGCCAAATTTCTGTTTGAGCACTTGCCATATTGTGTTACCATCTGGTGGGCACTTGTATCTGTTTCTACTAAGCTCTACAGTGCCTGGCTCTGTGGAATTTTCTTTATAAGTTGAAGGGTAAAGCCAGGAATAAAAGATAATTTGCATTTAATGAGCACCTATACTGCACCTATGTGGAAACACACAGATTATTTAATTTACACCTAGCAATTACCCATAAGATAGGATTTGTTATATCCATTATAGAGGCGATGAAAGTGAAGCCCAGAAGGGTAAGGTGCTGCTCTGGAGTTCCACAGCTGGGAAGTGGTAGGGCAGACTTTATCCTATGCATGGATGTTTCATTGATGCTCCATCACAAGACTGAGCTAGGCCTTTGTTCACCATGTTATGCGAGTTCCTTCCTTGTTCCAGTGGTGCCAAGTATTGCCACGGTGGTCATCATCATCTCCGTGTGCATGCTTGTGTTTGTCGTGGCCATGGGTGTGTACCGGGTCCGGATTGCCCACCAGCACTTCATCCAGGAGACTGAGGCTGCCAAGGAGTCTGAGATGGATTGGGATGATTCTGCGCTGACTATCACAGTCAACCCCATGGAGGTGATCCTCACACAGGGCTGGGAGTTCTGGGCGGGGTGCTTCTCCCTCCACCCAGCCCAACCCTTCCTATGCTTAAAGCCAGTCCATGCCCCCTCCTTCTGGATGCCCTGCCCCATCTAGTCCAGCTCCACTGATTCTCCCTCTCTTTAGCTCCTCTAGCCCTTTCAACCTGAACAGACCATACCTTCCCACCAACTACATTCTCTGATTTACCATGTATTAATTGCTCTTACCCCACAAACAGAACCAGAAATTTTTGTTAAAGCAAGCAAACACCACGAGGTGGCTATGCCTTGCTTCCCCCATAGTATTTAGCTCAGAGCTGACTAACACTAAGGGACTCAGTATTGAAGTTTTGACTAACAGTGCAAATTAATGGCTTTGCTCCATACTGCCTAAAGAGTTTACTCAAAGGCCCAGAACAGATTAAAACAAAAATATAGCAGCAATGCCTGCCATTTATCGAGCCTCCATTATGCCAGATACTGTATAGGATGCTCTATATACACCACCTCATTTAATCTTCCAACAACCTATAAAATAGAAGTCATCATCTTCATTTGCCAAGGTGGAAACCAACTAAGAAAGGAGAAGTAACATATTCAAATTAACACAGCCAATAGTCAAATTCAAGGTTGCTTGATTCTAAAGTCCTATCTTTCCAGTTAGCCAACAGCACCCAGAATCTATCCATGAGTGTCAAGGGAAGTCCTCTACATCACACCCTTTGCCCATGGGTCCTGGATGATGGTAGACACACACTTAGAAAAGGCAGGGGAAGATGATTACCCCAGCCTGGTCCCCAGTTTCCACCTCAGCTGGCCTCACACTCCAATTTCAAAGCCAGTGTGTTCATGTGGCTCAGTTCCTCAAAGCCCGTACTGTAGGTACAGTGCTGAGCTCAGTGCCATAGAGACCCAGCATCTCCATCTTCAAAGAGCTGAGCTTTGAGGGTGGAAAGCAAGACCACTATACCTGGAGCAGTCTGAGGACAAGGCAAGACTGTGCCTAACAAGGCCAACTTTGTGATGTCAAAAGTCAATGAGCTTGGCTAGGAAAAGCCTTCAGGACTGCAATGTTCAGGAATAAAATTTTGCTGGAATCATCCAGAAGTTGGATGGGGGTGGGGGAACCGGCCTGGAAAGAGGGATACAGCCTGAGGACACAAGTCAGAGGGTGAGCAGCAAGCACGGAAAGTGAGGACCAAGACATTTGTCCTTTCCGAAGGAATATTTTTGAGGGGACGCATACCTTAGTCTTTGCTTAGAGACCTTCTGCTCCCAGGGACACTGCATGCACACTTGGAAAAGAGACTCAAGCTCTCTTTCTCTCACTGAGAAGCAAATTGAGAAGCGAACACTTAAGGCTTGGACAACACCATTTAAATAGGCTCCTGAAATGCCTCAAAACAAGCCTTGGCCTGAAACGTTCAGTAAATGATGGATAGGATTGGCTTAAATGTCCAGCCTATCATTTCTACACAACAGTCTACCTTGAGTTCATGCCTTGGAATTTGCTGCTATTTCAGGCTTTTGCCTTGAATCTTCTAGCTTCCTTTTTACCAGAAGACTTCCCTTCCAGGAAGTCTGTCTGTAGGCTGAGGAGTTTAGCACTAACAGAAGAAATTCCAAGGGGCCCTAAATGTTTCCTCAATCGATGGAGAAACATAAGCTCCAAAGTGGCCTTTGCTCAGCCCCTGATGAGCATTTCCTTTCTCTCCTTGATATCCAGAAACACGCAGGACCAGGGCATGGGGAAGACGAGACTGAGGGAGAAGAGGAGGAAGAAGCAGAGGAAGACATGAGCTCCAGCAGTGGCTCCGATGACAGCGAAGAGGAGGAGGAGGAAGAAGGGATGGGCAGAGGCAGACATGGGCAGAGTGGAGCCAGGCAAGCCCAGCTGGAGTGGGATGACTCCACCCTCCCCTACTAGTATCCAGGGGTCTGCTACCCGGCCCACGTGTCCCTTTTGTAAACCCTGACCCAGTGTATGCCCTGTCTATCATACCTCACCTCTGATGTCTGTGACATGTCTGGGAAGGCCTTCATCTTCCTGGAGCCCACCCTTTAAGCCTTGGGCACTCCCTGTGTCCCATAGGGAAGTTCCAAGAAGCCCAGCATGGCCATCAGTGGGGACTTTAGGGTAGACTTTGTCCCTTAGACCCCACTTCTGCCCTAAGCTCCCCAGCATCCTGTCTACCTGTCTGCAGAGTCTGCCTTTGCTTTTTTCTGCAGGAAAGAGGTCCACCTTTGTGTTACTCATCTCCCCAGGCTCAGAGTCCCCAAGGCCCTGGGGTTCCAACTCACTGTGCGTCTCCTCCACACAGACCAGCAGGTCCTCCTATGCTTACTCCAGGTTGCTTTATACAGGGAGGGTGGTTGAACTTCACACACCTAAGGTCTTAGTGCTTAGCAGTTTAAAGCAAAGTTCTTATAGAGGCAGAACTAAGTTTACAGGGGAAGGTACACACATTCTCTGTCTCTCTCTCTCTCTCTAGTTCCTCGGCTTGGAGAGCCTTTCCCTTTGCTTCTTTCTGAGGCCACATAAGCTTATAGGAAAAGTCCTAAACCAAGAATAGGTCCTTGGCCACAAGCAGGGCCTGATCCCCCACCAGAGGTATCTGAGCCTGGCTGCCTGGGCACGCACTGAAACCATGCAGCTGCCCTGCCAGGGACACTCACCACACAGAGCCACAGGGCCTGGGAGGCATTCCACACAGGCACTGCTCCAGGTGACAATTACCACAACCCTAGAGTCACAAACAGAAGGAAATGCTGATGAGATCACAGGTAGGCTTCCTGGTGGGCGGGGTGGGGGGTGGCTGGGCTCCCCCAGGACAGAAGGGACCCTGAGGTTGGCAAGGCTCTCACCACTCAGCCTCACTGTCCCTTATCTTCTGTTTTATGCTGTTTTGCCTCTTGAGAAAATACACACTGTCTGGATGTATTCGAAACGCGCAAGCTCCACTGAGTCTAAAATGAAAGTTTGAAATTTAACTGCAAGGAATTAGAAGCATATTTGCAATCAAGCAGCTTCTTGTTTCTTCTACGCATAAACAGAGGAACACTTCGGAGAGAGGGCAAATGTATCTGAAAACCTAATTTCTTTCTTTTTTTGATAAGGAAATCTTTTCCATCTCCATCCTAACATGCACATCCTGTGAAGAGAATTGTTTCTATAGTAACTGCTCCGTGATCTTTTGTGGCCAAGAGAATAGCAGGCAAGAATTAGGGCTGTGATAGAACGTCCACGAAGCTCTGAGAACATGTCTGTTTCAAATGTCTCAGGTTCCTCTTTGTCATCAGTGTGTACAATCTGTCCCCATCCTCCCACTCCTCCCCAGGCTCACACCAATTGGTTTGGCACAGGCACAGAGCTGGTCCCTAGTTAAGTGGCATTCATGTTCAAAAACAAGTTCAGAATCTCAGCCTCTTCCTTGTGTCATCAAAACAGCGTAAGAAGTAGACTACTGCCAGTGTCCTCTAGTCTGACCTTCACCCAGTGAGGACCCATGGCAGGCCTTTTCAACTTTCTGATTCATGAGAATGACCTGGTGCAGCTTTGCCCACCTCCTGAAGTGTTTTTTGCATCTGTTCCTTCCTTTGGACCTCACAACAATCCTGTGAAGTAACTGAGACATCTGTTGTTAGACACATTTTTGTGACGAGTGAACTGACGCTTGCTGATTCAATGTTTTGCTCAGAGTCACTCAAAAGTATAGACGAGACCAGACTCCCCAACTTCCACTCCTGGTCCCCGGATTCTACTTACAGGTATACACCTAGCAAACACTGCTGCATACCTACTATGTGCTAAGCATTCTACCAACAGCTGGGAGAAAAGAAAATCTGAATAGGATAAGCTCCTTCCCAACAGAGGGCTTTATATTTGCAGAGGGGGAAATAGCAGACCTAGAAACTACACAAGAGACAAATGAATAGAAAGAGAAAGGGAGAGGCGATGTCACAGGAGAAGAAAGACATGGTCACAAACATAACCAGTGCTCTTGTTTTTCCCTTCTTAGGGAAAACCACTGGAAGAAGCTGGGGTTTTATATTCATTGGATGGAAACAGACATTTTTCCTATGAATTCTCCAACCAAATAGCCCTTTTCTATTAGACCGTGTCTGCACATCCACAAGGGGAAAAGCTGTAGGACTGATTAGTTTTCACATTCCCACTTAAATAAAAAAAAAATTCTTTATTTGGACATTTAGGAGCTGCTGAATTCTCCCAAAATCATGGCAGCAAAAAGAACACTTCGTATGTTTAAAACCAATTCCTTTGGAATTCGATTTTGATTTTAAATATTTAAGTCTAGTGTTTGTGAGAACTTTGCTCCGTCTTTTCAGTCTGGATGGGTAGGGAAAGTGTTCCTCATGCCCTCTGGGTGTCTGTCTGCCTTATGCATAGTTGAGAGCACCGTTAGGGGAAATCTTTGTATGTTTTGATTTTTTTTTTTTTTTGGTGGGGCAAGGTGGGTAGCAGGTAAAAGTAGCCCATGGCAAGGGCAGGAAAGATGAATATTTTGAGGAAGCGTTTGGTTAGTGGACTTATTTGCAGAGAAACAGTGGTGACAAAAACAATCAGAGTCGTTTCCCCTCAACTTTGGCTGTGAGAGGTCATTTTCTGCATGTCAGCTCCAGAGATCAGGCACTTGAATGAATCCGCTGGGTCAGCAGGCATTGGTCATATTTTCAACGCCCTCTTCCATCCTTGAGAACAAGATGGAAGTGGTTATACCCCAGTAACAGAAGCTTTGGGAGGTGTCCAGGTAAGCAGGGTAATGTGGCTTGCCCTCCCCCAGATATCGTGATCCCAAGACAAAAGTGTCATTAATCAGTCTGGCATTTTCCAACCTCCACATGCCGGCATCCAGGAACCAAAACCCTTGAAGGCCTAGACACCCTGTGACCTCTCACTCAGATATTTTGCACCCAGATGGATGCAGGCTCATGTCCAGGAAGAACTGCTGACTGGTTTGGCCACAGCCCAGTTCATTGGTTGTCTTGCCAAGTGGACAACCAGATTCTGCATTCCTGAGCTTGAAAATAGGCTAAACTCTCAGGTGATTTAGATGACATGGAGGAGAAGATTGGAGTTCTTAAATCCCAGTGCAGAATGAGTTGCTTCAGTGGAGTAAAGCAATCAGCTAGTTGGTGGCCAGCCTTACAAAGTACTAAATATTTATCATCGTACATTTGATCAAATGCTGTATGTCTAGCCAAGGCCCAAATTCATCTGTATACCAAGAACGTGATTTCAGTGAAATCTCTTTTCATTACCACTTTCTTTTGTTTGTTGGTTGGTTGGTTTTTTTTGACTTGAGTCTTGCTGCTCTGTTGCCCAGACTGGAGTACAGTGGTGCAATCTCGGCTCACTGCAACGCCTGCCTCCTGGTTTAAGTGATTCTCTTGCCTCAGCCTCCCAAGTAGCTGGGATTACAGGCACCCACCACCATGCCCTGCTAATTTTTGTATTCTTAGTAGAGATGGGTTTTCACCATGTTGCCCAGGCTGGTCTCAAAGTCCTAACCTCAGGTGATCCACCCTCCTTGGCTTCCCAAAATGCTGGGATTACAGGCATGAGCCACCACACCCATCCCTCATTACCAGTTTCTTGAATTTATTCAATCATCCTATCAAGCAGGATTTAGACCAAATCTTTGCATTTAATTAGGGTCATACCCTGTACACATGGACAATCCAGTAAGAGGGCCAGGGGTAGTGGGAAGCAATGTCCCCCATTCCTATATGTCAGGTGTCACCAAACTTTATCTGTCAAGAGCCAAATAGTAAATATTTGGGTCTTTGTGAGCCATATGGTATCTGTCACAAGTATAGTCGGCCCTCCATATCTGAGGTTTCCAAATCCATGGATTCAACCAACCTTGAAAAAATGGATACTTACAACTGACCTGAACATTTATAGACGTTTTTTCATTATTGGTCCTTGAACAATACAGTATAACAGCGTTTACGTAAAATTTACATTGTATTAGGAATTATAAGTAACCTAGAGATGATCTGAAGAACACAGGAAGATATGCATATGTATATGCAAATACTGTGCATTCTATATATAAAGGAATTGAGCATCTGTGGATTTTGGTATCCAAGGGGAGTTCTAGAACAAATCGCCCACAGATACTGAGGGGGTGACTGTACTCAGCTCTGCTATAATACATACGAATGAATGTTTCAATAAAACTTTATCTGGGTTCCAATAAAACTACTTAAAAACACTAAAAAAGCAGGCAATTTGAATTTATATAATTTTCATGTCATTTTTTTTACCCTTTTGATTCATATTTTTAATAATTTAAAAATATAAAAACGTTTCTCAGCCCACAGGTCATACAAAAATTAGCAGCCAGCTAGATTTGGCCCAAGGCCGTAGTTTGCCAACCCCTCCCATACATGCATGGAAGGCAGCCTTCCACTTCCGAGGAGAAGGCAAACTGCTGTTAGTCCTCTCACCAACTACCCAGCAGTCTTTGCCTCCAAACTGAACAACAGGAAAATGCCATAGTTCTTAATTAAGCTGTTTTAAAAGCCCATGTTCCAGGGGGAAAAACAAAACAGAACAAAAAACAAAACACTTGTTATTTGCTGAATTGACAAACTCAGACAGCTATTCCACAAGAGCTGAAAGCCTTGAATCGAGGTGGCTGCCTAGTTACTGAGTGCTAACTCCATGGAGGCAAGTGTTAGGTCCCCAGGCTCAGTGCCTTCCCAGCACAGCTCAGCCCGTAATGATCACTGAGCAGGAGTGTTCATTATCTCAGACTGATTGTCATTTCAGCCCTGCTCTTGCCATTGCTCTAAAAATGATCCTAAAGACTTGTGACCGTTTGAATCAATAGCAATACCATCAGTAGAAAGCTTGACCCAGCACACTTCAAAATTAGCAGTCTTCTTGGTTCTGTGACTCAGTATCAGCAAGAAGGAAAAAAAGAGGATTTTTTTTTTAATCATTCCCCCATTTAAATTAGCCAAAAAGTTTTTATAAAAAAAAGTAGGGAAGTCGGTTTAATTCTTTGAAAGAATTTGCCAGTGAAAAGTAGATGATTTTTAGATAAGATAATGTTTAGGCCTCTGGGGGATCCCCAAAGCCTTCTGCAATGTACTCTGGCAGGCTATGAATGGTACCAGATTCTGTACTTATCAGACATTTATTAAGGCTGACAAGCAAAAGCCCTTGGCACAATTTAATTTTCACATAACCACTTTCCATTGTCCAGCTGCAGGCAAAGGAAATGAGCAATGAAAGTTCTGAAGTCTACTCCAGCACCCTCATTTCCTGTCTTTATTTCCTTTACTTTATAAATGTATTTTTGTACCTGCTTCGTAGATCATGCTCTCATTTCCCTTTTAGTGCCATCTGGAAAAGGAGAGTTGACTTTACAGGGGCTGTGGATTAGGAGCCAGGCTTTACTCCATCCCAGGGAGACAAAAAGGAGACGGAAAATGTTACCTGTAGCAGCACCCCAGAAAGCAATCAGACTTTCCCTGTGTGCAGGCGGTTATCAGATGGGAGTCTGTGTTTGCAGCTACATTTGGTGTAATTCAGACCTACACTGGCCACCTGTGATGGGCCAGGCCCTGTGCCAGCAACAGGGGAAAGGGAGGACGAACAATGCACGTTTCCCTGACCACGAACAGCTCTTGGCTGTGTGAACTGTTGGGATGTCCCTCTGTGGTGCTGGAGGCTGTGCACAAGCAGTCAGGACTTTGGGGACAAAAGTTTGGTGTTAGGGAGTCAGGGTAACTTGCTTTGGCAACTACCCACCCTAAGTCAGATGGCAGGTGTTATTCTGGGGGCCCTGACATGCATCACTGAAGGAGACTGAGGAGTTCTGGAAAGTGGGCTATGTTTCCCTGAAATGTTCCCTCAATTCTAATCAAGGCTGACTCAGTTCACTTATAGATGAAAGCCAGTCACCCTGCCCACTGGGCAGAAATAACAGGGCTGACAGCTGAGATTCAGAGAAATAAGCCAGAGGAAGTCCTTAAGTATAAACAGCAGCCAGGTGGACCTGGAAATTTAGGAAGGGTGATGCAGGTAGAGGGGCCACCAGAAGCCAAGTCTCAAAAGGCACAAGCCAGACTGATGGAAGGGAGCCCTCCTGAGGCCCAGCATCAGAGCTGAAGATCTAAGGAGGCCCACCTCCCACGAGACCTGTTGAGGGCTTACTCTTGATGCAGAGGAGAAGGGGTTTCCTGGGCCAGCTGCGTCACCTGAGAACATGTGAGAAATGCATATTCTTGGACTCTACCCCAGAGCTACTGAATGAACAGCTCTGGAGGCAGGCAGTCTGCATGTTAATAAGCTTTCTGATATGCACTAAAGTTTGAGAATCACTGATGCAGAGGATGAGGAGATGTCTTGAGCTGGCATTGCGAGGAACTAACTATTAACTAACAAAGTGAAATCAATTACTAGCGTAGTGAAGGTGCTAAAGCAGACCACCGCATACTCCCACCCCGGGCCTTCTGGCTCCAGCTTATACTAGCTGCAGCAGCGGTTTCAAGAAACCTTTGTCACAGTCCCCATCCCTCGCCTCCCCTCAGGCATGAGACAATTCCTGTCTGTCTGCCCCTTCTATCCTAAGAGAGAGACTGCCCAGGAGAGGGTGTCATGAGGTCCCTCATCCCTAGGAAGGCCACCTGCCAAGTTTCTATAAGATGAGCAGCCTCTTCAAGGGCCGTATTTTGTGAAGAAACGCTGGAATTGCAGCAGTGACCCTGGTCACTAAAAGAACTGCTTCCTACACAGCCCGTATGCTGGTGGAGCCACCCAGGGCCCAGCAGAAAGTGGAAGGGATCATTTGAGGACACTGCCAGGTTGTGCAGCACTGCTCCACTTGTAATGAGACTGGGGCATGCAGCGTCACAATTCAAACACTGAATTGCTTGGGGAATGGATGGCCTTCCTCGGAATGGCAGTAACTCATTCTGGATGTTACTAAAAGTGGAAAACAAAAATCCAAAAACAAACCGATAGCCTCATCTACAATTAGAATCTGTCTGAGCCCTTTAATTTCAAAGGTCTGCCAGGCTGCCAGGATTCACCAATTCCCCTTCCCCTGAGGCCCAGCAACTACTGATTTATGGCTTAAACTCTGTGAAGGTCCACAGACCTTTGAAAGGAACTCGCTGGTACTTTGTCATTTACACCTAACCGACTCCTCCTATGAGGTGAAGTCTCCCGAGATGGGGAGTCAGAGGGCTAGGTCCCTGGGCTTTGGGGTGGAAGGACAGAGGAGGAACAGTCTAGGAAGGGGCTAGACACAAACCTAGGAAAACTAACACCATCTGTTGAGTTCTGAAGAACCCAGACTCTCCTGCTCACAGCCTCAGCAGTCTTTCCAGAGTCCTCCTGAATGGCTCAAAGACACCCCTGTTTCTGGGGAGAAGAAAGGAGCTGGTACCTCTGAATCATTAAGGCAATACCTGCCCAGAGGTAGGACCCCGCCCCCATGAGAACATGCAGTTGAATGATGCAGTGCCTGACCAGGACCTTGGAAAACATGGCTGTGCAGGATTAGTATGGATCCCCAACTATTGCTGCCTCTGCTAATACGGCCACCTCCTTGAGGCAAGCAGACTACCAACTTAGCTATTGCGGCGCCACGGGGGCCTAGCACTGCACCTGGCCCACGACGTGTGTGCCACGAATGTTGAATGGGATTGAATCCCAGAGATCAGTTGACCTCACTGAAGGGAATGGGTCTGAAAAATTAAGATGCCCCAATGAAGTAAGCCTCCTCCATTTTCCTTCTTGGTTTGTGAGTCAAGATCAGATCGACAAAGGATGGAAGTGCAGTGAACAGAGGATGCGCATGGAGAAAACAGGAGCAGGGGCAGATATACCTGGGTGAGTCCTGCTTGCTCCACTCTCCAGGTCAGGGGCAGCATCCCAACTGAGGAGAGAAAGCCCTAATTTGTTAATGACCCGGCCCTGTGCCACTCTCCAGTTCCTGATATCAGATTTACTGCAGAGGAGATTCATCAACATGAAGCTCAATTCCCAGTGGACTAATGAAAAGAGGACAACAGATTTGAGAAGAGCCAAAATGCAGACAGTGTGTATTAATCACAGACAACAGAAACGTGCTAGCTTTAATGTCTGTTTGCTTTTATCTTGAAATGAAAATGCATCTGTGTTACCTGGACCCCTTTCACTGCACATTTCAGAACAGAAATGGGACATACATATACTTTGGGTCTTTTTCCCCAGCAGAAGCAGCTACCAGAGAAATGAGCCCACAGTTTGTCTGTGTGCAGAAACAGACAATCAAGCCACAGGTCTCAGCTGCAGACTCTAGCACCTCTGCAGAAAAAGCAGGCAAAGGGATGAGGAGGCAGCATCTGCCCTTCAGAAGGATTCATAAGAGCCTCTGTGAGAGGGCCTTGCCTATGGATAACGGATGTCAATATAATGTGCTCACCCATCCCTGCGGGCAAAAGTGCATTTGTCCTGGCCAACATGGAACACTCACATCTGGAGCCCACGCCCACCCACCTCCAGCTCTTCTACATGGCTACAAGTGCCGCAGCTGATGTGTGGGACTCAGAAGAGGTCTGCTCATGTTCACTAGCCAAACTTCAAACTTCAGGTGGTTTGGAAGGGTGATGCAGGTAGAGGGGCAACTCCAGTTTATAGCCAAAGGTTTTTTTGTTTTTGTTTTTTGGTAGGTGCAGTGGGGGAGCAAGGAAATTAGATTTGAAAGCCAGGGCTGATCACTCAAAAAGTAAGATAGGAGATATTGAGGGAAAAGGTGACTCATAGTTGGAGAGGAAACAGGAGAGTGGGCAGGAGTGACAGTGCCAGGAACAACCCCCTCCCCTAGAAAGCCAAAGCATTGCTCTGCATTTAAATATGCATTCAACTTTGCAAAAACTTTTGGGTAAGTCTGGCCATGTGACCACAGAGGTAGTCAAATCAATTGCTTCCAAAGTCAGAGCTTTTTGAAGGTGATCAGTTCTTAATTAAACTAGTCATGATGAATCAATCTACCTGATGGCATCAAGCCTGACCTCGGTGGCTTCCAGAAATAGTTGTTGATGCCCTGAACTGGACAGGGTGGTCAGGAGGTGGAAGAAAACGAGTTGGTGAGTTTAGAAAAGAAATTGCATGTAGAAGTTGTTTGCTCTCAAAGAAATCTGTAGGTGTTAGAGCTGGGTTTGTTATGTTATTGGCAGGGACATTATAATGTTGGTAAGGAAGAGAGAGTGATTTGCTAGGGGTATTTGGAAAAACTGAGTACTAAATATAAATTATCAGAGATGAGTAGGCTACAGACAGCTGATTATATATGTGTGTGTGTGTGTGTGTGTGCGTATGTGTGTCCATATATAGACACACATCCCAAAGCCATATACATATCTATGATACAGAAATAAGAATAAAGTCAAAAGTCCCAACATATTTTAAATCCTTAGAAGCACTGGTTGGGATGTTACATGTTTTTCTCGTTGTTGTTTGCCATTAGCTCTCAAAGCAGTGGGAACAGTGCTTGGCACATAGTAGGAGTTTGGTAAACACTTGGAGATTGAACACCCAGCTAGTCACTACTTCATAGAGACTTGCTAGGATGACTATACCCCAAATTGAATGAGCCACAGAGAAACACATCAGCCACAGTCCTTCTTAGCTGAGGAGAAGCCGCTGTGAATCCACAGATTCCAGGCACTATTCAGCTGGCCGCAGACACAGGGTCTGGCTCCCTAGTAGTGAGAATGAGGGAACGCTATACACAGTAGATTTGTGGAACCCCCAACAGCTGTTTCTACCAGCTAAAGTTGTAGCTTCTCTCTACCACTGTCTAAAGCTGTAGCTTGTATCTACTCTTGTCTACACCATTGCCCAAATACTTCACAAAATGCTGCTGAATTTGTCACCTCCAAGCATGACTTTGTAACCCAATGTAAAGGTTCCAGGTTCAGCCATTCTGAAAAGTCTAATAATTTCTTCTCTCAGCCCTTCCCCTTCTCCCTTGTCGGGAGCTGCCACCACCATTTAGAAGCCTCGGACGCTGTTTATTCTCAGCTGCTCAACCTCAATGTGTGTGTGGGAAAGGCCTGAGAGAGAGAGGCACATTTTCTCTCCTCCAGAGTCTCTGTGGTGCTGACAGAGCAGAGAGAGGAGGGGGAGCAGCCTGGTCTTGCAGAATCACCTTCAATCACTGCTACTGCCTGGGCCATTACTGCCAGTCTGGCTGATGTCTCCCGCAGTGGATGGCTTTGCCTCCAGGGGGTGGACCAGCGTGTACCTGACACGGATCAGACTTCTTAGCTCTTCAAGCTGCCTCAAAGAATGAATCTTTTTAGCCTAGGAGATGTGTTTATTTGATAAATATACTACTGTGTATGAGTGTGAAACAGTGTGAACTTCAAAGTATCTCATTAGAAGTACTGTATGAATTTATAGAAAATTGAATCTAATTTCAGAAAAGCGCATCGTCTTCTCAGTGGACAAGGTTGCCCAGCCACAGAGGATCAGAGAAAATGCCCTTTCCCCCTTCCCACTCCTTTTCTCAGAATCCTGTCTCAGGCCTAATTGAGCTGTCACATCCAATTCAGACTGATACAGAGTGAGGGGCGCTGAGAGTCTCTATGTATACAAAGATACAGGAAGAAAATAAGAACCATCATAGGAATCTGTTGGGCTTCTCCCCCATGACTGTGATCTTACCCACGTTTGGACCACAAACTTTAAATTTGTAACAATTATGATTCTTGCAGTTTTCAAGTAATTTGTTAAATGCCTATTCAACACAGACAGATTTTTATTTTCAGCTGTGGCTTGTAAATGCCTACAAACTGATTCATGTTGGTGGTCATTATGACACTTTCTGTGAATTGGTGAATAAATATGATATTAGAATTTCACAGTAAAGGTGACCTCTGAGAGTTTTATTGTTCAGACTATTTCATAAGGCGAGATGCCAAGATCTGCTCTGGCTGCGTCAATATTCTTTGGGGCTGTCCTAAATCCATGCTTGGGGAAGAGAGATGGGCGGGATGCGAAGCTGGTGACATGGCAAGTTGGCCCCTATCTGGCTTCAGTCAGGCAACTTTGTCACACCCAGAGACAAATTTGGCAACACAGTTATTGGAGACCAAGGCAAAGATGATCCTTATAACACTGGGCATTTATTCAGCACTTACAAAGTGCTGCAGCTCTATGTGTATGATCTTAACCCCCGAGATAGGTTGTTCTGACTATTAAACATGGGCAAGATGAGACTCAGAGGAGTCAGGGGACCTGCATCAAGGCAACAGAATTGGACAGTTCCCCTGTCTCTTTCCTCCTGCCTCTTCTGCTCCCTCCTGCTCCTCCAGAAGACCCTTGTCCTGCTGGCCTGCCCTAACACCCGGATGGCCCCCAGAGTCTGCCTTCCCCCCAAAGCCCACTGAAGGTGGGCTCCCTTCGCCATCCAGAGCTGGCAGAGATCCAGAGCACTTCCCTAGGATTCTGCAAGCTGTGATTACCTGCAGCCTTTGTCTTGTTTTGTATTGGACCAACCCAAGGGTTAAGCCCTATCCTTTGAATTCCTCAGGGGAGTAGGTACAATTCAAAGTATTCTTGGAAGTGTTGGGGTCATGAGGAGACGTCACGTTGCATGGAATATGGCAAACAGCTACATATCACAATTGACATTCTTGTTTTCAGACTCCTTTGGCCAACCTCCTCAGCCATGTGCCATCTCCCTGCCCTCTCCCCGACTCCCTTCTTTCCCTGCTCTCATTTCTCTTCATCCTTCTCAGATGTTAAAAATAAGTCAGTCTCTCTCTCTCTCTCTCTCTCTCTCTCTCTCTCTCTCTCACTCTCACTCTCACTCTGTTGCCCAGGCTGGAGTGCAGTGGGGTGATCTCGGCTCACTGCCAACCTCCACCACCTGGGTTCAAGCAATTCTCTTGCCTCAGCCTCCTGAGTAGCTAAAACTACAGGCACGTGCCACCATGTCCTGCTATTTTTTTGTGTGTTTTTAGTAGAGACGGGGTTTCACATGTCGGCCAGACTGTTCTCGAACTCCTGGCCTCAGATGATCTGCCTCCCAAGGCGCTGGGATTCCAAGCGTGGCCGCCGTGCCCCACCCCTTTCTCTTTCCCTCTTAAAGAGCAGCTTTATCATCTTTTCTTCACTCCCTGGTCTCTTGCCAAAGCCATACTCATCCTCCTACTCCAAGGAGTTAATCAAGATTTGTTCCCAAATATAGATCAGTCACACCCTAGTATGATTTTTTTTCTTCCAAATGTTAAGATAGGCTTATTTTTTTGCCCAGTGTTTACCAAGTGGAAGTATATTTTTTTTCTTTTACATCTCAGAGTCAACAAGGAACCTAAGAAGGCTTCATCTGTTTGGTAGTCCTTCCACACTACACTTGGTAACTTCCATGTGTGCCTGTGGACACACACACATACACATACATACACACACACACACACACACACCCCTATTTCTGGGCTTCCCTGGCACCCAGTGTAGCCCCTCACTACCACATTCGTGACAGTTCCCCACCACTCGCTTACTCTCCGAACAAGTCTGGCCTGTGTTCTTGCTGTCTGATAGAGTCTTCATTGTCTTTCTGTGTCTATTCCTTCTCATCTCTTTTAAAAGCATCCCCCTGATCCCTCAGCCACCATAGCAGTCTCCTCCCTGGCCTCCATCTTCCAAGGCTGTGTGTGTGCCATGGGGCTGACATTGCTAAAGTTGCACTGGGAGGTGCCTCCCAAGCTGACAAGCCACAGAGACTTCCGTAACTTATACTCTCAAAGCAAAGTCCCTGGTGCTCTAAGGATTCCCCAGTCCCTTGAGGGCCAATGAGCTATACTCTTTAACCTGAAAACATACTAGTTTATCTGGCTTGAATAAACCTGATAGAGGTTCATGGCAAAAACTTCAAAACAACAACAAAATCAAATGTATAAACTATGGATCAAAGTCCTGGGCAGACGTGTTATCACAATCATATCTGGGTTCATGCTCTACTGGAGAGCTTGGGATACGGTAAGAGCTCAGAAAGAATGCATTAAACAGAATTGAATTAAACCTCAAATCCAAGGTTCTCAATGACCTGGCCTCAACCTAAATTTTCATCCTTTTATTGACCACTTGCCCAGCACCAATCCTAGGTTTTGGCATTCTCAAAGCACATGGCATTCCCAAAGCACATGGAGATTCCCTGTTTTTGTCTCCTGCTACTGCTAATACCTGGAATGTCATCCCTCCTTACATGTCTTACACAATGGAAATCTTATCCCTAACTGGAGGTCCCACTCCCGAGCTACAGAGCTATTTATCAGTGTGACCACGCTTGACTTCCCCAGTAGAATGTAATCCTACCATTCTATGCACACCCAGACCACATCCTGTCTTATTGTTAAGTTCCTTCTAGTGGAAGGTGGGAAGAACAGCATGTGGGACGTGTTACTCTAAACCAGACTCAAACACCTGCAGAGGTAAGGCAGGTAGCATAAGTGAATACAGCTGCCTGAGTGAGATAGGATGAAAATTAAAATGCACGCCAACTGTTTCAGTACAAGGATGGTTGCTCATTATTGCCAGATCTTCTAATTTTCTCTTTTAAGATCTCTAAATTTCTCTTTTAAGAAAAGAAACACAGATTTTCCACGTGAAATCTACCAGATTTTAAATTGAGGCAGCAAATTCACTTTTTAAGCATATGTTATGGGGGGCAAGTAAAATAAGTTTTCAGGCTGAATTTAATACAAGGGCAACTGGGTTTCAGCCTCTATTCTAAACTATATTAGTTTGGACTAGGTGAGTTGTACTCATCAGAAACACAAAATTGTCCCAACACCCTCAATTTAGGTGATTGATCTTGTAGGTGATGGGTATTCATAAATGCCACTGCAAGAGTGGCAGAAGGACAGAGACAGTAAAAGCGAAGCTTAGCTATGTGAGCGTCTGGGCAGTGGTGTGCTGGGGAATGGTGAACAACCACCTTTGGGGGTTGTGGCTGATCTAATTTGTAACATGTGCCGATTCCCATGGTGCAAGTACCACTATGGCTGGTTTTAAGCCACCAACATGATGTCACTGAGCTCAGAGTTGGGAAGAGACGCTACCATTGGCTTTTGGGAGCCAGCTCTGGCACACGTCACTGTTTAAAGATCAGATATCAAGAAAAACACAAGAGCACCTTTAACCATGAACAAATAAAGCCACCACCTTCCTAATGACTCAATCTAGTATTGGGAAAGCTCATGACCTACATGAAAACCTCCTTCACACAACCAGGGATAAAATGCTATCACTTTCATTTGTGACTATAATCCCCGTTAATGGCCAGAGGACTTGAGTGGGGGCTGCTGGTTACATTAAGTGAGGCTTAGTCATTGAAGACTGAAGACGGAGTTTCTGGGGGAGGAGGAACCAGAATGGAGAGACAGGGTATTGTAAATTGGCTGTGCTCAGAAAGACAGAGGAATCTGGAGGGCAGAAAGGACAAATAACTCGGATACCTTTCTTCCATCATAAACCATGTGGCCACCTCCTGAGTTTTCATGACTGAGAAGTGAGACACGGCCAGGGTACAGGGAGCAGGGAGAGGTGAGGAAAAGAACAACACTGGGAGAAATGAAATGACGTCTTGAATGGAGGAGCACTGACAATACCAGGTCCCCACCTAGAAGAACAGAGAATTTTCAAAAGAGGCCCAAACTCCAATGCTCCCATTTGCTCTCCTTTTGGAATTTTTAGTGAATTTTATAATCTTCTCTAGACTCAGAACTGCCCTACCCAAAGCCAAGCTGGAAATGTGGGCAGCTTGGTGGAGGGCAGAACCCCCTCTAGAAACTGCCTGTGTTCATCAGGATTCTTTGGTGGCAGGTTAGACAAGTCTAAGCAAAACAGTATGTATTTTTGGCTCCCATAACCCAAAAGTGAGAAGAGCTGACGTGTGGCTGGGCCTCACTGATGATGAAAAGCTTAGGACTTGCTAAGGTGATTAATATCTAAATCATTACATATATATAATCATTGTATATAACTATATATAATTCTACATTTACATATTATGTGCTTCTATATAATTAGGGCTTGCTTAGGTTATTAAGATATATATATATATATACTTATATTTTATATAACTATACAAAATTATATATGTTTAGTATTGTATATATTGTTATACATTATAGAATTATATGCTTATAAATTATATAATATATATTAACCTTAGCAAGACCTAATCATTCCATATCATATAAACATATAATTATATGGTATTTATGTGATTTAATTACATATTATATAATCAAATTACATTATATATTAATTACATATTGTATGCCATTTATGTGTTAATATCAACATATTATTATGCTATATCATTTAATAGGCCCTAACTAGGTGCCCCTCATGTCTGCCCTTTTTGCATATTGGCAGGTTTTTTTCTCACCAATTTTTATTACTAGGTAGGTTCTGTAGCTGATGGCAGCTCACATTTTGTCTGGTATAACTCCTGAAAGGAAAGTGCTCATCTCCTTGGTACTAGCTCAAAGTCTTGGTTAAGCACTGCTTTGGCCCTCCCTGTGTCACATAGAGCCCATGGGACTGTGTATGGGATCAGGGTCCATATCTAGCCTCCCTCTCCCCTGGCCACCAAGAACAAGTATCTGGGAGACAGATGGTGCAGGGGGAGAGGGGAGGAACATTCCTCAAAGAAGACACAGAACCTTCACTGGAAGAAGGAACAGGGCTGGGCAGACACAGCAAGTAACTTTCCCACTGACTGCTTCAGGTCAAGAAGTCCTTGAGCCTGATTTTCCTAATGTGCATTGCATGAAGCACATAGGATGTTCTTCAATTGATGCTATTTTTTAAGGTTCCCTGGAAAATGTTCTGTTCTTGAAAATAATGGGTTGAACAGCTTTTGTTTATTCTAGGAATTTTCATGATCTTACTGCAAATCATCTTGAGAAACAGGTGAGTGTTTCTCAGACCTATTTGACTATGGAACCCTTTACCTCATTAAACATTGTTGGGACCAGCATTCACTCCAACATGCCTCAGGAACTGTGGCCTTGAGCCTGAGATAAGGACCTGGAGCCAAGATGTAGGGTTCTTCCCTTTGTTGGTACCTCATTCTGGGGAACCATCCTGAATTAGACAATTAAGCATCCATTTAATATGACTTCTAGGATGAAGAGCCTGTTCCATATCCCTCAAGGCTTGTCTACTCTGACCACCCATTTAACAGGTTTTACCTCCCAGTTTGTATCCCTTGACCTTGCACAGGAAGGTCTGATGTCAGGTTCAAGCAGCCTACTTCAAAGGCTGAGAAGTTATGAAGCCCAAGGATGTAGCCACTGCAGCTGACTAGAGGGCACCAGTGCACAGGTGTGATGGCAGCCATGACTGGTGCTGGCCAGTGAGTGTCAACACCACAGGCTCGAAGTGGCTGGTGTCTCCAACTCCACAATGCTCAGGCACTGAAGGGAAATGGCCAAAGACAATGGACTCCACGCTGTCCTCAAGGCCCAGTATTCCGGGCAGCACATGGCAGCCCTGGAAAATGCCTTCTCCCTTCCTCTTCACTAGTTGTCCAGTGTGTTAAGCTGGCTTAAAGCTTACCCCGAGTCAGTCCCACTCAACTTGGACCAGAACATGTTAGCAAAATAAACCAAAGCACAAATCTTCCAAAGAGCCTCTGTATCTTGTTAGTGATCCTAAATCCGAATGGACTAAGGCTTAAAATGTTTTACCCTGTATCAAATTTTGTCATGGGAATCATTATAAATAGATGCACTTTATTAAGCACTAAATAGGTGCCAGAATTGTGCTGTGCCTTACATACATTATTTCATCTTGACCTCACAAAAACTGTATTAGATGAGCACATTTATATCTCCATCTACAAATGAGGAAATAAAACACAAAGAGACAAAGTAAATAACCCAAGTCTATGTGATGCTAGGGTTCAGGGTCACAAAGGACCATTCCCATCTAACTTAAACTGATATTTTCAATCTGTTTATCCATTCAAGACAGCCTGCTTCATGTCACTCAAAAACTGGGTGTCAATATTCTATGTGTTTCCAGTGTTATCACAACTACTTGGAAGCCCATAGAGGGAAAGCTCTGGATGCTGACATATATCACTTAACTCATTACAAGGCAAAGATGTACACACGTGCCTAACAGTTTCCTCAGTGCCCTTGCTGGATACTGCCCTGCAGCCTTGGATCCTGTGATCTGTGAACCTGGCCCTCTTGTCTCACTAAGAGGCTCAGACAACTCTCCCAGCAATCTCTTCTCTAAAGAACAGGAAAGTAGCCCAGAAGCCCTCTGTCAACTGACTTTGTGTTCCCCTTCCCAAGGCTACCTTGTCAAAGCTACTATTCCTATACTACCCTATATCTGCTTTTACTCTTCCAATCACCACCAGTATTTACAGTCACTCAATAACTATACAATCATGTCATGGATGACTATTTTGGGAAGACTAAGATAAACACTACACATGTATGTATGAGTGTGATACATACATACATGTACCAGCAAATACATCTACATACACACATACATATCTGTGGCCTTCTATTTTCATGATACCTTAGTAAAACCACTTACTAGTCATGGTACCACTGTTATGTGACAATTTCACTGAGGTTTTCTTTTCCTCATTTGTAAAATGGTTACTATGGTAACTTTCTTAAAAGAATCTTACAATAATTAAATGAGGTGATTTCTGTAAACTGCCTGCCACAATGTCCAGCCTTTGGGCACTCACTCACTAATTACTGATACCACTATTACACCAGCATCCTTCAGTAATGGGTAGTATGACTCTCATTATCATTCATTCAGATCTTCCTTTCTTCATTCACTGAGTAAATTCACTCATTCATCAGAGGTTCTGGGGTCTAGCCTAGATAAAATTCTTCATGGTGGCCTTCTCAGATTATTTTGAGGTAGAGGGGAAAGGGAAAGGGCAAGGAGATGTATTATACAAAGATTTGCTGAGTATTTACTTTGGATTGGGACTTCACTAGTTTTTTCTATTTAATCCTTCCAACAACCACCTATAGAAAGTATCTTCATCCCCATATTATGAATGAAGAAACTGAGTTCCAGAGATATTAGGTCTCCTGTCCAAGGTCACATAGCTGGTGAAAGGCAGAACCCAGATTCCATCACAGGTGTCACATTCTGAATACTGTAGTTGTATCCCTGAGCCAAACGTCTACCCAAACCACGAGGGAATAATCAGCCTTGAAGAGTAAAATGTTGCTTTTGAGAAAGCAGAGTGTGCAGGGCTAACTCAGTGACAACTGCCACTTTCTTTTTTAGCACGTTGAGCTACAATCAGTCCCCAAACATACACCAGATAGGAGCTGAAAAGCACTGGTTATACAAGCACAGTTCAAAAAATAAGATGACTGTTTTTATAAAAAGCCAGAGAGACTAAAAAACAGCAGGACAGCAAACTATGTGGAAATACAGACTTAGAAATAAAGGCAAATGGGTCTCTTCTTCCAGAGCAGTAACACGACCCTCAAAGTCTCTGACCACTGTCGTGCCCTGAAACCCACAAGTATTCTAAAAACACAGAGCAACCTGAAGTCCTTATTCATTAACTATTTATTGCCAAAGATGTTCCACAACTACTATAATTCTGTTCCTCCTGTGAGTCATACCACCCTGTGCTAAGCACCAGAGACACCTACACTACCAGGTTCCTGCCCTCACTGAATTTCCACTCCAGTGGAAATAAAGAATTGTTAAATAATCCTAAAAATAAGTATATAGTTGCACTTTCAATCAGCACTATAAAGGAGACACATCTGGAGCTGTGAGCCTCTATAATTGGGTAAAGTGCCACAATCAGGAAAGCCACAGCTTCCCTAAAGAAATGAAGAGTGGGCCAGGTTCGGTGGCTCACACCTGTAAACCCAGCACTTTGATGGCTGAGGTGGGTGGATCACAAGGTCAGCAGTTCAAGACCAGCCTGACCAAGATAGTGAAACCCCATCTCTACTAAAAATACAAAATTTAGCTGGGTGCGGTGGCGGGCACCTGTAATCCCAGCTACTCAGGAGGCTGAGGCAGGAGAATCGCTTGAACCCAGGTGGTAGAGGTTGCAGTGAGCCGAGCTCACACCAGGGTGACAGAGTGAGACTCCATCTCAAAAAAAAAAAAAAAAAAAAAAAAAGTGAAGAGTAAGTTGAAAGAGAGGGAGAAAGACGAGGTGTACTGGTGAAAGTTCTTAGCTGCAAACAAGAAAGTCACGATTAGCTAGTTTAAGACACAGGCTTTTATGGAGGGATATTAGACAGCAAACAGGATCATGGAGAGGACAGAGAACCTGAGCTTCTAGAATCACCTTCTCCAGCAGAAATAAACTAAGGCATGAGTACCAATATGGGATAGTGATCTAGAAAGATCTCCAACTTGCTACTCTCCGCTTCTTTTATGATTTTCACTTCAAACTCTCCCTGTGATTTCACCTCTGGAAACACCATGTCTCAGCTTGGATGAGCCACCTGAAGGACAATCAGTGAGTGTGTAGAGTAGGCATGAGGATATTCCCAAATGGGCTCAGATTTTATCACTCAGGATTATACTGCTCCCCTGCTCAAAATCTACCAAGAGAGTTTTATGACTTTAACATAAAGGTGAAACCCACTGCATGGTTCGCAACACTGTTAATGAGCTGGCCACAACCCACATGTAACAGACACATCCCCAGCACTCCTTGCCTATGTGGGATTCTGCATTCCAGAGCTCGCCTATATGTCCGTCAGATGTAGCTAAGCAGTGGGTAAGGCAGCTGGAAAGTGAGAAGCGACCACAATGAACAAGTAGCCTTCTTAAAAATGTAGCTCTTTATCTGCCTTACTAGAGATGAGCAGCCACAAGCTTCCTCTGACAAGACATTTAAGGAATGGGAAAACTGCATTGTATACTTTATTTCTGTTAATAAATGATAAAGTAATTTGCACTTTATAAAAATATGTTAACTCTATTACGTGGAAGGAGGGTACTTTGATTAAAAAGGCCCTCTGTGTACTCTGCCTCTCAACAGTAGCTAGAATTCTATCGTTAAAGCCTGCTTCTAACATATCTTGGCCCACACACTAAAAGCTGGTTCTTCCACTATGAGGTGTCTCCAACAGAGAGACTGTGTTTGACAGAGAGGCCATGAGACAGACGACTTGCTACTAGGAAACCCTGATGAAGGTTTCCACAAATGGGCAATCTGCACATGTGTCCAGCACACCTGAACAAGTTTTGCTGCCAGATTTCCTCAACTCATTCAGGCAAGAAAAAAGTAAAGATTGTGTCTAGACTCAAGGATGTGTAGTGTTGATGAGTGTGTCTCCCCCAGGTATACTGAGGAATAGCCACTTCTAGTTGAAAACAGAAATTTAAGGTACCAGTTTCAGAACTATGTGCTGGCTTAGGTGGAACCTCCAGATTTTTCTGGGGGTGAGGGTGCAGCTCAGCCTGCAACTATAAGTCCATCATGAAGCCAAGCTGTACTTGTGAAATAAGGAGCCCCCCCCAGAGGATTCATCTGTACACAGTGAAATCTTAACACAAGACAGATGGGTTTGAATGTATTCTTCCCCCCAACATAAACACCTCCTGGGGAGAGCTGAGGCAAACTAGCCTGGGGATGTTCTTCTCCTGGGTGAGAGGCAAAGTATGAAAGGAGAGTTCAACAAAGCCTCCGCCTCAACCAGGATGGTGGTATAGTTTGTGGACATCCTATGGCTATAAAGGCTTTATATTCTCTGCGATAAAAAATATTTCCCTCAAATGGGATCTTCAGCTTTAGGCAAAATCGTGCACTTTAAAACATCCCCAAAATCACAGAGCTCCAAATTTCCAGGACTCTTTATTTTGACTAATACACCAGAGAGTGGCAGAGAGAGAAAGAAAATGAAAAGGAGAAAAGGATGGAGAGAGAGGGAGGGAGGCAGGTAGAAGAAAGCAAGCCAGTCCTCCCACCTTCTTATTTTTTATAGATTTAATTTACTATGAGAGTTCTAACCCAGAAATGGTAGAAAATACTGTATGTTTTTGTACATTTAGATATAAAAAAATTATAGTAGTCATAAAGAAAACTGATATTTTAAAACTAAATTAGCTACTCCAAAGAAATCCTTAAAACCTAACTGGACAGATTGTTACATAATCAAAGTGATAATTTCTTCAAAATTACTTCATTATAAATAGCATTGTACATATGTGTGAGAGAGAGAGAATAAGGAAGGATGGTTAGTTAACACTTGAAATATTTTGAACAGTAATCCGCACTTCAGAGAGGGCTGTTTAAACTCTAATTATGAAAATCTATATATGAGATTTGTTTATCAGCTAAAAGAGGTCAGAAATGTTTTTTTCAGAATCCAATAGAAAAATCGACAAAGAAAATGAACAAACAATTCACAGCAGAGGAAACTCAAGATACTGAAAAGCATATAAAGATTTCTCAGACTCATTAATTCTAGAAATGCAAATTTAAACCAAAATCTGGCATTACAGATCCATCAGATTGACAAAAACTAGAGAGAGCTGGATAGCACCAAACTTGGTGGGACTTAAAACCCCTGGGCACTGTTGGTGGAAACATAGGCAGGGGCTGCCATGCTGGAAACCAACCCAGCACCATTACCCAGGACCCAGGAATTCCCTTCTGAACATCCCCCACAGGAAGTTCTCTCAGATGCACATGGTAAATGGGCATGTTTGTTACAGCAGCATTTGCAGTACAAGGAGTTGAGGAAATGGAGGATCAAAGACGAGGTGGAAGGTATGCACATCAACATGCAGCCTTGGAAGCCATGTGTCAAAGATGGCACAGCCAGGAGATGGAACCAGTTGGAAAAAAGCTATGTGCCAATCAGGAACACTTGCTTTGGCCTTTGCATGAGCAAGTTCATGTAAAGAAATTAAATTAAAAAGGAATTAAAACTTGTCATAAGACAAAACTAAGATGTGACATTTCATCATCTAACCATTGTATACACTTGGGTTTGTGTGTTTAGGTTTCTGAATTTCCTTGATCAGATAGATCTGTTACATCTGCCTGCTTACCTCATGAATTAACCAAAAGAGTACTCTTCATTTTGTGTCTTAAATAATCAAAGAAGATTTTTTAAAAGAAGAAGAAAAAATACCCAGGTAAGAAATACTCAAATGTGGCTCTCTTTATAGGGGAAAGCTAAAAAGAGGCAAGTTATGAATAAAAATCTAATATTGCTCATGTGCTGGTCAAATATATGTAATTATATTAAGTTTTTAATTATACAAATAACTGTATTTTAACTCACTTAAGTTCAGGAGATAACCCTAACTGCCTATTTAGTATCCATTTCCACTTCCTTACTAACAAAACAGTTAAAACTATTCAGCCTCCCTGCTGCCCTTGCTGCTAGACATAGTGATTTAATTCAGTTCTGGCAATAAGATGTAGGTGGCCCTGAGCAAGATGTTCTGTCTGAAATATAAAAGAAAGCTTTGTTGAGAGGTAGCCTTTAGTGTTCCTCCTTCCTCCTTATTTCTGCCTGGACCATGGATGAGAGGTTTGAAGGGCAGTAGCCGCCTGGTAACCGTAAGGCACCAAGGCTGAGGCAGAAAGTCTGCACGTTTAGGGTGACAAAACAGAGAGATTTAAAGGAGCTGGGTTCTGGTGGCTTTGCCGAGCCAGAGGAATAGCCTGGACTCCCTGCTACCCACCATCCTACCCTACTTCTTATAATCCGTTAGTCAGTGTTAGTTCATTTTCTATTATGTGCAGACAAATGGATTACTGACATCATGTTAATCTTTCTGCACATTTTCAAATACGAGGACTTCTGTTTTCTGAAAAAAAAGTGGGGGATGTTGGAGAAAGCCATGAACTTAGTGTTCTATAATTTATATAAATGTCTTGTAATTTACATGTATAGTTTTAAAAATGATATTCAGAAATTAAGTCCAGGGAGGAAGAAAAAGATTGTCTGATAAGTAAGGGTTCCTCCTGAATATCCAATATAAAATATGAAATTGAACATCTAAAACTCTATTATAAAAGTGTATTTTTAAAACTTCATTTAAAAAGTCAGCTTGGGAGAGGATCCAAGATGGCTGATTAGACACAACTCCAGCGCACGACACCCAGCGAGAGAGACGAAGAAACCCAGAGATCTCCTAGCTCCAACCGAGGTACCAGGTGCATTTCAACGGGTCTGGTCCGAGGGTGAGCAAAGCCCACTCAGGGCAGACCGAGGCGGGGGAGGGGTACTGCTTCACCCAGAAAGTGCATCTGACCTGTGAGTCAGAGGCTCCACCTCTGGCGCTCCGGTCCAGATACAGTGCTTTCCCCAAAGCCTCAGCAATACGCAGAACAGGGGATCTTTGCCAGTCAAGCGCCCAGAATTACAAGTGCGGAGTCTGCAGACTAGCTCTCGCCCCCTCCCTCCGCCTGGAGAGAGAGGGAGCTGTAAGCGGGAGCAGTTGGGCGGCCCCTACCCCATGACTGGAAAGAGGGAAAGCTGAAAGGGGGAGACTGCCCAGTGAGGCTGGGCGGGTCCCTACCCTCCGCCACAAACCCCAGAGGGCTGAAGCTCTGACTCTAGTGGGTTGCGTAGCCAGTGCCGCAGTCTGAAATAAACCCTGAATGATCCAGCCCAGTGGAGGAAGGGCACAACCCACCACTAGAGGGGTGGGACTGGGCTACATGTTTTAACAAAAAACACAGGAAGCCTACGTAGCAATGGGACAGCGTTCTTGATAACCCAGCAGCGACTACAGGTCAGTGGAAGAGGCAGGCCTAATCTCAGCATAAACAAAAAAGACACAGGAAGCTTCCCTAGTAACCTGAAGGAGTCCCTAGAAACCCAGTAGTGCCCCCACAGGGAGACAAGCGACCTCATCAAGCAGCTCTCTGACACCACAGCCAGGTAAATCCACAAAGATGGGAAAAAAACAGCACAAAAAAGGTGAAACCACCAAAGACCAGAACACCTCTTCTCCTTCAAGGGATCACAAATCAACAACACAGAATCACAACTTAACCAAGAAGGAGGGCAAAGAATTGACGGAAACAAGATTCAGAAGGTGGATAATAACAAACTTCTCAGAGCTAAAGGAACACGTTCTAACTCAATGCAAAGAAACCAAAAACCTTGAAAAAAGGTTAGACGAAATGCTAACTAGAATAACGAGCTTAGAGAAGAACTTAAACGACTTGATGGAGTTGAAGAACACAGCACAAGAACTCCGTGAAGTAAACACAAGTTTTAATAGCCGAATTGATCAAGCAGAAGAAAGGATATCAGAGATTGAAGATCAACTCAATGAAATAAAAAGAGAAGGCAATACAAGAGAGAAAAGAGTGAAAAGAAACGAACAAAGCCTCCAAGAAATATGAGATTATGTGAAAAACCTAATCTACGCTTGATCGGTGTACCTTAATACGACGGTGAGAATGAATCCAAGCTGGAAAACACACTCCAGGATATTATCCAGGAGAACTTCCCAAGCCTAGAAATGCAGTCCAAATTTCAAATTCAAGAAATACAGAGAACTCCACAAAGATATTCCTCAAGAAGAGCAACCCCAAGGCACATAATCATCAGATTCACCAGGGTCGAAATGAAGGGAAAAATGCTAAGGGCAGCCAGAGAGAAAGGTCAGGTCACCCACAGAGGGAAGCCAATCAGACTCACAGCAGATCTCTTGGCAGAAACCCTACAAGCCAAAGAGAGTGGGGGCCAATATTCAACATCCTTAAAGAAAAGAACTTTCAACCTAGAATCTCATATCCAGCCAAACTAAGCTTCATAAGCGAAGGAGAAATAAAATCCTTTATGGACAAGCAATTATTGAGAGATTTTGTCACTACCAGACCTGCCCTACAAGAGCTCCTGAAAGAAATGCTAAGCATGGAAAGGAACAAGTACCAGTCACTGCAAAAGCAAACCATTTGGCAAAGACCAAAAATGCAATGAAGAAAATGAGTCAACTAATGAGAAAGAAAACCAGCCAGTAACAAAATGGCAGGATCAAATTCACACATAACAATATTAACATTGAATGTAAATGGCCTAACGCCCCAATCAAAAGACACAGACTGGATAAAAAGTCAGAACCCATCGGTGTGCTGTATTCAAGAAACCCATCTCACATACAAAGATACACATAGACTCAAAATAAAGGGATGGAAGAAGATTTATCAAGCAAATGGAGAACAAAAAAAAGCAGGGGTTGCAATCCTAGTCTCTGATAAAATGGACTTCAAACCAACAAAGATCAAAAGAGACAAAGAAGGACATTACATAATGGTAAAAGGATCAATCCAACAGGAAGAGCTAACTATTCTAAATATATACATCCCCCAACACAGGAGCACGCAGATACATAAAGCAAGTTCTTAACGACCTAAAATGAGATTTAGACTCCCACACAATAATAGTGGGAGACTTCAATACTCCACTGTCAATATTAGACAGATCAACGAGAGAAAATTAACAAGGATATCCAGGACTTGAATGCAGAGCTGGACCAAGCAGATCTAATAGACATATACAGACCGCTCCACCCCAAATCCACAGAATATACATTTTTCTCAGCACCACATTGCACTTACTCTAAAATTGACCACATCATTGGAAGCAAATCACTCCTCAGCAAATAAAAAGAACAGAAATCATAACAAACAGTCTATCAGACCACAGCACAATCAGACTAGAACTCAGGATCAAAAACACACTCAAACCTGCACAACCACGTGGAAACTGAACAACTTGCTTAAGAATGTTGACTGGATAAACAATGAAACGAAGGCAGAAATAAAGATGTTCTTCAAAACCAACCAGAATGAAGACACAACTTACCAGAATCTCTGGGACACCTTTAAAGCAGTATTGAGAGGGAAATTTATAGCAATAAATGCCCACCAGAGAAGAAAAGATCTAAAATTGACACCCTGTCATCAAAATTGAAAGAACTAAAGGAGCAAGATCAAAAAATCTCAAAGGCTAGCAGAAGACAAGAGATAACTAAGATCAGAGGAGAACTGAAGGAGATAGAGATACAAAAAACCCTTCAAAGAAAAAAATCAATAAATCCAGGAGCTGGTTTTTAGAAAAGATCAACAAAATAGACAGACCGCTAGCCAGATTAGTAAAAAAGGAAAGGGAGAAGAATCAAATAGATGCAATAAAAAACGATAAAGGGGATATCAGTGATCCCACAGAAATACAAACTACCATCAGAGATTACTACAAACAGCTCTATTCACATAAACCAGTAAACTAGGAAGAAACTGATAAATTCCTAGACACTTGTACTCTACCAAAACTAAACCAGGAAGAAGCTGAAACCTTGAATAGACCAATAACAAGGGCTGAAGTAGAGGCAGCAATCAATAGCCTACCAACCAAAAAAAGTCCAGGTCCAGATGGGTTTCACAGTCGAATTCTACCAGATGTACAAAGAGGAACTGATTCCATTCCTTCTGAAACTGTATCAAACAATACAAAAGGAGGGAATCCTCCCTAACTCATTTTTAGGAGACCAACATCATCCTGATACCAAAACCAGGCAGAGACTCAACTAAAAAAAGAAAACTTCAGGTCAATATCCATGAACATCGACGCAAAAATCTTCAATAAAATACTGGCAAACAGATTGCAACAGCACATCAAGAAGCTTATTCATCACGACCAAGTAGGCTTCATCCCGGGGATGGATGGCTGGTTCAACATACACAAATCCATAAATGTAATCCATCACATAAACAAAACCAAAGACAAAAGCCACATGATTATCTCAACAGATGCAGAGAAGGCCTTCAATAAATTCAACAGCCCTTTATGCTAAAAACTCTCAATAAACTAAGTATTGATGTAACGTATCATAAAATGATAAAAGCTATATATGACAAACCTACAGCCAATATCATACTCAACGGGCGAAAGTTGGAAGAATTCCCTTGAAATCTGGCACTAGACAAGGATGCCCTCTCTCACCACTCCTATTCAACATAGTATTGGAAGTTCTAGCCAGAGCAATCAGGCAAGAAAAAGAAATAAAGCGTATTCGTTTAGGAAAGGAGGAAATCAAACTGTCTCTATTTGCAGATGACATGATTGTATATTAAGAAGACCCCGTCGTCTCAGCCCCAAATCTTCTCAAAGTGATAAGCAACTTCAGCAAAGTCTCAGGATACAAAATCAATGTGCAAAAATCACAAGCATTCCTATACACACCAATAATAGACAAACAGAGAGCCAAATCAAGAGCGAATTCCCATTCACAATTGCTACAAAGAGAATAAAATACCTAGGAATACAACTAACAAAGGATGTAAAGGACCTCTTCAAGGAGAACTACAAACCACTGCTCAACGAAATAAGAGAGGACAAAAGCAGATGGAGAAACATTCCATGCTCATGGTTAGGAAGAATCAATACTATGAAAATGGCCATACTGCCCAGAGTAATCTATAGATTCAATGCTATCCCCATCAAGCTACCAATGACCTACTTCACTGAACTGGAAAAAACCACTTTAAACTTCATATGGAATTGCAAGAGACCCCGCACAGCCAAGACAATCCTAAGCAAAAAGAACAAAGCCAGAGGCATCACAATGCCAGACTTCAAACTATACTACAAGGCTACAGTAATCAAATGGGATCTAATTAAACTCCAGAGCTTCTGTACAGCAAAAGAAACCATCATTAGAGTGAATCGACAACTAATAGAATGGGAAAAAAATTTTTGCAATCTACCCATCTGACAAAGGGCTAATATCCAGAATCTACAAAGAACTAAAACAGATACACAAGAAAAAAACAACCCCATTCAAAAGTGGGCAAAGGATATGAACATACACTTTTCAAAAAAGGACATATATGAGGCCAACAAACATATGAAAAAATGCTCATCATCACTGGTCATTAGAGAAACGCAAATCAAAACCACACTGAGATATCATCTCACACCAGTTAGAATGGCGATCATTAAAAAATCTGGAGACAACAGATGCTGGAGAGGATGTGGAGAAATAGGAACACTCTTACACAGTTGGTGGGAGTGTAAATTAGTTCAACCATTGTGGAAGACAGTGTGGCGATTTCTCAAGGATCTAGAAATAGAAATTCCATTTGACCCAGCAATCCCACTATTGGGTATTACCCAAAGAACTATAAATCGTTCTACTATAAAGACACATGCACACATATGTTTATTGCAGCCCTATGTACAATAGCAAAGACCTGGACCAACCCAAATGCCCATCAATGATTGACTGGACAAAGAAAATGTGGTACATATACACCATGGAATACTATGCAGCCATAAAAAACGATGAGTTCGTGTCCTTTGTAGGGACTTGGATGAATCTGGAAACCATCATTCTCAGCAAACTGAACCAAGAACAGAAAGCCAAGCACCATATGTTCTCACTCATAGATGGGTGTTGAACAACGAGAACACATGGACTCAGGGAGAGGAGCATCACACACAGGGGACAGTTGGAGGGGGTAGGGGAGAGACAACGGGGGGTGGGGAGGGATAACATGGGGAGAAATGCCAGATATAGTATGCACCTAAAGTAAAATAAATTAAAAAAAAAAAAGTCAGCTTGACAGTGTGGTGATTCCTCAAAGAACTAAAAAGAGAACTACCATTTCGACCCAGCAATTCCATTACTGGGTATATACCCAAAAGAATATAAATCATTCTACCATAAGGACATATGCACATTTATGTTCATTGAAACACTATCTACAATAGTAAAGGCATGGAATCAACCTAAATGCCCATCAATGAGAGATTGGATAAAGGTGGATCACCTTAGGTCCAGAGTTTGAGACCAACCTGGCCAACATGGTGAAACCCAGTCTCCACTAAGTACAAAAATTAACTGTGCCTGGTGGCATGTGCCTGTAGTCCCAGCTACTTGGGAGGCTGAGGCAGGAGAATCACTTGAACCTGGGAGGCAGAGGTTGCAGTGAGCCAAATCGCACCATCACACTCCAGCATAGGTGACAAGAGCAAGACTTCGTCTCAAAAAAAAAAAAAAAAAAAAACAAAGGAAAAAAAAAAAGGAAGAGATGTCTTTTGAAGCAACATGGATAGAGTTGGAGGCCATTATTCTTAGCAAACTAACAAAGGAACAGAAAACCACATACTGCATGTTCTCACTTACAAGTGGGAGTTAAAGAATGAAACTGCATGGGCACAAAGAGAGGAGAAGATCAGAAAAACATAACTATTGGGCACTGGGCTTAGTACCTGGGTGGTAAAATAATCTGTACAACAAACCCCTGTGACAGATGTTTACCTACATAACAAACTTGCACATGTAACCCTGAACCTCAAATAAGTTAAAAACAAAAAAGATGAAAAACAGTTTTTAAAAGTCTGCTTGAGAAATAGATATGTCCTGGCCAGGAAAAAAATGCAATATATACAAAGTGTCTGTAAACAGCTACAAGTTATAATTTTTATCAATTTCAAGATAAATTCAAAATCAGGAAATAAAATGCTATTGTAATCAAATTGTGCTTTTATTACTAAATTTTTAAATATAATCTTTTAAAAACAAAGTAATTAATATGCTATGAAACTGGCAACACTCTAAAATTATACTAAGGTGTAAAAATAGAAACTGAAGATAAACATAAAATGACATTAAAAGTTCTTTCAAGGATAAAATTTCCACCATGAAGTGGTAGAATCTGAGCCAAGAAATGAAAACAGAACTATTCCCTAACTTGTCTTTTAAGAAAACAAATCTTACACATGAGCTTTATTCTCTCTAAATGATTGGTAATTTCAAACTTGGGAACTTTTTACTGAATGCTTTTAGTTCAAAAGAAATAAAAACATATTGTATAATAAAACTGGAAAATTTAACATTTCATAGTCTAGCAATTTCCTTATAAATTGAAATGAGAAAAAAGTCTATTTTTAAGTTTTTTGTCAAAATTCTTTATAAGTGACTGTGTGATTTATCTCTCTAGCATTTGCACAGTTTCTACAGAAAGCAAAGACAGAAATATATCATGACATACTTTAATTATAAAAAGATTAGGTTTTACAGCAAAGGCAAAGTAGCTACTTTTTATGACTGCAATTTTCTACATTTCTTATACTTATTTTCATATAAAAACAACAACAATAAAATACAGTCTAGTTACTCTTAAACTGATACTGGAAAATATATAAATGCAATATTAATGTAGTATTACAATTAATATTACAAATAATATTTCAAAATCCAAGTAACTGGGTTTTAAAAAATAAATTGCTTCTAATGAAACTAGGTATTGTAAAATTATATAGATGCATACTTGGTTTAGAAAAGTACTTTGGTAATACTATTAATATTAATTGTAAGATATCATGAATTTGCTTATATTTTTCTGTCTTCTAAATCAACTTCTGGGACTCTGGATTTATACAATATTAAGTGTGGCAGAGACTTGTACTACCTGCCATTTAACCTGGGGAGCACAATTGGCACAACACCAATTGTGCTCCTCCATGCAATTAGATGAGACTGCATGCTTAGTCCTGGCCAATGTGCTATGGATCAAAGTGTTATGTGCCCCTTCTCAGACAAAGCATTGCAGAGCCAGGATGTGATACAGCATCTCTCTTTTTCCCTGCTGAGGATGGTACAGTTTTAAGATGGTGGACCTGGCCAGGAGTGATGACTCACACCTGTAATCCCACCACTTTGAGAGGCCAAGGCAGGTGGATTACCCAAGATCAGGAGTTTGAGATCAGCCTGGCCAGCATTGTGAAACCCTTTCTCTACTAAAAATACAAAAAATTAGCTGGGCTTAGTGGCAGACACCTGTGATCCCAGCTACTCAGGAGGCTGAGGCAGGAGAATTCCTTGAACTTAGGAGGCAGAGAGTTGCAGTGAGTGGAGGTCATGCCATTGCACTCCAGCCTGGGCAATAAGAGTGAAACTCTGTCTCAAAAATTTAAAAAAAAAAAAAAAAAATACACACACACACACACACACACACACACACACACACACACGTAGACCCATATCAGGCTGGATCCCCCGAGTAACCATGTGGTGCATAGCTGCCATTGACCCACAGTAAATATGAACCATGAATGGGAAATAAATCTTTGATGTGTTAAACTATGTAGAATTATTTTGGCTAATTAACGGAGATAATTAGTATGGCTCTACTCATCTACATAGAGTTCAACACTAAACTATCTCGAATAGGAGTTAAATAATGTCATTAATAAATACATATGCATATGCAAAATCTAAGTTTACATTTTAGGCCATAGAGATAATTTCAGACAAAATAATATTTTCTATTTGTCTATATTCTGTACTAATTGCATGGAATGTCTGCATCACATACTGTAAGTCCTACGGTTTTGTATTTCTTCAAGTCTTTCTGAGGAAAAATAAAAAGAAAATGAAAGTAGCTATTTCCTCCAAGTTATATACCATAACCAGATAATACCAACAAGGAAAATTACCTGAAACTCTAAAATGTAAAACACACTCACCATTATTTGGTCTTCACCAACCACCAAGTGTTTCTCTAAAGCTCTGTCTGATCTATACTGCACTAAAATCATGCTCAAATGCAGGAACTCTCTACCCCTGGAGACCAATCTTCCTCCTACACTTTGACCATTTCTTCCCAGTCTTCTCTGCATACTCCTCCTCTCTTTTTGCCTTCAGTGCAGTGGGTCTCAGGGTTTGGTTCTATGTCCCTAATTCTTTCACTCCACACTCTCTTCTTTGAAGAGCTCATCCCTATCTGTGGCTTCATTGACTTCCAAAACTCCCCCATTATGGCAGATCCCTCATCAGCAATGTGGGTGCATGTGATGCCCACAGGGTATCTCTACTTAGGTGTCTGGTAAGAAGCTCATCATTTTCCCCCCAACAAGCCTGCTTCTCTTCCTTGTCCCTTCTCTCATCATTGTCAGCAAGCGATACATCTAGATTATTCTTGGAAATCCTCACTCATCAAAGTTTCCTCCCACTCCACACTCCTTAATTTCCCCATTACGTTTGAACCTTCTCTTTTCACACACGGCTACACTTATCCATGTTGCTGCACCAGCTCCAGCCTTACCCCACTCTTATCCATTCAACACAGCTTCAAGTGTACTTCCTAAATGCCAATCTCACCTAAATCCTTCAGTGCCTCCCCATCGCCTAGGATTGAGTCCCTTTAGCATAATACTCCAGGTTCCCTGTGATCTTATGCCTACTGTTTTGTAATGGAGCCTCTTTTCTCCCCCACTCCTCTCCCTAGCATCTGAGCTCCAGCTGTACTGAACGCCCTGTGCATCCCTGGACTCTGTGTGCACCCTCATCTCTGGACCCTTGTTCATGCTGTGCCCTGTATCTGAAATGCTTTTTTCATCCAGTTCATCTGGCTAAGCAGTAGTCATCATTCAGGTCTCAATGTGGGCACTACTTCCCTGAAGATGCCTTCTCTGCCCTCCAAGATGACCTAGGCTTCTCCTCTCTGATGCTCCACTTCCCTGTGCGTCCCTAAAGTGGAACCATTGAATCATCCTGCCATTGCCTGTCTATTATCCCATCTATCCTCCTCACTCCCGACTCTGTGAGCTTTCTGTGGGCAGGGACAGACGTAGATTCTCCACGAATCTGAGGATGCTCGAGCTTCAGGCTCCTCACTTACCCAGCTCCTTCCCAAGGCTCTTAGAGGGGCCACAACAATGTCCTCATTCCGTGAAAACACAATCCTCAACCATGTGTTCTCATAGTCATATTATTTGTCAAAAAGATCCAAACACAACCCATTAAAAATGCCATCTTTTTCTACCTGACTTCCCCCTCTGTGTCACCTTCCTTTCAGGCTGGGGGCACTGAAGTGGCTGTGAGATAGGTTTAATTTGGGGTCAGTGGGGTATTTTACAAAAGTACATCACAGTAACTTCTGTGGAATATTCTTACTGTCTACTGCACAGACTCCTCCAGTATTAGGTACCAAAGTGCAGAGCCAGAGGTTGTGTTATGATATGAACATGTTCTACAGCACCTGGAGGTGGAAGATAAGCAAAGTTTAAAATGCTCAGAGCTGGAAGCTTATCTGTGTAATATTCTTACAACAGGAAAAATAAAATTACTGGCCAAGACTTCTATGATCCTCCACATCTAGATTAAAAATGCCTCTCTTCTCAGGAATATGTTCCATAATGTCATATATGGAATTATAAATTTGGCACACATTTTAAAATTTATGGGAATGTCACAAAATAAATTGTGTCATAATTCTTGTGTTGTGGGGCACAAACTTGTAACAATGCTACAAACACAGAACATGTCTATGGGAAGTAGCGTGTTTTAAACATCCCTATGGATCAGGGTGTATCTTAGTGTATCTGAAACAATTTGTCTTCCCCAAACCTGAAAGATTCAGATAAAACGGCATACAAAATCATCACCAATGCAGGAAGATGATCTGAAGAAACCAGCCTGGCAAAATTGCTACACAATGTATGTTGTATAAAAGTAAGTGCACAGGGTACTATGTTAGACATGTATTTGAATTCTTTTGTGTATGCTTTAATTTCAGATTAATAGTGTATTTTTAGGGGGGAATTAATGATCACTGCAAAACTCAAATATTACAGAAAGGAGCATCCTAGTAGAAGCCAAAAATATCAACTTAGAGACTAGCAGAGGCTTCAAAATGTCCAAACTTCCTATATCACATGGATTAAAAAGCTCATGGCACAGAGAAAGATAAGAAAAGAATCATGATATCAAAACAACAGAAACAGATAATAAAATAACAGAAGGGATGAAAAGATTTTAAGAATCAACACACTATCAAACAAGAAATAAAAGAACAGAAGAGACGGAGTGCAGAATTCATATCCCGAAGGCAGAGGTTTTGTCCATATTCACAACAATCCTCACCCTTACATGACATTACCATAATGATGCATGAGATGAAAGAAACTTTTCCCAACTCTCAATAACAAAGCAATTTTTGATGATAAGCTACACAAGATAAAGGACTGAATCGTCTTTTGGTCCTCCTTGGAAAATAACATTATGAAATCATTGTCATATGAAGAGATGATCAAAGACCATGCTATCAAAATATAATAACCAATATTATAGATATGTGTCTGTTAATTCAAGTAGAGGATCATTTTTCTGAATTTTTCAGCTTTTAAAAATGTAAAATTTGATGTAATTTCTTATTCTAAATATTCACATTTTACCCCTATTCATGATCTCGTATTATTTTCACTAAAAAGATACATAGTCGGGAGATCCACCCCCAGGTGGGTGGGGACTCTGTTTTCCATACTTCTATCCCCTATCTCTGCCTGTGCTGGCACCCTGGACTTGGCTCAGTAAAGGAAAGGGATGAGTTAGAGAACTGGCTGTGTTACTAGCACCCTGCCTCTGTGACTCCCTACATCACTTCACCCTCTAGGCCTCTGATTATTCCTCTACATACGGAGAGTTCTTTCTTTCCCAAGGACTATGATCCCTAGGGCTGAAGGATCTGCCTCAGAGTCTGCCAAGTCAGTCAGCAAAACTGCAGAACAGCCTGTACTCCATAGATGAGCAAATGTCCTGGGAACTTTATTTGGCTTTTCGTTTAAGAACTTCGACTTTTTAGGGCAGTTTGAGGTTCACAGAGAAACTGAATGGAAGGTAGAGAGATTTCCCATATACCCTCTCCCAGACACATGTAGAGCCTCCCCATCATCAACATCCCCCACCAGAGTGGTACATTTGTTACAGCTGATGAGCCTACACTGGCCCAGCATTTCCACCCATAGTTTACACCTGAGTGTCACACATCCTGTGAGTCTTAACAAATGTATAGTAACATGTATCCATCATTATAGTGTCATAAGAATAGTTTTACTCCCCAAAAAAATCCTCTATACTTTGCCTATTTATCCTTTTTCTCCCACACCATTGATCTTTTTACTGTCTCCATAGTTTTGCCTTTTTTAGAATGTCATATAGGTAGAATCATATGGTATGTAGCCTTTTAAAATTGGCTTCACTTAGTAATATACATTTAAGTTTCTTCCATGTTTTTTTGTGGCTTAATAGTGCATTAATTTTTAGTGCTTAATAATAGTCCAGCATCTGGATGTACCAGTTTATCCACTCACCTACTGAAGAAAATCTTGGTTGCTTCCATATTTTGGCAATTATGAATTAAGCTACTATAAAGATCCACGTGGTTTTTGTGTCGATATAAGGTTACAATTCCTTTGGGTAAATACCAAGGAGCGTAATTGTGAGATAATACAGTAAGAGTATGTTTAAATTTGTAAGAAACCACAGAAATGGCTTGGCGCAGTGGTTCACACCTGAAATCCCAGCACTTGGGGAGCCCAAGGCGGGCAGATCACAAGGTCAGGAGTTCGAGACCAGCCTGGCCAACATAGTGAAATCCCGTCTCTACTAAAAACACAAAAAATTAGCTGGGCGTGGTGGTGTGTACCTGTAATCCCAGCTACTCAAGAGGCTCAGGCAGGAGATCACATGAACCTGGGAGGCAGATGTTGCAGTAAGCTGAGATCACGCCACTGCACTCCTGCCTGGGCAACAGTGTGAGACTCCATCTCAAAAAAAAAAAAAAAAAGAAACCACAGAAACCTTGTTTTTGATGTAGATGGCCCAGCAAAGAGTCTCTCCTCTGTGACTGGGCCATTGCAGTTAAGCCAACATAGAAGTGAATAATCACCTGAAATTGCATCCTATCTTGCATGTTCCTGCCCTGTGGACAGTCTACAGGCCCATTCATTTGTACATGAAACTGAAAGTGTCTCACTATTCTCTAAAGCAATGGAAAATTCTCTCATCCTCTCTCATGGCTGATTCTTTGCACAGGTAACGTGCAGTGAGGATTCTCAGGCTCACATTGATTGAGCGTTAGCCAGGCATTCACTGCGTGTATTCTCCTGCTGGCTGCCTGAGTTCAAGTCAAGGTCGTTATTAATTCTCCTGCTTCAGGGTGTTAGTAGATGGTTGAAAGTGTTTTTTTGCTGGGTACAGTTAAATGGACCCAAGACACTGTAGTAGCTTGCCACAAATCCCTTCCAAAGGCAGGCTTCCCAACTTGATAATTTCTTTGAAGGCTCACATTCTGCTATTGTCACCTTCTCCTCAAGTGCTGAGCAGAAGCCATGAGTGGAGCCAGGCCTCTACCATGTGGACCCACCCACAGCCCAGTGCAGAAAAGGACGTTCATGCTGAATGTGCAACTGTCAGAATAAGCTACCGGCTGCGCACTGAAGGAGCCTCAGTTTTTCTTGCTCTAATAGAAACTATAGGATATTTACAGTAAAAATAACTATAGGGCACAAGGCCTGCCTTAGAGCTTTATTTCTATAGTTAATCTTCTCAACAAGGGCAAGCAGTTGGTAATATCAAAACAGACAAAAGTTCCCATGTTTAACACTGTTTTCTTAATTGTAAAATAACAGTGATGACGGAAACCACAATACCTACACCTCCCTGGTGCCAGGCCCTGGCCTCGGCAATGGGAGTGAAAGATGAGAAAAACACATTTTCTTCTCACAGCATTTAAAGCTCATGGGGGTCGGGATAGAGATAGGCATTTAAACAGGGGATTTACAACAAAGCACAAACACGACACAATGTTTAAAGGGAAGCTTGAGCTAGTCAGAGACATTTTTGCTAATGCAGGTTAAAAGGAAGCTATTTGGCTTCCCAAAATAATTGTCTATGAAACTCCTTCCAGACTGTATTTAAAATAGAACTGGGTTTAGAGAAGGATGAGAAAATAGAGACATGCAGACCCAACATCCCATCTTCATTTCCATGCGTCTTTCCCCCGTTATTCTTCACGGTAACTCCCATTATGTTACCGCCACTTGATTATCTTTGTTTCTTAGACAGGAAAACTGAGGTTTAGAGAGGTTAAGAGACCAAAGCCAGGTCACACAGCAGAACTAAGTCTGAATGCAAGTGTGTAAAATTGTCAAGTCCATGTGCTCTCCAGCATCCAGCCATCTTTTCTGGAATGCAGACATAATATGAGTAACGGAACCCCTTGTATTACAGAACCTGGAACCTGAGAAAACCCCAGGCTCAGCTGGACATTTTGAGTCCTGTTTTCTTTGCTCCTCTTCTCTCCTTTCACTTCCTGCTAACCACAGTTGCTTCACCTTACCAGGCCCAAGACTCACTGCTGCTGGTGTTCAGGCCTGAACTCAGCTCTCTGGGGACCACGTTTGAGGAGCTTGGTGACTCAGACCCTCCAGTCTAAATTCCTGTTAGGCACTCTAAATTTAATAGCTGCTATTAATACGAATTATGCTTCGTTAAGCATGAAGCTAAGGAGAATGTAGCTCAGAGGCTCCGCTTCAATACAGAGCTGAAGGACAAACAGAACGGCTATTTTTAATCCCGGCAATGTCAGTGGGGGAGAGAACAGCCCAACACTGCATGTCTGCCCTTACTTCTGTAAATTGAGTTTTCACATTTTCAAATAAGCATCCCTTGTTTTCAGCTTGTGATGTGCGACAGAGGTATACCTTTCTAAGCCTTGCGAGATGATAGTACCCAGAACATTTTTCCCTTTATGAAACTTTTTTCTACAAAACCTGAGAAGGTACAGGGAGGGAGAAGCTATCAGCAGGTCCCCCAACAGGGGTTTCCATTAGAAATCTTCCTGCAGACTCCAACTCCATACCTCAGTGGAGGCTCATGGGTTGTGGGTTAGCAAACCCTGCCATGCCACCCTATTAACCTCGTTGGTTTTATAGACTGTGTTCTATCCAGGGGGGAGCTCACAAGTAGGCAGAAATCATATCTGTCGAGTTCTTCTACGTTGGGGGTCAGTATGCATTTTCTGCAAAAGGCCAGAAACCCAACATTTTAGGCTTTGTAAGACCTATAATCTCTACCATTGCAGCATAAAAGCCACTATAGACTACACATAAAGGCATGTGCATGATCACATCCAGTAAAACTTTATCTACAAATATTAGGTATAGGCCAGATTTGGACCACAGGCCACAGCACCCTACTTGTCTAATTCAAATTGTCTGCCTCGTCACAGATTTTGTTGTAATGGGTATAACATTAATTTTGTAAGAATATGTTATGACAACTCTGTTTACCTACAAAATTGTGACAGCTGACAGCCATTTAAAAAAAAATTCAGTGCGATACCAGTACAGGCTTATGGCATTACCATGTTTGGATGGCTTGAACTTAGTTGTTAGTCTCACTGTGTTCAACTAATCACATTAATGGGGGTGCAATTTACAATCAGCACTTTTACTGAGAAGTCAATTTGGATATTTTAATATTTTATATAGTACATGATCATTTTTATTTGGTATAAAAATCTGACAATGAGTACACTGTCCTTTCTTCTAATGAAATGTTCTAGTTTATCCACTATAGTAGTTAAGAGATCTGTTTGGCTAATATTCATTCCTACCGCCTTTTGAGGAGTTCCTTGCCCTTCAATTTGATGTTATTGCTTTGGCTAATGAGATATTAGAGCACATGAAGGGAGGAGAAGCTTGAAATGACAGGTCTGAGCATGCTTTCCACCATAAGTCATGCCAGTAAGGTGACAGAGCCGCTTCCAAGAGTTTATGAGGAATAGGGTAGTCTGTGAATAAGACTGCTCGCAGAACAAGAACACAAAACTTAAAAAAAAAAAAAAAAAGGTTTGCTAAGCCAGATGCTAAACTGGTCACTGTCCTACAGGGCAGTAAAACCACAACTGGGGGTTGGCAGGGAAGGGGTTATTTTCTGTTAAACAGATTACAAATTGGCATATAACTTGGCAATCTCTGGACTAAATAATAAACAGCAAGGTCAGACACAGGTACATTCTCATAAATATGAATAATTAATCTTCAGTTGAACCTGTTAACCATTAGAAGACCATCTGTCTACATTTTTGCCTTATTCTCAAGCTTTAAGCAATTTTTCTTCATAATGTTGAGGGCTATGCAACGATCCCAGAGAATGGCCTTGAAGTTGTAAAGCAAAGTCAATGCCTAAGCATCAGCACTCAGGAATTTCCTGGGTGCAGCAGATCTGTCGACCCATGCAACGATGTGGTCATTCAGTGTAAATAAACGATCGGTTCTGTGTGCCCTGTTGCCTCAGCTGTTCCACCTGGTGTCAGGGGGAGAATGGCCAGAGACCCTGTGATACAGGAAGGCAAAGGTCACTTCGCATGCAGTGGCTTTTGTGGATTGGCTGGACTGAGAAGAGTTGTAGCATCAGTGGCTCCACTTGTATTCCCTGACATCGAGGCTGCTAAGAAGGTGTGAACTCACCCAATGGGTTAAAATGAACAGTCATCCAATTTTATTAACCTCACTGTATCTATCTAAAGCAAATACATCAAGACTCCAAAACTGTCGTGGTAATAACAGGATGCCTGAAGCTCAGACAGCCTCTGCAACTATTAAGGAAAGGGGAGATATGCTGACCTGGAGTCCTGACATTGTTGGACCACTCAGCAAACCCTGGAATACCCAGCCTTTGTATCCTAAAGCAAATCATAAATGTCCTTATGGTTTAGCTAATGTTGATTGGGTTTCCTCTTACATGAGGCTAAATGCACCAAACTGTGTGTGTGTGTGTGTGTGTGTGTGTGTGCGCGCGCGTGTGTGTAGACAAGAAGGTGAGGCAAGACCTTGCCTTGTTCTTAAGATAAGCCTAGAGACCCAAATTCCAAATGCATGAGGAAATCAAATGCAGTGGAAGACAAAATAAACTAATAAATAATCAAACATGAGTTCTCGCCAGATGAAAGTAAAATTATAGACACTCTGATAATGACTTTAAATAAATATGTCCAGTATCCTTATGAGAAGAATTGTAAGTGAAAGTGACAGAAATTATGAGACAAAATAATGCATAAATTAAAACAACAGTTATTGAAATATATTTCATTTTTCAGATTTCTGATTCTGTTCATTATCTTTTCATATTTTTTCTATTTCAAGCATTTTAAAGATGCTTTAGCCAGTTCTCCTAGGGGTGTATCAATTTGACTTGACTAAAAGTCCTGGAAATATTAAAGATGACAAGATAGAAAATGATGCCTCAAAGAATGTAGAAATTACATGAAGAACTAAATTGTCTAATTCTACATTTAAAGGTTTCCAAATGTGACAACTCTAAAAATTTACATGACATTTCCAGAAATAAAGTGTACAACTGAAAAAAAATTTCCAAAGCTATTGATGATGAAAAGCAAATTTGGATCAACCACACTAGAGCAAAGACTGAATTACCATTTAATTCTATCAACAATGACATTACCAAATCATTGACATATGAGAAGGCAATCCAAAGCAGCAGCCAAAAATGTACTGAGACAAGCTAATCCACGAAACTATTTATTAGGCGATGCTGAAGGCCAGTGTCATAATTCTACATCCCAGCACCTAAGGGATGCATCGCCAGCCTCTCAGCACTGGTGCTGCCCCCTGATCTGGCAGAGCACCTGACGCAGTACTCAAGGACACAGCACAGATTCTGAGCACTAGTGGTAGGAGGCAAGTGAGCAGTGTGGCCTGCACCTCTCCACCTTGTGTCTCTGTAGACAGCCAATCTTCCCAATTGAATCCTGAACTAATAGGTGAGGTTGGGGTTTCTTTAGCTTATGATATGCAAATCAAGGCTTTCTGTCCTTTGCCAAACATTACCAATAGACCTGCAGACAGGTAAAATCTTTTGTCACTGAATCAAAAACTTTAGCCTTCAATTTCTTTAGCTTTTTGACTTCGAGCCCTGAGGCCAGTACTGATTAATGAAGTTGTTAACAAGCAGTGGCAAATGACCCTACTGCTGTCTTTCCCTCATAAGTTATTTTATTAGGGCTGCAGAGTCTGGAAGACAGGCACTGTCCCCGTTTCCCAGTTCCCTGTGGGTTTTGTTGCGCTGTATTTTAAAGACAACTCAAATGGAACACAGTCCTCGAATGTGAGACAGCTGATCATAGCCCAGGTAACCATTGTTCCAGACCCCAAAAGCAGCCGTGCCCCATCTGTCATTACTTAACTTCATCCATGTAACTGACCATGATGGTTTAACATAGCCTGTCATCTGAAAATGCAATACAATATGCCAGATCTTTGAATTTAGCCATGGCATTATTTTTTCTGGTTCTTGGTCTTCCCCTAAAAGAAAATTATACAGACCAGATGTTGCAAACTAAGCCCACAAGGTATTCAGTTAGGCCTACACAACATTTTTACTAATTTTAAACTATTTAACAATAAAAATCATGATACTTCACTGTTAGATCCACTTTTAAATTCAAATTTCTGCCTCTCTGGGAATATCAGGGGCAAGAGCCACACGGAGCTGTCACTCCTGCTTGGCGCAGCGTGTGTGGCTGGAGAGGGAGCCGTTTGCTTCTTCCGATAGGGCAGGTTCCCTGCCACTCAGCTCCTCAGTCTCTACTTGCCTCATGGTTGGCACCCCAGCTCCCTCCCTCTTTTATATTACCTGCCTGGATTCTGTAGGAGTTTGGATTTGTGGTCCTTTATAACAACACAAGTACAGAAAAACCAGCTTAAGTCTAACTAAGAGAGGGAAAAAATGACCTGGAATTCTGTCTTTCTAACTGCCTTACACGAAGTCAATGCTCACTGGCTGGGTGACTCCTGACAAGTTCTATAATTTTTAGGAGCCTTGCTTTTCTCCAGGGTAAAACGAGGCTCATGGTAAGGATCCTGCATGATGTTTATGAGGATTAAATAGTATAATATTTGCACAGCACCTGGTACCTATTATTAGTTTATTCAGTCATAAGCCATACTCCGTTTCTTAAAGATGGCCCTAAAGCCATCTAGGGCCTAGTAGAGATCAGAAACATGTTGTGAATGCTGTTTCATATGCAACTTATACAATATATAGCTTGCAAATGCATTTTTAAATATTTCATCAATTCCTCACAATGATCTTGGGAGGCTGCTATTGTTATTACCTATATTTAATATGTAAAGTTGTTGAGGCTTAAGAGAGTCCCAGTCCCTATAATATCCTGAATACATCTTTGTTTCACAGCACTTGCCAATTACATTATAATAGTTATCTATGTCTATGTCTGCTTTTCTTCCCAGGCTGTGAGATCTTTGAAATTAGGGACAAATTGAAGTCACCACTGCAATTCTTATGGATCACAGAGGGTCAGGCCCAGGAAAAGGGCTCAGCCAGCTCTAGCTAAATCTATCAGTCAATGGACAAAGGAAAAGCCCTGAGGTCAGAGAACCAGTGAGTAGCTGTGAGTCAGGTGCAGCCCTAGATCCACCTCCAGACCACTGTTCTCTCCTCTTCCTCAGTAGAGCTGATAGTTTTCCTTCACTTCTTCAAACTTCTGAGCCTACAGCTTCCTCACCAGGCAGAAGTTGGGAATTGCACCTGTGCCGTCAATGTGGAACCCAGGTTACTGATGGGGACTCCAGTGTAAAGAAATGTGATGTCACCCCTTAGGTGCTAGAAGGAGCAGGTGTCTTCTATAAAGCTGCTGATGCTTTGGAGCCCAGCCTACTTCTGCTTTCCTCATGGTACTCCACCACGCACCCTAACCCAGGTCCCAAGCACATTGACACCTGACTCACTGTGCAATAACATGGAAACCTTGCAATCAACACAACAAAACACTTAACAAATTTCAAAATGAGAGTTATTGAAGTTTAAGTTACACACCAAAAGTCACCCATTTTAAGTGTACTATTTGATGAGTTTTGACAAATTGAATATAATCTTTTAACTACCACCACAGTCAAGATATACAATATTTGCTTTACCCCCCAAAACATTCCCATTGGCCTCTTTCCCAGCTTCCTTTCTTCAGGCAACCATTGATCAGCATCCCACCACTGTACTTTGGCTTTTTCTAGAATGTTATACAATGGAAGCATCAAGTATATGGTCTTTTATGTCTGGCTTTTTCACTCAACATGATGCTTTTAGAATTTATCTGTGTTGTTGCATGTATCATTAGGTTGATGCTTTTTATTGCTAAGTAGTATTCCATTATATGAATATAGCAGAATTTACTCATTTACCTGTTAATGGACATGTAAGTGGTTTCCAGTTTTTGTCTATGTTGAATAAAGTTGTCATGAACTTTTGTATACAAATCTTTATGTGAAATATGTTTTCATTTCTCTAAGATAAATACACGTAAGTAGAATGGCTGGAACATAAGGGAAGTATATGTTTAGCTTTATAAGACAACACCAAATTATTACCTAAAGAGCCTATACTGCTTTCCTCTCCCACCAGCAATTTACAAGAGTTCCAGTTGTTCCACATGCGGTTGGATATTTGGTATGATTTTTCTTTTCATATCTGGCCATGTTAATGCGTACGTAGTGGTATTTCACTGAGGTACCATTAATTTGGAGTTCTTGTATGACAAGCAATGCTAAGCATCTTTTCATATGCTTATTTGCCATTCACATACCTTCTGTGGTAAAGGTCTTATCAAACCTTTTACCTTTTTAAAAATTTCAATGTTTTTATTCTTAATAGTGAATTTTGAGAGTTCTTTATATAGTCTGGATATAAGTCTTTTATTCAAAATACAGTTGGTAAAAATTGAACAAGGAAGAAATTGAAATCCTGAACAGACCAATAACAAGTTCCAAAATTACATCAGTAATAAAAAACGTACCAATCCAAACAGCCCTGGGCCAGATGGGTCCACAGCTGATTTCTACCAATATATAAAGAACAGCTGGTAACAATCCTACTGAAACTATTCCAAAAAATTCAGAAGGAAGGACTCCTCTCTAACTCATTGTATGAGACCAGCATTACTCTAATATCCAAATCTGACAGAACACAATGAAAAAAGAAAACTTCAAGCCAATATCCCCAATAAACATAGATTTAAAGATCCTCAACCAAATACCAGCAAATGGAATCCAGCAGCACTTCAAAAAAGCCAATTCACCACAAACAAGTAGGCTTTATTCCTGAGATGCAAGATTGGTTCAACATATGCAAATCAATAAATGTGATTCATCACACGAACAGAACTAAAAACAAAAACCACATGATCGTCTCAAAAGACACAAAATTCTTCCAATAAAATTCAACATCCTTTCATGTTAAAAAAACCTCAACAAGCTAGGCATTAAAGGAACATACCTCAAAATAACAATACCTCTCTATGACAAACCCACAGCCAGTATCATATTGAATAGGCAAAAGCTAGAACCATTTCTCCTAAGAACCAGAACAAGACTAGATGTCCATACTCACCACTCCTCTTCAACATAGTTCTAGAAGTCTTAGGCAGAAAAATCAGGCAAGAAAAAAAAATAAAAGGCATCTAAATAGGGAAAGAGAAAATCAAACTATTTCTCTTCACAGATGATATGATTTTATACATAGAAAACCCCATAGTCTCTGCCCAAAGGCTCCTGGAACTGATAAACAACTTCAGCAATGTTGCAGGATAAAAAAAAATCAATGTACAAAACTCACTAACATTTCCATATACCAATAATGTCCAAGCTGAGAGCTACATCAAGAATGCAGTCCCATTCACAATAGCCACAAAAAGAATAATATACCTAGGAATACAGCCAACCAGGGAGGTAAAGAGCTCTACAACAAGGATTATAAAACACTGCTGAAAAAAAAATCAGAGACAACACAAATAAATGGAAAAACAGTCTATGCTCATAAATAAAAAGTATCAATTGTATTAAAATAGCAATACTACCCAAAGCATTTTACAGATTCAATGCACTTACTATCAAACTATCAATGACATTTTTCACAGAATTAGGAAAAAAATGTAAAATTCATATGGAACCAAAAAACAGCCCAAATAGCTGCAGTAATCCTAAGCAAAAGAACCAAGCCTGAGGCATCACATTGCTTCAAACTATACTACAAGGCTATGATAACCCAAACATCATGGTACTAGTACAAAAACAGACACATAGAACAATGGAACAGGTCAAAGAACTCAGAAATAAAGCCACACATCTACAACCATCTGATCTTTGACAAAGTTGACAATAAGAAGCAATGGATTCCCTTTTCAATAAGTAGTGCTGGTTAGCCATATGCAGAACACTGAGACTTGACCCCTTCCTTACACCATATACAAAAATTAACTCAACATGGATTAAAGTCTTACATGAAAAACCTAAACCTATAAAAACTCTAGCAGAAAACACAGGAAATACCATTTCAGACACAGGCCTTGGCAAAGATTTCATGATGAAGACTCCAAAAGCAAATGCAACAAAAACGAAAGTTGACAAGTGTGACCTAATTAAACTAAAGAACTTCTGCACAGCAAAAGAAACTATCAACAGAGTAAACAGACAACTTACAGAAGGGGAGAAAATATTCACAAAATATGAATCCAACAAAGGTCTAATATCCAGAATCCGTAAGAAAGTTTAACAAATGAACAAGCAAAAAAAACACCCCATTAAAAAGTGGGCAAAAGACATAAACAAATACTTCTCAAAAGAAGACATACATGCCACCAACAAACATTTTTTAAATGCTCAACAATACTAATCATCAGAAAAATACCAATCAAAACCACAATGAGATACCACCCTACACCAGTCAGAATGGCTATTATTAAAAATTCAAAAAATAAATGCTAGCAAGGTTGCAGAGAAAAGGGAACATTCATACACTACTGGTACGAATGTCAGTTAGTTCAGCTAATGTGAAATGCAGCTTGGAGATTTCTCAGAAAGCTTAAAATGGAACTACCATTTGATCCTGCAATGCCATTTTTGTGGTTACACCCAAAGGAATATAAATTGTTTTACCATCTGACACATGCACACATATCATTCACGTATTATGCAAATTCATATTATGCACATTCATTGCAGCATTATTTACAATAGCAAAGCCATGGAATCAATCTAGATGCCCATCAACGGTGGACTGGATAAAGAAAATACAGTACATATACACTATTGAACATTACACAGCCATAACCAAGAATGAAATCATGGCCTTTGCAGCAACACAGATGTATCTGGAGGCCATTATCTTAAGCAAATTCATGCAGGAACAGAAAACCAGGTATCACAAGTTCTCACCTATAAGTGAGAGCTAAACATTGAGTACACAAGGACACAAAGGAAAGAATAGACACTGGGGCCTACTTGAAGGTGGAGTGTGACAGGAGGGTGAGGACCAAAAAACTACTTATAGTGTACTATGTCCACTACCTGGGTGATAAAATAATCTGTACACAAAACTCCAGCAAGACACAATTTACTTATGTAAGAAACCTGTATGTGTACCCCTTGAAACTAAAACTTGGAAGGAAAGAAAATAAAAATATAAACATAAAAGTAAAATACTTTTTCAAATTCCCATACCATCACTAAGTTGAGTTTCATCATCTGGAATATTTTCTCCATTTTCTACTCTGCTACTGGGGTCCTGGGTCAGGTCTAGCTAGCTCAGGTCTGTGGTGCAGCCAGTATACACAGGAGTGAGAAGCTTAACATTTTCAATTTCATGATCTTCATGTTTTCAAATGGTAAATCATAATGCCTCACTAACATAGAGTTTTATCCTAAATTTTAGCTAATTAAAACCTGAGAGAATTAGAATTATTATTATGAAATTATTTTCTTTTTAAGTTTAGTCATAGAAGGCCCAATACTGTTCCTTTGAGCAAAGAGAAATTTTTATCATGATTTAATCTATTACTAGAAAAATTTCTGGATTACATTTGTAGATGTGATGAACTCTTTAAATGTCTGGAAAATTTAGCATACCATTTAAATTTATGTCTTTTGCTGTAAAATGCCAAAATATTACCACCTCTATTGATTGGAATCAGTAAAAGTCTAGCTATTTAATGAGCACAACAATCATTATTCACCAGAATTCCAAAACTGAAGTAATCTGGACCTCCTCAAATAAAATCATACTTGGGGGTTACACTGTCAGTCACATCATGTCAGACTTAGAACTATTCTATATTTCACCCATTGAATTTTAAGCTTAAATATTTCTGAATGTTGCACATAAAGACACTGGCTTACAGTATTGCATTGATACTAGTTCAGAAAAACTATGAGAAAGAGTTGTGTTACTGTGTATGAATATTCCTTGTAAGTGGAAGCAAAACTATTTTATATAAAAATACTGACTAAAAAAATCAAGGTTCATTTTCTTCTGTATGACTATCCAATAGGTTCAGTTGCATTTGTTAAAAACACTAGCCTTCCAAGATGGCCAAATAGGAACAGCTTTGGAGTGCAGTTCCCAGTGAGAACAATGCAGAGGGTGAGTGATCACCACATTTCCAAATGAGTTTTACTGCCCGCAGACCAGGAGATTCCCCGACTGAAAAGTGCCACAAGTTTCCAGCATGGCTGTTTCAGCCAGCGCTGCGGGGTCTCCGCACAAAAACCCACACAAATCTATGCGGCCTTTTCAACAGGTGCCTGGAATGCCTGGGATACAGAGCCACCCATTCAATGAAAAAAAAGTGGGGGACTGAAACAGGGAGCCAGGAGATGTGGCTCAGTGGGTCCCACCCCCCCACAAAGATCAGCAATCTGAAATGCTCTGGATTAAGAGTTTCACAGCAAGCACAGCCAGACCCAGGACGGTCCAGCTCAGTGGGGAAAGGGTGTCAGCCATTACCCAGGCAGTCCACCACTACCAAGGCAGTCTGCCATTACTGAGGCAATCCACCATTACTGAGGCAGTCCGTGATTACTGAGGCAGACCACCATTACCGAGGCAGTTCTAACTGTACCTCTGTAAACAAAACGGCAAGGAAGTTCACACAGCAGCTGGGCAGAGCCCACAGCAGCTCAGTAATACCTCTGTTGGCAGACTGTGACTAGACTACCCCCTTGCTGGGCAGGGCATATCTGAAAAAAGGCAGCAGCAAGTCAGGAACTTACAAATAAAGCACCACCTTCCCAGAACAGAGCACCTGGGAAAAAAGGCGTTCATGAGTTCCACTGAAGCAGACTTAAACATACCTGCCCAGAAGCTCTGAATGGAACAATGGAGCTCCCAGCTCAGCACTTGAGCTCCTATAAGGGACAGACTGTCTCCTCAAGCAGCTCCCTGACCCCTACATATCCAAAGAGACACCTCATAAAGGGGAGCTCAGGCTGACATCTGGCAAGTACCCTTCTGGGACAAAGATAACAGGAGAAGAAACCAGCAGCAACCCTTACTGTTCTGCAGCCACCATAGGTGATACCCAGGCAAGCAGGGTCTGGAGTGGACCTCCAACAGTCCTATAGCAGAGGGGCCTGACTGTCAGCAAGGAAACAAAGCTGGATGGAGAATGAGTCTGATGAACTGACAGGAACAGGATTCAAAAGGTAGGTAATAACAAACTTCTCTGAGCTAAAAGAATATGTTCTAACCCAATGCAAAGAAAGGAAGAACGCTGAAAAAAGGTTAGACAAAATGCTAATGAGAATAAACAGCTTAGAGAAGAATATAAATGACCTGATGGAGCTGAAAAACACAACATGAGAACTTTGCAAAGCATACACAAGTTTCAATAACTGAATTGACCAAGCAGAAGAAAGGATATCAGAGATTGAAGATCAACTCAATGAAATAAAATGAGAAGGCAAGATTAGAGAAAACAGAGTGAAAAGAAATGAACAAAACCTCCAAGAAATATGGGATTATGTGCAAAGACCTAATGTACATTTGATAGGGATACCTGAATGTGACAGAGAGAATGAATCCAAGCTGGAAAACATTCTTCAGGATATTATCCAGGAGAACTTCCCCAACCTAGCAAGGCAGGCCAATATTCAAGTCCAGGAAATACAGAGAACACCACAAAGATATTCCTCAAGATGAGCAACCCCAAGGCACATAATTGTCAGATTCACCAGGGTTGAAATGAAGGAAAAAATGCTAAGGGCAGCCAGAGAGAAAGGCTGGGTTACCCACAAACGGAAGCCCATCAGACTCACAGCGGATCTCTCAGCAGAAACCCTACAAGCTAGAAGAGAGTGGGGGCCAATATTTAACATCCATAAAGAAAAGAACTTTCAACCTAGAATTTCATATCCAGCCAAACTAACCTTCATAAGCTAAGGAGAAATAAAGACCTTTATGAACAACCAATTGCTGAGAGATTTTGTCACCACCAGGCCTGCCTTACAAGAGCTCCTGAATAAGCACTAAACATAGAAAGGAACAACCAGTACCAGCCACTGCAAAACATACCAAATGGTAAAGAGCATCGACACAATGAAGAAACTGCGTCAACTAATGGGCCAAACAACCAGCTAGCATCAAAACGGCAGGATCAAACTCATACATAACAATATTAACCTTAAATGTAAATGGACTAAATGGCCCAATCAAAAGACACAGACTGGCAAATTGGATAAGAAGTCAAAACCCATCACTGTGCTGTATTCAGGAAACCCATCTCACCTGCAAGTACACACATAGGCTCAAAATAAAGGGATGGAGGAAGATTTACCAAGAAAATGGAAGTCCAAAAAAAAAAAAAGCAGGAGTTGCAATCCTAGTCTCCGATAAAATAGACTTTAAACCAACAAAGATCAAAAGAGACAAAGAAGAACATTACATAATGGTAAAAAGATTAATGCAACAAGAAGAGCTAACGATCCTAAATATATACACACCGAATACAGGAGCACCCAGATACATAAAGCAAGTTCTTAACAACCTACAAAGAGACTTAGACTCCTACACAATAATAGTGGGAGATTCTAACACTCCACTGTCAATATTAGATCAACAAGACAGAAAATTAACAAGGATATCCAGGACTTGAACTCAGATCTGGACCAACCAAACCTAATAGACAGCTACAGAACTCTCCACCCCAAATCCACAGAAAATACATTCTTCTCAGCACCACATCGCACCTACTCTAAAACTGACCACATAATTGGAAGTAAATCACTCCTCAGCAAATGCAAAAGAACAGAAATCATAACAGTCTCTCAGACCATGGTACTATCAAATTGGAGCTCAGGATTAAGAAATTAACTCAGAACTGCACAATTTCAAGGAAACTGAACAACTGGCTCTTGAATGTCAACTGGATAAACAATGAAATTAAGGCAGAAATTAAGATGTTCTTCAAAACCAACGAGAATGAAGACACAATGTACCTGAATCTCTGGGACACATTTAAAGCAGTGTCTAGAGGAAAGTTTATAGGAATAAACGCCCACATGAGAAGCAAGGAAAGATCTAAAATCGACATCCTACCATTAAAATTGAAAGAGCTAGAGGAGCAAAATCAAAAATACTCATAAGCTAGCAGAAGACAAGAAATAACTAAGATCAGAGCAGAACTTTAGGAGATAAAGACACAAAAAACCCTTCAAAAAAAAAAAATCAATAAATCCAGGAGGTGGTTTTTTGAAAAGATCAACAAAATAGACAGATGGCTAGCCAGATTAATGCAAAAGAAGACAGAAGAATCAAATAGATGCAATAAAAAACGATAAAGGGCATATCACCACCAATTCCACAGAAATACAAACCACAATCAGAGATTACTACAAACAACTGTATGCACAGAAACCAGTAAACATGGAAGAACTGGATAAATTCCTAGACACCTGCATCCTCCCAAGCCTAAACCAGGAAGAAGTTTAAATCCTGAATAGACCAATAATAAGGGCTGAAGTTGAGGCAGCAATTAACAGCCTACCAACCAAAAAAAGCCCAGGTCCAGATGGGTTCACAGCCGAATTCTACCAGACGTACAAAGAGGAGCTGGTACCACTCCTTCTGAAACTATTCCAAACAACACAAAAAAGAGGGAATCCTTTCCCAGTCATTTTATGAAACCAATGTCATCCTGATACCAAAACCTGGCAGAGACTCAACAAAAAAAGAAAACTTGAGGCCAATATCCATGATGAACATAGAGGCAAAAATCTTCAATAAGATACTGGCAAACTGATTGTAACAGCATGTGATGTAAAAGCTTATCCATCACCATCAAGTAGGCTTCATCCTGGGGATGCAAGGCTGGTTCAACATGCCCAAGTCTATAAATGTAATCCACCACATAAACAGAACCAAAGACAGAAACCACATGATCATCTCAATAGATGCAGAGAAGGCTTTGACAAAATTCAACAGTGCTTCTTGCTAAAAACTCTCAATAACCTAGCTATCAATGGAACATATCTCAAAATAATAAAAGCTATTTAAAACAAACCCACAGCCAATAGCATACTGAATGAGCAAAAACTAGAAGCATTCCCTTTGAAATCTGGCACTACACAAGGATGCCCTCTGTCACCACTCTTATTCAATATAGTATTGGAAGTTCTAGCCAGAGCAATCAGGCAAGAAAAAGAAACAAATGTATTTAATTAGGAAAGGAGGAAGTCAAATTGTCTCTATTTGCAGATGACATGATTGTATATTAAGAAGACCCCATTGTCTCAGCCCAAAATCTCCTGAAACTGATAAGCAACTTCAGCAAAGTCTCAGGATACAAAATCAATGTGCAGAAATCACAAGCATTCCTATACACCAGTAACAGACTTAAAGAGAGCCAAATCAAGAGCAAACTCCCATTCGCAATTGCTACAGAGAGAATAAAATACCTAGGAATACAACTAACAAAGGACGTAAAGGACCTCTTCAAGGAGAACTAGGAACCACTGCTCAGGGAAATAAGACAGGACACAAACAGATGGAGACACATTCCATGCTCATGATTAGGAAGAATCCATATTGTGAAAATGGCCATACTGCCCAAAGTAATTTACAGATTCAACACTATCCCCCATCAAGCTACCTATGACTCTCTTCACAGAATTGGAGAAGAATACCTTAAACTTCATATGGAACCAAAAGAGAGCCTGCATAGCCAAGACAATCCTAAGCAAAAAGAACAAAGCTGAAGGCATCACTCTACCTGACTTCAAACTGTACTACCAGGCTACAGTAAGCAAAACAGCATGGTACTGGTACCAAAACAGAGATACAGACCAATGGAACAGAATAGAGGCCTCAGAAATAATGCCACACATCTACAACCAACTGATTTTTGAAAACCTGACAAAAGCAATGGGGAAAGGATTCCCTGTTTAATAAATGGTGTTGGGATAACTGGCTAGCCATGTGCAGAAAACAGAAACTGGACCCCTTCCTGACACCTTACACTAAAATTAACTACAGATGGATTAAAGACTTAAACATAAGACCTAACACCATAAAAACCCTAGAAGAAAACCTAGGCAAAACCATTTGGGACATAGGCATCGGCAAGAACCTCATGACTAAAACAGCAAAAGCATTGGCAACAAAAGCCAAAATAGACAAATGGTATCTAATGAAACTTAAGAGCTTCTGTACAGCAAAAGAAACAATCATTAGAGTGAACCAGCAACCAACAGAATAGGAAAAGTGTTGTGCAATCTACCCATCTGACAAAGGGCTAATACCTAGAATCTACAAAGAACTAAAACAGATTTACAAGGAAAAAACAACCCCATTCAAAAGTGAGCAAAGAACATGAACAGACACTTTTCAAAAGAAGAGCTATATGAGGCCAAGAAACACATGAAAAAATGCTCATCATCACTGGTCATTAGAGAAATACAAATTAAAACCACATTGAGATATCATCTCACACCAGTTAGAATGGCAATCATTAAAAAATCTGGAGACAACAGATGCTGGAGAGGATGTGGAGAAATAGGAACGCTTTTACACTGTTGGTGGGAGTGTAAATTAGTTCAACCATTGTGGAAGACAGTGTGGCGATTCCTCAAGGACCTAGAAATAGAAATTCCATTTGACTCAGCAATCCTATTACTGGGTATATACCCAAAGGATTATAAATCATTCTATTATAAAGACACATGCACAGGTATGTTCATTGCGGCACTGTTTACAATAGCAAAGACCTGGAACAAACCCAAATGCCCATTGATGATACACTGGACAAGGAAAATGTGGCACATATACACCGTGGAATACTATGCAGCCACAAAAAACGATGAGTTCGTGTCCTTTGTAGGGACATGGATGAATCTGGAAACCATCATTCTCAGCAAACAGATACAAGAACAGAAAATCAAACACTGCATATTCTCACTCATAGGCAGGTGTTGAACCATGAGAACACATGGACACAAGGAGCGTAGCATCACATACTGGGGTCTGTTGTGGGGGAATAGGGGAGGGACAGCGGGGGGTAGGGAGGTTGGGGAGAAATAATATGGGGAGAAATACCAGATATAGGTGACAGGGGGGATGGAGGCAGGAAACCACATTGCCATGTATGTACCTATGCGACAATCCTGCATGATCTGCACATGTACCCCAGAACCTAAAGTACAATAAAAAATATATATTAAAAAATAATAAAAAAATAAAAATAAAAACACTAGCCTTTCTACATTAAATTTTCATAGTACCTTTGTTGAAAATCAATGACCTATTTATTATGTCTATTTCTGGATATTTCATTCCACTGACTTAAATGTCTATCCTTTTGCCTAGTAAGTCTGCAAATTCAGTACTGCATGTCTTCTGCTATTATTTTTCCTCATAAAAATGGTTTGCTATTCTGGGTTCTTTCCATTTCTATATAAATTGTAGAATCAGCTTTTGAATTTGTACAAAAAAAAGTCCACTAGAACTTTATTGCATTAAATCTATAGATCCCTTTCAGAATTGGCATCTTAGCAATATTGAGTCTTCAAATTAATAAACACTATATATTAATACATTTCTTAAACCTTTTAAAATTTTTCCCATTTTAGTATACTGAAAATATATTTAGTATGTATAGATTTTGCTTGTAGTTTTTAAATTTTCCCCTAGATATTTAATTTTTTTCTTAATAACTTTATATCTCTGATGCTATTTTAAATGGTATTTTAAATGTCAATTCTGAAGTTTCTGCTATTAGTATATAGAAATACAATTAATTTTTGTGACTTGACCTTGTGTCCTTAAAATCTATAAAATCATTTAGTAGTTCTAATAGTTTTATAGGTTTATTACATTTTTCTATGGAGACAATTACATCATCTGTAAAGACAGTTCTACTCCTTCTTTCCTAATCTATGTCTTTTTGTTTCTTTTTCCTGCCTTATTGCACTGGCCACAGTTTTCAGTACAATGTTAAATAAAAGTAGGGGGAGTAGTCGTGCTTCCCTTGTCTCCTAATCCTAGGGAGAATTCATTCAGTCTTTCACCACTGAGTATAATGTTAGCTGTGGGTTTTCTCTAAATGCTTCATTTGTCAGACTGAGGAAATTCCATTTTATTCCTAGTTTTTTTTTTAAGTTTTCATCATGAAATTTTGAATTACGTCAAATGTTTACCTGCAGCTATTGAGATGAATAAATTTTTTTGTGTTAGTCCATTACTGTGAATTACATTGACAGATTTCAAATAATAAACCAGTCTTCTGCTTCATTCCAAACTAGAAATGACCCATTTCAATAAAACAGTGATTAAACAAATTTTGATGTATACATACCCTTGTCCTTTATTTTCCCTATATCAGCAATAAAAAGGCATGAAACAAAAAATAAGACAAATGATGTGGGTCAATCACAAGAAGGGAACCCCAAATTTCTAGAAAGTAAATGAAGAAGTTCTGAACCTCACTGGTAATCAGAGAACTGCACAATAAAATAAGAAAACACTAATACTTTATAACTGATCTCAACAGCTACAGGTTTCTGGTTGCTTCTCTCTCAGTGGGACACAAAAGAACTGACGCCATGGCAAAACAACCAATTATTGACAAAAATTAAGCAATCACTATCCAGTGGCTGGCTGGGAGAAGAGTAACTGATGTTGCTGTGTTTGAGGTCAATCTGGCACGTATGAGTAACAGAAAGCATTCCCATTCTTTGATACTTCTCTGAGAGAAACTCTTACACAAGCCCAAGGACAAGGAGAAACATGCAAGAATGTTTATCATTGTGCTGTTTTGTGATAGCAAGAGAAGAAAGCAATCTAGTTGTCCTTCTGTCTGGATAAACAATTTGGAATCTTCCTATGATGGAATGGTACACCGTAGAAAAATGCAAAAGGATTTCATTTTCATATAGCAACATGGATAGCTCTAAAAATCATACTAAGTAGAAAAAGTTAACAACAAAATGAGCTCTATAGCACAGAACAATGTATGCAAATTAAAGCACACAACACACACACATGCACTTGAAGATGTAGTCTTACCGTCTCCCAGGCTAGAGTGCAGTAGCATGACCTCATCTCACTGCAACCTCCACCTCCTGGGTTAAAGTGATTTTCCTATCTCAGCCTCCTGAGTAGCTGGGATTATAGGTGTGCACCACCATACCCAGCTTATTTTTGTGTTTTTAGTACAGACGGGGTTTTGCCATGTTGGCCAGGCTGGTCTTGAACTCCTGACCTCAGGTGATCTGCCTGCCTTAAGCTCTCAAAATGCTGGGATTACAGGCGTGAGCCACCACACCCAGCCCACATTATATATTTTTAAGAATAGACTTATTTGAACAAACACATGAAAATTGGAGAGAAAGGATGCACATGAACTATTTTAGAATGGGCTTCTATAGAGTAAGGAAACAGGAGTGGGCTTTTGAAATAAAGGAGGAAAACTGAAATAAACAAGAGAGAGTCCTTGCACTGAAGGATAAGCTTTGAGCTGAAACAAGTGATGAAAGATCAAGTAAGTCTGGGTATCTGCATCTAAAAAAATTATTTTTTAAGTTTTCATTTGAAATGAAATTTCAGTCCTTGAGAGAGATCAGTGAAAGACAGATTTGGGAACGCAGGTACCTCTTTCCACAGAGCCCTTCCACAGACCAGAAAAAAAGCAGCCATGTCTTTTACTAGACCCAAAAGCTACAAACTGTGAAAGACCACAGTCTGGGTGATTTGTTGTGCTATTCTGACCCCAGGACAGTCTCAGTCCTGTCTCTTTAGGTATGTTATTTTGCTACTGCTGATGATTATAGCCCAATGTCATAAACACTGAACTAAAGGAACTTAACAATTCAACCATCTCAAACTCCTCTCATTTTGACTCCCTCAGAGAAAGGAAGTCTCTCCACACCTGCAAGAAGAAAAGACTCTCCTGACTTTCTCCACCCACTGGAGGAATGAGAGAGTTGTGTGTCCTCTCTCCCTTCTGCTGGAGTTGATGCAATGTGTTGTCCTACCTGAGTCAACTCACCATCAAGATTAAAAGAGCTAGAAAAAAGAACTGATTTTCAAATTAATTTTTCCATAGAGAGGCATGCTCTGGTTTGAGTGGGTTACTAGCTAGCATCAAGCTAGTTGACGTAAATCAACTCTTGGTTTACGTCCCACCAAGAGTGAAGTTACCAAAAGCTTCTGTCAAGATCACCGGCAAAAACATGATAAAGGCAGAAAATTTGCTTTATCTATCCATCTATCTGCCACCTACCCACCAGCTAGCTTTCTATTCATCCATCCATCTACACATCAGTCTATCAACCTACTTCCTTGGCAAAGCTATGGAAATGTCATAGAGAAAATGACTCTGTAATCATTGCCTTTGCTGCCAATGGTATATTTCTATGGATAAAGAGAGAGAAAGAGAAGTGAGGAGAGAAAGAAAAAAATGTTACTTATTTTCATACTTAATGTTCGTAGTAAATTTTTGTTCTTCACTTTAAGTTCTCAGTAAAATGCCATTAAATACTCAATGGTATTTTGTTTGAGCAAGTAGCACATTTAGAAACAATACTTTATAGTATTTGGACTAAGTATTTAATATGAATTTCTAGTACTATATTTATAAGGCAGTTCCTTAACCTTAAAAAGAATGATGGGCTGTGCATTCTATAGCATTTCTGCTGCAATGTCATACCCATTCCAGGTATGGCCCCAGATCTGTATTAATGCAGTAAACATGTTTTTTTTTTTTTTTTTTGTCCTCTTCTACATACTCACCATTGCATGGATACACTTGTCCACTGCTTTGATGACTCTGGACAGGACACTGCTGGCTGTCCTCTCCCTCCAACGTGTATCTCTTAGCATCCATTGTGTAGCAGGCACAGGGTCTGAGTGAGATTGATCTATCAATCTCATTCCTGGCATTCGGCCCAAAAGTCCTACAGCATATCCTCCTCCTCAACAGAGTAACTGGTTAAATTAGAATAAAATTCAGGACTTCTGATGGTTTGGAAAAGAGAATCTCTCTTTCTCTGAATGGAATGGTATGTGGACATAAAGCCTAGGATGTCTGCAACCATTGAACTCTAAGGAAAGACACTCTGGGAATGCAATTGACTCAAAATGGCAGAGCACAAAGAATGCCAGAGAAATGGAGCCATAGCCCTGGTCAGAATGTGCCTAACAACTGCACCCTCTACCTCTAGACATTTTAGTCACATGAGTCATTATTTGTTTTAACCAGTTTGCCTTCCTTCTTTCCATTATAGTTCTTGGGAACTAAACGCATCATTACCAAGCTAGCCCCCGAAGACCTAAGGGTAACCAAGGAGTGGGAGGTGGAGGCAGTTTATTTTGTGGAAATTCTGTTCCTTATTTACTTATCCAGCATGTTGCCTAGCCTCCAGGAGCTTTCTTTGCTCATCTGTGATTAGATCAGCTCATAAGGAACGACATTTTCTTTCTAAACCTGCTTTCCTCTACTTCTAGAATCTCTCTCACACTTGTGACTCAATCTAAAAGCCGTAATCTGGCCATAATTTGACTGCAGGAACTCTGAGACATCCACCAAGAGCCTTTGTACTCTTAAATTCTGCCAACTGACAGTGCTGAGTGAGGGGGAATGCGAGCTGCACCTCTTCAGTCATAGGCCCACAGGCCCCTAAGACAGAGGAAGTGCCAACAAGACAGAGGAATTGGATTGGAAATGTAATTCCAATGCAAAAATGGAACTGGAGCTTGACGGACTGATATGTCTATAAAAGAGTACAAGAAAATCAGTCCCTGCTGACTACAGCAGCCACAAGGCTCCTGCCCCTAACATTCTGCTGCCACTATGTCCTATGCCTGCTCAAACTCCTCAGACTTCCATCCACTTTCAAAGACAGGGTCCCTTCCTGGTCTTGATTTCTCCACTATCACTTTTCCATTACCACTACACCTACAGTCCCCATTTCCAGAGCACAAGAGGTCCAAATTACTCCACCACCACCACCACCACCACATTCCATCCTTAGTAACCGAATGTTTTCTCATTCTTATACCTTTCCTTGTTCTTCTGCCCTCTCTTGAGTCCTCTTGCCCAACACCTCTGCCTTTCTAAATTCTACCTGTCCTCTATGACACTGCTTCTGAGTAGAAAATATTTTTTAAAAAAGGCATGAGCTTTGAAGTCAAATTGATCTAAGTTTAAATTCTACCTAGGATGATTATGAGTGATGGAAACAGGCTAAATTTATCTGGTTCAAGGATACCAAAATTCAGAATCCACTTCTACACAGTCACCTGTTCCATTTCCCTTTCCTCCCCTGTAGTGTCATATATGCCAGGAACAACATCCTGAAGAGATCCCTATGTGTTACCATGAACAAAACTGTGGCCTCCATTCCACTCTAGCCCCCAGTAAGCTAGAATAAACCATGTAGAGGGTTTCTTTTACCCGAGAAGCAGCTATAACCAAAGCCATCTGTAAGTCTTCCTTTCTAAAGTTCACCTTTTCAAAGAGGAGGAAAGGTAATTCCAAGGAAAAGCACCCAAAACATAAAAGGAAAGAATTTTGAACACCAAAAACAGAGCTCTCCTTTACAACCAACCACTCAGGCATTTTTTGATTGAGGCAATTTTGGGGCAGATGTTGTCTTAAACTTTGTGTGTAAGCACATAGGACAAGAGAAAGGGAGAAAAGAAAAGTAAAACTCAATAAAATTCAGTTGGTTCATTGGGCCTTACAGCTTTGGATCAGAAAGACCACTAGCCTCTTCTGCTTATTTCATCCTTAGCCATTTAAGTCCCCAAGTTTGTCCCTTAGGAGATCTCAGAACCATCAAAATAACCACTGGCCTTTTGGCACATAATCCTTTCAAAGAGTAATACATCATGTTAATTTAACTTATGCAAGCAAAATAAATAGCAAAAAACTTTCAACCTTGCAATTTTACCACTCAAGGCCCCAAGGGACAAGCCAACTCACAGTTTAAAGGTCTATGTCTATATTCTGGGAGTTTACCATAGTTTTGTCTCTTACGATTTTGCTCAAATACTTTTGTTAGCATTGAGACTCTGCAATCACTGGAATAGAAGTTTCCCTGGAAGCTCTTGAATTCTATGGCTTCTACTTATCTGTAACATTTCTCCACTGCCTTGACTTCTCATCTATGCAGCATGGTTGTCTCTCCCAACACTGTCAGGTCACTGTCCTGGCACAACTTTATTCTTCTGTATTTGCCCTAAAATATGTATAAATTGTTTGCTTTCCTAAACTTTTAAGAGCTTTTTGAGGACTCATTTGGCTAACCCAAGTCTGTTAGTAAACATCACTCAAGGAAATTTGTGCTGAGGTCTGTTTTTCATTCTGTAAGTTTTCTCTATAAGCAAAGGCATTCCAATGTCTTTGAAGCTATCGGTGTTTCCTGTAGAGTCAGAGTGATGAAGGTAGAATCCCTCCCTCTAAAACCATTAGTAAAGGGTTTATTCAGCATTTCATTTCTTCATTTTCTCTTACCTCCTTCCTCAGGTCAGCTTCTCAGATTCAGATGGAACATAAGCAATAATGTTTTTTCCAAGGTTTCTCTTCCTTTCTGTCAGTGGACTGACTTGACATTTTGTTTGTAACCTTCAGAGCACTTCATATTTCTCTAGAAAATGTTGAAAGCAATTTAGAGGCACTCAGCACTTACAATAAGTAAGTTTTCAAAACAATGTATCTCAAAATTGTCAATGGTATCCAGACTGGGTAAAACACTTTCTCTGTTGGTATTTCCTGGGAGCTGTTAACAAATAATCATAAAGACTATCAAGACTGAGATAGTAGTTCTGTGATCATAAATCACTGATTTTCTGTGACAAACTTACATTGCCCCAAAAATATGTTCCAGAAATGACAATACAGTGGCATCGTATTACTTCTTCCAATCTGGCTTTATGTCCAGAAGTTCAAAAATTCTTGGTCAGAGTAGGTGTGGGGGTTATCTGTAGCTTTGGCCTCCCACCATCCCTTTGCCATTGTGCTGGTACCTTATCCCAGTCTTTCTCTTGGGAACCACCCCCTCTCATTTTCAATCCATGTAATCTGAATGAGTTAATGCCATTCAATGCCATACATGCCCAGCTGTAAGGGTAAACATGTAATTTGAGTCTAAGCCAATTGGCACTCTGCATTTTTCTAGCCACAGTGATAGACTTAAATTGAGATACCGTCTCATGCCAGTTAGAATGGTGATCATTAAAAAATCTGGAGACAGCAGATGCTGGAGAGGATGTGGAGAAATAGGAACACTTTTACACTGTTGGTGGGAGTGTAAATTAGTTCAACCATTGTGGAAGACAGTGTGGTGATTCCTCAAGGACCTAGAAATAGGAATTCCACTTGATCCAGCAATCCCATTACTGGGTATATATCCAAAGGATTATAAGTCGTTCTATTATAAAGACACATGCCCACATATGTTAACTGCAGCACTATTTACAACAGCAAAGACCTGGAACCAACCCAAATACCCATTGATGACAGACTGGACAAGGAAATTGTGGCACATATATACCATGGAATACTATGCAGCCATAAAAAATGATGAGTTTGTGTCCTTTGTAGGGACATGGATGAATCTGGAAACCATCATTCTCAGCAAACTGACACAAGAACAGAAAATCAAACACTGTATATTCTCACTCATGGGCGGGTGTTGGACAATGAGAACACATGGATACAGGGGAGGGGAGCATCACACATTGGCGTCTGTTGGGGAGGAGATGGGGAGGGACAGTGGGGGGATAGGGAGGTTGGGGAGGGATAACATGGGGAGAAATGCCAGATATAGGTGATGGGTGGATCGAGGCAACAAACCACATTGCCATGTATGTACCTATGCAACAATCCTGCATGATCTGCACATGTACCCCAGAACTTAAAGTGCAATAAGAAATTTATATATATATATAAAGATGGTCACATAACTCAACCAGAGCCAGTAAGATGTTGCTGTGACTTCTCAGAGACACACAGGTTCTTCATTTCTGGATTTAAAGCTTAAGGGCAAAGTGTGAGTCTGTTGCCACTATTATGTTACCACATAGAACCTGAGACTACAGTCAAGATAGTAATGATAATAACACTATTTGAATCCTTAGATCCAGCTGCACCTGAAATCATCTATGCACTTGGATTTTCAGTTAAATAAGCCAAAAAATCCTTTTTCCCCCCTGCTTAAGCAAGTCTTCATTAGGTATTCTTTTACTTCAAAACTAAAAACAAAACATAAAACCATGACTGCCCACCGTATACCCTTATTTGCATTTGGAAAAATACACTCAGCAAAGGCAAAAGTATAAACTGACTGATGTGATAAAGAACCTCTGTTTTTACACTTCTTAAAGTAGCTAACACACCCTGGGCACACTCCAGCTTTCCAAGATGGCATGTATGTGTTTGATTGAATAAATGAATACAGATGGAAAGTTAAGAATAAGTCATGCCAACTGTTAGGGTGTAAGGCCGGTTGCCTCACCGGGAGCTCGGACACTCCCATCCCTCTCTGTGCCTGGAAACTATGTCACCACTCCACCCTCAACATCAAGCCCTGCACTCAGCATCTAGCTCCGCCACGTGGCTTCCCCCAACACCCACTTCTGCACTCCACACCAGAATCTGCACTCAACACCCACCTCTGTACACAGCTGTCCGGACAGCCCCAGCTGATGCAACCCTGACCGAATCTTGCATTAGGAAAACCCGCCCCACAACCTACCCACCAATAACAGCCCGCCCCATCTCCAACCCACTCCCCCGCAGCCAATTAGAACACCCAACCACTCCTTGCTCTCCCAAAGCTATAAAAACCCCTCCTTCCAGGAAGCCAGTGCAACTTCTCTGGCCCCCTTTCCCGGACCACAGAACCTCGCCCGGGAGCTTAATAAATTGGCATTTAATTTTCCTAGGCTGGTCTCAGTTTCCTCATTTTTAAACTCAGCAATAACCCTTACATAGGGAATCCCTGAGTTTCAAAGCAATAATAATTAGAATTGGAATCCATAGGGTGGATATGAAAATGTTGAATGAGCAGAGCTCACTAAATACTGAGCCACAGAATAAAATGCCTGTGAGCAAGATAGCACTCACTGACCAGGCTATTGGCAAGACCACCTGTCTCCCTGAAACAGGGAATACACAAGGCTAAGGCAAAGTCCTTGCTTTCCAGCCTGAACTGCAAATGTACCCGGAGGAGTGAACAATCAGATTCAAGGCCTCAGAGGGCCCCTACCACAAAGAGTAAAGATGTAGGCTAAGAGGGCAGTGTGAATTCAGAAAAGAACAGTCATACAGAGCCCAAGCCCATCGCAGCCTCTTCCTGACACTATTAAGTTCAGCATGTCCACAACTCTGAAAATCTTTTTAGACAAGGACGGCCCAGAACTCCAAGGAAAAGGATCCCCACAAGACCCGGAAATGAAAGAGGAACCAGAACATAAGCAAAAGTGGCTTTAGGAAAGTGTAAATGGTGAAAAATTTTGTTCTCATCTACTGCAGTCTATGACCCCTATTAGAACCTTCCTCCAGAGAGCCAGGTCTTCCATGACTTCAGTCATAAAGGAAATGGGTGGGGAGACTCCTTGTACGAAGAATTTGGGAATTAGTGTGAGTAAAGGGACACCAAGAACAGAAATCCAAAGAAAAGAGGGATGCTCAGAACAAGGTCAGATTTCAATTCAGACTCACAACTTTCAGCTCAAGTGGTGAAACTTACCAGACATTGACAAGGCAACTCTGAAATCTCCCTCTCTGAACAAAGAATCGAATTCCATTGCCGCAGTTATATTTTCAGCTTCTAACTTACATAATTAAAACACAAATCTCTTTGGAGAGAAACTATTGTCAGTCATTTTTGTTCCTCTGTATAAAAGCTTTGTCACTAGAGAAGAGTGTGATAGCTAGAAATATAAACACATAAAGAGGGTGAGGAAATGGAATGTGACAGAGAAAAATATATTTGGGCAAGTGACGCACTAGAGAGAAGAACACAGACTTTAGGGTTACAAAGATATAACCCTGGATTCAAGTCTTTACCCCACCACCTATTAACTCTTATCTTGGCCTAAGTACATCACTTCTTTGAAACTCAACTACTTTATCTGTGAAGACTGAATATTAATACCAATCTCCATGACTCTGATTATATTATCCTGTCTGTCTTTTATACCCACATATTTCTCATTTTCCTGGCTAACTCCTATTCAGGCCATATGTCACCTCATGTCATCTCCTCAAGAAGACTGGATTGGGAAAGTGCTCCTTGTCCGAGTCCCACAGCATCTAACTACACAAAACAGAATTTGCATCAATTGTAACTCTTACTTTTCTGCACTGTGACTTTATCCTCTGATTGTCTCCAATAAAGTGAGGGGACTTTAAGACTCAGTGTCTGTATTTAATTCATAAGTGCATCCCCAGTGCTTATAAAACTTGAAAAAATAAGAGGGATCTCAAGGGCTGACCTAGGAGACATAGAAACATTGGGCTTAGGTGGGCCAGGAAGAGCAGGGGAACCCTGCAGGAAGCTGTTCTTCCACTACAAGAGGAAATAATGCAGGCAGGGCTGAGAGAAAGATGGGCAGCTACATCACTTCTGTTCTCCTCGACCCAACTTTCTAACCTGGAGCAGAAATCTGAATGGAGATAATACAGGAGTTGTGACACTGTTATTAGACAAAGTTGAATTCAAGGTCAAAAGCATTGCATAGGGACAGAAGCAGTCATATAGTAATGATGAAGGCTGCAGTCCATGTAGATTATACCGTCATGAACCATTAGGAATCAAATAACAAAGCATCAATATTTGTAAAGGAAAATCATAGGAACATAAAAGAAACTGACAAAAATATAAAAGTAATAAAAAGGTTCAAGTGCACCTGTTTCAATCTTTGACAGATAAAGTATATAAATATAAGGATATAAAATATGTGAATAATTAAAATTATTTCTAGATTGCTATAGTGCATTTATAAAAATTAACATCTTTCAGGAATAAATTCCAAGAAGCTGTTATAACACAAACCACATTCTAAGATGGCAATACAATAAAACAAGTAAGTAGCAAATGTAGAAACAGAAAAGCCAAACCCTTGAAAATCAGGAGAAAAACATCTCAACTAACTATTGGGTCAAAGTTAATAGATTTAACTGCAGTCGTTAAATATCTTTTAAAAATAACATTACAAATTAGAACTAGAAAAAATTCAAAATGATTAAATCAGAAAGAAGAATAATTTTTAAAAAGTTCAAGAAAAAAATAAATTGGTGGTAAATAGTAGAATTAAATATTTTAAGAGCAAATTCTTCAGAGAAAAATTTCAATATGGCTAATATATCATTTGTCAGCTTAATATATTATTAAGCTAATCAAGGAGACACCAGAGAAAAGTAAAATCCAACTTAAAGAAATTTTTTAAAAAGATACAGGATGAGTCAAAAATAAAATGCAAAAAGTACAAAATTATAAAATTAGGAATGAAAAAGGAGAAAACACAAATGCAAGGAAATCCAAAGATACACAAAAGAACACTTCATTCAACAATGAGTAACTTTGAAGATATGAATGAAATGTGTTTTCAAAGGAAAATATAAATTAACCAAACCAAAAAAAAAAAAATAGGAGAGGGAAAACCATAATAGAAATTAAGTAATATGGCAAAGAAAACTTGGGGAAAATGGGAAATAGGAGGCAAGACTAACTGGGAGCTCTGACAGAGCAGCCTGTGGTGACCCACATCATGAACTTTTGCTCCAAGACCTACCACAGGAACATACCACAGGAACGCATCTCAGGAAAGCTGAGATAATCCACAGACCCTTTGAACGAGGTGGATTGCCACTGAAGGTTCTGTGGGACAGCTGAGCAAATACAAAGGACATAATCTCTTGGGGGTTATATGGCCCTGCCCACCACCTGAAAAACCCAAATACTTATCCCAAGGTGACCCTAGGACAAGCTTGTATCCTCTCTATACAACCACAGATGAGGCCCTCTTGAAAGCACCACCTCCTGGCTGGAGTCCAACCAATATAAAACCAGCACACTTAACCAAAATACAACCAAGGATCTTTACACAGTCCACTTTACTCCCCCTGCTATCTCCACCAGAGCAGGTGCTGGTATTCATGGCTGAGAGACCCAAAGATGGATCACATCACAGGACTCTTTGCAAACACTCTCCAGTATAAACTCAAAGCCCTATAGCTTCACTGGGCAGCTAGAGCCAGAAAAGAAGTAACAGTCACTGTAGTTCAGCTCTCAGGAAGCCTCACTCCTAGGGGAAAGGAGAGAACACCACATTGAAAGAGCACCCAGTGGGACAAAAGAATCTGAACAGCAGCCCTCAAGTCCCAGATCTTCCTTCTGACATAGTCTACCCAAATGAGAAGAAACCAGAAAAACAACTCTAGTAATATAAAACAAGGTTTTTTAACACCACCAAAAGATCATACTAGCTCACCAGCAAGGGATCCATACCAAGATGAAATCTCTGAATTGCCAGAAAAAGAATTCAGAAGGTCAATTATTAAGCTAATCAAGGAGGCACCAGAGAAAAGTGAAATGCAACTTAAAGAAATTTTTTAAAAAGATACAGGATATGAATGGGAAAATCCCAGGAAATATATAGTATTAATAAAAAACAATCACAACTTCTGGAAATGAAGAACACACTTCGAGAAATGCAAAATGCGCTGGAAAATTAATAGAATCAAACAAGTAGAAGAAAGAATGTCAGAGCTCAAAGACAAGGCTTTCAAATTAACCCAATCTGACAAAGACTAAGAAAAAAAAGCTTTTTAAAAAATGAACAAATCTGCCAAAGAATTTGGGATTATGTTAAATGACCAAACCTAAGAATAATTGACTTTCCCAAGAAAAATAGAAATTTGAGTTTGGAAAACATGTTTGAGAGAGTAATTGAGGAAAAGTTACCCAGCCTTGCAAGAGAGTTAGATATCTAAACACAAGAAGCTCAAAGAACACCTGGGAAATTTATCACAAAAAGATCAGCTAGGCACATAGTCATCAGGATATCTAAAGTCAAGATGAAGAAAAGAATCTTAAGAGCAATGAGGAAAAAGCATCAGGTAACCTATGAAAAAAATCTATCAGATGAACACCAGATTTCTCAGCAGAAACCCTACAAGCTAGAAGGGATTGGGACCTTATCTTTAGCCTCCATAAACAAAATAATTATCAGCCAAGAATTTTGTATCCAGCAAAACTAAGCTTCATAAATGAAAGACAAATGAAAAACAAATGCTGAAAGAACTTGCCATTACCAAGCCAGCACTACAAGAACTGCCAAAACAAGTTCTAAATCTTGAAACAAAGCATTGAAATACACCAAAATAAAACCTCCTTAAAGTATAAATCTCACAGAACAATAACACAATTTTAAAAAAGATATTCAGGCCCCAAATAGCATAATGAATAGAATATCTCACATCTCAATACTAACTTTGAATGTAAATGGCCTAAATGCTCTACTTAAAAGATACAGAATGGCAGAATGTATAAAAATTCACCAACCAAGTATCTGCTATCTTCAAGAGACACAGGTGGCACATAGGACTCACATACTGAAGGCAAAGAAGTGGAAAATATATATTTCCTGCTAATGGACACCAAAAATGAGCAGAAGCCACTGTTCTTTTTACCACACAAAACAAACTTTAAGGCAACAGCAGTTAAAAAAGACAGTAAGGGATATTATATAATGATCAAAGGACTAGTTCAACAAGAAAATGTCACAATCCTAAATATATATACACCTAACACTGGAGCTCCCAAATTTATAAAACAACTACTATGAGACCTAAGAAAATGAGACAGACAGCAAAACAATAATAGTGGGGGGACTTCAATAGTCCACTGAAAGCACTAGACAGGTCATCAAGAAAGAAATTCAAGAAAGAAAATATGGCTTAAACTATACCCAAGAACAAATGAACTTAACAGGTATTTACAGGACATTCTATCCAACAACTGCAGAATATACATTGTATTCATCAGCACATGGAACATTCTCCAAGATAGATCATATGATAGGCCACAAAACAAGTGTCAATAAATTTAACAAAATTGAAATTGTGTCAAGTACTCTCTCAGACCACAGTGGAATAAAACTGGAAATTAACTCAAAAAGGAAGCCTCAAAACCACGCAAATACATGGAAATTAACCTGCTCCTGAATGATTATTGGGTAAACAATGAAATCAAGATGAAAATTTAAAGCTTCTTTGAACTGAACAATAGTGACATAACCCATCCAAACCTCTGGGATATGGCAAAAATGGTGCTTAAAGGAAAATTCATAGCATTTAAATGCCTACATCAGATGAACATATTAAGTCAAAGAAAGAAGAAAAAATGCAAAATAAAAATAGGTAACAAACAGAAAATACGTAATAGAGAAACAAAACCAAGAGTTGCTCTTTGAAAACATTAATAAATTGAAAATTCCCTATTAAGACTGAAAAGGAAAAAAAAGAAATAAAAATATCAATATTGAAAAATAAAGAATTATTACAGATCTTGTAAACATTAAAAAATAAGAGAATATTAAGATTATTTATGCCAATATATTCAAGTTAGAAAAATACACATTCCCTTAAAAGTATACCCTACCAAAACTAATGAGATTTAATGTAAAATATGAATAACCCTATAACTAGTTGAAACATTGAATTTGTAATAAAAAATTTCCTGCAAAGGAAGCTCAAGGACAAATGATTTCACTGGTGAATTAAGAAAATAATGAAGAAATATTTGATTGTTTCAATAGAAGCAGAAAATTATTTGACAAAATTTAACATTCATTCATAATTTTAAAATTAGATACAGAGGAAACTTATAAAACTTTTATGAAAACAAGACAAGGATGTCTACTATCACTACCTCTATTAAACATTGTACTAGAAGTTCTAGCCAGCGCAATAAAGAATATATGTATTCATAAAATTTGAAAAAGGAGTAAAATGTTTATGCATAGAAGACATAATTGTGTAGAGATCCCAGGATTAATAAGTGAATTTAGCAAGAACATGGCATACAAGTTCAATATACAAACATGAAGTATAGAAGCAAACAATCAGAAAATGAAACAAAAATTTTAATTATAATACAGTCAACAAACATACCTTAGAAATAAATTCAGCATAGGATGTATAATAGTATTACCATTTTTAATGTCTCCATTATTTTAATGAAAAATAAAATAGGATCCAGAAGTAGCAGAAACTGCACTGTAGAACATAATCACTGGAAACAAGGCTGGTGTAATCAATGTAGTAGGGAACTGAGATGAAGTGGCCATCATAATGTTTTGATTCTATGGAACTTTTTTTTTTTTTTTTTTTGAGAGGGAGTTTCGTTCTCCTTGTCACCCATGCTGGAGTGCAATGGTGTGATCTCAGCTCACTGCAACCTCTGCCTTCCAGGTTAAAGCAATGCTCCTATCTCAGCCTCCCAAGTAGCTGGGATTGCAGGTGCCCACCAGCACACCCAGCTAATTTTTGTATTTTTAGTAGAGACAGGGTTTCATCATGCTGGCCAAGCTGGCCTGGAACTCCTGACATCAGATGATCCACCCCCCCTCTGCCTCCCAAAGTGCTGGGATTACAGGCATGAGCCACCACACCCAATTCAAAAATTGGAACTTTTGAAAATGGCTAATTGACCAAAGCATTCCTAAGAATAAAATAGGTTGACAGCCTACTAAAGAATGACTGTAACTTTATAACCAGCAATTTTCTAAGTCTAGTAGTAAGAAGCCTGAAGAATAGCCTTATAGAAAGTTAGAGCTTCTTGCAAGTTCTGAGAAAGCTCCTTGAAGGTAAAATTGGGCCCTTCTGAGTAGGTCCCTGCATTACATCCACAGGTATAAAATTTAAATCTTTCTATCCAGAAAATTTAAATTATCTATACCAGAAAGACTTGTGGCCATTTATATGGTTAAGCTTTAGAATTTCTAAATATTGCTTAAGTTGAAGCTAATATCTCAATGTTGCATTGTAGCGTAACATTTAATATTGAGGCTTACGGAGATCAGATGATAAATAGTTTTGGCCAGGAAACATCTCATGGTAAGTCCAGTAGATAACAAACTCACCCTGTGATTATCTCGCAATTTCCAGAGTGTAGAATCAGAACAGACATACTAAGCAACTGGTAGAATTCCTATAATGACCCCTTGAACTATAGAGTGCTGACTATTATGGCAGAAAGAATCAACTGGCGCCCCCTGGAACTTCCTCTACCAGTACAGTTAATCCAAAAGAAACACCACATCCCACTGGGAATCACAGAGATTAGTAACACAAAAGACATGATTCATGCAGGAGTAGCAATTCCTATCACATACCCACTTGACTCAGTTGTTGGCCTATAAAGAAGACAGGTGGATCTTAGAGAATGACAATGAATTATTGCAAACTTGATCAGGTGGTGTTCCAAATATAGAATCTTTTTAATGAAGCAAATTAGTACAATCCTTGGCACCTGATAGGCAGTTATTACTCTGGCAATTCTCTCTCCTCTGGGCCTACAGAATTCATTTGCTTTTATGTTTGGGACAGCAATACACCTTCCTTCTCTCTCTTGCCTTAAGGCTATGTTAATTCTCTTGCTTTATGTCATAATCTAGCTACAGGGACTTAGTCCCTATAAATGTAAAACATTACACTAATGTATTACAAATCACATTCATGCTGATTCGACATGGTGAAAGTATAAAACACCTACCAGTACTTGCACTAGTAGAGGATAGGAGATAAACTCCATTAAAACTTAGAAATCAACCAACTTGGTGCATTTTCTGGAGGCCTAATGGTCTGAGAATTTGTTAGGACATTCCTTCCAAAATAAAAGTTGTTTCTGCTCTCTGCATTGCCTACACCAAGAAAGAGATCCAATCCTTGATAAGCCTCTTGGATTTTAAAAGCAGTATATAATACATCTTAGTGTGCTGCTCTGACCTATTTACTGAGTAGCTCACATGACCCCCAGTTTTGTGTGGTGGAACAAAGCAAATGAAGGCTTTTGGGCAGGTTCAGTAAAGTGCAAGCTGGTTTGCCTTTAGATCATGTGACCCAGGACTCACAATAGTACTTGAGATATCTAAGGCAAGAAAAATACTGTATGAAGCCTCTGGAATTCTCCTAAAAGAGGATAATAGCACAAGATCTGAGGTTTTGAAGCAAGGCCATGACCACTTTATTTAGTTATGTTAACTGTTACACCTGTTGAGAGAGAATTTTTGGTTTATATTCTAGGAGAGACTCAATACCTGTCTGTGAAACATCAAATGACCAGATATGAGCTATTTCTTGTGCATGTGGTAAAGCCTTAAGACTAGGTATGTATAGCAGCTCCATTATGTAAAATGGTATTTACAAGATCTATTTTGAACAGATCCTTTGGGCACAAGTAAATTGCACGAGCAAGTAACTGAGACGCTTACATTACCTCTCCCTCATCTCAAACCTTCGACATCATAGAAAATTCTTATGACCATTTGACAAATAATAAAAACTTCGGTCTGATTTACAAATAGTACTGCACAATATGATCGTATAAACTGAAAGTGGGCAGCTGCAGAAGTTCAACCCAATCAGGAGTATCTCAAAAAATAGTAGTCAAGGGAGATCCTCCTAGACCACTGAGCAGCACATTTTGTCATCTACTTTGGGTAAGATTATCAGGAACTCAGGTCTACAATGATTCACAGACAGTGGCTAATGGTTTGGCTACAAGGTTTGTGTTTCACAAGAAAAACATTGGCTGATGTCTTTTCCCAGGGAGGTCTGCAGGGAAAATATGTGGATGTACCCCTAAAAATGGGGATGAATTGTGTGCATTTGTGTCCTATGTGATTGCTCACTTATCCCACTCAGGAATAGAGGCTATGTATAAACTCACAAAGGCCTCTACTGATCAATCCTAATCTACCTACCACCTCTGCTGAGTAGTAACTTGCCAGCAGCAGGGATCAATGCTGAAAGCCCAATATGGTGCCATTCCCTAGAAAACCATCTAGTCACATGGTGGTGAGGGACTGTGTTAAGGAAAATTGCCTGTGTTTCAAAGGCAGGAATTTCCCAGTGCCATACCTCCTTCCACCCCCTCCATCCAGGAATGTAGAGCTCTTTGTCTAACTTTCCTGTGTGGGGGCTAGGTAGACATTCCAGGTGAGCTTCTTTTGTTCAGAAAGCCCACCAAAAGTTCTGGAAGGAGGAGGCTCTAGTTGCAGACCTAGCACCCAATCCAGTATCAGAGTCAAAGAACTCTCATTGAAGGAGAACATGAATGGGGCAGGAACAACTCCTGGGTTAAAATCCTACTCCCCTTACTTGTGCAGGTTTCCCTCTCTGGGATCCTCTTATACAACGGCATGGGGAGCTGTCTCTCCCTCCCTCTCTTTATCTCTCTGCCTAATAAATCACTCTCTGCTAAACTCTTTGGGTCCGATATTTATTTGAATTGTAAGCTCATCCCACCACCAGGGCCCTTTTCCCATTCCTGGGGCAAGTGAGCCCAAGAACCTGGGCATACCCGGTTACATCGTTGGCTAGCATGGGGAGGGAACTGAGCCCATGTCCCGTCATCCACCACCTGGTTACAGTGGCACATTAATTACAGTGGATCCCTTCCATCATAGAGGAGCAACAATTTGTCTCCACTATTAAATAGGCCTTTCTACAGAACACAAATCAGCCTACTCTGCCCTTTGCCATCTGTGAATGTATGAAATGCTTAGTCACTATCTTATTATCCCTCACAACATTGCTTCTGACCAAATAACTCATTTTCACAGCAAAAGAAATAACAGTGACTCATGCTCACAGAATTCCAACTGGTCTTAGCACACACCTCATCACCTAGAAGCAGCTAAACTTATAGAATCATAATGTAGCTTGCTGAAGACTCATTACAGAGCCAGTTGGGAAATAATACCTTGCAAGATTGGGGTACTATCCTAAAAGATGTTGTTGAACCTATGTCCTACATATGGTACTGTTTCCCCCAAAACTAGTGTACATGGTCTAGGAATAAAAAGGTGGAAGTAGGAAGAGCCCCTTTTATTATCGTACCTAATAATTCACTTGAAGAATTGATACTTCCTGTCCCTATGCTTTGGGGCTCTACTATTTTTAAAAGTCTTAGATTTCAAGAGAGAAATATTGCCACTGGGTGACATAACAATGGTTTCATTGAGTTGGAAGTGAAGATTGAGACCTGGTCACGCTGGATTCTGCATGCTAGCTAGGGTTACAACAGGCAAAGAGGGAAATTACTCTTCTGCCTGGGATGATTAACCTTAACTATCAAGGGGAGATTGGGTTGCCGCTGCAAGTGTCCGTGTCTGGAACCCCAACTAATGGAACCCCTTCTACCCAAAAAAGGCAAGTCAGGCAGTAACTCAGATTGTTCAAGTTAATCACATTGACCCAAGCATTGTTAAGCAAACTCAGGAATGTCACAGAATAAGCATTATATATAATAAGGCTGATGCTCCTTTTCATATAATTAGCACAAGAAAAACCTGAGTTTGCATTTAGCTCAGAGCTAATACAAAGTAAACAGGTTGACTTAATTCAATTAAGAATTTGCTTATTTTCCTTGGAATTTAAAAACCTTTTATTGTAAATTAAACATGGAAATGTGTCACAGAAAAAAATGTGGCTCACCATGTGGGAGTATAAATGTCCCCCAAAATTGGTCAATAAAAATCAACTTAAATGATTTCATAAAAAGAAAGCGACACTTCAAAGAACCTGGGTCCCAATAGTGGGATATAGTTCGCAGGTGACTCTGTTTCCTTGAGCTTTACCACATACTAACTCAACTTAAGAGCTTCCCAAAACAGAGAGATGTCCCAAGTGGGAAGTCAAACTTCCTCAGGCAGAAGGAAGCAGCTCTCCATCAACCAGAGTATAACGAGAAGTTGGGAAGCATGGGTGAGAGATGTTGGGGGGAAGGCTTCTGCATCAACTTAGCTCATTTAATTCTCACAACCATCCAATGGGGTAGATATAATAATTCCCATTTTAGTAAGAGAAAACTGAGGCATAGTGAGCTGAAGAGCCTGGCCATAGAAGAGCCAGATCTAAGAGGCAGAGGCAGGATTTCCATCTAGATCTGGCCAATCCTGAGTGCTTTCTTTTACCTTTACCAGGTTGCTCCAATCTTCCTGTCCTGGTAAGATCGACCAGGTTTGCTTACAGTGCAGTAATTCATGGATCAAAGAATGAAACATTCCCCAAGAAAATTAGAAGGTCACAACCAATAGTGACTATGGAAGAAACATAGCTGCAAACCGTGGTGCAATCCTGTGATTTTGGTAATTCTCTCAAGAGAAGATGCATTATGTTAGTTTATCGTTTTAAATAAATTCTCAACAAGCTGTTTACCTGTCAGTCTGTATCTGTGGGGACTGTTTGTATAACATCAGGTAAATGAGCAATTAGAGAGTTAAAAGGTTCTTAAATGTGGTGGAGCCTGTAAACCTGAACTCACAGGGATGGTAAATGTCACATCAAATGTCTTCAGTACATACTCCCTGTCTACCTTTTGTTTCAACAGCTGGATCATGACATTCTCTATCCTAGTCTACGGACACCTGCTTTCCAGCAGCATATAATGGGAAAACTGGTGACCTGGGACACAAGTCACTTGGATTCTAGATTCAGTTGTTCTTGGGTGACCCTGACCAAGTCAACATTTGTCTGTTATTGTTAATAAATTGAGAGGGTGAAATGAGCATTTTTTAAAGGGTTAAGCTCCAAGCTCTAACTTTTGATGCATTTATGGATAACTTTTGATGCCTTTATGCCTTTGTTTGTAGCTTAATTTTTTACAATTTTCTAGGTAGGATTCTAAATAAAAGCAAGTTTACCCCTCAACAAATATTGGTGATCATCATTATTTGATAAAGTGGAAAAGTCTGTATGTAGCAAAAGCACCAGTAAAACTAGCAGAACCAGAACCTAAAATTTGACCATTAAAGAATCATTTACTTGGTTTTAGAAGGTTTAAAAATAGAAGGAATGCTTGAAGACAATGGATTTTTTTAACACACACACTTTTTTCCAAAAGATAAAGCCCTATACAAACCACAGATGTAAGAGCTTCTGTACGAAGTGGGGATTGGGCAGAGACAGCTCAAGATCCCTCCACTTAGCCATTCTTTGGTCCTCACTTGGGCCCCCTGGCACTGTCTCGAATACCTAGGATTCCTCACAGGACAATTTAAAATGTACTGCTCTAAGCCAACAACCATTCACACTCTTGAAGGATTAAAGGGCCAGCAAAGATTAAGATGAGTGATTGGGAATGGAGAAGTGTAGGGTCAGACACACTCAGGAATATAAGAGAAAGAAAGTGACCTTTACTGAGGGCCTTGTGTCCACCAGATATTTTGCTATATTCTTTAAATTTGCAGTAATGAGAAAGGATTGAAATCATATGTATTTTCGGAGGCCTGGCACCATGCCATGGCTTTTTAAAGGCAATCCCTCTATTTGTGCAGCAAATCCCATCTCTACTACTCTACTCAAGACATTGTCCAGAAATCCTCACCTCTTTCTCTCTTCCGTCTCAGTCATCTCTCGTTTGGATCACAGCCCTAGCTTCCTAACGGCTTCTCCACCCATTCACAATGTATTCTCAAACTAACCACCGACGGGACGCTTCTCAAGACACAAACCGTGTCATACCTCTACTCTGTCTAATCTGCAAATAATTCTCTATTATGCTCAGAGTAAAAGCCAGAGTCTTCACAGGTGTCCAAGGCCACATGATCTCAACCGGATCCCTGTCTTCCAGTCTTCCTCACTTTTTATAGGCTATAGCCACACTCGTTCCCTGCTGTTCCTGGAAAGTCCCAAGCTTGCTCCAGCTTGATACCTCTGCATTAGCTATTCCCTCTGCCTGGCACAGGGCCCACTCCCTACTTCCTTCGAGCCTTCGTTCACCTCAGCATTCCCTTCTCAATGAGGCCCCCCTTGAATTCCCTGTTTAAGGTTGCAACCCACCCACCCACCCACTTGAGCACTTCAATGTCCTTTCCTTTTGGGTAAATTTATATGTTGAAGTCCTAACCCCCAGTACCTCAGAATGAGATCTTATTTGGGAATAGGGTAATTACCAATGTAATTAGGAAAGATAAAATCATAGAGTGGCCCCTAATCCAACATGACTGGTGTCCTTATGGAAAGGGGAAATTTGGACACAGACGGACACGCACACAGGGAAAAAACCTTGAGAAGTTGAAATTGTGCTGCCACAAACAAGAACTATCAGAAGCGAGGAGAGGGGCCTGGAACAGATCATTCCTAGTGCCTTCAGAGGAAGCACGGCCCTACCCACATTATGGTCTCAGATTTCTGGTCTCCAGAATTGTAAGAAAATAAATTTGTATACCATAGTAAGCATTAAATTAATTTTTCAAATGAATTAATAAATGAAAAAATTCACCTCCTCTCCTCTGTGTTCTCAAGAAATGATCATAAAATTCTACCTTACTTTTTTATGCCTTAGCTCTCAAACTTTTCTGACTCTCCCCAAGCCCACCCCACCCCTTACCTATTTTCCACTACCCATCTTCCTACCCCTGGAGACAAACAACATGTTTGTTTGATCCTTATAATGAGAGGAATGTGACTCAAGAAGGCATAACTACACTCATTTTGCACATATTTAATTTTCATAGTACCCCTGTGAAGCAGATATTGTAACACCATTTTACAGATGGGGAAATTGAGGCTCATAAAATTAAGTAATATACCCATAGCATTCAGGACATAAAATGTTGACCTTAGCATGGCAGCTTCTCAGAATTAGGAGTTGCATCTTGACCTGTGTATTGGAGATCCCAGGCGAGGCAGGGCACTCAGTAGATGCTCTATGATCACTGCTTACCTCTCCACTGTGACACTCCTGGCAAATGGCAAAGCTGTACTGAAACACAGCCTGACCTGACAGCTCACACTCTGGCCATACCCAGAGAACACAGCCAGCAGAACACGGGCCACACCACAGCTTCCTTTAATTTTTTAGTAAAGTTTTTCAGCAGCCTCACCACCTTACTATCTACCCAAAACAATGTCCCAACCCCAAGTTACCCATGTTAATAACTCTCTGGGCACCCTTACACATACAAATGTGCAATTGTAGGGTTTCTTTTTTTTTTTAATAGGATCTCATACATACACTATGTGCATCTCACTTTTCTCATTCAGCAATATTCCTAAAAACTCCTTCAGGTAAACTGGTTTGACTCTAAATTATTCTTTTTAATGACTACATAGTATGAATTCATCATCATTTATTCAACCTTCTGCCACTGTTGGGTGTTTATTTCCAGGGCTTATTGGTTGGTTTTTTGTTGTTAGCGTTGCTGCATAAAACATTTTTATCGAGGTGATATCTATACATAGATTCCCTGGAGTGAGATTATCATATTAAAAATTAAATGTATATATGCTTCTAGTTGTTATAATGACAATTTCCAAACACATAATGAACCCTATTGCTCAGTTTCAGCAGTTATCAACTTATGACCAATCTGGTTTCCTATAATCTTTTATCCATTTTCCTACAGTGCAGAATATTTTGGAAGGAAAAAAACTGATTACTTTGTTTTATCTGTAAATATTTCTGTCTATATGTCTAAAAGTTGAGGACTTTTTTTAGTTTTTTTACCTCATGAACTAACACAGAGGACTCTTAAATAACATAATCAATACCATCATCTCACCTAAAAAAAACTAGTAATAATTTCTTCCTAATCATCCTGAGGTTGCCCAGGTGTCTCTATCATTAGAATGCTTAGACATGGCCAGGAGTCTCTCCCATTAGAATGCCTGGGGTTGGCCAAGAGTCTCTATCATTAGAATGCCTGGGGTTGGCCAGGGCCAGGAGTCTCTCACATTAGAATGCCTGGGGTCCGGGAGGCGGAGGTTCTGGTGAGCTGAGATCGCGCCATTGCACTCCAGCCTAGGCGACAAAAGCAAGGTATCTACCGTCTCAAACAAACAAACAAAAAATGCCTGGGGTGAGCCAGGTGTCTCTATCATTAGAATGCCTGGGGTCTTCAATGTTTAATTTTGCTCAACTGAATCATAAATTTACACACTGTTAAAATCAATATATGTATGTTTTATGCATTATAATTGGTTAATATGCCTCTCGTCTCTCAGGTCTCTCTTATCTATACATTCCCTTCTTCATGTATCCATGTCTCTCCGTCCTTCTGTTGTTCCCTGCTCCCCTCCCCTCCTCTCTCCTTCCCTTCTTTCTCTCCAGCCCCCCATGTCAACAGCTTTGTTGTAGAAATGGAGCCATTTTTCCTGTAGAGATTTCCACAATCTGGAATTTGAAAATCGCATCACCACAGTATTATTCAGTTTATTTCTCTGTCCCCAACAATTGGTACTTGGATCCAGAAGCTTGGTAAGCAACAGGTTAGACTTTTTTGCAAGAATACTTATAGGTAGTATTGTGTACTTCCATCAGGGGGCACAGAATGTCTGATTGTCTCCCTTTGGTGCCAATGGCAGTCATTGATGATCTTGGCCTAGATTCATCTTTTCAGTAGAAGCTGCAAAAGGGAGACACTTTTTAATTCTGCCCTTCATTTGAAAGCTGACATACTTCTATCAAGAGGAAATTCCCTTTACCTATGCATTCATTATCCTGAAGTGCAGTTCATATAGCAAAGTCTATAAAAATTATTCTTTATTTACCAGGTTTAAAAATAATGAGTTAGTTAGTCAAGCAGAGTGGCTGACATCTGTAATCTCAGCAATTTGGGAGGTTAAGGCAAGAGAATCTCTTGAACCCAAGTTCAAGATGAGCCTGGGCAGTATAGGGAGACCTCGTCTCGACAGAAAGTTTAAAAATTAGCCAGGCATGTTGGCATGTGCCTGTAGTTATTGGGGGGCTGAGGTGTAAGGATTGCTTGAGCCTGGGAGGCGGAGATTGCAGTGAGCAGAGATCATGCCACTGAACTCCAGCCTAGGCAACAGAGTAAGACCCTGTCTCAAATAATAATAGAATTAGTTTTCGATATCCTCTAAATGAGAGTTGTTGGGATCTTTGTTTCACTTAGCTTTATGAACTTATGGGTTTTTAAATGCGAATAACAAAACTCATGCTCTTCTCTATGGAAAAATGACCTTGAGTTAACTTTTCATCTCTGTTTCCCTGGAAACCTAGTAAAGGTGGAATGTCAGCTATGTTACCAAGCAGCATTACTTACAGTAAAAATGACTTCTAATTATTAAACTATACCTGCTCTGGGAGGACTGTCAATGAATTATAAATACCTGGTGGGAATCCATAGTTTAAACTTCTCTGAATGCAGTGCATTCTTGAAACTGGGATGCACCTTGCGAGGACCCCTGGAAGCTATTCCCACGGGATGAAAAAAAGATATTACCTTATACGGAGAGTAAGGCTGTTAAGCCAAATGGCTCCCACACGCATTCTCTTAGGCCAAGTTCTACAAGAAACAGACTGAGAGGGTGATTTGCACCCAGGTTTATTGGGGAGTGCTTTTGGGAAATGAGGCAAACAGGACTCGACAGATTACTGGGGAGCGCTATTGGGGAATGTGCCAAACAGGACCGGCTAGAGGAAAAAGCTAAACTGCAATGTAGTTGCAACTGCAAACCTCAGCCAACTCCTCAGGACTCCCCCTCCCTAGTGTGGACGGCCCTTAAAGTTGTCCCAATTTAGGCAGGGCTGCTTCCTGAATAGGGGGAGTAACCCTGGGCAAGACAGCTTCCCCTCCTATGAAAGCAATTTCCAGAGAAAGATTCAGCTGTGTGCTGTGAGCAGTAACACTCTAAGCAACTGGAGAAAGAGTGCCTCAATAAGGTACCTGTGCCCACAGCATCACTATACCTACTCATTTGGCTTCATTTCTTCACATCTGACCCTGCCCTGCTGGTGTGCTATTTTTTCTGTTCTACATCCTCTAAAAAGCTAAGTAAACTGTTGTGCCAGAGGGGACCTGTTGAGTGTTGTGAAATGTAGAACTAAATCCACATTTATTTCTTACATTTCTTGCCCAGATCTGGAATCACTCATTTCTCCAAAAAGCCCTACTTCCTTTTAGTGATATTCAGAGACTACTTTAGGGAAAAAACAAGACCCATTACTACTGGGTAAGCCATGGTCTCTGGGCCTTTTCTGTGGCCAGTGTTAGAAATACTTTTGTTTTTTTCAAATACATCATGAATTGATATTGACATTTGAGACTCAAATTTAGGACTACAAGGTCTTCTGGACTTCAGGAGTTGCCCATTGGTCCATCCTTTCACCCATGTCAAAAATTCTGATTCATATTGACATCAACCTAATTCCTCATTTGTTTTATTGTATAATACACGCACACTTTCAAAATAACAATATTACCCTTAACAATATGATTACTGGAAGAATTTTTAAATTATCTTTGTTTTTAGGGATAAACTCCACTGGACATGTACAATAAAATTACTGTTTTAAACTAACTTGAAATAGTTCCCCACCAACTTAGTCTACAGTTAGGCTCATTTGTTTCACCAGTTCTTTAAATTGAGATATACAGCCCCTCCCACTCTGTTCCTGCCTTTGATCATAAATCCAAGCTTTTGGTTTATCTTTCCATATCATACGAAAATATAAAACAGAAACCTAAGACCTTTTCTGAGATGAATGGTAGCATATTATATGTACATTTCTATACTTCGCTTTTTTCACTTAATAATGTATCTTTAAAATCAGTTTAGGATACTAGACAGAGGTTTTTCTCATTGTTATAATAGCTGCAGTAGACACCATTGTGTGGATATACCTTAGTTTATGTAACCAAATCCTACCGATGCATATTCAGATTGTCTCTAGTTTTGTGTCATTAGTTATAGTGCCATAATTAATCATCCAACAAATGAATCTTTTTTGTCAATGTATCTTTGCTAAAGATCCTCAGAAATAGTATTTAACAGGTAAATGTAATTTAGAGAGTTATGTCAAATTCCCCTCCACAGGGTTTGTGCCATATAACATTGTCACCAGTAATGTATGGGAACACCTGCTCCCCAAGTTTCACTACAGAGTGTGTTCACAGTTTTTGCAATTTTGGTAATCTGATGGGCGAAAAATGTTATCTCAGTATAGCTTTATTTTACATTTCTATTATAAGCAAAGGTGAGCAAATTTACATACAGCTACAGGCCATTCATGTTTTTTCTGTAAGCTGTTCATATGCTTAGCTCATTTTTCTATAGGAGTCGTATCTTTTTCGTTTAAAATTTTAAGAAGCTTTCTAGATGTTAAGGAAATCAAATCCCTTGCCTATGATATAGACCATAATTTTTTTTCTAATTTTGTATTGGTCTTTCTACTTCATTAGTGGGGTTGGTATTTTTTGTGAGTGTTATTTGTTTCTTGTTTGTTTTTATGGGTCTGTCCTTTGGAAGATTTTTGTTGTAATTATCCGTTTTTTCATTTGCAATCTTTTTCCCTTTATTGCTGTTTACAATAGCAAAGACTTGGAACCAACCCAAATGCCTATCAATCATAGACTGGATCAAGAAAATGTGGCACATATATACTGTGCAATACTATGCAGCCATAAAAAAGCACGAGTTCATGTCCTTTGCAGGGACATGGATGAAACTGGAAACCGTAATTCTCAGCAAACTGACACAAGAACACAAAACAAACACTGCATGTTCTTACTCATAAGTGGGTGTTGAACAATGAGAACACAGGTACACAGGGAGGTGAATATCACACACAGGGGCCTTTGGGGGGTCAGGGGGGCTGGGGAAAGGATTGCAGGGGGTGGGGGAATTAGGGGAGGGATAACATTAGGAGAAATACCTAATGTAGATGACAGCGGGATGGATGCAGCAAACCACCATGGCATGTGTATACCTATGTAACAATCCTGCACAATCTGCATATGTACCCAGAACTTAAAGTATAATTTAAAAACAAGAAAAAAAAAGAAATGCTAGTGATTTTTGTACATTTATTTTGTATCTTCAACTTTGCTGAACTTGTATATCAGCTGGAGGAGCTTTGAGCAAAGACTATGGGATTTTCTAGATATAGAATCATATCATCTACAAATAGAGATAGTCTGACTTTCTCTTTTCATATTTGGATGCCTTTTCTTTCTTTCTCTTGCCCGATTGTTCTGGCTAGGACTTCCAATACTACGTTGACTAGAAGTGCTAAGAGAGGGCATTCCTGTCCTGTGCTAGTTTTCAAGGGGGTATTTCCAGCTTTTGCCCATTCAGTATAACGTTGGCTGTGAGTTTGTCATACAGGGCTGTTAATATTTTGAGGTACGTTTCTTCAATACCTAGGTTTATTGAGAGCTTTTAACATTAATCAATGTTGAATTTTATGAAAAGCCTTTTCTGCATCTATTGAGATAATCATGTGTTTGTTTTTTTATGTGATGAATCTCAGTTTTTGATTTGGGTATGTTGAACCAACCTCGCATCCTGAGGATGAAGCCCATTTGATCATGGTAGATTAGTTTTTTGATGTGTTGTTGGATTCAGTTTGCAAGTATTTTGTTAAGCATTTTTGCATCAATGTTCATTAAGAATACTGGCCTCAAGTTTTTGTTGTTGTTTGGTTTTTGGTTTTGTTTTGTTTTTGTAGTGTCTCTGCCAGCTTTTGGTATCAAGGTGATGATCTCAAAGAGTTAGTTGGGGAGGAGTTCCTCCTTCTCATTTTTTGGGGAATAGTTTCTGCAGGAATGGTACCAGCTCTTCTTTGTACATCTGGTAGAATTCATCCATGAATCTATCAGGTCCCAAGCTTTTTTTGGTTGACAGTCTATTTAGTACTCACTCAGTTTTGGGACTTGTTATTGGTCTGTTCAGGGAATCAATTTCTTCCTGGCTGTCTTGGGTGTGTATATGTGTCCAGGAATTTATCCATCTCTTTTCTAGATTGTGTGTGTAGAGGTGTTTATAAAAGCTTCTAATGATTGTTTTTATTTCTGTGGGGTCAGTAGCAACATGCCCTTCGTCATTTCTAATTGTTTATTTGGATCTTTTTTCTTCTTTATTAGTCTAGCTAGTGGCCTATTTTTGTTATTTTAAAAAAAATCAACCCTTGAATTCATCGATTTTTTCAATGGTTTTTTGTGTCTCAATTTCCTTCAGTTCAGCTCTGATATTTCTTATCTTCTGCTAGCTTTGTGGTTTAATTGTTCTTGCTTCTCTAATTCTTTCATTTGTAAAGTTAAGTTGTTAATTTTGTATTTTTCTAACTTTTTGATGTGGACATTTATTGCTATGAAAATTCCTAGTAACACTGCTTTAGCTGTGTCCTAGAAATTCTGGTATGTTGTATTTGTGTTCTCATTATGTGCAAAGAATTTAATTTCTGCCTTAATTTCATTATTTACCCAAAAGTCATTAAGAAGCATGTTTAATTTTCATGTAATTGCAGGATTTTCAGCAATTTTCAGTCTTGACTTCTATTTTTTGTATGCTGTGGTCCAAGAGTATATTTGGTATTTTCATTCTTTTACTTTTGTTAAGATTGTTTTATATGTCCAATTATGTGGTCAATTTTACAGTATGTGCCATGTGATGATGAGAAGAATGTATATTCTATTGCTTGGGGGGTGGAAAGTTCTGTAGGTATCTATCAGATCCATTCAATCCAAAGTTAAGTTTAGGTCCTGATTATCTTTTTTAATTTTCTGCCTCAATCATCTGTTCAATACTGTCAGTGGAGTGTTGAAGTCTCCCACCATTATTGTGTTAGACTGTACGTCTCTTTGTAGGTCTCTAAGTACTTGCTTTATGAATATCGGTGCACAGGAATTTGTGTTGGGTACATATATATTATAGTTAGGTATTATTGAATTGAACCATCTATTATCTAATCCTTTTTTCTTCGCTGGTTTGAAATCTGTTTTGTCTGAAATTAGGATTGCAATCCCTGCTTTTTTCTGTTTTCCATTTCCTTGGTAGACTTTACTCCATCCCTTCATTTTGAAACTGTGAGTGTCATTACACATGAGATGGGTCTCTTGAAGACAGCATACAATTGCTTCTTGCTTTTTTATCCAGCTTGCCACTCTGTGCCTTTTAATTGGGGTTTTAGCCAGTTTACATTAAAGGTTAGTATTGGTATGTGTGGATTTGATCCTGTCATTGTGCTGCTAGCTGGTTATTATGTTTGCTTGAGTGTTTGCTTTACAGTGACAGTAGTCTGTGTGTTAAAGCATGTTTTTGTATTAGCTGGTAGAGGTCTTTTCTTTCTATATTTAGTGCTTCTTTCAAGATCTCTTGTAAGGCAGGTCTGGTGGTATTTAGTTCCCTCAACATTTGCCTATCTGAAAAGGATCTTATTTTTCCTTCACTTAGGAAGTTTAGTTTGGCTGAATATGTAATTCTTGGTTCAAGTTTTGTTTTTGTTTTTTTTTTTTAAAGAATGTTGGATATAGGCCCCCCAGTCTCTTCTGGCTCTAGGGTTTCAGATGAGAGGTATGAGTGTATCCTGATGGAGTTCCCTTTTCAGGTGACCAGCCCTTTTTCTCTCTTGTTGCCTTTAACTTTTTTCCTTTTGATCTTCGAAAATATGATAATTATATGTCTTGGGTATGAGCTTGTATAGAGTCTTGCAGGAGTTTTCTGTATTTCCTGAATTGGACTGTTGGCTTCTCTAGCAAGGCTGGGGAAGCTTTTCATGGATGGTATCCTGAAATATGTTTTCCAAGTTGTTTGCTTTCTCCTCCTCCCTTTCCAGGGGATGCCAGTGATTGATAGATCTGGCCTCTTTACATAATCCCATACTTCTTGAAGGTTTTGCTTATTCCTTTTCATTATTTTTTATTTTTGTCTCGCTGTCTTATTTCAGAGAACCAACCTTCAAGTTCTGAGATTTTTTCCTTAGCTTGGTTTATTCTACTGTTAATACTTGTGAATGCATTGTGAAATTCTTGTGTTTATTCACCTCTGTTAGACCTCGTTAGGTTCTTTTTTATACTGACTACTTCATTCTTCAGTTCCTGTATTACTTTATTGTAATTCTTATTTTCCTTGAATTGGGTTTCTCTATCCTCCTAAATCCTGATGATCTTAGTTCTTATTTATATTTTGAATGATATTTCTGTCATTCTAGCCAGTTCAGCACGGTTAAAAACTCCTGTTGGAGAAATGGGTATAGTTTTTTTTTTTTTTGAGAACTTATGATACTCTGGTCATTTTAGTTACCAGAGTTCTTGCATTTGTTCTTTCTCATCTCTGTATGTGGCTGTTTTTTGTTGTTTGGTTTTTTTTAAAACTGCGTGTAGACTGAGTACAGTCAATAGACTTATTTTTCTAGATGTTTTCACTGGGTCAAGACTTTGTGAAGGGTCTTTATTTGAAGCTGACTTCTGTCTCTGGTTTCAGAAGTGGGTATATTAGTGAGACATTTTTGTTATTGAAGGTTTAGGGTGTGATTCAGCAGGTGGCACTTAGGCGTACTGGTGAGTTGGCAGACTCTTGCTTCGTCGTGTGGCTCCACTATGTTCTGTTACAGTTGCAACCACGTTCTCTGTCAAAGCTTTCAAAGTGTGGGCTCCTCTCCCCCTTGAGTGACGGCTGTAGATCATAACTTGGCATTCCTGGGCTGCCCACTGCTGCTCTGAGGTGATCTCAGTGTTTATGTTCTTTCCCCAACTTGGAGGCAGCAGAGAAAGGGATCTTAGTAGTGGGTTTGGCCAAAGGTATTTGCTTGTCTCTGGGGGGCTCTACCCCAGAGAGATGCAGGTCAGCAATCACCCAGTGCAATCAGCCCAGGATGGAGGGTCTATTCAGTGGGCCCAAGCCAGGGGTTTCCTGTCTCATGATTAGCAGTGGGGGTTAGAGGGAACCCTTGGGAGAGAGATAGGACACTTCTCCTTTGGCTGACTGCAGCTTGTTGGAGATGTGGATAAGGCAGTTACAGGGTCTTTAGTCCTTTTTAGTCAGAAGGTGGCAAGGGCAGTTCCACTGCCAAGGCAGTGGCAGAGAGGCTTTCAGTTGCCCTAGAGGCTCTGTCTGGGGAGTTACTGAGTTGCTACTGGCTCAGTAACTCTGATGAGGGGTGGCTGGAGTCCCAGGCTGGGAGGACCTGCCTTGTGAAGACATATGGGAATGAGCACCCATGTAACAGTCTGGCCACTTTTCCATAGAGCTGCTGTACTATGCTTGGGACCCATCCCATTCTCTGTCACCACAGAGGCAAGTTAATGCTTTCTTTGTAATTAGACTGTATCTGGTATCTGTATAATATCTTTAGTTTTCCTTTACCAGGGGTCTTACTCTGTTCTAAAACATGGCATCTCAGGTAGCTCCAGCAGCATTCAACACAGGAAACTCCTGGGTCCCTGGCTCTAGCTCTCCTCAACCCCCTCTCTCATGTACATTTGAAAAAATGGTCTATTGTCTGTTACTGGATTCAGAAGTATTCGTTATATCGTTTAGATCTACAATCTTACAAATGTTTGTACAATTGATCTGTCTTTGAAGAGCTGTATTAATTTTAAAGTCTAACTTTTTATAGAGGAGTTAAACCTATTTACATTGTTTGATTTGAGCAGTATGGTTGACTTTACTTCTATCATAGTTTTATGCTGTTCTTTTATTTTTTACTATATATACAAAGACCATATTTAAGCTATATGCTCTATGTTCTCCATTTTAGATATTTTTCCATTTAAAAATTATTTATTTAACGATTACTATACCAGATTAAAGATAGTGAAAAAAATTTCTACTCTTATATTGAGAAACAGTCTATAAAGTCTAATTCTTTCCCTTAAATCTTGTCTGGCTTTAGTAACTGCTTGATCAATAGAATGCAGCAGAAATGGTGTTGTAAGACATCAATACTAGGTCATAAGATGCCTAGTAGCTGTCACACAGATCCCTTCAACTATTTTCCCTGAGAGCCTGAGCTGCCATATAAGAAGTTTGATTACTTGAGGCCACAAAACTAAAGAGACCATGGCAGTCTTAGCTGAACCCAATCTTTGAATGAACCCTGCCGAAGTGCCAGACATGGGAGCAAAGCGAACTTTAATGTTTCAGAGTAGAAGACTTCTTAGTTCCAAGTCATTAAAAATAACCATGTCCAATCATTAGTTGACCATTAAGTTAACAGAATAGAGATTTCAGTGACCATACATAAGAATACAGACCTTATAGAATTTGTTCAGAAAGTTACTTAGCAAACCACAACTATAAGCAGCAACAACCACCAACTCTGGGGAAGGCAGAGAGTCTGAATTCCAGAATTCAGATTATAGTCTTTGAAATGTCTGGTGTATTAGTTTGTCCTTGCATTACTATAAATAAATACCTGAGACTGGGTACTTTATAAAGAAAAGAGAAAATTCACTCATGGTTCTACAGGCTGTACAAGAAGCAGAGTGGTTTCTACTTCTGGGGAGGTCTCAGGAAACTTATCACCATGGTGTAATGTGAAGGGGGAGCCAGGATTTCATATGGCCAGAGCAGGAGGAAGAGAGAGCAGGGGTAGGTGCTAAATACTTTTAAATAACCAGATTTCATGAGAACTCACTCACTATCACAAAGACCGCCCCAAAAGGGATGATGTTAAAACCATTCATGAGAAACTGCCCCCAACATCCAATCACATCCCACCAGGCCCCACCTCCAACATTGGGGATTACAGTTCAACATGAGATTTGGGTTGGGACACAGAACTAAACCATATCATCTGGTTATCAGTGAAAAAATTACAAGATATACAAAAAAGAAGAAAGAAAATATGGCCCATTAATGGAAGAAAAATAAGTAGTCAATATAAAATATCCCTGAAGTGCAGACATGGGTTTTCTAGAAAAGGACTTAAAAATAGCCATTTTAAAAAAGTTGAAGAGCTAAAGCAATTTATGTCTGCAGAATTAAAGGAAAGTCTAAGAACAATGTCTTATCAAATAGAGAATATGAGTAAAAAGAAACATTAAAAATATAGAAATTCAGGAGTCCTAACTGTAAGACATCATCAAGCATACCAGTATAACTACCAAGTATAAACGGTAGTTATAGAGAGTGCAGAAGAGAGAGAATGAGGTAGAAAGAAAATTGAAGAAATAATGTCTAAAAATTTCCCAAAGTTAATGAAAAACACTAAGCTACGTATCAAAAATCTTCACCAATTCAAAAAATAATAAACTCAAATAGATTCATCCTGGACACATCATAATCAAACTGTTCAAGCAGAAACTTGAAAGAACAAGAGAAAAGCAACTAATTTACTTATCTCACATGAGAAATGATTCACACACACAATCTTCAGTAAGATTAACAGTAGATTTCACCTCAAAAATAATGGAAGTCAAGATTACAGGGAGGCAGAGCAAGATGGCCAAATAGAAATCTCCATTAATCATCCCCTGCATGGGAACACCAAACTGAACCACTAACACACAACACACACACAACACACACACACACACACACAAACACAACACACACACACACACAAACACACACAAACACACACAACACACACAAACACACACAAACACACACACACACACACACACACACACACACACACACACCTCTTCATAAGGAGCAAAAATCAGGTAACCCATCAAGGAAAGAGGCACTGAAGGGGGTAAGAAACATAGTCTTGAATCACCTGCAGCATATCCCTCTGGCATTCTCTGGCAGGAGCTGTGTGGAACAGAGAGAATGTATGTGCTCGGGGGAGGGAGAGCAAAGTGATTGTGCAACTTTGCATTAGAACTCAGTGCTGCCCCATCACAGCAGAAAGCAACACAAGGCAGAACTCAGTGGCACCCCACGGAGGGATCATGCAGATTGTCTATAACACCAGTTGAAACCTGAGTACTGACTGGCAAGCCCCTCTACTGTGGGATAAGGTTCTCTGGGGTCCTAACTAAACTTGAAAGGCAATCTAGGCCACAAGGACTGCAATTCCTGGGAAAGCCCTCTGGGATTAAAGCCATTGGATTTGGGGTATGCATGACCTAGTCAGACACCAGCTGGGGTGACCAAGGGCTTGTATCACCCTTCCCCAACCCTAGACAACTCAGCTCACAGTTCTGGGTGAAACTCCTTTCTTCTGCTTGAGGGGGAGGAGACAAGAAAGTAAAGAAGACTTTGTCTTGCAGCATGAATACCAGCTCAACCATAGTAGAGCAGGGCACCAAGCAGAATTGGGAGGCCACCATTCCAGGCCCTAGCTCTCAGAAGACATTTCCAGACATACTTTGGGTTACAAGGGACCTACCGTTTTGAAGTAAAGAACCCAGTCCTGGAAGGATTTATCACCTGCTAAATAAAGTACCCTTGGGCCCTGAATAATCAACAGTGGTAGACAGGCAGTACTCACCTTGACAAGTACTGGGTCTCACCTTTGGTATGAGTAGCACCATGTTGGCTTTAGTTGTGACCCAGCATGTTCCCAGCTGTGGCACTGAGGATGAGAAGCTTCTTCTGCTTGAGGAAAGCAGAAAAAGATAGACGGGGACTTTGCCTTGCAGCATAATATCAGCTAAGCCACAGTAGAGCAGAGCACCAAGTGGGATCCTGTAATCCTCAATTCCAGGCCTTGGCTCCTGGACAGTGTTTCCAGAACCTCCCCTGGGCTAGAGGGGGAGCCCAATTCCCTGAAGGGAGAGACAGGCCTGGCAGGCATCAACACAAGCCAACTAAAGAGCCTCTGGGCTGTGAGTGAACATCAGCAGTAGCCAGGCAGTGCTCACTGTGGGCCTGTGGTGGTGGTGGCAGCCATGCAGAGAGACTTCTCTGTTTGAGGAAAGGGGAGGAAAGAATGGGAAGGACTTTGTCTTGCAGCTTGGGTGCTAACTCAGTCATAGTAGAATAGAGTACTAGATAGATTCCTAAGGTTCCTGACTCCAGTTCCAGCTCCTGGACAGCATCTGTGGATCTACATTTGGCCAAGGAAACTTATGTCTTGAAGGGAGACACAAGCTGGGTAGATTTTCCACCTGCTCATGTGGAGCCCATGGGCATTAAGTGAACATAAGTGGTAGCCATGCAGTGGTCACTGTAGGTTTTAGATGAGGTCCAGTGCTGTGCTGACTTTTAGTCTAAGCCAGCACAGTCCTGGTAGTGGTGGCCACAGGAGTGTTTGTATCACCCACCACCAAGTTCACAAAGCTCATCATGGAGAGAAAGACTCTGTTTGAGACAAAGTAAGGGAAGAGAACAAGAGTCTCTGCCTAGTAATTGAGGGACTTCTACTGGATCTTGCCCAAGACCACTAAGGTGGCACCTGTATGAATCTGCAAGAGCCCTAGTGTTACTGAGCTTGGGGCATCCCTTAATGCAGATATGGCCATAGTAACAAAAGACTTAGATCACAACACCCAAATACTTTTGAATACTTGGGAGTTTTCTCAAGAAGGATGGGTATAAACAAGCCCAAGCTACAAAGACTATAATAAATACCTAACTCTTCAATGTCCAGATGCCAATGAACATCCACAAACATCAAAACCATCTGAGAAACCATGACCTCACCAAATGAACTAAATAAAGCACTAATGAACAATTTCAAAGAAACAGATATACGTGACCTCAGAAAATTCAGAATAGCCATTTTGAGGAAACTTATTGAAACTGAAGATAACAGAGAAAGAATTCAGAGTCCTATCAGATAAATTAAAGAGACTGAAATTTAAAAGAAGCAGAAATTCTGGAGCTGAAAAATGCAACTGCCATATAGAAGAATGTATCAGAATCTCTTAACAGCAGAATTGATCAAGAAAAATAAAGGATTTGTTAGCCTGAAGACAGGCTATTTGAAAATATACAACTGGAGGGGACAAAAAAAGGATTTAAAAAAAAATGAAGGATGCCTACAAGATCCAGAAAATGGCCTCAAAAGGGCAAATCTAAAAATTATTGGCCATAGAAAGGTGGTAGAGGGAGAAATCAGAGTAGAAAGATTATTCAAAAGAAAAGAGAACTTCCCAAGCCTAAAGAAAGGTATCAATATTTAAGTACAAGATTATAGAACATCAAGCAGATGTAACCCAAATAGGACTACTCAAAGACATTGAATAATCAAATTCCCAAAGGTCAAAGGTAAAGAAATGATCCCAAAAGCAGCAAAAGAAATAAACTTAATGACAGAAAGGAGCTCCAATATGTCTAGTTGCAGACTCCTCAGTGGAAACCTTAGAGGCTAGTGGCATGACATATTTCAAATGCTGAAGGAAAAATATTTTATCATAGAATAGTGTATCTGGCAAAAAAAAAAAAATCCTTCAAACATTAAAGAAATAAAAAGAAGCAAAAGCTGAGAGATTTCATTAACACCAGACCCATCCTATCAAACAAAAATGCTAAAGGGAGTTCTTCAGTCTGAAAGAAGAGGAAATCAATGAGCAATAAGAAATCATCTGAAGATACAGAATGCACTAAGCACACAGAAAAATAGAATATTGTAACACCATAACTGTGGTGTATAAGATACTCATATCTTGAGTAGTGAGACTAAAAGATGAGCCTATCAAAAATAATAACAACAACTTTAAGACATAAACAGTATAATAAACTATAAATAGAAACAACAGTGGAATGAAATTAAAGAGTTATTAGTTTTCTCTTTGGTTTTTATGCAATGGTTAATTTGTCATCAATTTAAAATTTGGGAGTAGAGGGGACAAGATGATTGATTAAAAGCAGCTGCCGTCCGTGGCACTCCCAGAGAAAAATGAAAACACAGGTGAATTCAGCATCTTCAACTGAAATATCCAGGTTCTCACATTAGGACTGACTAGGCAAACAACCAGTCAGATTATCTTTGTTTCTTTGCACATGACATAATCAGAATAGCCATTTTGAGGAAACTTCCATATTGAGAAAATTCCATTGTCTCAGCCCTTCAAACTGCTCCTTAAACTTCTGCAAAGTCTCAGGATACAAAATCGATGTGCAAAAATGGCTAGCACTCCTATACACCAACACTCAGAGGCCAAATCATGAATGAACTCCCATTCACAACTGCCACAAAAAGAATACCTAGGAACAGCTAACAAGGGATATGAAGAACCTCTTTAAAGAGAACTACAAACCACTGCTCAAAAACAAAACAAAAAAAATCAGAGAACACAAACAAATGAACAAACAGTCCACGCTCATGGATAGGAAAAAATCAACATCATGAAAATGGTAATACTGTAATTTATAGAGTCAATGCTATTCCCACTAAACTACCACTCACATTCTTCACAGAATTACAGAAAACTATTTTAAACTTCATAAGGTACCAAAAAAGAGCCCAAATAGCCAAGACAATCCTAAACAAAAAGAACAAAGCTGTAAGTATCATGCTACCTGACATCAAACTATACTACAAGGCTGCAGTAACCAAAACAGCATGGTGATGGAACAAGAACAGACATAGACCAATGGAACAGAATTGAGGACACAGAAATAAGATGACACACCTACAACCATCTGATAATTTGACAAACCTGACAAAAACAATGGGGAAAGGAGTCCCTATTCAGTAAATGGTGCTAAGAGAACTGGCTAGCTATATGCAGAATACTGAAACTGGATGCCTTTCTTACATTATATACAAAAATTAACTCAATTATAAATATATAACCCAAAATATATAAATCCAAAACTATAAAATCCCAAACTATAAAAACTCCAGAAGAAAATCTAGGCAATGTCATTTAGGACATAGGCATGGGCAAAGACTTCATGAGGAAAATGCCAAAAGCAATTGCAACAAAAGCAAAAATTGACAAATGAAATCTAAAGAGCTTCCGCACAGCAAAAGAAACTATCAGCAGAGTGAACAGACAACCTACAGAATGGGAGAAAATATCTGTAATCTATCCATTTGACAAAGGTCCAATATCCAGAGTCTACAAGGAGCTTAAATTTATAAGAAAAAATTACATTAAAAAGTGGGCAATGGACATGAACAAACACCTTTTAAAAGAAGACACACATGTGGCCAACAAACATATATTAAAAAAAAGCTCAAAATTATTGATCATTAGAGAAATGCAAACCAAAACCACAATGAGATACCAACTCATGCAAGTCAGAATGGCTACTAAAAAGTCAAAATACAACAGATGCAGGGGAGATTGCAGAGAAAAACGAATGCTTTTGCACTGTTGGTGTGAGTGGAAATTAGTTCTTATTGTGGAAGAGTGTGGCAATTTCCCAAGGACCTAGAAACAGAAATATCTTTTGACCTAGCAATTTTATTACTGGGTATATACTCAAAGGAATATAAATTATTCTATTATAAAGATACATACATCCATGTTTTCTGCAGTACTATTCACAATAGCAAAGACGTGGAATTAACTTAGATGCCCATCAATGACAGAGTGGATATACAAAATATGATACATCTACACCATGGACTATCATGCGGCCATAAAAAGAATGAGATCATGTCCTCTGCAGGGACATGGATGGACTTGGAAGACATTGTCCTCAGCAAACTCAAGAACAGAAAATCAAATACTGCATGTTCTCATTTATAAATGGGAATTGAATGATGAAAACACATGGACACAAGGGGTAACAACACATATTGGAGCCTGCCAGGGAAGGGGTGGGGGATGGAGACCCTGAGGAAGAATAGCTAATGGATGCTGGGCTTAATACCTAGGTGATGGGATGATCTGTGTGGCAAACCACCATGGCACACGTTTACCTATGTAACAAACATGCACATCCTGCAAAGATATCCCTGAACTTAAAAGTTGAAGAAAAAAAATGGTTTATAAGATATTTATTTGCAAGCATCATAGTAACTTCAAGTCAAAAGACATACAACAGATATGCAGAAAAAGAAAAGCAAGAAATTAAAACAGGCCATCAGAGAAAATCACCTTCACTAAAGGGAAGACAGGACGAAAGGAAAGAAGGAAGACAAGACCACAAAACATTTAGAAAACAAATAAAGTGGCAGAAGTAAGTTTCTACTTACCAATAATAACATTGAAGGTAAATAAACTAAACTCTTCGATCAAAGGACAGAGTGCCTGAATGAATGTTTTTTAAAGCGAGACCTAACAATCTGTTACCTACAAGAAACACACTTCATCTGTAAAGACACACATAGACTAAAAATAAACGGATGAAAAAGATATTTCATGCCAATGGAAACCAAAACAGAACAGGAGTAGCTACAGTTATATCAGATAAAGTAGATTTCAGGACAAAAACTATAAAAAGTGACAAAGAAGGTTATTATATAACAATGAAGGGATCAATATAGCAAGATTTTTCAACAATTATAACTATAGATGCATCCAACACTAAAGCACCCAGACATACAAAACAAATATTATTCAAGCTAAACAAAAAGACAGACTCCAATACAACAGTAGCTGGAGACTTCAACACCCCACTTTCAGCACTGGACAGATAATCAAGACAGAAAATCAGCAAAGAAACATCAGACTTAACTTGCATTGCATTACAGATCAAATAGACCTAACAGATATTTACAGAACATTTCATCCATTACTACAGAATATACATACTTTTCCTCAGCACATGAGTTATTCTCAATGACAGACCGTATGTTAAGCCCCAAAACAGGTCTTTAAAAAAATCTTTTTTAAAAAGAAATTATATCAAATAGCTTCTTTGACCACAATGGGACAAAAATAGATATCAATAACAAGGCATTTTGGAAGCTATATACTGCATGGAAATTAAACAATATACTCCTGGATGACCAGTGGTCAATGAAGAAATTGAAAACAAAATCTAAAAATTTCTTGAAACAAAGAGCAACATACCAAAACCTTTGAGACACAGTGAAAGCAGTACTAAGAGGACAGTTTATAGCAGTAAGTGCCTTATCAAAAAAAAAAAAAAGAAAAAATTCAAACAACTATCATCAAGAATTAAAAAAAAGCAAACCTAACCTAAAATAAGAAAATATAAATATAAATATCAGAGCAAAAATTAATGAAATTGAATTTTTTAATACAAAATATCTTTTCAGAAAATGAATTTTTTGTTTCTTTGATAAACAAAATTGACAAACCTTTAGCCAGACTAATTAAAAAAGAAAGATTCACTCAAAATCAGAGATGAAAAAGGAGACATTACAACTAACTCTGCAAAACTTAAAAGGATCATTAGAGATGGCTATGAGCAGCCTCTAATGCTCATAATACATTACAATTATATTTAATATATTAGAAAACCTAGAATAAATGGATAAATTCCGAGACACATACAAGCTACCAAGATTGAACAAGGAAGAAATTCAAAACCTGAACAGATCAATAGCAAGTAATGAGATCAAAGCCATTTAAAAAATGTCCCCCAGCAAAGAAAAGCTTAGGAACTGATAGCTTCACTGCTGAATTTTGCTAAAGTTTAAAGAAGAACTAATACCAATCATACTCATATGATTCCAAATAACAGGAGAGAATACTTCCAAACTCATTCTACAAGACCCATATTATCCTGATACCAAAACCAAATTAAGATACATCAAAAGGAGAAAACTACAGGCCAATGTCCTTGATGAACATTGATGCAAAAATCTACAACAAAATACCAGCAAATCAAAAGATGACACATTAAAAAATTAATTCAACATGACCAACTAGAATTTATCCCAGGGATGCAAGTATGGTTCAACATAGACGAGTCAATCAATATGATACATCATATCAACAGAATAAAGCACAAAAACCATATGAGCATTTGATAAAATTCAACATTCTCCTCTCGTAAAACCCTTTTAAAAAATAACTGGATATAGAAGGAACATACCTCAACACAACAGAAGCCATATACAACAGACCTATAGCTACTATCATACTGAATGAGGAAAAACTGAAAGACTTTCTTGTAAGATCTAGAGCAAAACAAAGATGCCTGCTTTCACCTCCATCATTCAACACAGCACTAAAAGTCCTAGCTGGAGCAATCAGACAAGAGAAAGAAAGAAAGAGCATCCAAATTGAAAAGGAAGAAGTAAAATTATTCTTGTTTGTAGTTGATATATTATATTTGAAAAAGCCTAAAGACTCCATAAGAAAACTATTAGAACTTATAAACAAATTCAGTAAAATTTCTGGATACAAAATCAATATATAAAAATCTGTAGCATTTCTATATGCCAACAGTGAACAATCTGAAAAAGAAATCAAGAAAGTAATCACATTTACAATAGCTATAACAACATTCTTCACGGAAATAGAAAAAGAATCATCCAAAAGTTTATGTGAAACAACCAAAGCCCCAGAATAGCCAAAGCTGTCCTGAGAAAAATGAAGAAAACTAGAAGAATCACATTGCCTGATTTCAAATTATACTACAGAGCTATAGAAACAAAAATAGCATGGGTCTGACATAAAACAGACACATAAACCAATGAAATAGAAAATAATCCACATACAGTCAACTCACTTTCAACAATGCTGTCAGGAATGTACACTGGAGAAAAGACAGTCTTTTCAATAAATGGTACTGAAAAAACTGGTCATCTCTATGCAGAAGAATCAAACTAGAACCCTATCTCTCACCATATACAAAAATCAAATTAAAATCAAGAGAGACTTAAATCTAAGACATCAAACTATGGAACTACTACAAGGAAACATTGGGGAGTCTGTCCAGGACACTGGTCTCAGCAAATATTTCTTAAGGAATCCCCAGAAGCACAGGAAACCAAAGCAAAAAGAAAAAATGAGATCAGATCAAGTTAAAAAGCTTCTGTACACCAAAGGAAACAAAAAAGAAAGTGAACAGATAACCCACAGAATTAGAGAAAGTATTTGCAAACTATTTATGTCATAAGGGATGAATAACCAGAATATATAAGAGCTCAAACAACATCTATAGGAAAACATCTCATCATCCAATTTTAAAATGGGCAAAGGGGGTCATGGCAGATAGAAGGCAAAACTAGATTGCAGCTCCACTCAGATGAACAGAGCAGCATGTGGAGTCTCACATTGTGAACTCTTGCTCCAGAACTACTACAGGAATAAATCAGGAATGCCAAGAGAATCCATGTTTCCACTGAAGCAAGTGGATTGCTCCTGCAGGACCCATGAGACACCCCAAGTGCTGTGCTGGTATCCAGGGCTGACAGACCCACAGATGGTTCACATCACAGGACTCTGCAGACAACCCCCCAGTACCAACCCAGAGCCTGGTAGATACGCTAGGTGTCTAGATTTAGAAGAGAGATAACAATCACTACAGCTTGGTTCTCAGGAAGCCACATCCCTAGCAAAAGGGGGAGAGTACTACATCAAGAGAATATCCCATGGGACAAAAAAATTTGAACAGCCTTGAGCCCTAGACCTTCCCTCTGACAAAGTCCACCCAAATGAGAAGGAACCAGAAAACCAACTCTGATAGTATGACAAAACAAGGCTTACTAACACCCCCTCCCCCCCCCCCCGCCCAAAAAAAGAATCACACTAGCTCATCAGCAATGGACCCAAACCAAGAAAAAATCCCTGATTAACCTGAGAAAGAATTCAGAAGGGCAGTTATTAAACTAATCCAGGAGGCACCAGAGAAAGACGAAGCCTAATTTAAGGAAGTTGAAGAAATGATACCAGAAATGAAGGGAGAACTCTTCAATGAAATAGATAGCACAAATACAAAACAATCAAAACTTCAGGGAAAAATGGATGCACTTTTAGCAATGCAAAATGTTCTGGGAAGTCTCAGCAATAGGATCAAACAAGCAGAAGAAAGAACTTCAGAGCTCAAAAACAAGGTTTTCAAATTAACCCAATTCAACAAAAACAAAGAAAAAAAAATACCAACAAAGCCTCCAAGAAGTCTGAGATTATGTTAAACAACCAAACCTAAGAATAATCATTGTTCCTGAGGAAGAATAGAAATCTAAAAGTTTGGAAAACATATTTGGGGAAATAATCAAGAAAAACTTCCCTGGCCTTGCTAGAGATCTCGACATCCAACTACAAAAAGCTTCAAGAACACCTGGAAAATTCATCGCAAAAAGATCATTGTCTGGGCACATTAACGTCAGGTTATCTAAAGTTAAGACAGAGGAAAAAATCTTAAGAGCTGTGAGGCAAAAGCACTGGATAACCTATAAAGGAAAACCTATCGGATTAACAGCAGATTTCTCAGCAGAAACCCTACAAGCCAGAATGAGGCGCTATCATCAGCCTCCTTAAACTAAACAATTATCAGCCAAGAATTTTGTATGCAGTGACACTAAGCTTCATAAATGAAGAAAAGATACAGTCTTTTTCAGACAAATGCTGAAAGAATTCACCACTACTAGGCCAGCACCACAAGAACTGCTAAAAGCAGCTCTAAATCTTAAAACACATCAGAACAGAATCGCTTTAAACCAATTATCTCACAGAACTTATAAAAAATACAATTAAAAAAAAACAAAACACAAGGTATACAGGCAACAAGTAGCATGATGAATGGAATAGTACCTTACATCTCAATACTAACACTGAATGTAAATGACCTGAATGCTCCACTAAAAAAATACCAAAATGCAGAATAAATGAGAATTCACCAAATAAATAACTGCTGCCTTCAAGAGACTCACCTAACACTTAAAGACTCGTAACATAAACTTAAGGTAAAGGGGTAGAAAAGATATTCCATGCAAATGGACATCAGAAGTGAGCAAAAGTAGCTATTTTTATATCAGACAAAACAAATTTTAAAGCAATAGCAGTTAAAAAAGACAGGGACATTATATAATGGCAAAAGACCTTGTTCAAAAGGAAATTATCACAATCCTAAATACATATGCACCTAACACTGGAGCTTCAAAAAATTATAAAACCATTACTACTAGACCTAAGAAATAACATCGACAGCAACACAGTAATAGTAGGGAACTTCAATACTCCACTGACAGCACTAGACTGGTCATCAAGACAGAAACTCAAAAACAAACAATGGAATTAAACTATATTCTAGAACAAATGGACTTAACAGATATTTACAGAACATTCTAACAACCACAAAATATACATTCTATTCATCAGTACACGGCACTTTCTCTAAAATAGACCGTATGATAGGCCATAAAATGAGCCTCAGTAAATTTAAGAAAACTGAAATTATATCCAGCACTTTCTCAAACCACAGTGGGGAAAAAAACTGCCAATCAACTCCAAAAGGAAACTTCAAAACCATCAAATACATTGAAATTAAATAACATGTTCCTGAATGATCATTGGTCAAAATGAAATAAAGATGGAAATTTAAAAATTCTTCCAACTGACTGACAATGACACAACCTATCAAAACCTCTGGGATACCCCAAACGCAGTGCTAAGAGGAAAGTTCATAGCCCTAATTGCCTCCATCAAAAAGTCTGGAAGAGCACAAATAAACAATCTAGGTCACACCTCAAGGAAACAGAGAAAGAAGAACAAATCAAACCCAAACCCAGCAGAAGAAAGAAAATAACAGATCAGAGTAGAACTAAACGAAATTGAAACCAAAAAAATACAAAAGATAAATAAAACAAAAAGCTGATGTTTGGAAAAGATAAATAGAATTGATAGATCATTAGCAAGACTAACCAAGAAAAGAGAGAAACTCCAAAGAAGTTCAATACAAAACGAAACAGAAGATATTACAACTGACACTACTGAAGTATAGAAGATCACCCGAGGCTACTGTGAACAGCTTTACACACATCAACTAGAAAACCTAGAGGAGATGGATAAATTCCAGGAAAGAAACAACCCTACTAGCTTAAATCAGGAAGAATTAGATACTCTGAACAGACAAGTAAGAAGCAGGGAGATTGAAAGGGTAATTTTTAAATTACCAACAAAAAAAAGGTCCAGGACAAGACAGACTCACAGCTGAATTCTATCAGACATTCAAAGAAGAATTGGTACCAATCCTATTGACACTATTCTGCAAGATAAAGAGGGATTCTTCCCTAAATCATTCTATGAAGCCAGTATTACCCTAATACCAAAACCAGGAAAGGACATAATCAAAAAGAAAATTACAGGCCAATATCCCTGATAACATAGATGCAAACATCCTTAACAAAATACTAGCTAACCGAATCCAACAACACATCAAAAAGATAATCCACCATGATCAAATGGCTTTTATACCAGGGATGCAGAGATGGTTTGACACATGCAAGTTAATAAATGTGATATACCACATAAGCAGAATTAAAAACAAAAATCACACAATCATCTCAACAAATGCCGAAAAAGCATTCAACAAAATCAACAACCCGTTTATTATTAAAACTCAGCAAAATCAGCATAAAAGGAACATACCTCAATGTAATAAATGCTATCTATGACAAACCCACAGCCAACATCATACCAAAAAGGGAAAAGTTGAAAGCATTCCCCTCTGAGAACTGGAATAGGACAAGGCTGCCCACTCTCACCACTTCTATTCAACATAGTACTAGAAGTCCTAGCCAGAGCCATCAGAAAACAGAAAGAAATACAGGGCATCCAAATCAGTAAACAGGAAGTTGAATTATCACTGTTTGCTGCTGATATGATTGTGTATCTAGAAACCCTAAAGACTCCTCCAAAAAGCTCCTAGAGCTGATAAAAATAATTCAGCAAAGTCTGGGGATACAAAATTAATGTACACAAATTAATGGCTCTCCTATACACAAACAGCAACCAAGTGGAGAATCAAATCAAGAACTCAACCCCTTTTATCATAGCTGCAAAAAAAAATACTTAGGAATATACCTCACCAAGAAAGTGAAAAACCTCTACAAGGAAGACTACAAAACACTGATGAAAAAAATTGTCGATGACACAAACAAATGCAAACACATCCCATGCTCATGGATGGGTAGAATCAATATTGTGAAAATGACCATACGCCAGATGCAATCCACAAATTCAATGCAATTTCCCCCAAAATACCACCACCATTCTTCACAGAACTAGAAAAAATAATCCTGAAATTCATATGGAACAAAAAAAGAGCCTGCATCACCAAAGCAAGACTAAGCAAAAAGAACACATCTGGAGGCATCATATTACCTGACTTCAAACTCTACTAAAAGGCCATAATCACCAAAACAGCATGGTACTAATATAAAGACAGGCACATAGACCAACAGAACAGAATGGAGAATACAGAAATAAAGACAAATACATACAGTCAACTGGTCTTTGACGAGACAAACAAAACAAAGTAGAGAAAGAACACCTTATTCAACAAATGGTGCTGAAATAATTGGCAAGCCACATGTAGGAGAATGAAACTGCATCCTCATCTCTCACCTTATGCAAAAATCAACTCAAGATGGATCATAGACTTAAATCTAAAGCATAAAATTTAAAAACTCTAGAAGGTAACATCAGAAAAACCCTTCTAGACATTGGCTTAGGCAGGGATTTCATGACCAAGATCCCAAAAACAAATGCAATAAAAACAAAGAAAAATACCTTGGGACTTAATTAAACTAAAGAGCTTTTGCATGGAAAAAAGAACAGTCAATAGAGTAAATAGACAACTCAAAGGGGGAGAAAATCTTCACCATCTACACAACCAACAAAGGACTAATATCCAGAATCTACAATGAACTCAAACAATACAGCAAGAAAGAAACAGTCTCAACAAAAACTGGGCTAAGGACATGAATAGACAATTCTCAAAAAAGATAGACAACCAACATACATATGAAAAAATGCTCAACATCATTTATGATCAGAGAAATGCAAATCAAAACCACAAAGCAATACCACCTTACTCTTGCAAGAATGGCCATAATAAAAAAATGATAGATGTTGGCTTGGATGCAGTGAACAGGTAACACTTCTACAATGCTGGTGGGAATGTAAACCACTACAATCACTACGGAAAACAGTGTGGAAATTCCTTAGAGAACTAAAAATAGAACTACCATTTGATCCAGCAATCCCACTACTGGGATTTACCCAGAGGAAAATAAGTTATTATATGAAAACGGTACTTGTATATGCATGTTTACAGCAGCATAATTCACAATTCCAAAAATGTGCAACAACCCAAATGCCTATCAATCACTGAGTGGATAAAAAAACTGATATATACATATTACAAAATACTACTCAGTCATAAACAGGAATTAATGGCATTCATAGCAGCCTGGATGAGATCGGAGAATATTATTATAAGTAAAGCGACTCAGAAATGGAAAATCAAACATTGTATGTTCTCACTGATAAGTGGGAGCTAAGCCATGAGGATGCAAAGGCATAAGAATGACAAAATGGACTTTGGGGAATCAGGGAAAAAGCGTGGGAAGGGGATGAGGAATAAAAGATTACAAATTGTGTGCAGTATATTCTTTACAGGTGATAGGTGCACAAAATCTCACAAACCACCACTAAAGAAACTTATTCATGTAACCAAAAACTACATGTTCCTGAATAACCTATGAAAATTTTAAAAAACTAAAAATAAAATACACAAAATATAAAAAGTAAATAAAATGGGCAAAAGATCTGAACACACATTTCTCAAAAGACATACAAGTGGCATACAGGTATATGAAAAGGTGCTCAACATCACTGATCATCAGGGAAATGCAAATCAAAACTACAATGAGTTACCATCTCACCTCAATTAAAAATGTTTTTATCCAAAAGACAGGCAATAGCAAAATGCTTGCGAGGATGTGGAGAAAAGGGAACCCTCCTACATTGTTGGAGGAAGTGTAAATTAGTACAACCATTATAAAGAACAGTTTGGAGATTCCTCAAAAAACTAAAAATAGAGCTACCATATTATCCAGCAATCCCTCTGCTAAGTATATACCTCAAATAAAGGAAATAAGTATATTTAAGAAATATCTCACTCTCATGTTTATTGCAGCACTATTCACAATAGCCAAGATTTAGAAGCAAACTAAGTGTCCATCAACAAATGAAGGGATATAGAAATGTAGTACATATAGACAATGGAGTACTATTCAGCCATAAAAATGAGATCCTGTCTTTTGCAGCAATATGGATGGTACTGGAAGCCTATATGTTAAGTGAAATTCACCATGCATAGAAAAACAAACTTCCTATTTTTTCTCACCGATTCAAAGGAGCTAAAAATTAAAAACAACTGACTCATGGAGATAGAGAGTAAAAAGATGGTTACCAGGGTCTGGGAATAGTGAGTGGGGAGATATGGGGATGATTAACAGACATGAAAATATAGGTAGGTAGAATGAATAAAATCTACTCTTTAACAGCACAATGGGGTGATCATAGTCAATAATAATTTATTGTACATTTAAAAATAACTTTAAAAGTATGATTGGATTTCTTGCTTGTAACACAAAGAAAGGATAAATGTTTGAGGTGATGAATACTCCACTTATCCTATATGATTATTATGCATTGTATGTTTGTATCAAAATATCTCATGTACCCCATGAATATATACATTACGTACCACAAAAATTAAAGACAAAAAATAAATGAAAAGAAATAATGGAAGCCAGAGGGCAACGGAATGACATACAAAGAGTGCTGGGAAAAAAAAACAACAACTGTCAAACAAGAATTTCATGTCCATCAAACTTTCCTTCAAAAATGAGGGAAAAATTAAGACATTCCAAAATAAGCAAAACTTGAATTTATTGTAAATATATCAGTGATACAAAAAATAATAAAGGGAATTCTTCAGGTTATATAAAAGGATACCAAACAGTAACTTAAATCCAAATATTTAAGGAAAAATTAACACCAATCCTTCACAAACCCTTCAAAAATTTGAAGGAAGAGAAACACTTGGTAACTCATATTATGAGGTCAGCATTATCTTGATACCAAACCAAAGAATCAAAAAAAAAAAAAAAAAAACTGCAAATAACCTTTATGAATACAAATATAAAATTTCTCAACAGACTCAGCCCAAAAAATTCCTTACTCTGACAAACAACTCAGCAAAGTCTCAGCATACAAAATCAATGTGCAAAAATCACAAGCATTTCTATACACCAATAACAGACAAGCAGAGAGCCAAATCATGAGTAAACTCCCATTTACAATTGCTACAAAGAAAATAAAATACCTAGGAATACAAACTACAAAAGACATGAAGGACCTATTCAAGGAGAACTACAAACCACTACTCAAGGAAATGAGAGAGGACAAAAACAAATGGGAAAAAAAAAATTCCATGCTCATGGATAGGAAGAATCAATAATGACCATATCACCCAAAGTAATTTATAGATTCCATAATATCCCAGTCAAGCTACCATTGACTTTCTTCACAGAACTAGAAAAAAACTACTTTAAATTTCATATGGAACCAAAAAAGAGCCCACATAGCAAAGATAATCCTAAGCAAAAAAACAAAAAACAAAACACACACAAAGCTGGAAGCATCATGCTACTTGACTTCGAACTATACTACAAGGCTACAGGAACCAAAACAACGTGGTACTGCCACCAAAACAGATATAGACCAATGGAACAGAACAGAGTCCTCAGAAATAACACCACATATCTACAACCATTTAATCTTTGACAAACCTAACAAAAACAAGCAATGGAGAAAGGATTCCCTATTTAATAAATGGTGTTGGGAAAACTGGCTAGCCATATGCAGAAAACTGAAACTGGACCCCTTCCTTACACCTTATACAAAAATTAACTCAAGATGCTTTAAAGACTTAAATGTAACACCTAAAACCATAAAAACCCTAGAAGAAAACCGAGGCAATATCATTCAGGACATAGGCATGAGCAAAGACTTCATGACTAAAACACCAAAAGCAATGGAACAAAAGCCAAAATTGACAAATGGGATCTAATTAAGCTTAAGAGCTTCTGCACAGCAAAAGAAACTATCATCAGAGTGAACAGTCAACCTATAGAAATGAAGAAATTTTTACAATCTATCCATCTGACAAAGGACTAATATCCAGAATCTACAAAGAACTTAAATTTACAAGAAAAACCACCCCATCAAAAAGTGGGCAAAGGACATTAACAGACACTTCCCAAAAGACGACATTTATGTGGCCAACAAACATCTGAAAAAAAGCTCATCACTGGTCATTAGAGAAATGCAAATCAGAACCACAATGAGATACTATTTCACACCAGTTAGAATGGCAATCATTAAGAAGTCAGGAAACAACAGGTGCTGGAGAGGATGTAGGTGGGAGTGTAAATTAGTGCAATTATTTGTGGAAAACACTGTGGCAATTCCTCAAGGATCTAGAACCAGAAATACCATTTGACCCAGCAATCCCATTACTGGGTATATACCCAAAGGATTATAAATCATTCTACTCAAAAGACATATGCACACATATATTTATTGCAGCACTGTTCACAATAGCAAAGTCTTGGAACCAATCCAAATGCTTACCAATGATAGACTGAAGAAAATGTGGCACATACACACCATGGTATACTACATGGCCATAAAAAATAATGAGTTTGTGTCATTTGCAGGGACATGGATGAAGCTGGAAACCATCATTCTCAGCAAACTAACACAGGAACAAAAACCAAACACCACATGTTCTCACTCATAAGTGGCAGTTTAACAATGAGAACACATGGACACAGGGAGGGGAACATCACACACTGGGGCCAGTCAAGGAGTAGGGTGCTGGGGAAGAAATAGCATTAGGAGAAATATCTAATGTAGGCAATGGGTTGATGGGTGCAACAAACCACCATGGCACATGTATACCTATGTAACAAACCTGTATGTTCTGCACATGTATCCCAGAACATAAAGTATACTAAAAAAAAAAAAAAAAAAAAAAAAAAGAATGAGTTCATGTCCTTTGCAGGGACATGGATGAAGGTGGAAACCATGATCCTCAGCAAACTAACAAAGGGACAGAAAACCACACACTGCATGTTCTCACTCATAAGTGGGAGTTGAACAATGAGAACACATGAACACAGGGAGGGGAACATCACACACCTGAGCCTGTTGGGGGGTTGGGGGGATGGGGAGAGAGAACATTAGGACAAATATCTAATGTATGTGAGGCTTAAAACCTAGAGAACGAGTTAATAGGTACAGCAAACCATCATGGCGTGTGTATACCTAGTAACAAACCTGCACATTCAGCACATGTATCCCAGAACTTAAAGTAAAATTTAAAGAGAGAGAAAAGAATTTTTCTACAGATTAATTTGAATGCCATTTTGTTCCTACCAGGAACTTGATGGGAATCAGAGGTTCCTGGATATTTATAAACCATATATTTACTTTAAAATAATAAACCATATTGTATTAGTCCATTAAAAAATTTCTCAATAATACTAGCAAACCAAATCCAACAAAATATAAGATTACATTATTACCAAATGAGATTTATGTCAGGAACAGAAAACTGACTCAACATATAAAAATCAAATAATGCAATACACCTAAATCTGATAAAGGACATCTGTGAATAACCCACAGCTAATGTCATACTTAATACTGAAAAACTAAAAATTTTTTCCCCCTAAGATTAGGAACAACCCAAGAATGTCCACTTTTGTCACTTCTATTCAACATTGTACTTGAAGATCTCATCAGGGAAACTAGGCAGGGAAAAAAAAAAGGCCATTTAAATTAGGAAAAACTAAAACTATCTTTATTCACAGATAACAAACTTTCATATATGTGTATACATATATTCTTTAAAATAAAATAAAAATAGAGGTAATAGTGATTTCAGCAAAGTTGCAAAATATACACAGAAAAAGTCGATAGAAATGTCCATATTAAAAATCAGTTGTATTTCTACACACTAACAATGAACAATCCAAATATAAAGAAAATCAGTTTTATTTACTGTAGCATCAAAAGAATAAAATACTTAGGAATAAATTTAACCATATACGTGCAAGATCTGTACACTGAAAACTACAAAATATTGTTGAAAGAAATTAAAGACGACCTAAATAAATAGAAAAATATTCTATGTTCATGGATTGGAAAAGTTAATACAGCAATTCTCCCCAAATTTATCCACAGACTTAATGCAATAGCTATCAAAATTTTAGTGGACTTTTGCACAAAAAACAATACTGCTGATCCTAAAATTTATTTGAAAATACAACACAATTTTCAAAGAGAAACAAAAGGCAAGGACTCACACTTTCCAATTTCAAAACATACTACACAGCTGCAGTAAATCAAGGCCGTGTGGCTAGCATAAGGATAGACATACAGATCAAAGGAATAGAATTGAGAATCTATTAATAAATCATATACCTATGGTAGATTGATTTTCAACAAGGGTTTCCAGACTATTCAATGGGAAACAATAGTTTTTTCCGCAAATGTTGCTAGGGCAATTGGACAGTCACATGCAAAAGAATTAAATTGGACCCCAACTCCCACCAAATAAAAAAAAAATAAGTAAATCAAAACAAATCTAATACCTCAGTTTAAGAGCTCAAACTATAAAGCTTATCAAAGGAGTACACAGCTGTGAATCTTCATGCCCTTGGATTAGGCAGTGGTTTCTTAAATGACACCAAATAGGCAAGCTACAAAAAATACAGAGATAAACTTAACTTCACCAAAATTAAAACCTTTTGTGCTTCAAAGGACACCATTTAAAAATGTAAAGACAATCCATAGAACGGAGAAAGTAGATGCAAATCACATAACTAGTTAGGGTCTAATATTTAGCTAATACAAAGAGCTCTGAAAGCTCAACGATAAAAAGACAAGTAACTTCATTTTAAAATGGGCAAATGATTTAAATAGACTTTTCTCTAAAGTAGACATACAAATGGCCTACAAGGACATAAAAAGATTCTCAGTATCACTAGCCATCAGGAAAATCCAAATGTAAATCACAATGAGATCCCACTTTATACCTATTATAATGGCTATAATCAGAAGGAAAAAAAAAGACAGAACTTTGGGAAAGATGTGGAGAAATAATCCTCACACATCGCTGGTGGGAATGTAAAATTGTGCAGTCACTTTGAAAATACTTTGGCATTTCCTCAAAAATTAAACATAGGGTTACCGTATGATCCAGTAATTCCACACCTAGGTACTTACCCAAAAGAAATGGAAACATATGTTCTACAAAAACCTGTACAAAAATGCTGACATTTAAACATTTAACAGCTACAAGGTGAAAACAATCTAAACGTCCATTAACAGATAATGTATAAAATGTAGTATATTCATGTGAAATATAAATATAATATTAGCCATAAAAAATACTGATACGTGCTATAACATGGATAAACCTTGAAAACATTATGCTAAATTAAAGCCAGACACAAAAGCCATGTATTACATGATAGCATCTATATGTAATCTCCAGACAGACAAATCCATAAATACAGAAAAGTAGAGTATTTGCTAAGGGCTGAGGGAAAGAAGGAATAGAGAGAGACTGCTAATGAGTGTTTTTTGGGGGTGATGAAAATATTTTGGAACTAGATAATGGTGATAGTTGCACAACTTTATTAATATACTGAAAACCATTTACTTTAAAATGGTGAATTTAATGGTAAGTGAACTACATATTAGTAAGTTTTTAACAAGACCTTACAGAAACCAATAGTAAAAATGTATCATAAATCTGGGAGTGAAACTCCAACCTATGTGCGTGGAGGATGGAGAGAGATATTAATAAAACAGTTTTGGCAAACGTGGGGGGGGGGGAAGTGTTTCACTTTTTTGAATGTCTTATATTCCTTGCTGGTATTAACTGGCACATTTATTTGAGTAAGAAATTTGGCAGTCTGTATCAAAAAAAGATAAAGCACATATCCTATGATCCCGGATTTTCACTGTTAGAAATCTAATGTCAATGTGTGGCTGGCATAGTTGGCACTCAGTGATGTTCTTTCCTATTATAGAGGTGACAACCATAAGGAGAGATAATCAATATGCAGTTAATTCCTCAGCCAAATTCAGCTCTTCTGCTTTTTACAAAAATAAGAAAATGTTCACACTATAATGTACTATGACCATAAAATTTCTGTTCCTTTAATCTTTGCAAGCTGCATAAATTGGAAAGTGAAATTTTTCCGTAAAATATAGGGTCTTGTTTCTAAGGATCCTGATCATACACTAGCAGAACAGTGAAAGATTTCATGTAGAGTTCCAGTCTCTTCTTAAAAGGCATGTAGCGGGGTGGGAGTAGGGTGGGGGAAAACGAGCAAGCTTGAGCCTCACCCAAACACCATGAAGCTACAGAAAGCCAAGAAATATTCAGTGGCTTATGTATAAAGCTTCATGAAAATCAGTAGTGACTATGCATTGATTGATAAAATCAATTACTACTGAAAGAAGTCCCTAAAGTGAACCTACGTATTTTTTAACTTTCTCTGAATGGTGATATCTCTTTAAACATGGCATTGCTATTATTTGTAAACACTGTCCTTTGTTCAAATGCAATTCTATCAGTTCCTCTAACATGAAGAAAACCATGTTAATCTACTTTTCTAATTAATTACACCCAAGCCTTTCAGTCTATGAAGACATAATCTGAAGTCAACTTGCCCAAATTGCAGGCAGAACACCAAACAAGGAGAAACAGCTTCTGCAATCTCCATTTTCCAAAAGGTGACAAATGACAACTGAACTTCCAGAACGCTCATTGCATCACCACTCCTCTACAGCTGGTTCCATGGAAGCATGGAGTTGCCCATCAACATACCTGCTACTCCCCACAAGGCCACATCCTCCTACCCACCCAGCATGGTAGAGAGACAGGGATTGTGACATAAGCAAATACCCTCAGGCTGATATATGTAAATGCCAGCCCATGAGCTTCCTGGTAGGGACACCAACTGTGAAGTCCTCATAACAGCCAACTTCTTGCAACTCCCAAGCTGACAGCCTCACAAGGGGGAGGAGGACTCCTCCACTGGAGAACTCAGAGCAGTATTCTGGTAGAGGAGGCATCAAGAATCCTAACCGGGCAGTGGTAATCATGTAGGCACCATGGAAACTGCTACGTGTGTTTGCTGTCCATGTTGTACATGGCAGCGATGTTGTCCTCGGTTATGCTCCTGTCTATGCTGCAAGTTCATCTTTACCTCAGAGCGGAACTGCACCTGCTTACCCTGCCCTTACAAAGATGAGCGGAACTGCCAGTTCTGCCACTGCACCTGCGCCGAGAACCCCAACTGCCATTGGTGTTGCTGTTCTGGGCCAATGATCCCAACTGCAAGTGCTGCTGCACAGCCAGCAGCGACATCAAGTGCTACTACTATGAGAGCCCGCTGCTGCCGTAATACCACCATCACTTTCCACAAGGGCCACCTCAAGAGCATCCGTACCTCGTAAGTGCCAGGCACCAGATGTGCAGCCACATTGGCTCAGGAAAACTAGGGACCACTTGCCAGCTGTGAAGTCCACAGGGCAGGCCAGTGCCCCTCTGAGTCTGTTTCTTTATGTAAAAAAAAGGGAGCCAAGAATTTTGTAGCAACTAACTGTATTGTAAATGGTCACTATGTATGTCAACCATGAGCTCCTATCTAAGCATCATTGACTATGTAAATAGGCACTTCACTCTTCTGAACCCTCTCTCATCTGTATAAAACAGTCATAGCTAATACTTAGTGTTTAAGCAACTTTCCAGGCACTTCATGCATGACCCAAAGTCCACTTGTCTCATGAGGAAACTGAGCCTTTGAGAAGTTGCCCCAGGATCACACAGCTGGAAAGATGCAGAGTCAGGATTGGAATCTAAAATTTGTGATCTTAACTGTACTGCAAAATGGAGACAAGACCCCCCATGATATTACAGATATAAGGATTAATGTATGTGCTTTGTAATCTGCATGTTATATAAAAACATAAATTGTTCATTTTCTTCCCATGAATTCTAAATACCTGCAACATTTATGGGAAAAGTAAGACCTTCTATGGGGCACTTTTGACCCTGAGGGCCACATAAGTACCCCAGACATCCATGAACTCCAACTGCCTTCTCTTTTTCTCATCCAGAAGTCATGGTACTTAGGGTCTCAATTACTCATTTGGAGTACTAATCCTCCATATCAGGTCTTACATTATCCTCACTTGCTCTACCAAACCAGCCTTTTTATGTCACACATGAGGGGAGTCTGAAGCACTAAGAGCACACTTCTTAGAAAAGATGACAGCACTATAAGATGACAGGATTAGAAGAGGCAGAAAAATGGAAGGCCAGTTTGAAAGCTTTCAAGCCTGGAAAAGCAATTCTGCAAGCAGAAGTTTGGTGAATTCAGGGGAAAGATATTATCCATCTTGCCATTAAACCTCTAGTAGCTCCTTAACACCCACAACTCTCCACCCATGATCCTCTCATAGTATCTGCATAAATAGGAAATCCAGGGATTCTCAGTGCCAATCTAGAAATCCTAAAGTGTGGAAAATATCGTCTACACTCCTCTGACAACTACCTCATTCTCTGTGCAACAGCAACTGGGCCTCTGAGCCCATTTAAACAGGAAAAAGATAAATTGGTCTTTAGGAAAATGCCTCAGGCATCAGTTGCTCCCTAACGTTATTGTGCATTGAAGTCACCTGGGGATCTTTTAAAATTATTGATGCCCGATCTCCACCCCAGAAACATTCTGATTGTATTGGTCTGGGGTACCACCTGACATCGGAATTAATAAGCATCACCCCCCTCAGGTGATTCTAATGCGAAGAATGGCCTGCAGGAGGCAAAGGAGGGAAGCCAGGAGATTTGACAGGTGATACAGTAAGAATCCAGGTGCAAGAACAGGCCTGATTTTGGGAGACAGGGGAGGCTGTGCAGAGGAGCAGAGGCAGGATACCTCAGCAAAAAGATAAAGCACTGGTCTTGATGACTGCTTTGGAATGGAACCATGGCCACTGAATGCCCTGACCAAGCCTGAGGTTTTTGGAGGATGGGCAGGGATGCTATCGCATGTGTCAGGAGGTTGGCTCTGGGTGCTTGTCTTCAATCTGGCCTCTCTTCTGGCTTCTGACTCTTGGCCGTCCCTGCTTCTCATCACCACTTTCTGCTCAGCACCTTGCTTGTCCTGCCTCACTCTGGTCTCATTCATCCCTCTCCACCTTACTCTTTTTCTCACTTCCTTTTTCACCTCTACCACAGCTCCCTAGGCCATTAATACCCATCTCTTAGCCCTGAGCCCCTCTTTCTCGTCCTCCAACCCCTCCCTCCCCACTTCTTATTTATGAAAATGCTAGCTCATGAGCTTCCTAGTAGGAGTACCACCTGTGAAGGCCTCATAACAGCCTCTTTATATTATACCTTGATTCTCAAGGCCTTTTTTAGCGAACTCAAGACGTCCATCCAGGCACTACATAGACAATTGACCTGTACCTCCACGTGATCCCTTCGGGACACAAGCAGGAGTCTGGGAAAGCAGAGAGGAAACAGAACTGAGAACATTGAGGCCAGCATGCCTAGAGCTCCAAGATTCTTAAGGGACAAATTTTTCAGGTGCCTTAGTCTACATAGGGAGCATTCTCTGTCACCACTCCATTCCAATATGCTTGGGAAGTATCTGTAACTGTCTGGACTCAGACATAGGTCTCTGGCCAAGGGAGTGGGGAAGAAGAGAGGGATGCATAAGGAATGCAAGAAGACAAAAGCAGAAAGGAACACAGCCACAATGCAAGATTACTACCCAAATATTATCCAAACAGAGGAGACAGCAACAGTGGCAAATTGTGTGCCTATTTACACCTCCATCCCCCACAGCTAATTCGTTTTTATACACTGCATTTGCCAACTGTTAGTTCTTAGAACACGCACGTGAATTTTACAAGTATGCTTTCACTCCATCCATAGTTCTTTTACAATATATGAAATCATCCTCAGGCATTAGACAAATGGAGAGCCTTAACACACACAAATGAAACAGTAGACGCACATACTTTTCACAGACTTGGCCACTATTTTCCTTTACTGTGATTTCTCTCTACTGCAGACATTAGCAGGCTAGTAGCAAAGGGGAATAATTATAGTGGCCACATTTACTGCAAGCTTACCATGTACCAGCAGTTAAGCACTTATCATGGATTATCTCATTTAGACTTCATAAAAACCTCACAAAGCAAGTAGTCCTATACACTTTGATTTATAGTTGAGAAAACTGAACATGAGAGAGGTTTAAAAAAAAAAAAAAACTCAAAGGTCCAACTATAAAGCGGTTCATCCTAGCTCATGCATTCTGCCTCCAAAGCCCAGATCCAATACCATTACCTATTGGTCTGGTTGTCAGATCACACACGTTCTAGGCTTGGCTCAGGTACAGACTTGCTCTGTGCTCCATCTACGTACATAAATGTCAATGTTCTCCAGGAAAAAAAACACTAAGAACAGACCTGTAGTTAGACAACATTGGATTTACTGACTTATTGCAACAAGTGAGAACATAAAGCATGAGAAAGTGTAAGGTATCTGGAAAAGTTATTACAGGATTTGTGCTCATGTTAGGTGAGGACACAGGGGTAAATCTATTGAATATTTTAATATATCTTATTCACAAAGTGGGAAGAACAGAGTGACTTGAAAACTGTTTTTAAAAAAAAAAAAAAAGTCAACCAGGATTTTTGGTTAAAAAAAAAATCAACCAGGATAGGGGGACATTGGGTCGTTTTTATGATTTAGACAATGTTCTTGTCTGAGTCCAAACATTATGAAGTGGTCTTGTTTCTGCTTTGATCCATCAAAATCACACAATGGCCTTATCGGATATTGTGTTTTTTGATATTACCGATGTCTAGCCAAACACCAAGGCCTATCTGAGAGCGCCAGGCCAGTCTCCGCTGCTTTTCCCTGGCTTTTTATCAACAAGAAGTTGCAGAGCACTGGTTGTGTGCTTTGGACTGCTTAGTCCGTACAGGTATTAAACTCACTTTCAATCCTCTCAAGAAACTCTATGACATAGTTTTATAACAAAGAAACAGGCCGAAAGGTTAACTGGCTTAACTGAGCTGAAAAATGGTGGAAACAGGTTGAGAACGCAGGCACCTTGGCACCCAGCTCAGGCTCCTCACCACCACACTAGACTGCCCCTCAGGAACCAAGAGTTCTTTCAGAGGTGCAGAAGCAGAGCAAGCTCTTGAGCCTGCCTCCTGAAGCCCCGCGTTTGCTTCCCCTTTCAGCTCCAAGACTGCCCTGCGCATTGGGAGCAGCGATACCCAGGTGGATGAAGTGAAGTCAGTACCAGCCAGCAGCCACCTGGTGAGCCACCTCACCTGCCCCATGTGCAGCCGGCTGCGCCTGCACTCATTCATGCTGCCCTGCAACCACAGCCTGTGCGAGAAGTGCCTGCGCCAGCTGCAGAGGCACGCCGAAGTCACCGAGAACTTCTTCATCCTCATCTGCCCAGTGTGCGACCGTTCGCACTGCATGCCCTACAGCAACAGGATGCAGCTGCCGGAGAACTACCTGCGAGGACGCCTCACTAAGCGCTACATGCAGCAGCACGGCTACCTCAAGTGGCGCTTTGACCGCTCCTCCGGGCCCATCCTCTGCCAGGTCTGCCACAACAGGCGCATCGCTTACAAGCGCTGCATCACCTGCCGCCTCAATCTGTGCAACGACTGCCTCAAGGCCTTCCACTCGGATGGGGCTATGCAAGACCACGTCTTTGTGGACACCAGCGTCGAGGACCAGGACGAGAAGATCTGCATCCACCACCCAACCAGCCGCATCATCGAGTACTGCTGCAATGACAACGAATTGCTCTGTACCTTCTGCAAGGTCTCTTTCCACAATGGCCACGACACCGTCAGCCTCATCGACGCCTGCTCCGAGAAGGCCGCCGCACTCTTCAGCGCCATCGCCAAGTATAAAGCAGGTCCTCCCCCTTATCCACGCTTTCAGCCTAACTCCTAGCTCAGGAACACCTGGGGAAGATGGCGTGGGCCAGTCTGTTCACTGAGTGCCTTAACAGATTCCACCTAGTGGAGCAATCAAGGCACCAGGAAACACTGTGCTACCCTGAAAGTCACTATCCTGGTGTCCCCCTCCTGGCAACCACCTCCAGCCACTTAACTGTCCTGTCCCTTGCTTTCCTCACCTATGAAATAGGGGAACAGTAGTGACCCCCGTCACTGGGTTGGTGTGAGGATTAAGTGAGTTACTCTATGTAAAGCATGCAAAACACCATATGACATGTGCATAAAGATTCTATAATCTTGATGATAATCTTCATGTCCTCAGGTTTCATTGTCTCCTTTGGAAAATGAACAGTTTGATCCTATAGTATACTGACGTTCTGTGACCCTTTCTAAGGTGTTTTGTCACCGTTGGATTTCTTTGGTTTTCCTAAACATGCAGGGAAAAGAATTAAGTCAGTGCTGAGAATTATCTCAATGTTAAATTTCCTTCCATGAATTTTTTCCAAAGCTTGCAGATGACAAAGTAAATGAACTGGCAGCGAACACATAATAACAGGGAAAACTCATAACTAGGCAATAGCATTCTAGTCAACAGCTTATTTTTCCTCTGCATGCTTGTTCATGGTGATTTGGTTATTTTATTTTGGTTATATTATTTCTATAAGGGAAATAATATTTCAGCGATGGAACCAAGTATAATAATATTTCACAGGATTCAGCAAAGAGCCCCATAATTTCTGGGTATGTCTCTACCTGGTTAGACATGAAAATCCAAGAGATCCCTTTAGTGCCCTTTACCCCCAGGAATAGTTTCTTATATAAAGGCCTACTTTACTCAGGCCTCTGGAGCACATTTTGTGTAATCTCAATAATGCTACAGTATAGGCATTAAAATGTCCTCCATGGATAAGACAACTGTGGTTCAAAAAATAATTAGGACAGGCAGCTAATAAGTGGCAGATGCAGTCTACTTCACTCCAGTGGCCATCATTAATTCCACAACATTCACTTGACAACCTACTCTGTGCTCAGAAGTGACCAGACTCTAAAGATGAAGAGATGATTGAAGGGGAGGGAGGGGGAACCACCACTACCATCCATGGTTTCTTTCCTTAAGGAGTGGCCTACAGTGAGTTATCAAAGCGCATCAGATCAACCCAGGCCTTTTCCTTTATCAGATCTATTAGTCTCCATCGTTCAGACAGGCCTACACATTTGGGAGGGAGACAGCTTTTCCTTGAGCTGCACAGAAAAGTCCCTTTGGATGTAAAGTTGGGTCAGAAACAGACTTTGCTAATGATCACATCACCCAGGACCTTCTCAGCAGTTTCAGGAATACCTTGATTTTTCTCAATTGCCACATACCTGGAAACCTTGCTTGTCAATTGACATTTATTTAATTTTGAAACCACCACCAAGGAAGACTTTACATTAAAGGAACCCTACAGGAGCCACGTTACAAAGAAAGTGGTAGAACTCTAGGTTCCAAAAGGGTTTTCTGAAGTTAGGACTCACTGCCTCCCTAGGCCAGGGTTTGGCTGGATTCTCTGGGGCGTCAGCATGGCGAAGGTGCTGCTGCCTACAGCCTACTGTGCCTTCCATCCCTCTGAAAGGGAACCTTGTTCTAAATACATGAGAGACCTAGGATAGTTTTGAGTCCAGGGCACCTAAAAGTCAGACAACAAAGCTCAATTGGGAAAATGGCAAACTCAATTCAAGGTGGGGGGGGAAAATGCTCAATTAAAGTCTAAATTCCAGAGAACCCAGCAGTTGGAAAGGGAAAAAGGAATAATAGGTAAATAAGACATTAGCTCTAAGTCAAGAATTTAACCTTTCATCCTTGATGAAAAAAGAAAAGAACACACAAAATTTTTTTAACCAGGGTTCAAACTTGTTCATGAGCACTTGATTCACTTTTCTGGGAGGTACCATAAATTGGCATTCTAAACAGATCTCCAGGTTATTTAAAAGCAAGTGATCTGGGGATACACACTCAGAAACTCGAGGATCTAGAGAGAAGATCCATTTTAGAAGCTTTACTAAAAACCAGTGCCCCTGTCCCATCTGCACAGATGTGCAGGCTCAGCAAGATGGACTTTTAAAAGCTCCTCATGTGATTCGGAGGTGTAGCCAAGGTTGAGAACCACTGGAATAAAGGGAGCTCAGAAATTTAGTTCCTTGCCACTCAAAGTATGGTTCAAGGACCAGCAGTGTTGGCATTCCTGAGAGCTTGTTAGAAATGAAGAATCTCAGGACCCACCCCAGGCCTAGTGCATCAGAATCTGCATCTCTAACATGATCCCAGGGGTATTCTCTGGGTTAGATTCTAAACCTTGCTGAAAACTTCCTCACCTGGCTTCCTGAGCCCCAACACAAGCTCATTGATTGAGAATCTTAGCAGGTGGGTCCAAGAGAAGTGGTTTTTTTTAACCCTCTCTCTGGTTATTCTGGTACTCACAGAGGGCTGAGAGTCACAGCTGAAGCAATTAAGAACCTAGAGTTTGGAGCCAGACAAATAGGATTAGAGACAGAGCCTAGTTTCTCCCATTTACCTGATGTGTAACACTGTGCAGTCACTTAACTTCCCTGGGCCTCAAGCTTCTTCATCTATAAATGGAAACAATAACTTCCTCGTAAGAAGATATATGTGATACATAATAATATATAAATCTGGTCCATAAAAAATGTTCAGTAATTAGCAACTAGTTTTAAGTGTATTGCCTACAGGAGACCTTGATTTGACTTTGCTTTAAAATCAGCTCTTGCAAAGCTTTCGTATTTGTAGAGGTTTAGGGTGGGACGTTTCTGGCCTCCTCTGTCTTTTTTCTCCTCCTGGAGATGCCTTTTTCCCCTTATCAAAGAAACTTTTATCCTGCCTCTCAGGACTTTGCTTGATATAAGCCTAATTAATCCTGAATGATGCAAGAAATTTCCTATCCAAGTATCTTTAACAGTAGGTAACTATTGAATAGTCAAGAAAATAATGTACAAAGTAGAATTTTGGCTGCTGTAGTCACAGTGCGTTGGGGAGGGCAAGAAGCACTTCTCGGCACTGAAATCGTACCTGGTAGTTTCCCTTTCGGTCTCACCTGCATCACTGCATCTTTTCTGAGCCAGTTTGAGAAAGGAGGTGGGCAGTAAACACTGGGGCTTCAGGGAGTTGGCCAGAGAGTCACAATACTGAAATTCACCAATGAGATGTTAGAAAACAGGAAAGAATGGCTTTTATTCAACAAATATATTTGCTCACCTCTACACACCATAGTCATAGTGGCAACCAAGGCAGCTGTGGTCCCTGTTCTCATGCTCTCACAGAACTCTAGGGTTTCCCAAACTGAAATGCACACCCATGTTACAATAACCACCACTCACAGGAGTCCAGCTTCCTATGAACCCAGGATAATGTTATGAACCAAGTGCAAAAACATCTAGTCATCCCCCACTCTTGAGTAAAATTCAGTGAGGACTATTGCCCATCAATTCACTGAACAGTTTGCCTTTCATGAGAAGGACCTTACCTGTAGCATAGGCCACAGAAGGCTGACATTCTTCAAACTGCTGCTTAATGCCTCAAATCCTTTAAAGCTAACCAAGGTATTCATTTCACCTTTCACAAAAAGCTCATTTCACAGATAGAGATGTGCCACATGCTCACCCTGCCATAGCATCCTTCAACTGTAGTATCTTTGGATTTGTTCATACCTTGAGCACAGATGCCCTCTCATATCTGTATCCTTAGTGCCTAAAAATACATGGCGTGTAACAGGAGTCTGAAAATGTTTGTTGAATGACTTAGTGAACTTAAAATCCAAATATCATATGCGAGGATGCAGGAGAATAGGTTTTCCTTGAAGAGACTCTTTTTTGAAAGGAATGGAGGAAAGGCAAAGAGAATGACATAGCTGAACCACAGGAGAGACGAAGGGGGAAAAGGGGCATGTAAGAGAACCACCACAGTGAAGGAAAGCTTTGCTGATTTCCTGCTGTTGTATAGGGCTGGAGGCTTAGCAAATGATGCAAGACAACTTTCAGAGGTAGTCATCAGAAATTTAGTTCTTTCTTTTACCACTGAAAAAGCTTAGGTTTCCTACAGGGAAAAGCAGGCCCCAGTCACTTTGTGACTGTACCTCTTCTCAAGTCCCACTTGCAGACAATTGAAATCTGGTAAAAATCAATATCAAGGGTGGCCTTGAACTTCCAATCTCAGACCCAAGGCCACAGGGATTACTGTTACAAGATAGAGATGTGCCAGGGAAGGATCAGACAGGCAAGAGGAAGGGTGTAGTAAGGAGGGCCAAGTTCATTTCATAAACCTATTCCAGACCGTTTCAGCCCAATTACAAGTGCCTTCCCTCCTCTTCACTCACCTCCTTGGAGCCCAGGGTAATCTGCTCTAGTTTGCTACTGGCTTTGACACCTGGGGAAGTGAAAATTTTAAAAGTAAGTAACTTGGTATTTTTGCAGTCCGATATGAAATTGATAATGACCTCATGGAATTCAACATCTTAAAAAACAGCTTTAAAGCTGACAAGGAGGCAAAGCGAAGAGAGATCAGAAATGGCTTTCTCAAGTTGCGCAGCATTCTTCAGGAGAAAGAGAAGATCATCATGGAGCAGATAGAGAATCTAGAAGTGTCCAGGCGGAAGGAAATTGAAAAATATGTGTATGTTACAACCATGAAAGTAAATGAGATGGATGGTCTGATCGCCTACTCCAAGGAAGCCCTGAAGGAGACTGGCCAGGTGGCATTCCTGCAGTCAGCCAAGATCCTAGTGGACCAGATCGAGGATGGCATCCAGAGCACCTACCGGCCTGACCCACAGCTCCGGATACACTCAATAAACTCCATGCCCTTGGACTTTGTTGAGCTTTCCAGTGCCATCCATGAGCTCTTCCCCCACAGGACCCAAGAAGGTATGCTCCTCAGGGGACTCACTGCCTTCCCCCTACCCCATGCACTCAGAAATGATGATTGCCAGGAAAGTCACTTTCAGCACCCACAGCTTCGGCAACCAGCAGATATACCAGCGAAGCTCCTCCTTGCTGTCCTTCAGCAACACTGACGAGAAGGCCAAGGTGGGTCTGGAGGCCTGCGGGAGAGCCCAGTCAGCCACCCCCGCTAAACCCACAGATGGTCTCTACACCTACTGGAGTGCTACACCAGACAGTCAGTCTGTACAAAACAGCAGCAGCTTCCACAACTGGTACTCATTCAACGGTGGCTCTGTGAAGACCCCAGGCCCAATTGTTATCTACCAGACTCTGGTGTACCCAACAGCTGCCAAGGTAAGAAAGGTTCTGGGCCCAGTGGGGAAGGTGGGAGGGTGTGGAGCACAGAGTGGAAGTGAGTAGTCAGGAAAGGTTGCACTTACCTACCTCCCTTTAGGGTCTGGTCACTCAGATCTGCTCCTCTGGACTCTTTGTGGTTAGTCCATTCAAAAGCGATAAGTTCCTGAAATCTTAAGTAACCCAAGATTTGCTTAAACCAAACAGTCAATACATTTAACTCATAGTTGGAAATATATCTGAAAGCCCCACCTCCACTGCAAAGGCAGTTTCTCAACTGAAAGAGAACCCAATCTGGGAATCAAAGTAATCTGAAGAGACTACTTGGCAGTGTAATGTTTCCCAAAGGAAAGCCTGCAGTAGAGACAGCACAGAAATTGGAGTTAGAAGTACAGGTTCCATTACTTATCAGCTATTTCCTCTAAATTGCTACCTTTCCTAAAGAAAATATCCAGACTCTCTATGATTTGGAAAAACAGGGAGGATCATTCCCAATGAAATTTCGGCTCTTCTAAGATTCAACCTCCCTTGGAGGGAGAGAGTGAAGAGTGGGGTCTGTCACAGACCTCTATAAGTTCCATTGCCTGGCCTCAAGGGACATGACTTCCCTTTGACCCTCTTGACCTAACATGGACAAATGGCCTTTTCTTTGACATACCTTTCAAATCTAGCTGAACCCACATTGAATTGTTTATAGAACACTTTATTGAAGTTTATGGAGAAAAAAAAAATAACATGCCACTAAATACTCTATTAGAGTGCCTCCTGCCTCCTCTTGGATTTTTCCTAGAGTCAGCCCATGGCCTGCTCCCATGTGGCAGAGCCCATCTTTTGGGTCCCATAATCTGAGAACACTCCCAGAGACTTTTAAATCCTTGAGTTCTGAACTAGCAGTTCTCAAACACAGATGTGCACCTGGGGATCTTGTTAGAATGCAGATTCTATTTTCACAGGTTTCAGTGGCGCCTGAGATTCTGCTTCTCGCAGACTTCCAGGTGGCGCCAATGCTGCCGTCTACAGACCACACTTCAGTGTCAAAGATCTAAAAATGAAGGCCAGACACAGACCAAGCTTTACTCTTCCATTCTCCTGAGATATCATAATCTATGTTTTGTTGTCTATAATTGACACAAAGAACAACCCATACTTTGCAAGGTAGAACATTCCATGGGCTATCAGGACATGATGAAATATTTCTGCCCTTCACATAAGCAATGACCATAACCGAGCAGCTGAACTGCATTTCCAAATGATACTATATCAGCAAGGCCTGTAGTGCATGCTCATTGCCTCAGGGATAGCACTAGGTCTCATCTCCTTGACAGCTCAGACCTCTTGAGAAGTTGGCAGATCTTGCTCTGGAGCCAGAGGATTGGTGGTGTCTGCTCTACACTTGGGCATGGAAAATAGTCACTCCATGCCACCTATTAATCATCCCTGATGAGCTCAAGAAAGGGACCTACACAAAACAACTCAGTCAGGTCATTTGTGGTCAAAAGAGGACACCTAAACCTACTGCCAGACGGTGATATTTGATTTTAAAATATCATTGAACCATATTTTAGAACGGAATGGACTTCACACAGGAATCTTAGTGCTCAGCAATGCAGAAGATTAAGTCCATGTTAGCATCACTCTCAGATCTTTAGGATGTTAGCACAGAAAATATTCTAAAACTTAGTCTTGTAACTTGTCAATATGTATTGTCAAAATCCTAGAGATTTTTTAAAACTGAATTTCAGCTCTAGAAATCTCTTCCAAGAAAACGATTAAAAATTCAAATATTCATGCCTAACAGTGTTTATTGCAACATTTATTTATTAAAGAATACAATTAGAAACAAACTAAATGTTCAACTATAGAAGGATTAAATTATTTGGGGAGAAATTTTAAAGATGGTAGTTAACTGAATTTTTAATGATTTAGGAAAACATACAACATAAGTAAAAGAAAATAGGAATCAAAGCAACATAATCCGAGTTTTATATATATGTTTTTGTGTCTTTGTGTGTGTTCTGAAATTGCAAAGATATAATAATGAATTAACTCATTTGTGAGTTTATGAGTGATGTTTATTTTCTTCCCCTGTATTTTTCTGTATTTTGCAAGCAGGAGAACAACTGTCACCTCCATGCTGACTGACAGAACATAAATCTTCTGCTTGTGAAACTCATTATGAGCATTATGCCAGGCCTCATCCCACAGCCTTCTAAGACTTATGCATGGTCTAATTAAAAGTCCTCAGCAGCTACAGGGGATGGGGTCAGCTTCAACTCACCCCACAGATAGTCAACACCACAAATCTTTAAGGGAAAGAAAGCTGAATGGTGTATATTAGTACCACACCAGTATGTTCATTTCTTTCATAGGTTTACTGGACATGTCCAACAGAAGATGTGGACTCTTTTGAGATGGAATTCTATGAAGTCATTACTTCCCCTCCTAACAATGTACGAATGGAGCTCTGTGGACAAATTCGGGACATAATGCAGCAGAACCTGGAGTTGCACAACCTGACCCCCAACACGGAATATGTGTTTAAAGTTAGAGCAATCAATGATAATGGTCCTGGGCAATGGAGTGATATCTGCAAGGTACTGTGTACATTATTTCTCAGACAGATATTTTTTCCTATGATAGGTTCTGGATGAGGCCCGTTAAGATGATCCTGAGATTACAGAACTCACCATGGGATTCTTCCTCTAAGCACAGAAGATTTGCTAACTTGAGGCCAAAGAGAGGGCTGCTGGCCTCAACCAGACTTTGCAGATGAGGCCTGAGAATTGTTCTATTTGATTCAAAAACATTTGTTCTAGGCATTGTGTAGAGATGTAGAGATTCAGAGGAAAATAAACATAATCCCTGCCTTCAAGGTACTCGGGGTCTAGTAAACAAATAATTGCTGTGTCAGAAGGGCATGAAATAATTGTGGTATGAGAAAGATAAAAATGAGGTGCTATTCCCCAGTCAAGGATGGGCTGCCAGATTTAACAAATAAAAACACAGGATGCCCAGTTAGATTTGAATTTCTGGCACACAATAATTTTTTTATATAAATATATCCAGTATAGTATTTAGGACCTATTTATACTTTAAAAAAAAATTGTTCATCTGAAAGTCAAGAGACAGCCACTAAGCAGGTCAATGTGGTTTCCAAAAAAGAAAGGACAAAATTATTGCTATCCTTTTTGTGATGCAATACTGATTCTTCTTTATATCTCCAGGGGGATACACACTCATGAGTATAATTTTATTGATATTAAAAGAAGAAAGAGAATAAAAATACCAAGAGTGCCCAGAGCTGCTATCTTACTGTACAACCATAAGGGTGTACTTTGGAATCAGGCTCGATTATGTCTTAATCAGGGATTCTTTAGAGCAAAAAAAAAAAAAAAACTATACATTTCAGCTTTTGAAAAGAGAAATTTATGACATAGAAGAAGTGTTATGAGGCCACTTCTAGAATATACATCTGATCTGATACCCAAGGGAACTAGAGAGTCATCAGTTTCTCTCCCACTCCCTCTTTCACTTCTCTTCCTCTCTCCCTGTTCCCTTCTCTCTTTCACTCACTCATTCTCTCAGCTTCTCTCTGGATCTGTACCATTTTTGGCTAGCCCTTAGTTTCCGCTTCCTTAAATTCAGCTTGTATATGGTTTTGAATTGTCATGGCCCAACCTCTGTGTGACCTTACAGGTCCAGCGCCCAACAGCATCTGACCAACTGTACTCTGCTTCCTCAGTCAAATGTTCGAGGAAAAGAATCCGAATGGTTGCTACCTCTAGTAATAAAGGCAAAGCAGGAGTAAGGATGCTCAGTATACCCATAGCAAGTCTCCTAGCATGGGACTACTAATCCTGGTTGCCAGCCCCAGGGTTCATGCTGTGCCTCATAGAGTCCAGCACCCAGGGACACCCCCCACACATAGAAGTCAAACCCGAGGCGAGAAGGATGTGGGACAGGGAAGCCTGCTAGCCACTCCTCCTGCCAGCCTCCAGCCAATTTCACTGCTGCTCAGTTTCCCCAAAGCTTCCCATTCCTGATACCCTACTCTTCAGAGCATGGAAGGCCTATGGCTGCCCCACATCTGCACGTCCTCTTGCTATGGATTTTTCCTTCCATCTAATCCCATCTGCCTTCTCAGTTTTTAGGAATTCCTCAAAAATGTCTTGCCCATGAAGCGTACTCAGCGCTGTTGCTAATTTTACATATATACATATGTAATCTATTCTTTTCAGTGCCAGAAAAGGGAGGGGTGGAGATACCATAGTGTGTCATCAGTCTGCCATCTCAGTCCCTCTTGGTTTTTCTTAGGTGGAGGTTTTTGTTGTCCTTCTGAAACTATGGACTCCTTGAGAACAAAATTCACATCTAATTCGTGGTTCTTTCTCCCACAGTGCTTACCACAGCACTTTGCATATAGCAGGTTCTTAATGATTATTGAATGAGTATATGAGTGAAAATGTGACCAAATAAATGAACATATAAAGAATGTCTAAATTAAAGAATGAAGAAATAAATTGATAAATAAAATTAATAATTGCAAAGTACCATAAGATGCCTGAAAGCTGTTAAGTGTTTTATACAATCAGTCAAGAAATAGCATTCCCCTTGAAACTGTGCTTATGTGATTAATTTGCCCTCCCTGTAAGAGAAGGAAATGTATTCCAGTCTTTTTCTTTTTTACACAATATCTAAATGAGCAGAACCCTAATTAATGAGGTTTTCTGAAAGCTTCATTTTTATCTGACTTGAGGAGCTGCAATATAGATTTTTCCTTCAGAAGTAATTCTTCCTCCCTTCTTTGTGGTTATATTAGCATTCCAGAGGAAACACTGGGTTTCCTTAACATTTGTCATGATTTGCATAAGTAAAACCTTCAATAGCAAATGAAAATAAGATGGTGTGTTTGAATGACATTTATAAAGCTTCATAAAAGTAATGACTTCATTTCTTTCCTATAAAATCAAATTTTGTTCCTTGATATCAGTTCTATGCAGGTATTCCTGAAAGGCTTCACTTAAAATGTTGCAATGAGGCAGCAGAATCATTTCTTATCCAAAATGTAATATTTCTATCACACGTATTTTTGTTTTAAAAAGTGAAAAAACACTTTTTATATTTTATTTGCATAGTCTAAGACTTGATTTTTTGAGAGATTTGTATGGAGTATAATACATCCAGCAAGAAAATTAACTTTAATGCTTTTGAAAGATTCCATTTGAAGGTCATCTTTGTGTCAGATGGGGTGTATTCATTATCACTGATCATCCCAACCACTGGGAAAGGAGGGAGTGATTGCTTCTATTTTACAGATAAGAAAAGTGAGGCTCAAAGAAGTTAAGTGTCTGGCTTCATGGAAGGATGAGGTGAGTGGACACCTAGGTCTGCATCCAAACCCACAGCTCTTTGTTCCCCTACACCACAACCAGATGGAACTAAGTCTGGCAGAGGGTAGGCTCAGCCCTGGGGACATAGTACTTTAATCTGGGAGAATGATGTCAAAGCCAACAGCAGGGAGAGCGGAACTTTTATTTTTTGGGAGTCAAGATTATGCATTGAAAGAGCATTGATTTTGGTCTTGTGTACCTGAATTCAAGTCCTAACTCCACTAGGCTGTAAGTCCATGAGGATGGGAGTTAGTCTTACACACTCTTCTGTGCCCATGGTCCCTAGTTGAGAGCGTCTAACATCAAAGAGCCTAACTAATATTTTTGAAGGGTAGAGAAATGTGTTGTTGGATAATTCATGTACCTGTAGGCCTCAGTTTCTTCTCCTGCTCTTCCTCTGGTCCTCAATATATCTGTTGACCATCATTCCCATTTCTGAAAGTAGTCTCTTACTTTGACTCACTGTCTCCTTCTGACTTTGCACCTCAGCTGACTTCTGCGAAGCTTCCCATGACAAATCTAACTGCCCGTCTGTGTATAAGTTTCCTATTGTTGCTGAAACAAATTAGTAGTTTAAATAATACTAATTATTTATTTCCTTACAATTCCAAAGAAGTCCACATGGGTCTTACTGGGTAAAATCAGTCAGCCGTATTGTGTTCCTTCTGGAGGGCCTGAGGGAGAATCCATTTCCTTGCTTTTTCCAACTTCTAGAAGCCACATGTATTCCTTGGCTCATACCCCTTCCTGAGTCTTCAAAGCCAGCAATATTGGGCTGAGTCCTCATACTACCATCTCTCTGGTTCTCTTCTGCCTCTGTCTTCCACCTTGAAGGTCCCTTGTGATTACATTGAGCCCACCTGATGATTCAGGATAGTCTTCCTACCCGAAGACCAGCTGGGATGGGTGTAGTGGCTCACACCTATAATCCTAGCACTTTGGGAGGCCAAGACAGGAAGATCTCTTGAAGCCATGACTTTAAGACTAGATCGGACAACATGGCAAAATCCCTTCTCTACTAAAAATACAAAAAAAAATTAGCCGGATGTGGTGGTACATGCCTATAATCACAGCTACTCAGGAGGCTGGGCATGAGAATCACTTAAGCCTGGGAGGCAGAGGTTGCAGTAGGCCAAGATCACACCACTGCACTCCAGCCTGGGTGACAAAGTGAGACTTCGTCTCAAAAAAATAAAAAAAAGACCAGATGACTAGCAATCTTACTTCCTCTTTGCTATGTATGAAACATAACATATCCAAAGTTTCTGAGATTGAGACATGGACATCTCTGGGGTCCATTATTGTTTCTACCACAATCTGTAAAGTGGATGTCTTAGATTACATCAGACTTGGAGGTAAAAATTCAGGCCCAACAATAGTCACAGATTGGTAATTTTCTGGCCCTTTCCCTGTAGCTCTTCAAGAAAAGCAGCAACCTCTGTCCCCAACCATCCTCTCAAAGCCCTTCTCAGTCTGCACTGAGAGTCACCATAGGTCTCTGACATGGCTCAGGAAGGAGTCCTGCCAGCTGCCCTGAATCTCTGCCATGATGCTGTCTTCCTACTCAGCCAGTGCTCCTGCTGAAACCCCAGCCACACAGCAGGACTGCCTGACCATCATGAAATTTCCTTCCTGATTTTTCCTCTTCCTGCTGCAGACTCTCAGGCTGAGCCACACACGTTCAGAGATTAGGGTTGGAGGACAACCTGAATGACCACCACTGTTTCACACTCAAAATAACTACCCCAAGCCTACCCCCCACAGCCACCCACACACTCACAGTGGCTCGTGCCCTAAAATGAAACCAAAATGGTTTGTATTCTTTATCTCCTTAGGATTTATTCTTTTCCAAAGATCTCCTGACCTTTCATGTAAGCTGAACCCTGCTGGTCCATCCTTTACTTGCCCTGTGGATAGACTTGAATCCTGGGGCAAGTATAATTTAGATCATGCTGGACCTGATTTCTTTTTAATCTCATGTACAGAAGTCTGAATTATTCATATACCTCAGTTCATGATCCATTATTAGCATTGATCTATACAAAGCTCTATTCTTTTTTACATGGTCCCTTTTGTGATATCCATTTTAATATGTTTTATGTGTATTTTTTTTGTTTTTATGTGTTCTTCCATGATTTGTATTATTGTTTTCAATGTGTTGTTAATTTAAACAATTAGCATTGTGTTACATATCTTACTTTGCTTCTTACTTTGTTTTCTTAAATGCCTTGTATTTATGATCCATCCATGCTGTTATGGGCATTTCATCTTTTACTCCTGATACCACCTGATCTTTCAGAATGTGCATTTGTTCACTGCATGTTACCTGTCTATTTCAGACAGGATGGACACCCAGGTGACCTCCAATAATGCTGCAGTGAACAGCCTTATTCATGACACCTTATGGAGACCGATAGGGGTGTAAGTGTTCTCTGGGTTATTGATTAGTTTGCTAAGCCTGCCATAAGAATATGCCACAGACTGGATGGGTTAAACAACAGAAATTAATTTTCGCACAGTTCTCGAGGCTAGAAGTCCGAGACCAAAATGTTGGCAGGTTGGTTTCTCCTGAGACCTCTCTTCTTGGTTTACAGATGGTTGCCTTCTCACTGTGTCCTCACATAGTCCTTCATGCATTGTCATATCTCTCTGTCTTTAAATTTCTTTTTCTTATAACGATACCAGTTAGGTTGCATTAGGGTCCCCTTGAATGGCCTCATTTTAATTAAATCACCTCTTGAAAGTCCCTTTCTCCAAATATAGTCATACTCTAAGGTACTGGGGGTTAGGGCTTCAACACGTAAATTTGGTGGCAGGTGCAATTTACCCCATATTAGATACATATTATGAGTGAAATTTCTAGGTCATTGACATGTGGGTACTTAATTTGACCACATCCATGTACACTTCCATAAAGAATAGATTTAGCAAGATCTAGCTTTTTATTATTTTCCTAGCCCAATAGGTATAAACTAATACGTCCTTATTGTTTTAAATTTCATTTTATAATTTTGTCAGTTTTCAGGATTTCCTCTTCTGTAAAGAGCCTGTTGATATCCTTTGCCCATTTTCTATTGCATTTTTCTTTTCTTAGGTGATTTGCAGGATGTCCTCATATATTCTAGGTGATGGTTTTAGACACTGCTATTATATTCTCTTCTGACATTTGCCTATCAGCTTTGTTCACAGAGTACTTCATAAAATAGCAGAAATATTTAATTTGATATAATCAAAATCATCAGTTATTTTTTCTTTATGGCTTAACCTTTTGAAGTTTTATTAAAAAAAAATCCTTTCCTAGGATTAGATCACAAAGATAACCTTCTATATATTCTTTTATTAAATTTACAGTTTCACCTTTCAAATTTAGGTCTTTAATCAATCCGGACTCTGCCTTTATATGTAGTGCTAGGAAGGAATATAGTGAAGCCTTTTTTCCAATACCATCTACCAAGCAATGTCTCTTCTTCATATTTATACAATGAAAATGCCACTTTTATATTAGGTTTCCATATATTTAGGGATATGTCTCTGAGCACTCCATTATATCCCATTGATCTATATTTCTGCTCTTCTATCAATACCATACTCGTTTTATTATTTTTTAACCACAGCTTTTTGCCATGTCTTTATGAACCGCTAAGGTAAGTATCCCCATTACCCTTCTTTCTTTTTAGAAATTATTTAACTAATCATAGAAATTTATTTCTTCATATACATTGTGGAGTAACTTGAATTCTAGAAACCATTCAGATAGAATTTATTCAGAAGGCATTGCGTTTCTAAGTTCATTTGAAAACATGGTATTTTTGCAATATATTTGAACATTTACTCAAATCATAGTCCATGTTCTTTACTGGGGTGTTTAGGTTTTCCTACACAGGTACACGTATTCCTGGTAAAACTAGATAGTTTAGAGATCTAACGTACAGCATGAGGTGATTATATTATTTTTCTCCTTCAGGCCATTATTAATGAAGTGAATTACATTGATTTATGTTTCTGATGCTAAATTCCACTTGCGTTCATGGAATAAATCCTGTGTGATCATAATGTATTACTTTTTAATACGATTGATTTCAGTTAGCTCATTTTACTTTGGATTATTGTATCTATAATTATAAGGAAATTGGACTCAGTTTTCTGCTTATATTGTTTTTATCTGGTTTTGAAATCAGTATTTCACAAGCTTCATAAAAAGGGCCGGGAAACTTTTGCTCTTCTATTTTCTAGAACAACTCTTTCTTAGGAGTTTGGTAGAATTCATCTGGAAAGCAATATGAGCCTGGGGTATTTGGGGCAGGGAAGAGATGTCAACTATCATTTCTATTTCTTTTATATTCCAAGTTTTATTCTTCTATTTCTTCTGTCTTCCTTTCTATCTGATTCCCTTGTTTGTAGACACACCTCAGTCCTCACCGCTCCATTCACATACCACATACAGTCTTTATCTTTGAAGATTCTGACTATACTTTAAAGCAAAAACTCAATCTTCTATTTATATGAGTTAATTCCTAGCCCCTCATAGCACTGTTCTGTCTTCTTTATTGCCCTCCGATAACTCTGTATGTATCTTAGACATTACTGATACTCCTTTTATCAGGGTTATCTCTATGCATTATTTGCATGTCTTCTCAGCAATGGATAATCTAATATCATGTGTATAATATGACCTTTGCCTTGCATGCAGCCCTGTTTTCTTTTAAAACAAAAAATTTTGTAAAAGTAGAGAGCATCATGTTAATAAGGGTCTGGCTTTTTTGTTTTTGTTTTTGCCCTTTCCCTTTATATACAAATATAGAAGGTTAAAAGCTTTGTACATAAAGACTTTGTGCCCTGTATAAACATTCCTCTTCACCATCCAGACCCCACCCCCCATTCTATCTCAAGTCCTCATTCACCTCAGCAGAGCCCATTGATCCAGTGGACTGTCTTTCATCCCCTGGTTCCCAACCTCACTCCCTACATGTTTTGGGGGAAGGAATGGGAATGCTGCCAGACCACAGTAGTGAAGAAACACACTATCTTCAAGGTAAGACATGAAGGGCAACATCTAAGCTAACTTGCTGAGATTTCTAGGAGGTTTCTTCTAACCCCTCGTGCCCAGTACAGTCTTTCTTTTTCAGGTGGCACTGACCACTCACTGTGATTAAAGATAGTATAAAGTGTTTCTGCCAGCATCAAAGGAAAACAATTGGCAGATTTACAAATTATAGTTCTATTCACTGTTCATCTACTTCTCTAAGAATCTTCTCTTTTGCATAACTAGTGTTGGGACCATGGAGATGAAAGACTGTCATTTCCCCCACACCCCAATCAAGGTGCTCATGGTCTGGTAAGAAAGTCAAACACATTAACTGAAACTTAACAACTAATAAGAGCTGTGACAGAAGCAAGTTCTAATGGTCAAGGAAGGATACAGGGATCCTCTATGGTAAAGCTCACCTGGGGTCCAGCCCCCTCACTGTCGTAAGCACTCAGTCACGTGAGCTGCCCTAAACGGAAGTAGGACCTGGCCTATGGAATCACAGTCCCAGCACATTTTAGCTGTGGGGCTTTGGGAAAGCTGCCTGGTCCTTCTGAACCTCAGCTTCTTCATCTATAAAGTGGTGCCAACAGCACTGGCCTCGTGTGCTTGTTGTGAGGAGTTAGTGAAAAGATGTGTGTAGTGTCTGGCATGCTGAAGGGCCCGGCTACTGGGAGCTGCTGTCTGTTGGGTGCCATGACTCTTTGCTTCTGATTGCAGGTGGTAACACCAGATGGACGTGGGAAGAACCGAGCTAAGTGGGGCCTGCTGAAGAATATCCAGTCTGCCCTCCAGAAGCGCTTCTGAGCCCCTTGAGAGCAGGAAGCAACCTCAGAGACTCATCACAAAGTAGACATATATACACACACATATGTATGTATATTTTTCTCACCACATCCTTCAAGGAGGTTGTAGACAAATGTTTCCATGACCTCTCAGCTTTCCAACAGGAATTGTGTAAGAGCTAATAAAAGGAAATACCTGACATGGCTTGCTGTTTGTTCAATGACAGCTATTTGTTATGATGGCAATAATAAGCAAGGCAGTCAGCAAGTCTGTATGTTTCCATCTGTTCAGATCTAGTCCTAGGCTCAGAATTCTGTGGTGTTTTGTAGGAAGCAACGCCCAGCTTCTGGGTGGTAAAAAGAGCCCTGTATTTTGCAGTCAGGACCCCCTGGGTGTGCATTCTAATGCTGGCCTAACTAGCTTTGAGTGGGCAAGCCGCTCATTGCTGCAGAACTCATTACCTCACCATGTAGTCTATTTTAAGTAGCCAACATTAAAATGGCTTTCCTAATCGTTGAACTTGAATTTGCCTTTTCAGAACTTTTCAGCCCATGGTCTGAGGTCTACCTCTAAGCCATTACTAATGAGAGCCCTCCCTCTTCCTCACTCTTCTGGACATAGCAAAGGATGAACGGTAAAATGCCAGGTTAGAGCATCCTCTATGGTCATTTGAAGCAAGGCATGTAAGAATGACAAAATCATGCATCAGCTCCAACTTTACTGAACGTAACCTGGCCCTTCAGACAATATAAAGTCCCCAGAATTTTTTGTCTTTCAAGTCCCTATCTGCCAGAAATGACCCTCTGTTGAAGGCCACCCCATTTCTTCCCAGAAAGCATCACCTGTCTTTCAAGATTCAGCTCAACCACTTTCCCCAGTGATTCTCCAAGTGGAGATAAAACCTTTTTTTCCCTGGGTCCCCCACTAAGCACAGGGTCCTCCTGTCCCACCCTGTTCCCCACAGAGACACCCATTCTAGCCCTGTGATACTTAGGAGCCCTCATTTGTCCTGAGTCTTAGAGCAAAGATAGTGTCTCATTTATCTTCTATCCTCAGTGCTTGACACAGTGAGGCACACATTACATGTTAGTGCCAGGAGGGACACACTACAGCTGAAAGGCAAACACATAGAATGACTCTCCTCTGAACATCCCCAGTGCCAGTTTGCACAAAGACCTGGGAGTGCACATGAAAAGGACCAGACAGTCACTGGTCTCCATTGCCTCTAATCTCATCCCTTTCATGAGCTGTGCAACCGGAGGCGTGGCCGGCCCTCTAGCTTCACCAGTAGGACTTCAGCTCTACAACCCTTTATTTCTCATTACTGCCAAAAAAAGGCCCATTCCACAAAGATCCACAGTGAGGATCTTCTGATAATGTGAGAAATGAAGCCAAGCAGGTTCCTGCTCCACCCCCTCAGCAGTATTAAAAGAGGGTATACCCCAGGGGAGCTTCATTATGATCCTATTACTGTAAATGATGGCTGGAATCCACCATCAGATTTGGTATTACCATATAATCATTTCTATAAAAGTCTTCGAAATCATTATTAGCACAGAGAATGAATTAAATGACACGCCAGCAGGGATTTTGCTACTAACAAACTAAAATGAAATTAAACTTAAAAAAATAGAATTCTATGAATATTACATTGCAGTGATCACACCTACTCATGGTACCATCAAGGACTAGGCTAGAATTAAATAAACCACAGCATCCTGATCTTGTGTCTCTAGAAAACATCTAAACTTGCATTCAGTGGCCAAGACAGCTAGCTAGGTTCTTTGAGAAGCTGACCCATTCTACCAAATGCAATGTGGGTTTCTTAGTGGCACAGAAACCTCTGTACATTGTTTGGTTCCTGAGGTTATGATTCACATAGTTTTCCTCCTTCCAGGCCCATGTCTGAGGTGCAAACATACATACATGTGTGTGTGTGTGTATGTGTGTGTGTGTCTGTGTGTGTGTCAAATATAATCAAGAGGTTTGTAAGTATATGTTTATTAAAAATTCCACTATGTTGAGTCATAATCTCTCTGTATACAGCTACATATAACAGCCTTCCTTTAGAGAAGTGTCTATGGTCCTAATTAGAGATAATTAGTGACAATGTCTGCTTGAGAACATCTTGCAGCATGTTAGAACAGTTGCTAGCTAAATTTATAGTAGTTTTTCTTTTTTCGGTAATGATTCTAGATTCATTCTGTTAGCACATCTGTAATGAGACCAGGGGACTGTGGGGGACACAGTAGGAGAGACACAGTCCCTATGCCATAGATGTTACAGTCTAATGAGTGAGAAAGATAAGGTAAATGAAGATATACGCATGTAGATGACTGGAAATAATGAGCAGTGCTAGGAAGGAAAGAGGCATGGAGCTAAGAGGTACCAACTCTAAAGAGGATGCCAGTAAAAGGCTCCTCAAAGTGGTGAATTACAAGCTGCTTTCTCAAGAATGAGCAGGAGCCAGCCATGTACGAGCGGAGGAGAAAAGCATTCTGGACAGAGGAGCAGCAGATGCCAAGGCCCTGGGCCAGGAAAAGGCTTGGCATGTTCATGTAATGAACACTGGAGTTCAGGGAACCAGGAAGGGAGAAAAGCCTTGGCAAGACTTGTGGGCCATCACAGAGAGTAAGTGTCTCAGGAAGCTGGTAAAGGATGTGAAGCAAAATAACATCAGGCTTGTATTTACAGCTTAGTAGCGCTATTTTCAGTTCCATGTGAAGATAAGTTGTGGAGGGCCAAGGGAAAAGGCAGAAAGACTGTTAACAAATCCATGGTCACCTGGGCTGGGAGGCGGGCTCCAGAGGGAGTCAGCAGCCCTCTCTGACCAATGGGGTGCACGTGAGTGAGTGGGAGAGAGCAATGCCTATGAAGGATGATGCCTGTGATTCTGGATTAAGCACTGGGTGATGGTGGATGCAGATAGGGAGAATGACAAGTTTCTAGAAAATATCCGAGTTCTGCCCTGGGTGAGTGAAGTGTCAGCTGCTTGAGAAACAGCCAAGCAGAACCAAATAGCAGCAGCTGGGTATTGTAACAGTTCAACTGAGTCAGGAAAACAGAGACCACACCAGTTATTTTAAACAGAGATAACTGAAGAAGGGGACTTGGTTAAACAGGTATTGTAGGTCCTTGAATAGAAAAGGGACACTGGGATAACAGAGAGATGGCAACTGCAGAGAGCTGCTGTCACCCCTTGGGCTGGTGGAATGAAAGAAACAGCCTCTCAGCTGGGATTCACATTTCTGAGGAGGGGTCACTGCCTGGCTGTTGCAAGCGTATCTGAGGGGCTTTTGTGAGGCTGGTTCTAGGAGTGTGGGAAAAAGTTGGGAACTTGATGGCAACTGCTATTCTGTCACTGCCCAAAAGAAAGCAACGCAGTGATGGTGTCCAGAATGAACAGACAGAAAGAAGCACTTTCCTTCTCCCCTCTTCCAGGTTTGCTGTCTTTCCATATTCCTCTGGTGTCCCCTCATTGCAGACTCTAGTAGAGCTAGCTGGCCAAGGAAAAATGTCATCTGCAAGAGCCCCAGCCCCAGCATTGTAAACTGAATCCAAAAACAGAGTTTCAGGGTTAAGAGGAAACAGCTTCATAATTGGCACAATTATGCAAGGGTAGAGCCCAAAGGATAAGCCTGGGATGGGGACACAAACTCAGAAGTTATCAGTGGATGTACTCTGATTTTCTAGAGTACTCATGACATTGAGTACCCTGCCCTCAGCTAGGCTCTGCAGGGTAAACCAAAAAGGCATAAAGCTAGTTTCTGTCTTCAGGTTGCTTTCTGTGTTAGTCCAGTTTGCTTTGCTATAAAGAAGTACCTGGGGCTGGTTAATTTATAAAAAAAAAGAAGTTTATTTGGCTCACAGTTCTGTAGGTTGAACACAAAGCAGAGTGCTGGCATCTGCACAGGTGAGGGCCTAGGAATTTTCTAATCATGGCAGAAGACCATGGCAAGAGAAGGAGCAAGAGAGTGAGAGAGAGAGCGAGAGAGAGAAAGACACAAAGGTGCCAGGCCTTTAAACAACTGGATCACATGAACTTGTTACTGCAGTGGGGGCACCAAGCCATTCATGAGGGAGCCACCCCCATAACTCAAACATCTTCTACCAGGCCCCACTTTCAACATTGATAATTACAGTTCAACATGAGATTTGGAGGGGACAAACATCCAAACTACATGTCATTCTGCCTGTTGCCCGCTCCCCACTGCAAATCTCACTTCCTTCTCACATTGCAAAATACAATCATCCCTTCGAAATAGTCCCTCAAAGTCTTAACTCATTCCAGCATTAACTCAAAAGTCCAAAGTGTCATTTGAGACTCTAGGGAAGTTCCTTCTACTAATGAGACTGTAAAATCAAAAACAAGTTATTTACTTCCAAGATAAAATGGTGGTATAGGCATTTGGTAAATAGTCCTGTTCCAAAAGAAAGAAGGAAAGGAGAGGGGAGGTGAAGGGAGGGGGAGCAGAAGGGAGGGGAGGGGGCCAAAAGAAAGGGACTACAGGCTCCATACAAGTCCAAAACCCAATAAGGCAGACATTAAACCTTAAAGTTCCAATACAATCCCCTTTAACACCATGTTCCACATCCAGGGCACAGTGGTCCAAGGGTTTCCAAGGCCTGAGGCATCCCTGCCCTTGTGGCTTTGCAGGGTGCAAACCCCATGGCTGCTCTCACGGGTTATAGCTGAGTGCCTGTGACCTTTTCAAGGTCAGGGCACAAGCTGCCAGTGGCTCTACCATTCTCAGGTCTCAGGGGTGGTGGCCCCATTTACACAGCTCTGCTAGGCAATGCCCCAGTAGGGATTCTGTGTGAGGGCTCCAACCCCACATTTCCCATTTGCACTAACCTAGTAGAGTCTCTCCATGAGGGCTTCACCCTGTGGCAGGCTTCTGCCACAGCCTTCTTTCAATACATCCTGTGAAATCTAGGTGGAAGTTGCCAAGCTTCCTTCACTCTTGCATTCTGCATGCCTGCAGACTTAGCACCATGTGGAAGCCGCCAAGGCTTACAAGCTTACAACATGCACTTTCCAAGGTAACAGTCTGAACTGTACCTAGGGCCTTTTGAGCCACAGTTGGAGCTGGAGCAGCCAGAATGTGGGGAGTAGCATCTTGAGTCTGACTAAGACAGCAACGCCCTCTTCCTGGCCCCTAAACCATTCTTTCCTCCTAGGCCCCTGGGCCTGTGACAGGAGGGGGAGGCCTGGAAGATTTCTGAAATGGCTTTGAGGCCTTTTGTCCATTATCTTGGATATTAGCTCCCTTTTATTTATGCTAATTGAGCTAGCAAGTGGTTGCTCCACAGCCTGCTTGTATTCCCCCCCCCCCAAAACACTTTCCTTCTCTATTACATGGCCAGGCTGCAAAGTTTACAAACTGTTACACTCTGCTTCCTTTTTATTATAAGCTTCAATTTTAAATCATTCCTTTGCCCCCTTATCTGATCATAGGTTGTTAGAGGCAGCCATGAGAACTCCAACTCTTGAATGCTTTGCTGCTTAGAAATTTCTTCCATGACATATCCTAGGTCATCACTCTTATGTTCAAACTTCCACAAATCCCTAGGACATGGTCACAATGCAGCCAAGTTCTTTGCTAAGGCATAACAAGAGTGGCCTTTGCTCTACTTCCCAATAAATTCTGCATTTCCTTCTGAAACCTCATCAGATTGTGCATATTTCTATCAGCATTTTGGTCACAACCACTTAACAAGTCTCTAAGAAATTCCAAACTTTGTCTTGTTCCCCTGCCTTCTTCTGAGCCCTCTAAACTCTTCCAAACTCTGTCCATTATCCAGATCCAAAGCCACTTTCACACCTTCAGGTATCTTTGTAGCAATGCCCCACTCCTCAGTACTAATTTTCTATATTAGTCTATTTTGCGTTGCTATAAAGAAGTACCTAAAGCTGGGTAATTTATCTAAAAAGAAGTTTATTTGGCTCATGGTTCTGCAGGTTGCACATGAAGCATAGTGCTGGTATCTGCACTGGTGAGGACCTCGGGAATCTTCCAATCATGGCAGAAGGTAAAGAGGAACCAGCATGTCACATGGCAAGAGAAGGAGCAAGAGAGGCAGAGATTTCAGGCTTTTTTAAACAACCAGACCTCACATGAACTAATTGCCATGGGGCAGGGGGGCATCAAGCTATTTGTAGGGAATCTGCTCCCATGACCTAAACACCTCCCACCAGGCCTCACCTCCAACATTGGAGATTACATTTCAACATGAGATTTAAAGGGGACAACATCCAAATGACATCACTTTCTAACTACAAGAAAACCCCAAGGACAACAAGAAAGCAATTAGGCTGTTGAACATGTGGCTTTGCCTCTGGAGCAATGGGTCTCAAATCCATATAAGCATCAGAATCACCCATGGAACTTTTAAAAATGTAGATTCCAGGGTCCCCACACCAGACCCCATAATCAAATTCTGCAGGGTAGGAGCCTGGGCATCTGTATTTTCCAGAAGCCTCTGGGCAATTCTGGTTAACAGCCCTTTCCCAACTCAACAAGCACTGTGAAGCACTAGATGGTGGTCTGGGTTGTTGGAAGGTGGTTTTTGGCTGTAGGGCCAGAGTTAGGTTTTGAAGACTGGGCAGAAGTTGGATGAGGTGAGAGCCAGAAGAAAGACTGTAATGAAGAGAGGATACTCCCCAAAAGAGCAGAGGAAGCAATGAAGGGAAAAATAAGCACCTAGAGAATGCTTATTTATTTCCATTATTAAATTCTCAGAGTTTACTATGTGCCACATCTCCCTTTCTTGTTTTGAGAATGCCATGCTTTGAATGTGTCCCCCAAAAGGCAGATGTTGGAAACTTAATCCTCAATGCAACAGTATTGAGAAGTGAGATATTTTGGAAGAGATTATGCCATGAGGACTCTGCCCTCATGAATGAATTGTATGGGAGTGGGTTCCTTACAAAAGGACAAGTTCAGGTCTCCCCCACCCCCTACCCCTTGCTCTCGCTCTCTCACCTGCTCTTTGACCTTCTGCCATTTGATGCCTTCCATCATGTTATGATGTAACAAGACAGGTCTCAACAGATGCCAGACCCTGGATCTTGGACTTCCTAGCTTGAGAAATGTGAATCAATAGATATCTGTTCATTATAAATTTCCTAGTCTGTGGCATTCTGTTACAGCAGCAAAAAAATGGACTAAGAAAGGTAATGAGAAACACAGCTCATGAGGAAATGTTGATGTCATTAAAACTGCAGATATCATTTCCGCATTGCCCAGCTCCAAAACAAATAGATAAATCCCAGATTCCACTCAATGTATGTCTAATTAATAATATAATAATTGCCTGAATCTAATATGGAGCACTAGGAGAAAAGCACAAAGAACCTCAGAGACAAAGCAAGGAATATACACAGGGATCAAAATGATAATCTGAACCCCAAGGTGGTGGGAGCACTGCTGCCTCTGAGCCTCCCCCACTTCTGTCCATAGCCATGTCTTCCTGGGAAAACTATTGTCAGCACACAAACCCCTTCCCCCAGTGGGGAACACATGCTCAGGCTCACACAAGCACATATGCATGCTTGCACAAACACACACAGGCACACAGACACACACTCATATGCACAAACACACACATATACACACACATCTGCAGTCACTGCTTCTAAATCACATCATCCATTCCAAGGTCATTGGGGACATATGAAACAACGCAGACCTACCTTGAGACTTACAGGACTAGAAGATCGAGGAGGTATGGTTCTAAGAGAAAGAACACTTTGCTATCTGTAGCAAGAGAGAGAATGAGGAGGAAGGAAGGGCTGGCATAGTGGGAGACAGTGGAGTGAGGCATGTTCCTGTTGCCCTGGTCTTCAAATGAGGCCATTTTCATTTGAAATCAAGGAGTTTCTTTGCCAGACAATGACCAGAAAAATCAGGTTGTGTAGAAGCTCCCCGGAAAAGCTAATACATTCCAAGGCAAATAACTGACTAAATCTAGGAAAACATGCAATTTGGAGAAAAGCCCAAGGGGCACATGTCATTGCAAACCTGAACTGGGCCCAGAAGCTTGAATCGTTTATACCAAGTTGTAGAAGTTAGCAAAATACAGTGCAAAAACTAGAGTTCTTCAGATGCTGTGAATTTGTGCATGACTTCATTTCCATTCCTTCAATTCCACCGGGAGCTATCTAATTTCTAAATTTTCTTTCAGGAAAAAATCATTTAGTTCAGAAATAATGCTTTCTATATAAAACAGTGGCTGTTTCGGGGTTTATTTCTTTGATTTCTTTTCTTCCAAAAAAGACATTTAAAAAAAAGAGTCTTTCATCTTAAAGCCAGACATGGGAAGTTTCTCTCTGAGCACCAAAGCAGACAGCAAATTCACTCAATACAAATTGACTGAGTGCTATACTGGCCTGACCCTGGGCTTGAGGAGCAAATAAGATGCCATGGGCTTACACACATGAAACAGCAGGAAAAAAGTCCAGGCTCACCCCATGTTGGCTTCAGTGTTGAGGCCAAGTTTTGTGGAAGGAGTATAACATTCCAGACATAATGAAATGGAAGAGAATTAGAGCAGCAGAGAAAGGGATGAAGGCATGCCAGGTAGGGGAACAGCATGAAGAAAGGTATAGGGGCTGGACTAGTATGTTAGATGGATGAATGACAAGCCTAGAGAGGGATCTGTGGCCAGATTATAGAAGCCAGTGAAAAACAGATTGCAAATTTATCCTGTGGCTATTGAGAAGCATATATAGGTGGTTGAGTTGGAAATTAATAATAAGTATAAAAGTAATAGCAAACACTTGTATCTATATTCCAGTAACTATACCAAGTGTTTTTACATATATTAGATCATTTAGTTCTCACAATAACCCTATTATTATTAATAATAACACTATTATTATCTCCATTTTGCTGACTTGGAAACTGAGGCACAAAGATGTTAGTAACTTTCCCAAGGTCACACAGCTTGTAAGTGGTTGAGATGGAACCCAGCCCTTGCTCTGGAGGCTGTGATGGATGAGGGTTCCACCCTGTTTCACACTATGCCCTGGCTCATAGAGAGCTGATCTTGAAAAATTATGCTGAAAGGCAGGAGAAACTCAGCTGAGAAGTAGAAGGGACCTGGCTATGTTCCTCGGTGTGTGTCAGCACCCACTCTGGCCTCTCAAATCCTCCTTCGTGATCTAAGCTGGCTGGACCAGGGGTTCTGCCACATACAAAATGCTTTCCCCTCATCCTTTGCTATTATCATATTGGGACTTCTCAGCTGGAAAACTGCGCCTTCCTCAGCAGCACTTTACTAAGTACTTAGTAAGTGCCAGGCGCTGTGCTGATGCAAAAGTCACTGAGATGAGGGAGATGCAGCCCCACCCACCATCAGGACAAAAACTAGGGCTGTCCTTCTCCTACCGTGATTCTGCCTCATGCTGCAGGCTGTGGTCTTTTTGCACAATTTCTAGCTTTCCCAGACAGACCCTTCCCCTCCCCCTGCATTGTGGTCTTACCTCAGTGGTGGCTTTTGGTGTCCATTCCCCCCCCCCCCCCCAAAAAAAAATACACTACAGAAATGACCACTGTTGTCCAAAAGTCAGACATTCACTGTCCCTAACTAAAGTGTTTGTTTCCTAGTTTAAAAGAAAGTCACAGGTCTTGTGCAAGTAAAAGTGAACCCTATGGTTTACAGAAATGGAAGAGATGAGTTCCTGGAACAAGCCCATTGCCTGTATGAGTTTAAAGATGAGAATCTTCCTACTAGGGTGGAGGAAACTCCACCTCAGACCTCTCCTGTGAGCAGCAGATTTTCTCAAAGGATTTGTTCCCAACTACAGAAACAAAGCCTTCCTTCCCAGTTCTCAGGAACAGTGGATGGGGAAGTGAAGTCCCTAACTCATCTACAGGAATTTCCAGGGTAACAACTCATTTGAACAACTGCTGCCTTCCTGGGTCGTGCTCAGAGAGACCCAACATCAAGGTACCCAGACTGGGTCTGTACGCCTGTTTCTACCATTTTCTGTAGGACTCTGTCAAGATGTTTATAATCTCTTCATCTCAGGGCTTTATTCTGTAAAAGGGAATAGCAACACCCCTTGGGAAGGATGATCATGAAGACTACATGGCTTTGGAATGAGAATACATCCCTACAGTCTCAAGCATGATGCCTGGCCCTTTGTGGCAGGTGCTCAATATTGAGATTCACTGCTACGATTCCAGTGACAAGCCATGTGACTGCCATCATTCCAGCTAGACAAGGCTTGATGTGGTCTGCATCTTTTAAGGCAGAGGCATTCTGAATAATTTCCAGGCATACTGGACTCTGAGACGCTGGAAAAATGGCAAACCCTACTGAAAAGCAGATACACACAAGATTTTGCCAATGATTTCAGTGAAGTCGAGAAGCCTCTAATCCCAATGTTGTGCCTCCGCAGGATTCCAGAGACACCAGGTCCAAAGACCCTGCATTCGAGATAACTTGACTATCTTGAGTTTGTTTACTTTGCACCGAGATTAGAGTGAGGTGACCTCTTTGCACTTTTTCCCAGGGTAGCCTTGGGAAGGCTGTCATCATCTCCACCATGAACAGCTTACAGAGATCTCCTGGCCCAGGAAGGCCCAACATGTGGGGCACAGAGCAACCAACGAGCTCTAAGAAATCAACATGTGCATCAAGCACTATGTGCAGACTGAGAAAATAGCAGCACTTATCCCACACATGAGCTTGTCTTTCAAATGTAGGAAGCTGCTGGGGCAATGAACAAATACAAAATACAAAGAGCTGCTAAAAGCACATACATCAGCCTATAGAGGTGCCGGGAATATTTTGACATTTAGGGAGACCCTCAAACTTGACAGGGTCAGAAATCCCTGAAGTGGTCCAACTGCCCTCTCCCTGGCCCCTAGTCCAGTGTAGGCATTGGTGATGGAGGGTTGCCTAGGCAATGCCTGAGCAATGTGCCACTGGGAACAGCTAATATAATTAAAGCGGAAACTTTTTACGGTGTGGTTTAAACGGAAGAGAATCATACCACATCCAAGGCTTCCTTTATTTAGCGCCTGCAAATAAACCTCATTTTCAGAGTCCCTGGATTGCAGTCTCTGCTTATAGCACTTTGCCAGTTCTCCATACCTAGACTCTCACCAAGAGAAAGGTTTTGGTGGAGCTTATTTTTTCATTTCTGTTTTTAAAATCTTACTATCTTAAAATCACAGAAACTAAAGTTAATGCTGTGGATTGGATGTGGTGTGTTCTCACCAAAACTCATGTTGAAATTTAATTGCCAACATAACCATGTTGGGAGGTGGCACCTATTGGGAGGTGTTTGGGTCACAGGGGCAGATTCCTCATGAATAGATCAATCCTATCTGGTGGGAATTAGTTTTCACTCTCACGGGACCAGATGAGCTGTCATGAAATCAAGTTGTTCTTTTTGCACATGCTGAATTCTGCTCCCTGCCATCTTTCAACACAGCACAAGGCCCTCACCAGATACAACCGCCCATCTTGAACTTTCCAGCCTCCAGGATCATCAGTCAATTAAATCTCTTTTGTTTATAAATTACCCAGACTCAAGTGTTCTGTTATAGCAACAAAAAATGGACTAAGACAGTTAAATTTAACAAAAACAGTTTTGCCTAATTTTCAGATTTGTGAAATCTGTGTTTTAGTTTTCTCCCAAACCATTACTCAATCAAAATGTTAGGCTTAAACTGTTCTCAATCTACTGTCAAAACATCAAGAAATTTAACAATAGTAACGAGCAGAAATCCCTTACAGCAAGAAATTTAACAATAGTAATTAAGCAGAGATACCTTATAACAAGACAGTTGAATAAATGAACCTTTTTTTGAAGCACTCCCCTTCACTTCTATGCATTCCTCCTCTGATTCCAAGCCTGTGCTCCTTTCATATTCTGCCTTTTCCCTATGTAAACCTCTAGGGGGATTTGCCTTGAAATAAAGATGAACAAGTTTGCCACTTCCTTTTTCTCATTTCTTTCTTTGCAAGTGACCGATCACCTGCATTACCTGCAATTTAAGAAATTTCCACCAGGGGGTGGTACTTCATTACTGCCGACCCAGCAATAACATTTGTATGACTTCAGAATCAAACACCAACATATTCTATACGCTTCTAGGTAGCAGGATTAAAAACAAAACATTTTCTACATCTTCATGTTTTTCCTCTACTTTCAAGATAACATATCTGTTTGATAATCAGAAACTAAATAAGTTGAAAATATTTTAAAATTCTTAAATAACAAAGACAGCAAAATTGATTCCAGGATATAACCTTTTTCTTACTATTAAATGTAAGAGCATATGTTCCATGGTGTGCATGAGAAATTCATGAACTGTGGATGCAATCACAATCTATAGCTTGCCCATACCATTAACAGGCTGTTTATTGGCTGAGAATGGTGGTTTACACCTGTAACCCCAGCACTCTGGAAGACTGAGATGGGCAGATCACTTGAGGTCAGGAGTTTGAGACCAGCCTGGCCAACATGGCAAAACCCCATCTCTACTAAAAATAGAAAAATTAGTTGGGTGTTGTGGCACATGCCTGTAGTCCCAGCTACTTGGCAGGCTGAGGCAGGAGAATCACTTGAATCTGGGAGGTGGAGGTTGCAGTGAACCGAGATCATGCCATTGCCATCCAGTCTGAGCAACAGAGTGAGACTCCATCTCAAACAAACAAAAAAAAGAGGTTGTTTATTGCTTGGTCATTTTTGTTTCCCCCTGCAGTCTGCAGGTTTGTTGGGCTCAAAGAAATAGAACCAACTGCTGCTGCTGCTGCTGCAAAGAATCTGAATCTCTGAGATTCCAATGTCTCATCTCTTCTTTGGCTTTAACACCCATGTTTACCTATGTAACAAACCTTCACATGTATCCCTAAACCTAAAATAAAAGTAAAAGAAAAAGACATCCTTTCAGTCTTTCACTGTCAGTCAGTGTATGCATGACAAAGAGAAAAGAAGGCAACTGCGTTTTTTTAATGGGTTTTTGGTTTTTTGGCCTTTATCTTCTCAACTCTAAATCAGATTTACTACTGAGGCCCTCCATTTTTATATCAGAATTGCCAGTCTACAAGAAATAAAGAGAATAATAATGCCTCCTGCAATCATGGTTTTAAAGAAATGTTATATAAAAATATGTTGGGTTTCAATTTCTCCACAAAAAAAAATAAAAATTGGTACAATCTTTATTTGAGTTTATTGCTAATTCAGCAATCCCACTTTTAGTAGTAAATTCCATGGAAATAAAGTGTATAAAGATACATATCAGGAATGCTTATTGCAAAGCTGTTCAAAGTAACAAAAATAAAATAAAAGCAGCCTAGATCTCCCCCATTTAAGAGCTTTATTATTTAAATAATTATATCTTCATATATTTAAAGGATTGAGGCCAGGACCAGTGGCTCACACCTGTAATCCCAGCACTTTGGGAGGCCAAGGTGGGCAGATAGCTTGGGTTCAGGAGTTCAAGACAAACCTGGGCAACATGGCAAAAGCCTGTCTCTACAAAAAAATAAAAAATTAGCTGGGTATGGTGGCACGTGCCTATAATCCCAGCTACTTAGGAGGATGAGGTGGGAGGACCGCTTAAGCCCAGGAGGCAGAGGTTGCAGTGAGCCAAAATTGCACCACTACACTCCAGCCTGGGTGACAGAGTGAGACCTTGTCTGGGGAAAAAAAAGGAACAAGAAGTGTGAGAGAAATGTTTATATGTTGGCATGAAAAGATGTCTACTGGTTGGTATTAAGCAGGGGGAATGAAGCAGATACTATAAGAAGAATTATATGCTATTGATACAGGAGTTAAGAAGAAATTATTAGGCAGATAGGAAGGGTACAGAAATCCTCAGTAAGGTTTTCCTTTTAATGAAAAGCAGCCCCAAATTTTCACTTTCATGGGATCAGATTAGTTGCCATGAAAGCAAGTTGTTACAAACAAGTTGTTTCCTTTCCAACAAAGAGCAGCCTGTAAAATCGAGCTGCAGCCATAGATGCCAGCAGTTGTGCCAATCATGTTCAAGATGGCAGCTCCATCTTTCCTTCTCTTTGTCAGCCAAGTGGGCAGTAAGGAGCAGACAAGATGGCCACGATCAACTGGGAAGCCTATTTGTATAGTAAGATTAGAGTGGGGCAACCAGCCTTCCGACGCTATGTAAAGGTCATACCTGATTGAACCAATCTGTGAGCCCTGTGTAAATCAGACACCACCTCCTCAAACCTAACTATAAAATCCAGCACATCTGCAGCCCACCGGCCCTTTCCACGTGGAGACCCTCTTCTCTATAGAGAGAGCTATTTCTCTTTCTCTTCTCTTCTGCCTATTAAACCTCTGCTCCTAAACTCCTCATGTGTGTCCATGTTCTAAATTTCTCTGGCCAATGATGATGAACCCCAGGGGTATATATTCCAGACAGTGTAGCTGCTTCACTATGGAAATAGACTTTTCCTTTGGTTGGGACTTTTTCCTTTGATTGGCTGAAGCTCCAAAGCTGAGATCAAAAAGCGACACATACATATACCCATTTTAAGAGAATCCCTACACACATAGGACTTGCTAAAAGACAGCAAAACCAGCCCAGTGACCACTTCATTCTGGTTATAAATGAAAAGATGAGTCATTCAGACAGAGTTCATTGACTGTAAAGTAGGATCATAGAATCAGTTTCCTCCCTTCCATTATAATGGAGAGAAAGGGGTAGCCCGCCTTAAGAGAGGAAGAGGAAGAACTGCTTGAAGAAATTGGTAATGTTTGGAGGTGGAGCTGCAGAAATGGGATCCCAGGGATTCCAGTGAACTAGATTTCTATTGAGTTAATATTCCCTTCAATCAGCCATCTCCACATTCTTTCCCACCCCACTGATGTTGGGCACGACATGTGACTTGTTTTGACCCTATTGTGAGCAGAGTATACCTACCTCCCAACCCCTGGATTTTGAACTCAGTCATGGGACTTGCTTTGGCCAATGAGACACTAGCAGACCTGGTGTAAGCAGAGGTTTTAGGTGCACAGTGTGGTTTGGTTTGTTCTCCTGTACTTCTATCATCTCCTGAGTATAGCTCCCTCTGGGTAACCGCTTACCCTTTAGCTTCGGCCAAGAAGGAACATACATGGAGCAAACCTGAGGCCAACCAGCAGCAAGGGGCTGAGACCAACAAGAACCACCACTTGAAACCAGGCAGCCCAGGCAAGGCCAACTTGCATCAGTTTGAACTACAGTCCATGATTGTGAGAATAAATGTTTCTAGTTACATGTCACTGAAGTTGGGAGTGGTTTCTTAAATAACATTATTACAGAAATGGTGAGAGTTCTTCATATACCTTAATAACATCCTTTGAGAGTCTGTGATATAATGAGCCTAGAGACTATGTTTGATTCCTACCTGGAAAACTTTAAGGACAAAGCCTGGCAGGAGATACCGATGATGTTGGTACAAGAAGAGATGAGAGAAAGTTAGGTAGGCTGCACTGCTACTGTTTGGTGGGGCAAGGATGTGTGGGATTCCCATGTGTCAAGTGGACACCACAGAAGTTAGTGGGTTTGAGTTATCCTAATGGAGTCTTGCTCAAAAGTAGTGTCTGCCAGGTCACAAGAGGATGCAGATATTCCTTTGGGAAAAAAGTAGATGGTATAGGAGCTAGTAGCAGGGAGGTGAGGGGACCAAGAGAAAGAGCAAAAAGTCACGGCACTTCTCTTCCCACCGAAAAGCCTTAAGTTTGGGTCATCTAAACTAGGAGGAGGAGAGAAGTCAGATGTGAGATTAAAGTTTTGACTTACATTTAACTAGACCTTTTAAAACTTGAAAATGGAATTGTTATAACCGAGAAGTGACCAGAAAGCTATGAATCTTCAGAAGGTAACATCATGGGGGAGAGAGAAATCTGATGGGACATATTGGAAGACAATGATGGGAATTTAAACTAGTCAACAAAATTATTACACTATTATATAAATTATACATGTATATACACTGACATATTTTTTATATGTGCCTATATATACAATTGTTATATATAAACATGCCAAAAGAGATGCTTCTATTTTGATTTTTATTTGAAGCAATTGAATGGCCAGGGGTAGGTCTGAGCCAGGACCCTGGGTCCAGCAGGGGCTCCTGTGGCGGAGGCAGACCACTTGACTTCTCCTTTCCTTGGGTTTCCTGGCACCAACAACAGGGCTCATTCCTCAGCAAATTTTCCTTCAAATGTTCAGCCTGTGGCAATGAGGTATTTTTATAGCTTTTTATTTAATATTCCCCTGAGAATTACCACTTGCTTTTACGGGTATTACCAAGAAACAGAGGCAACAAAAACACCTTCTAAGTGTTCGAGAAATTTGGCTCTTCCTCTTTCAGATAATGGAGCAATCAAAACCCTGGAGGCCAAGAGAACTGGACCCAGAAGTCAGAAGATGGAATTCTTAGCTAGTCAGTGGCCCAGACTCACTGTGTGGCTTTAACAAGGCCCTCAATCTCTCTGGGCTTCATTTTCTTTCTCACGTAGGTTATCTGAGTTATACCCCAAGCATCCCATGTACCAGGATCGTTTTGTTGTGAAAAGACCCTGACCTAGGTTGATAATCTGTGTTTCAGTCCTTCTTATTCTATCAAGGAGCACTATGATCTTAAACAAATGATTTCATGTCTTTGAGCATCAGTTTCCTTAACTTTAAAATAAGAAAATAAGCCATGCCTTTCTATCTCCCAGGTTTTGCCATTTTTTTAAATTTTTGTTGTCTAGTGCTGCATAATATACCACAAAACATAGCACTAAAATAATCCTTTATTTTGTTCATCATTATGTGGTTTGAGAATCTGAGGAAGGACTCAGCTGGTTGTTTAATCTTAGCTCTATGTGGCATCAGCTGGGGCCACTGGGGCTGGACGATTCCATTCTACAGTGTTTCTTTAGTCTCTTATCTAGCACAATGGCCCTTCTTGATCAATTTCTGTCTCTCTCCTCTCCCTCTCTCAATCTCTCCCTTGATATCTCTCTGTCTTCTCTATACCACTACCTGCCTTCTCCTCTTCTCTCTCTGCACATTGTGCCTCATCCCAGCTTCTAACACATCTCTTGCTTTCTCTCAACATGGAAATCTCAGTGCAGTCAGACTTCTTATATAGGGGTTGCCTCCCAATGGCAGGCAGGAATCAGAAGCTCCCAGCCTCTGAGGGCCAACTCCTAGAGCTGGTACAGCTGTATTTATTCTATTGGCCAAAGTAGTCACCATCCCCACCAGATTCAAAGACGGAGAATTCAACCCCACCTCTTGATGGAGGAGTGCCAAGGTCACATTGCAGAAGAACGTATACTGAATGGCAGATATTAAGCCATCTTTGGAACACAGAATCTGTGACATATTGTTTTCGTTATTATTGGAGACAAAAATTGTGATAGATGCAGAAGCTCTGAAAAGTCAAATCATACCTCGATGAAGTATCATCATGATCCTCATTGCAATATTTTGGTTTTTATCTACTTTGGTTAGTGTGATTTTGAGGTAATCACTGGGTCAAATACAGATACAGTGGTCTCCAAAGCATTATTCATCCTTTACATCAACTCCAATCAGGGACCCAGGGTAATTCCTTCAACAGGGGAACGTAGGCTCTTTTGGTTGAACAGACATACTAGATAACAACCCAGTAACTAACAACTTCAAAATCAATGGCTTAAGATAAGAAAAGTGTAATGCTCCCTTACCCAGTGTCTATCACAGATCGGCTGGGACTTGGCTGCTCTAAGAGCCAGGCCCACACAGCATGACTTGCTGGGCACCACAGCAGAGAGAGGGACCACAGCGAATTGTCCACTCATTCGTAAAGGATCCCACCCAGCAGCGAGACACCTCACCTTCACTCACATTCCACTAGCCAACATAAGTCACATGGCCATATCTGACCTCAAAGAAGCAGGTGTATGTCACCTGCCACTACTCAGAAAGATGAGAATCGGAAATACTGGAGAATTGCATTCCTAACAACTACAATTGGATTGGACATTTTCAGAGTTTCCTCAAGGATGTTGTCAGAGCCCTTTTTGAACGCAAAAGAAGCACCTATGTAAAGATGCAGAAAGAAAATGCATGCAGTGATACTATATATTCCTGCTCTAATATGCTGTAATTTTTTTTTTGCCAAGCTTTTCTTTGCTGTTTCTTGTAAGGTATTTCCCAGGGGGAGTAACTGTGCTTGAAATTCTGACCCCCGCCTGGAGATTCACTGAGAACAAAATGTTCCCAGGGGGGGAGTTTCACAATAGTATCCATCTGCCAGCTTCAGAAAACAGATGGAGATGGCCCATGTGACCCACATTAGAGAGTCTCCACCCCAGGTTCATGCTCTGCCTTACGCTGCGGCATCTCAGTGAGAGTCAGCAGAGCAGAGTCCACAGAGCAGTTCAGTCGGAATCACACTGCCTGGATTCAAAACCACTACGTTCTAGCACGTGACTTTCAACAACTTATTTAACTTCTTTGAACCTTAGTTTTCTCAGCTGTGAAATGGGAATAGCAATACTTACTTTTTAGAGCTGTTAGGAGATTCAAATGGGATAATATGCATAGAACACTTAGAAAAGTGCCTAGAACTTCTTAAATTGCCATTGCTGTCGGTGGTGGTAGTGGCGTTATTTGCCCCATATCTGCAAGCCCATGACTGGTGTTGAACCCTGTAGGAGGATGGATGGCTGAACTCAGACAGCTCATTAAACAGCATACCCAGTAAGTTCTGTGAGGATGAAATTTAAAAATATGTGAAAAGCAGAGGTATTTTATATTTAACTATCATAGAACGAGACGGTTTTGTGCATAGAACAAGGAGGTAGTTATCCCTTCGACTCAAAAATATCTCCTCTACCAACCTGCCAAGATGCCTTGATATTTTATATTAGAAATTCATTCCTTTGGCTTAGCCATTGCCCTGCCTAAGTGCCTCACAAGTATCTACTGAGTAAATGAGAAACACGGGAAAAAGGCTTAACAGGAACAGCCAAAGCATTTTTTAACATACAGCTTAATAAAAATGGCTAGAATGTTGTTCTGCCTATAATATTCTCCTAGTCACCCAACAGGAGTAACTACAATGTCACCACATGTGGTGACATTTAAAATTCTTACTAACGTGACTTTTTCCAACTATATCACTAAAATTCTTTCTGAACCATCATTCTTGTCTTTAGTCAGCCTCCTCTAACTTAGCCTCTAAATTATTATTGCATAATCTTTCTGCAAATAGATATGAGCATGGCATACCCTTGTTGTAACACCATTTGCTTCAAGATAGACATTAGTTCTTCAATGTGGCATAGGAGGGCTTCTGTCATCACAGCCTTGGTCCCTGTTTAGCCTTGTCTTCTCTCTCCAGCTCCCCTCATCACCAACGACATTCTAACCCCGCAATACACACCACACACACACACACACACACACACACACACACTAGGTAGCTAGGAAGCATCACATTCTTTGCCTGTCACCTTTACAGGAGTTGTCCCCTGCCTCTATCACATGCAATAGAAATAGTGGTCTTAGAAAACTTTTCCTCGTTCAGCTCTGCTGTGTGACTCCTGAGGGACCAATGATCACAATTCTTATTCTTTCCAGACATAAGAATGGCATGTGATCCAGGATCAGCCAGTCAGAGAGCTGCTTTCCCTTGGAAAACAAGAGTAACCATATGATCCAAATAAGGTGAACCAAAGCCTTCCCTTGTGATTTTTTAAAAAATTATTCTCTGGTTGAATTTTCCTTCTGATTTTATTAAAAGATGAAGAGTGGGTTTTATCTTTTAGGTCAGGGAGCTGGAATCATGTAAACCAGGGTCTGCCAGATGCCATCCTCTCTTCTTGCTGCCAATGTGGAAAGATCTGCCAGCTGTAGGAGCTAAAGAGGAACAAGAAGCAAGAGCGAGCAAGAGAGAGAGATGGAGAGATATTGATGGACCTCATTTTTGACCATGGATCCAGAGAAGTCTGAGGTGTGGTAAACGTAAAATATATCCACAAATTATTCGACACTTCACTCTTTAAGTCTTCAACAGATGAAGCCTGACTCCCCTCCCCTTACACATGGGCAGAACCTAGTGACTTGCTTCTAATGAATAAAATGTGGTGGAAATGACAGAGCATGACTTTTAAGGCTAGGTCTTAAAGGCATTGTGGCTTCCGTACTGCTCTCTCTTGGGTCACTTGCTCTGGGAGAAGCCAGCTGCCACATCAGAGAACATTCACAAGCAGCCCTATAGAAATGCCCACATGGGGAGGAACCAAGTCTCCTGTCAACAGCCACAGAGGGACTGAGACTCCTTGGCTATAGCCATGTGAGTGAATCATCTTGGAGGTGGGTCTTCCAGCCCCAGCCAACCCTTCAGATGCCTCGGCCGACACCTTGTCTACAACCTCATGAGAGATCCTCAGCTAAAACCACCCCAAGAAGCTGCTCCTTAAACCCTGACCCTCAGAAATTGTGAGATAATGAATGTTTGTTATTTTAAGTCACAAAATAGTAGGGTAATTTGTTCCTCAACATTAGATAACTAACATGTGTCAGGTCCACCCTCATACCTCTCATCATTTTTCTGAAGTTTGGATTCTTTAAATCTGTAATTTCCATAATTAGAATATCACCCTTCCCTTCCTCTTCCAACTTCTTCGCCTAGCTAAGTCCCTCTTATTTTTCACATTCTTATTAGGCATTACCTCCTCTGGAAAAGCTCTGTCCCATCTTCCACCCCTTCACACTGGGTGAGGGTCCCTTCTCTGAATTCCCAGCCGCAAGTGCCTCTTTCCACACAGTGCAGCCATTGTCATTTTTGTGGGTCTTTTCAACTAGCCAGTGGACCCTTGAGGACAGGGACCATTTCTTTCTACCACTAACCACTATATCTCCATGACCAAGAAGAGTTTTCTTGAGAAACTTTTATCAAGACCCTCAGTCAAAGTAGTAGATACTGTTGGTGCCCATGCATCCCAGGAATCCCTTGGTCCTGGACAAATCAAGATGGTTGGTCACCCTTACAATGCCAGGTTACACTCAGGCCCCAGCTCCTGCTGTGAGAGTTGGTGCTATAGGTTTACACATGAGTCCTTGTCCAGAGAATCACCTTTCATTCACAGGAGTTGCTTCACTCAGAGACACTGGGAGGTACATCACCACCCTCAGGAGACCACTGACCAACTAATACAGGATCTGAGAGCACAGCCCCATTATCTCAAAGTGGTGCAGCTCTGTGGTGCCCTTTATGTCCTGGAGCCCCTGTGATTTAGGCCAAGGCCAGACTACACCCAAGACCTCATCCTTGCTCAGCTCCTTCCCCTGCCCATCATGCTTCCTTCACTTCCTTACTTAATTCTTCTGAAAATGCCCCCTCAGTACATCAGATGCACCCAAATACTTGCATCAGGCTCTGCTTCAAGGGAACCCAAACTAAGATAGTAAATAGTTATTGAGTGGGTGAATAAATCAAGAAAATCTTAGTCACTTAACATCTCTGAGCCTCAGTTTTCTAATCTGTAAATGAGAGTCATAATGCTCATCCTGTAGAGATGCCATGAGAATTAAAGGACGTGTCACTTGACAAGTGTCTGGTGACATGCCTTCCCCACGAGGGGTTGTTCTAGAGCCGCTCTCCAATTTCCCTCCTCACCTGAAAGCCCACAGCATGGGCAGTCCTCCACGCTGACCTTGGGTGAGCCAAGGTCCCTCTCCCACAGTGGCCAATGCCTTTCCTGAGTCTAGCCCAGCCCAGAGGCCTGACTTTGGACAGTGCGGTTGTCCCTGAATTTAAGACAGGTGCCATCTGTGTAGAAAGCTAGGCACGTAGACAGGGAGTGGCTGATGGGCCATCTGAGAGCAGGTTTATGTCGAAAAGCTGTTTTGGCTGCAGCACATCTTATTAGTTTCCTGAAGACAAAGCCGGCATGTTGAGAGACTGCTAACAGGAAAATCTGAGTTCCTGTCTTGAGGAGAGAAGATGCCAAGACTTTTCCCACTTTAATCTCTCCAAGTTAATTTGTCCCTGTTCGTGAAGAGGCCTGGAATGTGCATGGATCCTGGAGACAGCAGCAGGCTACCTGTGATGGGAGTAGATGAGCTGCAGAGCAGTCAGACAGAAGTACTCAGACCCTCCCAGCGGCTACCCAACAAGCACCTGCCCCAGCTACACATGGGCCTCTGACCTATTTCCCCCAAGTATCAGGGTTTCGGTGAGAATAGCAACTCATACTTACAGACTGGAGGTTTAGCCAAGGGAAGACCCTTGGATTTGCTCTGGAACCACAGGCCTCTGAGGGGACGGACAGCACACCCTGCTTATGGCCCTCGGGAAAACTGCCCCACCTCCACCATCTAAACATGCAGCAGGCCTCTGTCCAAAGTGTGGCTCTCAGGATAGGGAGAACAACTACTACCAGAAATATCCCAAAGTCTCAACATAAAGAGACCCAGCTTCAGAATCAGGCAGAAATGGACACAGGCTGGCCCTGCTCTCATTGGCTCTGTGATTGCGAATGAGGGCACATCTCCACATCTCTGAGCCTCCATTTAGCCATCCATAAAATGGGTATAATCCCCTCTGCCTCAGACGGTTCTGTGCAAGATTAGTGAACACAACAGTTGTAGAGCACTGGGTTCACCACAGGCAGCGGAGGAGCTATGGCCTCCTTCTACGAGCCTGAGAACTGAGCTGAGACACTCAGGCCAGGGACTGCACCCATCACAGAGCTCAGCTTCTGAGTCCCCAGGCTGTCTTCTCCACCTGTCTTCTTTCCTCAGGCAATACTGAAACCCAGTCCCAGCAAAATCTGGAGTAAAAGGACGTTGCATTCTAACTCATAAAAATAGATTAGTAATGGTATAATTTCCACACAAAAATAATTGTTGGTTATTGAAGGTTCCAGCTGTTACCGATCCACAAACTAATTCAAAACATAGTGGTTAAAACAAAAACATACATATATTATCTTGGTTCTATGGGCTAACTGAATGGTGGTCACTTGGGGTCTATCATGTGACAACAGTCAGGTAGTCGCTGTGGCTGTAGCCATCTGAACGCATGACTAGACTGGATATGCAAGATGACTCACTCACATGACTGACAGTTGATGCTGGCAGGTACCTAGGCACCCAGCTGGGGCTCTCAATCACAGCACCTGCACGTGTCCTCTTCATATGATGATGGAAGCTGGCTTCTGAAAGAAGTATTCCAAGAGCAAGCCTTCCAAGAGGCTCAGGAGAAGCCAGGAGGCTTCAGCTCCTAGTAACTGAGCCTTGGAAATGAAACAGTATCATTTGCACTGCATTCTGTTCGTTAGAGCTGGCCCAGATTCCAGGATATGAATGTTGGAAGGCCTGGCTCACTGAAGGCCATCTCTGGAGACCAGCTACCATAGAAATGGTGTTCACTGAGGATGGAAAGAGGAAGATCAGCATTTACTAAGTGTCTGTCTTGTACAGGGTACTTCAAAAACAACCTAAAGTCCTCATAACAACTCACAAAGATGTGTTCTTACTCCCCCACTTTAAAGAAAAGGCAACTGAATTCAGAGATTACATGGCTGCTTAAGGTCATAAAGCCACAAAATGGCCGGCCCAGAGTTTGAACTCAATTCTCCAGCCCATCTCAGATGAGCCTGAGCTTCAGAGATTCCCCAGGTAACCATTTCCTGCCGTTCTGCCTCAAGAAGCTGAAGACTTCACATGCTAATAATTCTCTTCTCCTTTCCACTTGAACAGGTTGCCCTTTCATTGGAAAGGAAATAACTTGCGCTCCATCCAGTAAATGCTCCTTGCTCTGCCCATGGAGACAGTGTGGCTCACCCTTCACTAAGGTCTGGCTCCCTGGCTCCCTCCTTTGCTGCATTAGCTCAGACCGCTGGGTCTGCCAGAGCAGAGGCAGCTGCATTCTGGGTCCTTTCCTCCTTCCCTCTGCAGCTCTGAGGCCCCATTTCTCCATGGATCTCAACTGGCTTAGCTAAGGTTCCCTGACTTTATAGACATGAGCCGGAACTGGGTCATTAAGCCTGAATATTTTGAAATCCCAGAGATTCATAGTCCAATCTAATACCTGCAGTGGTGGAGGGCTGAAGTACATGTGATCTGGTACTATAGACTCAGAGCCTGTAACTGGGCATGTGAGGACCCTGCAGGGCCTGGATTAACTCCACAGGACTCCACAAGCTGAAGACCAGGAGGCACCATAACTCTTGGCTGTATACTCGTGTGTAACTAGCTGTGAGTCAGGGGCTGTGGGAGATGGAAGAGAAGAATGAGGGGCCCTGCCCCTGAGAGCTTTAATGGTTCAGCAGAGTCTTGGCATATAAATATTTGTTGATAAATGCATTAAAGAATGAATGCATGGGTGAAACTTATATTAACAGTACAACAGCACATTCTATAGGAGGATATGCAATACTCCTAGAAGGCACTATGGTAGGAAAAACACAAATTCTGTTCATCTCCACTGAGCACCTATTTTATGCCTTCACTATTAAAATGATCAAGACCCAACTAATAGCCCTAAGTTCACTTACCTACTTAAACATCTGGAGTGGAGGAAAGACTGAAGTGGCCCAAAGCTAAGGAAGCAGGCCCTGCCCAGGTGAACTTGCAGAGAGTGGGAACCCACTGCCCGTGGACACAGGACATGACAAGAAGCATGCCTGCAGGTCCTCTGAAACATAGTAACCCTACCCCTAGTAAATGTGGCTTCCTCTAACTGGGTGCTAATTAATCATCCACAGAGGAAAATAAGCAGGGTGGACAGCATGTTTGAAATGTCCCCACTGAACTCCTCCCTAATAGACAAACGCTAAAATATGAAGTGAGAGTCAGAAGCTTTCCCCCATCCCTTCTGCACAGAAGTGACAGCAAAATCAGTAGGTCCCACAATGCTGAGAACTGCTTATGAAGGTGTCCTTCCTTGATGGAGACCATGAAGCATATGCCCCTGGCTGAAGGGTTTGCTTGAAGATTTAAGTTCATCAGCATCCTCAAGTGATGTCTCTCTTTTTGGGCTTTAATTCATGTCCCCAGAACTCATGGGGCCTTCCCCATGGAGAAGAAAGGATGCACATCGTCCTGTGGGCTCATCTGCAATCCCGGTTCCAAGAATCACTCTGCTTTCCCCGGAGGCCGGGTACAGATGCCCTTGCTTCTTTCCCTGAAGGGCATGAGCCTGGGAGAGTGAAATCACCCCCTTACCAGTCTCTTTCTTCCACAGGCACAGAACACCTTCCTAACTATTGCAGTTAGGACTGCAATATATGTAAGTACATGTTCTCATATTAGCCTTACTTTATGCCAAAATTAAACTGTTCTAGCTCACTTTCCTTATCTCTTTGAGCTAAATAAAAACTCCTCCCGGGTCTTAAATCCATGAATTTTATGTCAGAGCAGTTGGGGTGAAGTTAAAATGGATTCACCCATAGAGAATTACCTATAACTTTTTTATTAGCATTATCTCTGCTACTTTCAATCCCAGGAGTCACTATCCTTTCATTGCTATTGGTTTCAATCCCCAGTCTGCCACTGTGTCACCTTGGGCAAGTTACTCAACTCCTCTGAGGCCCTCTCTTCTCATATGAAAATGGAGCTGAAGTTAGCTGACTCACAATGTCATTACAAAGATCAAATGAGATAATGTCTGCAAAGCACCTAGCTCAGAATGTACTCGGGAGTTGCTCGGCTAATGTTAATTCCCTTCAGGTTCTTCTAACATTCCCTGCTCAGAAAGAAATCCCCCCACAGCCTCACCTGCCCCAGCTTCTTTGCTACAGGAACAAGGTTTCTTCCATCTGGTCCTTGTCCTTCCTAAGCTGACTCACATCAACTTATGAGAGCTGATTGTGCTCATCTCTTCCCAACTCTGCACTCAGCGACCTCCTGGTGGAAGAATTTACACTACAGTAATTAGCAAACGCTATAAATCAAAGCTCCCATCCCGCAGAGCCAGCTTACCAGCACAGCCCTGCTAGCAGGCTACACTTTACTGTCCCCCACATCGGGCCCACCCAAAGCCCACAGAGGCAGGAGGATGGACACTGTGGGGAACTTTGGACCCAAAGCACAGCTTTCCTCTATAGTAAATAGAGTTTTTTCAGCAAGTTCTTCAGGGCCACTCAAAAACCCACTGACAGCCAACTGCCATTGATTTTTCCAAGAGGGAAACACAGCAAAAAGTGCACGTGCTCACAGGCCAGCCAACCTTCAGATGAACCCAACTGAAAAATAACTGCCAAAAAGGTTTTGGCCAGGACAGGATAATAAGGAATGTTTTAAAATCAAACCACTGTGTTTTTTAAATGCACAAAGTTGACAGCTTTTCTCTCCACAAACTGGAGAAAAAAATTGTAAGAAAAATTTTTTTTAAAATTACCAGGAGAAATGCCTGACATAGGCAGGGGACGGGGGGTGGGGTGGGGGATGGACACAGCAAACCACCATGGCATGTATGCACCTATGCAGCAATCCTGCAGGATGCAGGACGTGCACATGTACCCCAGAGCCCAAATACAATTAAAAAATAATAGATAGATGTAAAGAAATGAGCAAAAAATTAAAGGCCACAGCTCGTCCACAATTACAATGCATACACTTACATGTCCCATACCACTCACCAGGCCCCGTTTTAAGCACTTTTAAAGTGTTAATTCATTTAACTCTCACAATAATCTTGTGAGATATATGCTTGTATTCTTTCCATTTTATAGATGAAGAAACTGAGGCAAGGAGAGAAACCCTGTGAAGTCAGTATCTACAGACTTCGGCCAGGTGGCCCCTGCCAGCCATTCTCCATCGTTTAGAGCTGCTCGTGGCTCACACCCTCTCCAGGTTGTTCTCTCCAACAACCTCCTCTGCTTGAACCACTCCTCCCCATGTTTTATCTGGCAAATTCCTGCTCATCATTCATTTCACATTTTCATAAGCTGTGGAAGAAAGAGGTTTGCTTTTCTCTCTCAGCTTTCTTTCCTTTCAATCTACTCCCTTCCTGAAAAAGAAACTAATAGCATGAACGACCATCAAATGATGCTAGGAAATGCCATCGAGGTTGTGAAGAGAAAGCCTTGCTTGTCTTTCACAGCAAGCTCTGACAACTGTAACCTTCACCTGGGATACACAAGACTCAAGGTTCTTAAGCATGACTTTAGAGGAGATGGCAAAAAGACAGGAAAAGACTCAGCGTGGAGTCCCACACCATCATGGATCTGTGAGACTAGCTGGTGACCCTGTGAGAATAGTAGGGGAACATCTTGGGTTGACACCCCCAAATTTTGAGCGTGGGCTCTATCAGCTAAGAAAAAAGACTCACAGATGTCGCAGGTATAACTAAGAGGTTGTGTAACACATGTAAACAGCACAGCGGGATATAAAGTAAAATGTAAAAATCAAAAGTGTATTCAAGTATAAATATATGGAAAAAGGAAAAGCAGTTATGAGGGATCAAGGAATAAAAAAAGAACATAAAACTTTGGTAAGTCACCCAAACACTGATTTTTACATGAACAGGGAAATTAATCTAAAAGTACTTTAAAACATGGAAAAATCAGGCCAGGGCGCAGTGGCTCACACCTGCAATCCCAGCACTTTGGGAGTCCAAGGTGGGCGGATCACTTGATCTATCTCTACCAAAAAATATAGAAAATTAGCCAGGTGTGGTGGCGGGCACCTGTAATCCCAGCTGCTCAGGAGGCTGAGGCAGGAGAATCACTTGAACCCAGGAGACAAAAGTTGCAGTGAACTGAGATAGTGCCACTGCACTCCAACCTGGGTGACAGAGCGAGACTCCGTATCAACAAAAAAAAAAGAAGAGAAGAGAAAAAATTCAATATTTAATGATCATGAATAAAAGCTATATTTTAAATACTGAGCCCTAAGTAAAAAAAAAAAAAAAAAATAAGAAACAAATAACCCCATCTGGGTTTTACTTAAAGACTATGCTATTTTCATGAATTTAGGAGTGTCATTTAATATACCTGCTACTCTTTTTTACCTTTTTAAAATATTAACAAACCCAATTTTCTTTCATTTGAAAAACAAAATCAAGCCCCCATTTAACCTTGCCCAATTTCCAGGAAAATTGGTGCCTACCCAGGCCCATTTCTTCATTCACATACAAACACTCACACTGCATTTTCCACATAATTGGAATCATACTCTACCTATTTTTCTGTGACTCAATGCGTTAGAAAATCTCCCTGTCAATACACATAGGCTGACAAAAGTCTTGCTTGCCATTACATTTCAATATAATGCAATTGTTCCTTAAAGAACAGACAGTTTCCAATGTTCTACTAATACAGACTATTACAGTGAACCTTGACCATGTTTATGCTCATTAAAGTATTGCTGAAGAATAGATCCAAGAAATGAAATTCCTAGGTGATGGGGAAGATATTGACAAATTTCTTTTTCAGTAATGAGGTAGCAGTGGCAGGTGCCTGTAATCCCAGCTACTTGGGAGGCTGAGGCAGGAGAATCACTTGAACCTGGGAGAAAAAGGCTGCAGCGAGCCAAGATCATGCCACTGCACTCCAGCCTGGGTGACAGAGTGAGACTTCATCTCAAAAAAAAAAAAGAGGTAGCAATGAATCTCACACTAAAAATGGATGTGAATTACTGAATTTATAAAACAATTTGAGAATTATCTTTTAAATATTGTCTCTTCTCATCTAGAAACACGGTGTGTCTGTTACATTAAACTTTCTCTCAGGTGGATCACGTTCCTCTCTTCGTTAGGCTTACTCCTAGGCATTCAGACTTTCAATTTGCTACTAGTTCTAATGGTTTCTCAAAAGTACTTACTTTATTTCATCTTTTGTTGTATTGTTACTTCAACTATTTATCTTGAAGTAGGCTTCTTTAGGAAGCCTTCACTCACCCCTCACTCTGCTTCCCTTTAACACAGAGCTTAACATAGAGCACAGAAATAATCTATGTGCTGGTATCTTCCCATTTACTTTGTATCACCATCATTTTAAATACCATTATAAGGTATTTAAATACCAGGAAAACTGATGCCCATCCAGGCCCATTTCTTCATTCACATACACTCACACTACGTTTTCTACCATTATAAGGTACCAGGGACTGGGCTAAGCAGTTTCCATTCATTGTATCGTTCAATTGTCGTTATTTCTAAAGAAGTAATTATTTTTCCATCTCACCAATGAGGAAACCCAGGCTCAGAGAAGTGGTGCTGTGATCCTAGGTCCACACAGCTAGGTCCACACAACTAATAAGGAGCAGAAGTGTTAACCCTCATTTGATTGTCACAAGCCAGCAGCACCCCTACTCTGTTATGACACTTTCTTAAGGACAGCAACTCATGTTATAGTCATCCCCTCATGCCTTCTTCTAGCGCAGTCTAGGATGCCTCATAGATCCTTGGCCAATGTCACTCCATTTATTTGCCCTCAGCTTAGGAAAGTTCTAAATAATTCCCTAAGCATAGACAGAATCCATCAGGTCTCTACTTGTGGTCTTCCACATGTGGAAGAGATATTTAATCATACAACAACCAAAAAGGAATCTTCTGGTAGGAGGATGTATCAGACACCTCTTGCACCTCATCTCACATCTTCTTTACCTTCCTGTTACCACATCCTTTACTGAAGACACCAAGTGCAAACAAATGTAACCAGACAGCCCTACCTCCCCCACTGCTGGAGCTCTCCTGCTCTCTCTCTCTCTTCTTGCTGCCCCCAGGCTTCTTCACTCCCTGCCTATGAAATGCCCATGGCAATGTGGTCAGCCACTCTGAAGCATGAGGAAGCCTAAAAGGGCTAAAGTTATGAAAGCCCTCAGATAACAACTGCTTCTCCCATCCTCAGGGAGGCCATTCCCAGGCACATCCTGGACAGCGCCACAGAGGGTTCCAGCGGGGCTGAGCCCAGCCACCCACAGCAGTGGCCAGCTTGATGACGCACCCTTGGGTTGGCAGTCCCACCTTCTCTGTCTCCCATCTCTCAGTTCCCCACTCCTGTTCCCTGGACTCACCTCCCAAAACAAGCCGTTGGTACAAAAACCCTTGTGTTGGGCTCTGCTTTCTAGTCTGAGCTAACAGATGACATGGTACATATGCCAGCTCACATGGGCACAGGCACACGCATGCTCCCCTCCTCAGTCATGTCTGTACATACATGTAAACTACACATGCCAGTTTAGATCCCACAGGATTTGAGTTTATACTTTTCTCCTTCTCCTTCTCCTCCTTCTTTTTGATCTGCATAAAGGAACTCAGCTATGGTCAAGGAAAATGGAGCATTTGTGCTTTCAGCATCATCAGGGCTATTTCTAAACACCATTATCCCTTATGCCACAGAGATAACATTGCTAAAATCCAGAGTCCACATACATAATGTCAATAAAGTCCATGCCAAGTCCATTTAGAAAAAATCATTTTTTCATTTCTCTATCTGTACCTAATCCCCAGCTCAGTCTCCTCCTGCCTATGAGAGGGAGGAAAGCCAACAGCCAAAGAACCAGTCATGGGTTGTGGTCATTGACAATACAGGAAAAGAGTATCAGATCATATCACAGTACATCTCACTAACAGTAAGGACCACTTGACTGGGAGGACCAGAGCTACATACAGTCAGGCTCTGACTTACAGTACACCCCTAAGCAAATCATACAATTTCTCAGCCTATTTCCCTATCTAGAAGATGGAGCTTTTTTTCCCCCTAAAACTGCCTCAAATTTAGATTTTTTTTTATGAATTCACAATTATGTCCCCCAGTTACTCTGAACCATTGATAGCTTGTATATCTATGGGGAGAAGAGGAGAGATTTAACACTAATGTACTAGGCAATAAGCTAGCCATGACTTTATTATGGTCCTTATTTCATTATGCCCACAGTAGCCTACATTTTTAGCTCCATTTTATGATGTGGCCACGGGAATTCAAGGGTTCAAATAACACTCTCAAGGTCAATCAGTTGATAAATGGTAGCAACCAGTCTTGGACTCAGGACTCTCTGAGCATAAACACATTTACTTCTCTCTGCTTCAGACCACTAACTAAGGGTGGAAGGAAATATTATTGTGCACAAGCATCCAGAGATTCCCTTTGGTCTCATCTCAGCTCCTAAATTGAAAGCTCCTTAAAGGTAGGATCCCATGGATAAAAATTCTCATCTCAGCCCACTGTCTTAGTCTGTTCTGGTTGCCACAACAAAATACCTGAGACCGGGCAATTTACAAACAACAAAAATTTCTCACGGTTCTGGAGGCTGGGAATTCCAAGATCAAGGCGCCTGCAGATTCAGTGGCTGGTAATGGCTTGTTCTCTCTGCTACAAGATGGCACCTTCTTGCTGCATATTCTGGAGGGGAAAACTGCTAAATCCTCACATAGCAGAATAAGTAAACAGGACAGAAAAGGGACCACACTCAGAAATATTCAAACCAAACCACCCATGTATTAGTTTCCTATGACTGCTGTAACAAATTGCTACAAATTTGGTGACTTACAGCAATGCACATGTATGCTTTTACAGTTCTAGAAGTCAGGAGTCCAAAATGGTAAATAGCCAAAACCAAGGTATTAGCAGGGCTATACTCCCCTCCAGAGACTCTAAGGCAAAGTCTCCTTCCTTGACTTTTCCAGCCTCTGCAGCTGCATTTTTTGCATGTCTCGGCTGGCTCATGGCCCCTTCCTCCATCTTCAAAGCCAGCAGCTTCTCTCTCTGATTCTGACTCCAATTCCCTCTGCTTTCATCACATGACCTTCTTCTCTTCTGTCTGTAGCCCAGTTTCTCTCTCCTTTCCTCTTATCAGTAATTTTTCTTACTACATTTACATTTAGCAGCCACCTAGATAATCCAGAAAAATCTTTCCTTCTCAAGATCCTTAATTTAAGTACATCCACAAAGTCCCTTTTTCTATATAAGGTAACATTAACAAATTCCAGGGATTAGGGCCTGGATATCTTCGAAGACTATTATTCAACCCACCACAGCCACTCTAGAAAAGCAACCTGGAAAACTATTAAATACTCAAGTTTACAGCCTTGTCAGTCACATGCACTTTATACCAACTCACAACACATTTATGAAATCAGCAAAGTGCAAAGGCATCCCTGATGCCCCGGCCTGTCTTGTCACACCTGCTCCCAGGTGCTCAATGCCCTCATGTTTTAATTCTCTTCTCTTCTTCCACATCCATCAATTCCAAAGAGAGAGAAAAATTAGCAATTTATTGGTTTAGTGCTGCATGTCCACCCAAATCTCATCTCTAACTGTAATCCCCACGTGTCAAGGAAGGGGCTTGGTGGGAGGTGATTGGGTGACGGGGGGCAGTCTCCCCCAGGCTCTTCTCATGACAGTGAGGGAGTTCTCATAAGAGCCGACGGTTTTAAAAGTCTTTGGTTGTTTCTGCTTCACACTATCTCACTCCTGCTACCCTATAAGATGTGCCTGGCTTCCCCTTTGCCTTCCACCATGATTGTAAGTCTCCTGAGGCCTCCCCAGCCACGCAGAACTGTGAGTCAATTAAACTTCCTTCCTTTATAAATTACCCAATCTCAGGCAGTATCTTTATAACAATGTGAGAATGGACTAATGTACAAGGGCTTTCAGGCTTAGCTTAATTTTTAATAGTAGGATGAAAACCCTTGTCCTCTGCAGAAGGGATTTCCAGCATCAGAGACTGACTGGGAGATTCCTACTGTTCATGCAGACAGCCAACTTGGCCCTTTTAGCTTTTTTCTCACCAAGGAAATAGTGTCAAGCTAGAAATTTCCATCCCTAAAAATGCATTTCTGTTGTAGACATCTTCAGCTGAGTAAAGATTTTTCTGAAGACATGTCTTCTCTCCTCCATCTTTATTGCTAGCAATACCTGCTATGTTTGTTTAACAGACTACTGCCCTGCCTGCTGTCCTCATCACCAACCATGGCAGGAGAAGCCAACAGCCAAAGTAAACCCAGTTCCCTGCCATTTCTAAGCACTCATCCTTCTCCGAATGGCTCTCAACTCATCCTTACCAGGTTTGATAGATCCTGAAGAATGTTGAGAAATGTAAAAATATTAAAATTCAAAGGAAATAAGAACTAATGGTGACATTCAGGGCATCAAAACAGGCAAGAAAGGAAGATATTTGGGGTTATGAAAGTCTCCCAGGTGGCCTCCAAATCATACCATATAAGCAATGACACACTTTCCTTGCACATGTTCTACTGAGCAAGAATATTGCATTTTGAGCTTTGTCTGGTTCCTACTGAAGGACAATTTGAGGGATTCACTTCTGTAAAGTTCCAAGATGCACTGCTTCTGGCCATCGCCCTAGGCTGCTGCTCCTCCAGCCACAGCCCTCTCTGTGCCCTTGAGCTCTTTAAGAGTCAGATCTAATTAAGTGTAGCTTTGCATGACCCCAACACCCACTACGGGACCTGGTCCCTATGAACAAGGATCTTGGAAAGCAGCTTGGGTTTCCCAATCCCACAGTCAACTCCACAGAGCCCAGCCAGCACTAACTTAGAAATTCGAACAGATTACTTAATCTTCCTGAACCTTACTCTTCCCCCTGTGGAAAATGGAAATAATGCCTCCCAGGGTTGTCAGGAAAACTAAATAAGACACATATATGAAATGCATAGCACAGTGACTACCATATATTAGGCACTCAATAAATGCACCTATTATTAACGTTATTTCTAATAATGATACTAATACAAAGTCATACTGCTAGTTTATAGATTATGGTCTAAAATCGTAATCTATAGCTTCCTGAGAACAAGAGTAATGACCCACAGAACCCTCTCTTTTTATGTTTTGCTATTAAACATCTCCCAGCCCTTTGAATACAAAGCAGTACATTTTAATTTGCTCTTCAACATCCATAAATATCTACTGAGTGCTTTTTGTGTGCAGGAACACAACAAACTCAAGAAATGAAATCTGTCCTCAAGGAAATTACCACCTTAATCAAGAGCCAAGAAACAACAGGTACAGAAAAACGTGGATCACAGCCCTATTTTTCAGAGCCCATTTGGTCAGAGCGATTTCGGGATTAAGATAAGGTCTTTGTTTTAGGAGCAGGGGGCACACAAAACTCCTCTTTGGGAAATTGGCCTTAAAGGTAGGACATGAACATATAGAGAAGAGTAGAGATGCGTCCTACACCAAGAGCTTGTGAACAAAGAGTGCTGGGGACGGAGTGATGGGAATTTACGTTGAGGATCCTTCCTCTATTTGTCCCCAACAGCCTTTATGATGGGCACCAAGATAGTGCAGAGGGGCTGGAATGTTTGGTGAGTTCTGCAGTTCTGTGAATCGGCACAATGGTGAGCTGTATAGGAAGTTTACCTGCAAGCCGATTCACCGGTTTGTGCAGAACCTGCCCCTACCAACAAGCTGGGCTGGCTGAGGGCAAGAATGGTCTTGGAATTTTGCTTTCTGAAATAGACTTTCTCAATTCAAATGAACTGCAGTTGTGTCATTAATCCCCTTGTTATGGGATGAGAACACACTGCATTGAGATTAGAGCCTGACAGATACGTTGAAGAACTTTGGATTGAACTCAAAGTTCCAAACAATGCAGTCTTCCCAGTAGGCTCTGTGGGCTTTGGCTGGAACAATGGCACCACCCGGTGGCCACAACAGTTTCTATTTGGAAGAATTTCCTTTGGGGCACATTCCGTGAACTCCTGAAGTCCCATTTGTGCTGGAGCTAGAGATACAATGCTGAATAAAGTAGGTTCACTCCCTCAGGCTCCCTCTTGCAGGCTGGTGGACCTCACCAGTCCAGGTCCTGTGGGTTCAGTCAGCTCTGGTCCCCAGGGGATTGCCTGGTGAGGAGCAGAGACAGCCCTTTCTGAACCCGGAGCTGACCTTAAGGTAGATGTCTACAGGGATTACAAAATGGCCTCCTGGACCCACCTATCCCCTAATCCCTTGAATCTCTCTCACAGTTGACAAAACCTGTTCCTGTGCTGATTCATTTATTTAGCATGTATTTATCATTTACCTCTGTGAACCAGACACTCTGCTTAGGGCTGAAGACAAAAATATGTCTAAGAATCAGCTCTTACTTTCTGTGCATGGCCAAAAGCTAAAGACAAGTCCTTTCATCGTCCCCTGCGCAGACCATGGAGCCCTCTCCAGGCTAGCAGGCTCTGTGTCATCTCCTATCTCACTTCCCCCAACACAACAGGTCCCTCTGTCAGTCTTGCCACACACCTTTACTTGGCTGCTCCACCTAGAAGAAATGCCTTCCCTCTCTCCTCAAGGACGGCTGTTCTGGAGGCCCCAAGCAGGGAGGGCCAGCCAATGCTGTCATAGAAAAATGATCTCCAACAGCAGATACTGATGTGAGCAGCTGCAAAGTGCAGGTGGACAACCAAGGCTGGACCTGGGGAAATGAGACAGCAGCTCACAGGGCAGAGATGAGGGAAGCTTTTCATGAACAGAAGCTCTTGTTCCACCCAGGAGTTCTAAGAGAGGCTGAGAATAGCAAGGGCATTTAGATCTAGGAGCTCTTAGGCATGAGAAAATGCGTTTTACCCTGAAACTCCAGAAAAAATAGGAAATAGAGCGAGGTGAATTCTGGGTGTGGTGAGAAGCGACGGGACTCTACGGAGTACAGAGTGAGTGGAAATGTCACTGAATGTGGTAACCACAAGATAACGTAAGTGCGGGAGTGACTAATTCAAACGTTGACTGTCTGCATCATCAGAAGGAACTTCTCAATCCTCAAGAAGGCTGCTACACTCACATTAACACAACCTTAGGGTCAGAGCATGACCTAATAAAAGGAATGTGTTTCCATGTCTGGGTCAATACTATGCCATATGGAGAAAGCACTCAGAGGCCCAAGAACCTAACCCATTAGAGACCGGTGGGCACATAAGTCCCTGAGAAATTAACAACATCCACTGGAGGTCTGTGAGCTTCCACAAGGCATGGAACAGGATTCTAAGCCAGTCTGAGGTCCTAGCAGCTGGAAATCCCAGCAGACTCCTGGTCCATCCATGCACTTCTACATCCTCTCTCATGATAGGCCTATTTTCGATCCATTGTCCCTGCAAATAGTGTGGCACTATGGAATAATTATAGGCCTTAGATAGAAGAATATGTGAATGTCAGTCCCAGTCCCCTTGTTCCTCTCTGTGTGACCTTAGCAAATGGTTCAACCTTTCTGAGTCTCAGTACCTTATCTAGAAGATGTACAGAAACCATGTTTTGGAGGGTCAGCAACTTTATCAGTGAGGCTGGAGGCTCCTGGTCTGTGGCAAATATTGTGAGAGAGCCAGTCTGAGGGAGAGAAAGTAAACTGGGCTTGGGAGGAGTGGCGACACCTCTCCCGCCTCTCTGTAAAGATAAATCAATTGCACAAGCTCTAAGAATGTGGTGGCACGCATCTGGGATTTACATCTGGTCACAGCTCCACATAGAATTAGAAACACATGTCCTCTGTCCTGCATCACCTGTTTTCTACCAGTAGGTCTCTGTGGGCTTCATTGTCAGAATGTGAATTCCAACATGGCAGCAGTCACTAAGCTTGGTCTCCATTGCAGAGTGGATCTGGGCCCTTGTCATCCATGTGATGGGTGCAGCCTGGATTACATTCTTCCTACTGCTTTCCTAGGAACTGGCCCTCCCTCACCCAATCTCAGGGTTGTAGCAGAAGCTCCGTGGGATAATATGACCCACTCCTGGCTACCAGAGACTGGTTCAAGGAAGGTCACTGCATTTAAGACTGAGAAAGAGATCGGACTCTCTCTCTGAGTGGCTGGTTTGGTGCATGCAAATTTGGGAGTGGTTGCAGTGACCCCGTTCCACCGTGAGAACTGCACAACAAAGATGGTTGGACTACCATAAGTCAGAAGGGCAGAGAGAAAACGTGAATGAATGACAGAAAGTAGAGGCCCACTGGCTTGAGGTGGCACTCCAGGCCACCTCTGGTCCTGCTGCCTGGCTTTAGCTCTGGAATTTGATTCAGAAACTCACTCTGAGATTTTTCCCGCCAAGTTCTTCATTTGAAGTAGATGGGATGGAGTTGCCAGAGCTGACATCCAGAGGAGGCCCAGCTAACATGCAAACCAAGGTTTCACTGGAAGGAGAGGGAGGACAGGGATGCTGAGTGCATGTCTCCTCAGATGAAACTGCCTCCAAGCTCAGCAATTTGGGAAAACATACTCTAGTATTGTACACCTACGATCCGATGCCTCCCCTGGATGGTAATTTCACTCAGGCACAGCAGTAACATTTTACTATTTAATGGGCTGCTTGTAGAGATTTCCTTCCACAACGAGAACATTTCCTATTACAGTAACAAAATGAAAAAGGAGTCATTCATTTCACATGAAAAACAGAGACTTTTTAAAATGGAAACACTGTCAATCAGGCTGAATCACAAGCTGTGATTAAAGCCTCCAGACTTTTTCACATTTGTGCAAGCACGTTTGAATTTTAGCCCAACACTGAGCCTGTATTATAAGAGCATCTAATGTATTCTGCTTTGAACATAATACCAAACATGTCATAAAAGTAAAATATGTATCACCTAAGTTCAAGCAAATTTTGGTCTTTTATTCAAGAAACAGTCACAGCACCTCATTTGCAACCTTAATTCAAAACTAGATCTTCCTATCAGAGAAATGAAGACAAAGCTGGAGTCTATTATCATCTGTGCTGCTGGTGCATGAAGCATGGTTTATGGAAGAGAAGCCAGACATCCCTGGAAAAGTCAAGTTGCTCTCCCCAGCCCACTACTGCTGTACCCAACAATGGATTCTTTTTGCTGTTTCCATCCAAACAATGATTGAGACCCCTGGGCTGCGGGCTGGAAACATAAGTTAAACATGGTCCCTGCCCTCTAGAAATCCACCAGCTCATGCGGGATGACTCTTCAGCTAAGGGACAATTATTGCATGTACCAAGAGGCTGTGGATACAGGAGGAGAAACCTGGAGTGGAACTGTCAGAAAGGGCTTCTGCACTGTGTTAGAGTCAGTCCTCAGAGGAGGGGAAAGGCCTTCCAGGCACAGAGAGCAGCATGATGGGACAGAGGTATGAGGAGCCTAGAACACTAGGGGGAACAGTGTGTCCTACTACGGGCAACTCTCCCAGGGGCACACTGTGACCTCTACCCAGGACCTGAGAGGCCCAGGAACTGAGCAGCATCCCTTCTCAGGGAAGCAGAGGGGTATACAGGCCTTGAGACAAGAAAGGGAAGCAGAAGATAGCCCCATGTTTCCTTGGTGATCTCAAGTGTTTCCAGAGACAGCTCTGGTCCAGCTAATGGGACAACTGAGGAAGAGACTAGAAAATGTTAACCCAGTGCTCAGATGAACTAAAGAAAGTGGTGTAACAGGCCTCAGCTCAGAACTTATTGGCTTTGCCCTCTCTGTGGCCAGTGCCCTTGACAATTGCAATCTGAGGTCTCTGCTGACCTCAGAGACAGCCAGATTATCTCTTCCTAGGAGATTAGGGCTTCTTCCTCACTCTTTTTCCTTTCCCCAGTATTCATCAGGAATTCTAATCGACTTTACCTCCAAAATACATCCCAAGCCTGCCCACACCTGTCCCTCCTTATTGTCTCCACCTCAGTCTTTTCACCATTACCTCTTGTCTAGACTGCAACAGGGGGACATTTTATTTTGTTATAAATCAGATCACAATATTATCCCACTCCAAACCCTCCAAAGACTTTCCTTCACACTTGGAATAAAATAAAGCTCTTTTCCATGGTCAGGGGACCAGCCCAGCTCTCTGGTCTCACGTTAGACCATCCTGCCCCATGCTCAGCAGTTCTAGCTCCATCACCCTCCTTTCTGTACCCATCTTTCTCCTGGCTCTTTCCACTGCCTGGAATGTAATCTCACCTAACTCAAGAAGCCAACACAATGACCAACTGATTGTCTTCATGGAAATTATTACTTTTTTTTTTTTTATTGCCTAGTCTCCCATCTCTGCTATACCATAGGCCTCCTAGGAGGAGGGGGTTCTGAATCTGCATTCCTCAAAACTGTATTCCTAGAATGGGATGCATCCCACAAAGGGTATTCAAGGCACATTTACTGAGTGTACAAGTCCATGCTTCTGCCAGTATCCCTGAAAGCTTTAGACACTGTGGAAGCCATGGCCCCTGGAATTTACCAGACTTAAGAAGAGTTGCCCTTATGGAGGCTGCTCTGATGGAAGGAAGGGGGCCATGTGACCTGAGGTCTCCCAGATTGGTATCAAAGGCCCACTTCCCTGTCTTGGTAGAGACTTCGTGACAGAGCACTGAGGCCTCTGCCACTGGCTGGTCACTCTGCTTCATGACTGTGCTGTATTACTCAGGGTTCTCCAGAGAAACACAAGTAATAGAGTGTGTGTGTGTGTGTGTGTGTGTGTGTGTGTGTGTGTGTGTGTGTGTGTGTGTGTAAGAAAGGGGGGATGGGAGAGTAAGAGAGATTTATTACAAGGAATTGGTTCACATAATTATGGAGGCTGACAAGTCCCAAGATCTGCAGTCAGCAGGCTTGAGACCCAGGAAGGCCACTGTTTCTGCCCTAAGTAAGGAAGGAACCAATGTCCCAGCTCAGCAGTCAGGCAAGAGGACTTCCCTCTTAATCAGCATTTTTGTTCTATTCAGGCCTTCAACTGATTGGATGGCGCCCACCACATTGGTGAGGGCAATCTGCTTTAATCATTCTGCCAATTTAAATGTTAATCTCACCCAATAACACCCTCACAGGCATACCAAAAATAACGTTTGACCCAAAGTCTGGGCGCCATGACCCAGTCAAACTGACACACAAAATTAACAATACACATGCCTTTTGTGTCCATCTCTCCCACTAGGTATGAGCAACTTGGGAAGGACGGGGTGTTATTTATCCTGGAAGCCCAATAATCTGCTTTAATACCTGAAACTTGGTAGGTGCCCAACAAGTATTTGTAGAATGAATGACTCTCTGATTCCAAGAGCTAGCCTCAGGCCTGGTCTAAGTTAAGACTCACAAACTTGGGTCACATCGAAGTGCCTCTTGGCAAGGGATGGGAAGAGATCAGGATGATGTCTAAAGGTAGACCACCAGGCTGTCCTGAGGGTAGAGAATATGTCATTCAGACCATGAGAACTCACCCAGGGATCTCTGCACTGGCTGAAGCAGACAGGAGCAGTTTCAGAGCACAGGCTAGGTACCTAGGTACCAGCTCTAATGGCTTTGTCAGTTACTACCTGTGACCTGGTCAAGAGCAATGACTCCTTGTGGCCTTAGTCTCCTCCGCCCTGAAGTGAATGTGATAGTAATACCTTGTTTATAGACTGCTGTGAAGATGAAATTAGATAATCCATGAACAGAAAGTATGAATTTGTTTCATGACCCTTGGGGAAATAAAGAATTCTTTATTTCCCAAATCAGATACAGTTGGCTTGGATTGCAAGAAAATCAGATAAATAAAATAAAGTTATGTATAGATAACTCCTACAGCTAAAAAACAACAACAACAAAAACGTGACTTTTAAAATGGGCAAAGGACGTGAGCAGATGTTTCTCCAAAGAAGATATACAAATAGCCAACAAACATATAAAATGACGTTCTACATAACTAATCACTCAGCAAATGTAAATCAAATCCATAATGTGATACCACCTCACATCCATTAGAATGGCTACTATTGAAAAAAAGCAATAAGTGTGGGTAAGGATGTAAAGAAACTAGAAACCCTGTGTATTGCTGGTGGGAATATAAAATGGAACAGCCACTGTGGAAAACAGTATGGCAGTTCCTCAAAAGCTTGAAAACATAATTACCACATGATCCAGCAATTTCAGTTCTGGGTATATGCCCAAGAGAATTGAAAGCAGGGTCTTGAAGATATATTTGTATACCCATAGTCATGGAAATATTATTCATAATAATCAAAATGTGGAAACAGCCCAAGTGTCCATTGACAGAAGAATGCATGAATAAAATGTGGTTCTGCACTTCAGAGAGTATTATGCATCCTTAAAAAGGAGGGAAATGTTGCTACATGCTACAGCATGCATAAACTTTGAGGAGTTAATGCTAAGTGAAATAAGCCAATTACAAAAAGACAAATGCTATATGATCCCACTTATGTGAGATATATGGAGCCATAGAGACAGAGGTAAAGGGTGTTTGCCAGGGGCTGGGGAGAGGGGGAAGTGGGGAGTTGCTGTTTAACGAGCATAGAGTTTCAGTATTGCAAGATGAAAAAAGCTCTGGAGATTGATTGTACCACTATGTGAATGTAACTGCTGAACTGTACACTTAAAATGGTGAAGATGGTAAATTTTATGTTATGTGTATTATCAGATAAATCCACCTACACAACCAGTGAATCATCTTTATATAGCTCTTTGGGACTTTCCTTTCCATGGCCGTGTTCATCAACTCAGTTGATTTTCACAGCCACTCCCAGAAATCAGCAGAGAGGATGAAATCCAGAGGGGGTCAGAGAGATCATGGATCTAGGACTAAGTCCCAGGTCTCCCAACTCCCTTCCTATTGGCCTCTTTCTACTGATCATCTTTCTTCTTGGGGACTATAAACTAGTGTTTACAGGGACTAGCCTGTCAGTGAGTCTTTAACCAGCATGACTAAGTGCTGACCTACCTTAAAAATCATAAAGGCTCCAAAGAGAAGCCCTCCCTGCCCACTGTCCCTGAGGAATTAATACTTTAATGAAGCCATAACTGTCACCCAACAAAGAAAAAGAATGTGACTTCACTGTATTCTCATGGCTGGAAATGTACCTTTCATCTGATGGCTCAGGGCAGACGGTCCTCCTTGGTCCTCACATCCATAGTAGCACATCACATCAAGCCAGGGACATTCAACAACGATAATCCCAACTCAGCCACGTCTCCCCAAGGAGGCCCTGTAATTGTTAACTCTGCTCCAAGAAGCTACAGATCCCACCATGCCAGGGCCGTGGGATGAGAGCTGCATCTTAGAGGACAAAAGTCACACCTGTTAATATATAGACAGCACTTAATACATGTGAGAATCTACTTCTCTGTATTTTACGTGTCCTGGGGGAGATTGCTGAGAAAAGAGTTGTTGCTGTCTGCTGGTTGGTGGTTTTGCACAGTTGGGTTGGTCTGTTATTTCGTTAACTGCTATGGGTTTTTTTATCATGGGTTTTGTTTGTTCATTTGTTGTTGTTTTAGTGTTAGAGAACAGAACCTGATTGAATTTTTTTTTTTTTCTGTGACTACCTGAAGAAAATTCCAGGACACTCCTAAAATAAAATCATTGATCATAAATTGGTTGGTTCCCTTTGTTTCTCTGGAACATGTAATCTTCCCCTCACTGATTCTTCTTGTGATCTGAAAAGTTGCTTCATTTCTTGTGATCATTGGATCTCACCATCAACCACAGCAGAAGACTATGGGTAGGAGGGAGCCCTTTGGATGTCAGCTATTGTTGTTGATGCTGCTCTTAGGCAACTCCAAGGAGAAAAATAACATTTTCCCCTAGGTTTTACCCCACCAGTCCAACCCAATGCCCAACACTCCAACCTTTCAATCAGTCACTCACATATCCATTCAATGTGTATTTATTGAGCATCTACTATGTATGAGGTACCATGAAGGGCAAAAGAGACATGATCTCTGGCCTCATACAGCCTACAGTTTAGTGGGAATATTGACATTAAGCAGATAAATGCATAGAGTTTCACTGCAGTTGTGGCATGTGCTAGGAAGTGAGACATGTAGTGTGCTTCTTCATTCATCCACTAGGTATTTACAGAGCACTAATACAGGCAAAACTGTCTCAGGTGATTATTGGAACATGTAACCAGACAAGTTGGAAAGTAAGAGAAGATCCCCTAAGCAAATGTCATTCAAGCTGAGACATGAGGGACAGACAGAAGCTGGCCTGGGAAGAAGAAGACTAGAAGTGTCTGCCAGTGCAAGAAACGGCGTGACAGCGTCCTAGAGCAGGATGTGCCTGTGAGAATATGAAGGGAGGTCAGTGGGTCTGGAGCACTGGGGCGGGAGCAGGGCAAGAAGAGGCTGAAGCAAGAGGAAGAGCCAGGGCTCTCCAGTTTCTGCAGGCTCCATGCTTCTCTAAGAGCTGTCACTTGATCCTAATGGCAGGGGAAGCTTCTGAGGGGTTTTCAGCTGAGAGGTAACGTTCTCATCATTAACACCATAGCATGTTTTGTCAAAATCCTAAAACAGGTCAAATTTCAGTATGTCGTCCATGAAAAACGTCATGCACGTTCACATTTAAGGCACAACACACCCCTCCCCTTGGTTCCTTTCAACATGCTGTTCTCCTGTTTTGTTTTTTGCTCTTTTCTTCCTGGTAAACCCCTATTCATACTTCAAAAATTCAATCAGGCCTTGGCCTCATCTGTAAAATGATTTCACTTCCCCAGGCCTGACTGCAACTTATACTCACCTCCAGATAACAGTAGACTCAGAGTATGGGCCAGGACCAGGGACAACCACCAAACTGTTTGTTACCCACCCACAGAAAGTGGGGAACGCACAGAAAATCAAAGTGCTTAAAAACATTTAGAGCTAATTACACAGAACAATTTTATGACTATAGAATCTAATAATTTTGAAATGCAGGGCTTGAATTTTGGTGGTTATTTTTTTTCTAATGATTCATCTTTATTGTATTTTATAAAAGTACTGATCCACAATGGATTGAAATTTATTCTAAAATGAAGGAAGGGGGCCTTCAGCACAGACAGTTTGAGAACCCTGTCCCAGAATCCCTCACGCTGAAGGCCCTTCTCTGCTTCCTCCTCCCTCTTCGTTATTTGCTGACCACTGAAAGTTCACTATCTCATTTCATCCACACAACTGCCTTACAGGGAAATCAATCCCTAGCCTTCATCTACTCCTCTTATTAGAAGTCAACTAACTGAAGCTAAAAGAGGTAAAGCAACTGCCTATATTGGTTTCCTATTGCTGCTATAACAAAGTACCACAGACTTAGTGGCTTAAAGCTATACGTATTCCTTACCTTATAGTTTTGGAGGTCAGAGAGCCTAAATGCATTTACTGGGCTAACACTGAAGTGTCAGCAGGGCCATACTCCTTTGAAGGCTCTAGGAAATAATGCTTTTATTGCCTTTCCAGCTTCTGGAAGGTTCCTGCATCCCTTGGCTTGTGTCTCCTCCTTCCATCTTCAAAGCCAGCAGTGTAGCATCTTCCAAATCTCTCTCTCTCTCTCTCTCACACACACACACACACCACACACACACCTCTGCTTCCATGACCACATCTCTCCTCTCCAACTCCATTCCCTCTTATAAGGATCTTAAGGATCTTTGTGATTACATTGAGCCTACCTGCAATACACAGGATAATCTTCTCATTTCAAGATTCTTAACTTAATCATATCAGCGGAGTCCCTTTTGCCATACAAGATAACATATTCAAAGGCTTCAGGAATTAGGATGTGGATATCTTCTGATGGTCATCATTCTGTCCACCATAATGGCAAACATCACATAACTATTAGGGCAGCTACTTCCAAGATTCAAACCCAGGTCTTGGCCTCAGAATCCATGTTTTCTGTTTTATCTTTCCCAACTATGCCACTCTACCTTCTAATATATGTGCATATGTTAGTAGAAATACTTTGTCCCAGCTACTCAGGGGGCTGAGACAGGAGAATCGCTTGAACCTAGGAGGCAGAGCTTGCAGTGAACTGAGACTGCGCCACTGCACTCCAGCCTGGTTAACAGAAATGAAAGCATTAGGAAATAGACACTGAGCCACAGTGTGTGGGTAGAAAGAGAATTCATGCCACTGCATAAGACAGCTGAGGCTCCTGTAGGCAGTCACGCAAATATGAGAGAGCCCTGTGTAAGCTCCAGCTCAAAGACAGAGCCCCAGGAATGCAACAGCTGCTGTGGTCCCAGGAGGACCTTTGATAAGTCAGCTGGAGAGCACATGCATACATCTCAAGAAACACAAAATTTTCTCCAGCAAGGACAATGTAACTTGGCAGTGTAGGCTCTCTATTCCCTGGCAGATAGATAAATAGATAGGTGATTCTTATCAGCAAGAAGAATAACCTGCATAGAGTTTCTCCAGGAAGACATTAAGAAAATTCAGCAGCAGCAATCCACTGTCAGCTCAAATCAGTTCTTCATAGTAAACTTGTATAAATCAAACAGAATCCTTGAAGAGTTTGTTCTATGCTGTGTTGGCTGGTGCAAATGCTGGCATCATCCACTGTGTGGGGTTTGTTAAATCACAGTATTTCTCTAGTCCTATTGATTACAGCTTGTCCTCCCTGGGGGTCACAAGACCATCAGCTCTTCCTAAAGACTGCTCGCCTCCCAGGGAAGCACACTGGGAGAGAAAAGCAGAGAAGCAGAACATCCTGAAGCACAGACCTGCCGCTTCCTCTTTGCTCTGCCCCAGGGGCAAGGGCTGAGGAGCTGCCCAGCCTTGGCAAGTGAGAGCTGGTGCTGTCAGGGCCTCAGCAGAGTGGGCAAGTGGCACTTCCTGTCCATGGATATGATACAAGAAGCTGAGGGACTGTGCCAGAGTCCTCAAGGAACTGCTGGGCCAGAAGGAGTCTTGGAGCCCACAACCAGGGACCCACCCCAACTAAGCCAGGCAAGGGCAGGACCAAGATGCAAATGCAGATGGAGCCAACTAAGGACCTGCTGGACAGAAGGGAGAGGGGGAGGCATCCTGATGTCCTGAGAAGCTCTTCAGAAGCCCCAGGCATGGGCAATCAAAGAGAATTTGAGGGAGCTTCAGGAAGCAATATTAGTGCCATCCTCTCTGTCCCCTCTGTCTAAGCACGTCGTGTTGTTTATATTAACATGTTTTTACTTATCTGGAGGGCTGGTATTTATGGATGTTCAGATTGTATACTGTACAAGGTCATCACAACTAAAGAATGCCACTGGGGTCTTAGACAGATACTCACTTATCTGAGGGAACACTGGAGAGTATGTGGACTCCCAGCTAGGGGTGTCCTGGGGCAGTAGCAATGAGCTGCTGCCAACAAACCCAGCAGGCACAGCCAGCCAGGGCACAGTGTGCTCACTTGGGAGAGAAAGCCTCTAGGCTGTCACTGACTCACCTGTGTGCGCAGCTGTGCCTTCTCCCAGCATCACTTCTCTTGCCCACCGCCGCTCCAGGACATGAAACTCCACTCCCAGCACCCTGCTTCTGACTTTGATTCTGACTCTGTTGCCTGAGCCGAGGGCTGAGGAACAGGCAGGGGTATTGGACTGTGCTCTTCAGCATCCAAAAGGGATATGTGCTGCCTGCCAGGGTTCTGGAAAGCTCCCTCAGGTGAGACATGGTTTCTGGGCACCATTGTTCAGGTGGGACCATGTATTAACATTGATTTTTTTTTTTAACTAGTGAAAGAAGTGCTTTCAGATTTTTTCAGAAAGGCCCCTCATGTTCTGGCTTGACCTTATCTCCCCCTCCCCATTTTAACTCACTCATTAAGCGTTTGGATTAGGCACTTCTTTATGCCCCCAGTAGCCAGCAGGTGATTGACTCTAAGGCTAAGTAATGGGGAAAAGAAAGAAAAGAGGAAAGACGGGAAGAAAGAGAAGAGGGGGAGGGAGGGAAGAGGAAAAGATCAATAAGCATTTGGATGGATGGATGGATGGATGGATGGATGGATGGATGGATGGACAGACGGACGGATGGATGGATGGATTGGTGTCCTATACCCATTAAACACAGAGATACAGCTTGTTCTCCCCTGGTCCTTCTGTTTTGACTATTTTGGTCACCCCCTCAATACTGTTTCCTTCTCTCCTGTCTCTGCCACAGTCTCTCGTTTATCCATGAGGCCATGCACATCTTGTAGACCGAATCATCATTGAGGCTCACACATTGTCTTTCCATAGCTGCAGCCTGCATCTCTACCCCTCTCTCCCACCCCTGCTGAAGGACCCCAATCCTGGGAGCCAGGAGCCAGGCCCCAGGTCAGAAGCATCCAATGATGCTGCTGTTTACTGTAATTCACAGCATGCATGCCCAGGAAGTGAGGGGGTCTTTCTCTCCCCTTCTCTGGGCTAGAGGGTACCCCAAGAGGATATAGCTGCCACTGCCTCCCTCCTGGAATATGGAACTCCCTCTTCTATCCAATGCAATTTCCATAAGCCCTACTTGCAGATTCAACTTCTCTTATCCTTGGGCAGATTTTTTTCCTGCACATTCTCAGTGCCTAGTGTTGTGAAGTTTCTTATATGACCTGTTCCAGGGAACACTAAGCATTCTCAAGGTTCCACGATATTGACTGCAAAATCAGTTTCCAGGGGTGGTGGGCAGTGGGGGGGGGGGGGGGGGGGCTGGGACCCTCAACAGGGACTCAACAAGGTGCAGGTGGGGAAGGTATTTTTTTGAGCACCTGATGTCTGCTGAGCATTGTACTGTGTCCTAGGGAGCAGCAGTGAATAAGGGAGATCCCCATTGTCATGGAATATCCAGTCTAGCAGGAGAAAAGAGATAGCGAATGAATCAATGATGGCACATGCTCCATCACATGGGATAGGGGATGGACATGACTTGGGTGGTGAGTGGGAGGGGGGACAAGTTGGCAGTGGAGGCTCTTTAACCCAGGTGGTATCTGTAGAAAAGACTTTAGACTTACAACCATGGGTCCACATGCAAGGGGAGAATGGGTGAGCCTGGAGAGTCAGGGAACAGACAGAGGCCAGGGTAGCTGGGGCACATGAATGAGGAGTATGGGCAGAGGTGAGCTCAGGAAGGTGGACAGGAACCTTCTCAAACATAGTTACTGATACTTATGTTAATGGCTACCCCATAGAAAGAGTGTGTTGTGTGCCCAACACTGTGTTAAGTCCTTACCTAAATTATGTCATTAATCATTACAACAGCAATCTGAGATGGAGATTATTAGCCCACTTAATAGATACAAGCAATAATGGCATGTGCTGAGTATCTATTAGGGGCCATGCACCGGCCTATATGCTGTATATGCAGTGTCTCATTGATTCCTCATCACAGCTCTAGGAAGTGAAAGTATTCTTATGTCTCCCATTGTACAGGTGAGAAAACAGAGACTCGGAGCATTAAAATGACTTGTTCAAGGTCCCACCATTGAAAATCAGATCAAACTGTGGATGAATGGATCCAACCCGCGTGTCTGCTTGCCCTTCAGGTCTGTCTTGCTGTTGACTCTGGGAAATAGGGTCATAATTTCTGCCAGAGAGAACTGCTCTGGGGACATGTAAGGATTTGCCCTTTAATCTGAGCTCTTATTGGAGTCCTGGAAGAGAAGCTGAAGGGAGGCTCGAAGGAGCTGGTGGGGGTGGGTGCCTAGCACTCTTTCCAGCAGGCTGTGGCATCTGGTCTCCCCAAAAGCAGGCTTTGATCACGCTCAGAGATTCAACCCACTCCACCAGTACCTTTAAAACTGCTGTCACACTTGAGAAATGTTCCACCTCTGAAGCACACCTCCTGCGCAGCACCATTTTCATCCTTCTTTGTCACAGCCCAGACCAAGCCCAATCGACTTTAAAGTGATTTGCCTCCCAGAATTCTCCCAGTACTCCCCAACAGCATTTGGGCTAGTGTTCAGGCCAATAGATCATTTGGAATGTTTTTATAACATAAAAATCCAATCCTTTATAGCAGGCAATCAGCAGTCTTAAAATAATTGCGCATAACTAAAGACAAAACAAAGTAACAGCAAATGAAATCTGATTAATGGGTAGTAAAAACTGATGTTCTGTAAATAATTCCTCAAAATAAATATCACTAGGATAATCTCTCCATGAAGATATTTCTTCAGGGGCTTAAGATAAACACATCTCTTTTTTTTTCAAGGTACCTCATAACTAAATTACACAGCATGTGGGGGAGGTTCTGGTTATTTTCCTAAGTAGAGAATTTTCTCTGTGCTTCTATTTTCCCTCAAGGCCATCACAGAAAGAGAATAAAATTTCATTTTCCCCCAACAATTATGTAGCTGCATTATTTTTATAATAGGCTTACTAAGAACAAGCTCCCCAAACACAATTCTGCAGCTGAGGTTCACAGGGTTGAAATCAAGAGACAAATCCTCTTTGCTTCTTTCTGGGCTGTATTTAAAAAGGTCAGTGTTAATGACAATTGAGAAACTCAATTTCTCCTCAGCAGCCAGGGTTTTCAAGAAGCATCAGGTGGCAATTTGGAGCAGAGCCTAACCTGTTGCAGGAGTGAAATAGGGGGATTCAGGAGACCCAATTCTTACCCCTGCCCTGGCCCCCACTGCCTTCATGCCTTGAGCCGATAAAATCATTAAACATATAAGGTAGGACCTAAGAAACAGAGTAACTGAAAAGGAGACTTGCCAAGCTAATGAGAAGGGGGTGTGGAGGGTGATCAAACGGCTCTTCCAAAGTGAGAAGAATGATCGGCGTTAGTCAGGTAGAGGGAACAAAATATGCCAACTCCAAGAGAGGGAAAAACATCCAGCTGCAGTGAGTGAAAACATCCAGATGGAAGGACACAGAGCTGGGCAGGGGTGCAGGTGGTTGTGGAAGGTGGGACAAGAATCCTTTGCTGGTTGAGAATCCTCATGCACACGTATGTTTATTGTGGCACTGTTTACAATAGCAAAGACTTGGAACCAACCCAAATGCCCATCAATCATAGACTGGATAAAGAAAATGTGGCACATATACAACCATGGAATACTATGCAGCCACAAAAAGGATGCGTTCACATCCTTTGCAGGGACATGGATGAAGCTGGAAACCATCATTCTCAGCAAACTGACACAAGAACAGAAAACCAAATACCACATGTTCTCACTCATAAGTGGGTGTTGAACAATGAGAACACATGGACACAGAGAGGGGAACATCACACACCGGAGCCTGATGGAGGGTGGGATGGCTAGGGGAGGGATAGCAGGGGGTGGAGGGATTGGGGAGGGATAACATTAGGAGAAACACCTAATATAGATGACAGGGGATGGATGCAGCAAACCACCATGGCAAGTGTATACCTGTGTAACAAACCTGCATGTTCTGCACATGTACCCCAGAACTTAAAGTATAATTTTTTAAAAAAAGAAAAAACAGAGAATCCTCTTCTGAGCATCAGTGGGAGACCATGTCAACCTCCAGTAGTGAAAGGAGAGGTGCTGGCATAGGAGGTCGAAGAGAGGGGGAGAGACTGCAAGAGTTTTTGAGAGGATTGAGGGAGAACACTGCTCAGGGGCGCATGTTCTTTCCAGGCAGAATCAAGCACCTAACTCAAGTATCAGATCACGAATTTCTGTTGACTCAGTCAGCAACATTGTATAATCGTGCCCAGCAGAGTTTAGCAGGCAGCCCACGCAAGAGTAGAGAAAGTGGAGAGCCAGGCCAACCCTGTGTGGAAGTATGGGTGGCACTGGCGGGCAGATTAGGTAAAGGGAGTAAAGCTGTTGGCAAGAGAGAGATTGAGATGACAGACCCCAAGGTCAGGACTAGATTGAGAGGGAAGTGAGCAAATACAAAGACAATGGATGGATTAAGGAATTAGAAATCTCAATGTAGACAAAGCAGATGCTGTGAGGGGAACCCAGGGCGAGTGACAGACAACTGCAAGGTGTGGTCAGAGTATTATTGTAGTGTGCGATGCCAGAATGGAGACCCAAGTGATCACAGGGCTATGACCACGGGAACGGACAGCTGAAGTGGACAGGAGATGAGGGCTTCACGAGTTGAGGAGATCAGGACTCTGAGGGGGCAGAGCATGGAACTGACCACCACAAGGATGCTGAAGTCCCTAAGAATGGCAGCAGGACTCAGCATGGGGGAGAAAACTCTGCCCAATGCATTGGTGGAATCAAGACAATCTACTTTGAGGAACCGGGACCCACCCTTTCCTCACCCCCAGTTCAAAGAAGTGTTTTGTAACAGACTTTCTTCCTTTGATCAATAAGCTACATCATAAATTACCTGAAGCCTGAGGACCTCAAATTAAAAGCAGGAGAACACAATTAGATAACAAGGTGGAAGCTGAGAATTTGAAAGTACTGTATTTGAAATGTTATATCCCAAACATCTCTTAAACCCACCAGCTTCTCTTGCTCTCAATGTCCCTTGGTCTCTGATATAAGTCATCTTATCTCCTGCTCCTCCTGCGGCTTCCTACTGATCCCACAGCCCCATCCAAAGACTCTATTTCCACACTTGAGACCCCACAAAGCTACAGTGCAAACCGGGTCATGTCTTACCACACTGGTGGATGCCAAACACTTTCCCACTACCCTGGGACACCTTATGGAGAACTTCTCCATATCACATATAAACATGGAATTTCTTGGTTGAAAAGGGATGGGAACTCTAGAGAGCTCCGCCTACTTAGCCTCCCTCTCGTCTGGCCATCTGCTTCCCCATGGTCCTTTGTGCTTATTTCCATGTTCACTTACATGACACAAGACTTATAAGAAGAATGGCAATAACATTTGACACAAAACAGTAGAGTGGGCATCATTCCATTAAGGGTGCAATATGGTACAGTCATTACAAGTGGGGGTTTGAAATATAGGTTCTGGGTTTGAAATCTGGCTCCTTCACCTACTGTGTGATCCTGACAAGTTACTTAATCTTAGTTCCCCATTTTCTGCTGCAGTTAAGTGAGCATAATAAGATTATTTAATAGCTGTTAATAACTTACACCGACCAACCCTTGCTAGAGACACGATTTCATTATGTGGATGTTATGCGTGAGCTGTGCAACTGTTGGTGATGGATTAACACAAAAAAAATAAAGAGCAAGTGGCCAGGGTTAGCCCAATCCCTGACTCCCAAAATGTGTATCTGGAAAACATGGGCTAAGGAGGCCTAGCTTGCCACTTGTCTTAGTTTATATTGCCCCAGAAACAGACTTTGAGCCAAATTTCTGACAACAAGTCACCTATAGGGAGGTGCAAGGAATAGGGCTGGGAAGGAGGCCAAGTGGTATGGGAAGGGAAGGCAACCATTATTCAGCCAACTACAACAGTGGAATATTAAAGCTTCATCCTATGGGGAAGCTCAGGTAAACAGCACAGAATATGGTTCAGAATTATTTTGGCCAGGGAGCTAGGATACTCTTGCCCAACATTCATAAACCACTCATCAATGGTTAAGGGCTGACCCTAGTGGGGGTGATTAAATCATAGGCACTTCCACCTGGCTGTGCACAGAGACAAAGGGGTTTTCTGTACTCTGAGGGCAAACCCCAACAAAGATGAAAGTAGTGGCTACCAGACAGCCGGCTGGCACAGGTGGAAATGGTGAAAATATCTGAAGAGCCATGGGCAGAACACATACCGCAGCTACACTAGTCATATGTGTACAGGCTTCCCCAGTGGGATTACAATGATGAGGCAATTGTCGTAAGGTGCAAATGTTGTTCTTAGCTATCAGTCCCCACCCTGCCCTTCCACTTCCTTAAGACCTGTGTGATTTAATGCAGTCAGTTTTCTCATGACAGCACTTGATCTGCCCCAGGTATGTGTACTGCTAAGAATGCTCGGCATGAACTCTCCAGGGGTTTCCATCAGTGAATGGGAAGGTTTATGCAAATAATATTGCACAGCACTGAGAAACTGATGCTGAACCTTGACTTTTCCCCCGTCTTTTTTTTTTTTTTTTTTTTGAGACAGTTTTGTTTTTGTTGCCCAGGCTGTTGTACAATGGCACAATCTCGGCTCACTGTAACCTCTGCCTCCCAGGTTCAAGTGATTCCCCTGCCTTAGCCTCCCAAGTAGCTGGGATTACAGGTGTACACCAGCATGCCAGGCTAATTTTTTGTATTGAGTAGAGATGGGGTTTCTCCATGTTGGTCAGGCTGGTCTGGAACTCCTGACTTACTTAGGTGATCCACCAGCCTCAGCTCCCAAAGTGCTGGGATTAAAGGCGTGAGCCACCGTGCTCAGCCCCCTGTCTTAGTCTTTACAATGCCTGTTGCAGATGTCAGGAAAGGAGCTCAGCAGGAAGAGAAAGGGAGCCAGCACTGTGCTGGGCTCTTTACACCTCACGGAATCCACAGCCAGTGCTACAAGCAGCAGGGCAGGGCGAGCCTTCTTCCCCACTGCCTTCACCAGCCCTGGGAGCCAGCCATTGTGTCCTTCTGTGCCAACCTGAGGGTAACAATTAATTTGTTTCAGTGTTATTTTTGCTTGAGTTGGCCTGCTTACAAATGACGCTGAACTGTTTTTCACGTTTATTGTTCTCCAGCCTTTTAACTTGTACATCATCTCTTTCCTCGGCATGCACATACCACTCCTCGCCTGTTTATAACATTGTTCTCCTGGGAAAGTCGATTTCTAATCCAAGATGCAGTTTTAAGGAACAAGTTGTGTTCGCAGCCTGCCTGTGCTCACAACAGAACCAGATGCAAGGGGTGGAAAAGAGGGGTTGAGACAGCAGTTTCTCCAGAGCCTTTCATTTCGTCTTCCGCCTGACTCTGAACTTGAAGAAGATGGAAGCCTGAAATATTCTCCATTTACAGTCACCCTCCATCCATTCTCTTCTCTGCATTGTACCAGAGGCTGACCTGCAGGGACCACATCACAGCTCCCTTGCTCTCCAGCTTCCAGTTGGGTCCAGCCAGTGATAGGCATCATAATGAGAGAAGACAGGGACAGAGTTGAGAAAATTTTTTTATCCCACACTGGTATTAGTTTCCTGGAGCTGCCATAATAAATTACCACAGACTTGGATAGCTTAAAACAACAGAAATGTATTCTATCACAGTTCTGGAAGACAGAGGTTTGAAACCACAGTATGGGCAGGGTTGGTTCCTGCTGGCGGCTCTGAGGGAGCACCTGCTCCGTGCCTCTCTCCTAGCCTCTGGCGGCTGCTGCAATCCCCCGGTGTTCCTTGGCTTGTAGGTGCGTCACTCCAACCTCTGCCTCCATGTCCACATGGTTTCTCCTCTCTGGGTCTGAGTCTGCCTCTACTCCTATTATAAGGACACCAATCATATCGGATTGGAGACCACCCTAATCTAATATGGCCACATCTTAACCTGATTTCATCACAAAGACTCTATTTCCCCTCCACCCATCAAAGAAAAGCCACATTCACAGGTACCAGAGGTTAGGACTTCAATATATCTTTGGAGGGACACAGTTCAACCCATAACACATCCCTACCTGGCCACTGCTCTGGCTCTGGATGGCTCTTCTTAGCCATCACACCAATCCAATGGCCTGTCTTTCACATCCAGTTTACTATTTCCTCTCCCAACCCTTTCAGGGCATGCTGAGATCATCCAGGAGTCTCACCATCTTTTGCCTTGCCCTACCCACACCGCCGTCCACAGTCCCTTCACTGAAACCTCCTAAGTGGCACTCTTAAGTGCTCGTCTCTTTCCTGGCTGATGAACCGGCTCATGGCCAAATTGTGAAGTCAGAAAAATGTAAGAGTATCACGAAAAACATTTGTGGAGCTTGACCTGCGTCTTTGGTGTGTCACAGGTGCAAAGATGGCTACATCACCTAAGTGTAAAGGAATGTATGAGAAGCTGGCTGAAACAACCTGGGAGCAAACTGCCTTCTACCCACAGCCGGACCGACATGTGTCCTGAGTTTTAGCCCCAGGGCTGCACTGTGGAAGCCAGATGGATTATTTTGAAAAGATCAAAACTGCCTTCTGTCTAAGGACAAAGAAACCTCAGCAGGTAAGAACTTTCCTACCCTTTTTTTTCCATCCTACTCAGGAGGAGCAAGAGGCAGTGTGGAAAGAGAGTGGGTGGAGAAGGCTAGAAGAGCAATTTAGGGAAAAACAGAGGCTGGCTGTCGATGCTGGCTATGTCCTCAGTGTCCCCCACTCAACAAGGTTTCCCATCCAGAAGTAGGCTCACAGCTGGAGAAGTTGAATCTTGAAGGAAATTCTGAAGTGAACACTGAAACTATTAGGATGAGACTGTTTTTGTGATTGAAAGTGAACAAAGAATGTTTTTACCTACGATTGACAAAAAAAGTTATGGAACTGTGTAGCAATTTCATTTAGGATGCAAGGAAGAATGGTCCACAGAGCAGGTCTGATGGGATAGTGGTGAAAAATAATAAATACACATAAATACTTGTCTCCAGCTAGCACCTTGTCAGGTTCCACTCATTCTATGTGCCTGATAAAAGGAGCTAGAGCCAGAGATATGGATATAAATACAGATCCAATAAACATCAGAAAAAAGTGTAAATAAAGCAGAAAGATGAATCAAGAGACAGCATACATAAATATGGGGTTCACAGGGTCAGAAACGGGTGAAAGGCCGGACTGTAAATATGGTTCTGAGATCCCTGGCAGCCAAAGGAAGACAATCAATTACAAATTTGAATCTGTCCATGGAAAATCAAGCATAGTCGTTTCTTGGATGAAACAATGCCTTTCTTGTATCCAAGCCTTCAATTTTTCATGTGGTTCTTCAGAGTCCACTGATTTAGTGTCAATATCCTCACCAGCGAGATACAATAAATACCGTAGAGAGTTTCACCTATCAGATCCCTACATCATCTATCAAAAGCAGCTGAGAACAGGGCAGAAAAAGCACATTTGTGGAAAGCTAACACAATTGGATATAAGTAGGTCGCTCCTCTTGGTCTGGCTTGATGGTTTTTACTGTTTTCATTGGAGTAGCCATTAGAAGAGTACACACCTGATGAATTTTACAAATCAGAAGATGGGGGCAGCACAGGCAGATGGAAGCGCCCTGTGAAAAGCAAAGAGGTCACTATTTTTCATCATCCACATTCCTCAGGAAAGAAAATTCATCCATCACTTGCAGCAAACACTGGCACAAAAGGTCTAAGCTGCTCTGTTGATTGAGGTAACCTCAAGCTTTCCACAGTACCCAGAAGGCACCATATATATGAAATATATTTTCTTTTGAGGAAGATTAATTTTTTTTTCTAGGTTTTGATTCACAAAACACAATTAGGAGCTTGTTCGTGTTAATTTCAACTACAACTGAACACTGAAGCTGAATGGTGTCAGAAAATGAAATGATATTCCATCAGGATTAAATATGTGTGTCCTGAAAGATTATATTTCAAAAGTAGAGTTATTCTAACAAGAAACTGATTTGGATGTACAAGTATACTATTATTCAAATAACTTTCAAACATAATAGAGCTTAGAGAAAAATGCCATTTTCTACCTCAGCAGAGCATGTAATGGTTTGTCACTGTATGTAAAGTTTAATTTGTACAAAGACTCAATATGTCTTTCTGAAGACCTCTCTCTCTAAGATGGAGGCAGGACTGTCTGGACCTCCTTTCTCACTTCTGTCTGGCTGTGAAGTTTTAGGAATGAAGGAATACGAGAGTCTGTCACCAGCTGTACTGCTCCCAACTTCACTTAAACTACAAGGAAGATTAAAGATGGTCTTTGGAAGGAAATTTTCAAACTACATGGGCATCACCACTTAGGAACTAAGTCAGAGCTAGCCAGACAGAGAGAGGGGCCCCTGGGGCAGGTGGGCATGAGGGCATCCAGACTGAGAGGGCAACATGTGCCAAGGCTAGAGGCTGCAGAGCCATGAAAGCACGAGTATGTCAGGGAGAGGATCCTGGAAGCACCTCAGGGTCAGGAAATGAGGCTGGTGCCAGGGGCAAGGGTCAGATCTCAATGGTCTCTCCTCACCTGTCCTGCAAAAATGTTTGGGTTTTCTTTCTCCTGAAGGTGATGGAAGACACACCAGTGAAGGATTTTGAGCAGGGCAGTGACACTGACCACCAGGAAGCCTGGAAGAGCATATCCCCAGACAGAAGCATGGATCTAAGATACCAGCTGCATCCCGCACTCTGTTTGACTTTTGTTCACATTTATTTCAGGTGTGTGACTTCCTCCATTCCTGGACTGCCAGCTTCCAGAGGGCCAGAGCATGTGTTCTTCTGAGTTCCCAAAGGTCCCTGGCCTCACAGCTCATGTGTCCTTGGTATAGATTCCACCTGCTTCTTTGCACACATGGCCTTGGGTACACTATAGCCTTGCTACAACATTACACTGGTCAGTTTCCTTCTCTGATTTCACTAATATGGAACTTTTTCAGAGCCAGTGCCTTTGCTGTAATTAGGAAAAAGGGCTCCCTCCCCTCTGGTGCCTCTTCCCCAAATGCACATAGCCAGGGTGTGTGGTTGGGCAACAGAACACGGGCTGGTTCTCAGGCCCACTCAACCCCTCAGGGAGGCACTCTTGGACAGAGTGTAGCCTGCACAGTCATACCTGGCAGCCCTGTCTCTCCAGGTCAGGGACAGGAAGCACGCAAATATTTGAAAATGACTGAAATCCTTCAAGCCAATACACATGGGGAGCTCTTGAAAAACATCTGTGTGCTTTGCGGTTTGGATATGTGCATTTATATGTACATTTTTTTAAAAAGCAGAAAGTATACAGAGAAAATTGTCATGAGATGTATCCTAGAGAAGCCAGACTGGAGGAAAGGAAGTTTGATTCTATTTGTGGCTGTTTTGGATAAGGAGCATGTATAACTTTTATAATGCAATTTTTCAAGTTAAAAAAAATCCCTCAAGGCTCAGCTAAGGCCCCAACTCCTGCAGCCTACAGACTTCCAGCCTGCTGTCCTTTCCTATCTCTGAACATCTAATAGGCAGAGCAAACATCCCCAAGTCAAGTCCATTGCCATGTGTTTTCTGATGCTTTCCATTCATCTGTGTGTAGACAGAAGGGTGAATGAGATGTTCCTGCTTGGCCCAGAATCATAGCCCCATGGCTGAGGGTTTCAGTGCTAAATGTCCCTAATTATAAAGAGAGTACCGAATGCTTATTAAGAAACAGCCAAGTGGTCCTATAAGCCTGTGCTACTACTTCCCTCTCCTTATACACAGACTAGAAAGTCAAAGGAGGTCAGTGATGAGAGAAAGAGTCCCTGGGGGAGATGGCTATGAAAGGGGTCAGGAGATGAGTGTTTCTGTTCAACCCAGGCCAGATAAGAAGGTTTTGTAGAGAGATGGCAGATGCTGCAGAAAGGGAGAATGGCCTTCCTCTCCAGCCAGATGCTTGCCGAGCTGCAGAAATCCCTGTGCTGTCTCAAGGCTGTCCCGGTAAAGAATGTGGGGGAAAACTCTTCTTGGGAGACTTGGACCAGAGTTGCCTGTATTTTAGGAGAGAGAAGGCATAGTCACCTGGATCTCAGCTGGAGAATTCTGAGGGTAGGAGGCTGAGCAGAGCAGCCCATGAGCAAAGAGAGTTACAGAATTTGGAGAAGCAAGAGTGTACCTCCCATAAGCCAAGGGGTCCCAACGGGGGAGAGACTGTGGGCAGGAGCTGGGGACAGGAGCCACAAGAGGTCAGGCAGGGAGTGCCTCACCAGGAGGCCAGAGATCTGGGTGGCAAGGGGACCCCCGCCTGAGAGGCTTCTGAAAAGCCCACACATGTACCTGCAAGACAGCAAGCATACTCCTCCCTGGCACTAAAAACCATCCATAGCCAGCCCCTGTGAGTAAGAGGGAACCACAACAGCAGAGCCCATTAAATACAGGGGCTTTGGCCCCTTTCTTCAAATTCTCCCTCTTTTGCCCATCCCACAAAAATCCTAATGATGAAGACAGAATGAAAGAAGACCTGAGATACACACAGGCCAGGCTGAGCTGAGGGGAGGGAGATGCTTTAGATGGGAGAGAGGGAGGCTGAACTTGCAATTTGACTCCAAGGACCATTTGCTGCCTGAACGTGAATCTCAGCTGTCAAAATGACCATCATTATAGCTGAAGGAACCACATTACAAGATCTGCCTGAACTGTTGTCAAGGGGTAGAAAAGGGAAAAACAACAGCGCATGTTTGAAGCCTATGATTGGAGAAAAATTCTTGTTTTGTGCTGCCAGAGAGTTCTAACATCCCAGTTGTAGGTAAGGATGTGTATCATCGAGAAAGATATAATCTCTTCATAGGAAAGGGTTATGTAGCCTATGTCCCTGGCACCAACCTGTCCAGCACAGGGAGCCCATGCAACACCTAATAGATCTGTACTCATCCGTGAATGGTGGCCTGATTCAGCAAAACTCAGAACCCAGACAGCCCCTTCCATTTGGAAACTGTATTAGTCCATTTTCACACTGCTGACAAAGCCCATATCCGAGATGGCAGTGTGGGGAAGAGGTTTAATTAGACTTACAGTTCCATATGGCTGGGGGAAGCCTCAGAATCATGACGGGAGGCAAAAGGCACTTCTTACATGGCAACAGCAAGAGAAAATGAGGAAGAAGCAAAAGTGAAAGCCCCTGATAAACTCATCAGATCTCATGAGATTTATTCACTGTCATGAGAATAGCATGGGAAAGACCAGCCCCCATGATTCAATTACCTCCCCCAGGTCCTCCCACAACATGTGGGAATTCTGGGAGATGCAATTCAAGCTGAGATTTGGGTGGGGGCACAGCTAAACCATATCAGAAACTGACCTCATTTAAAAATTATTTAACAGTGTTAACTAAATACCCTGCAGAGCGTTTGCTATAGTAATGTGCATCTCAACCCTCCTAGACAGGAACTAAGTATGCAACTTTTTCAAACGTATCTAACCACCAGCATGCCTTTTATTAGAAAATTTGATACGTTCACATAAAACCATTAGGATGCTTATTTAGAAACTACTGCCCTCACATCACTGACTCAGCATCTGCCAGAAACAGAGTCCAAGCCCCTAGCCCCCAACTGAGGGATCCTCTTTCTCTTGTTTATTCATTTAGTCCAGAAACACTCTTGCACGTGTACTTTGCACCAGACAATCCACTAGGTGCTGGAGTACAGCAGAAGACAAGACAGACACTGTTGCTTTTCCTCCAGAGCAGACACTCTAGCCAGGTAGAACAGTAGTATAAACGAACAATGAATGTGAATCAAGACATAAGCCATGAAGGAGAGCTGAGTGCTCCAGAAGCCCACGAAAGGATGTTCTAATCCAGTTGGGGGTGTCAAGGAAGGTGGTCCTAAGGAAGGGTCATGCAAACTTACAACAGGAGTATGAATGCAAAGTAGTGGAGAGGAGAAAGAACAGAGAGAATTCTGGGCTGAAGAAGAAGGGTGCACAAGAGGCAGAAAAAAGTTGGCTACTTTCCAAATCCATGTTTCAACTCCATGCCTAGTGACACCAGACACCTTGGAGGAAGAAATACATGAAAGGAAAATTATACGTTAGAAGTTTCTTGAAAATTAAAATATATATCAGCAATCTCTTTGTTTTGTAGGAACCACTAACATTTTCTCACATTTCTCTTCCATGCAGAGTCTATCGACATTAAATTACTTCCCAGCACCATCCCTGCCAGCCTAGGCATCTAGTATGTCCTCATGTGAGGAATCAATGATGGATGTGCCACAGTTTTCCTTTATTGCATGGCCCAACCTATCATAATGCATTTTATAAATTAGTATTCTTAAATTCCCATCGTAAGTCAGTGTCTTTTGATTTATGCAATATGGACCTGATTTATGGATCACTGCTGTAATTTATACCTCAGATAACAAATTTGTTGACCCAGCACTAAAATGTATAAGTCACTGAGCACTTTTCTCAGTGATGCAGATAGGTGCTAAATGATTCTGGTAATTTATATCAGCAGAGGACAAATTTAGGGTATGAGACCATGGAAAGCCTGAGTTTTAGATGACTCTGAGGATCATTCTTCTCCTCAAGGGCCCCAAAAGGTTGGTTAAATTCCCTTTAACCCACACATCCTACTTCCAATAATCTAACCTAAAGGAAATAAATAGTATAAAAGAAATAGTTATAGCATACCTCTGTAGTAGAATTTAGACAGATAAAATGTTGGAGATGTTATAGATGTCCAGGAATAGGAAATAATTTGGCAACATATGAGTCATCAACTAAATGTATATGATGTTAGGCAGCCAATAAAAATGATTTCTAGAATTCAATGGTTCTAAATAAAGGACCATTTTACCTCCCAGACAACATTTGGCAATGCCTAAAAACACTTTTGATTGTCACCCCCTGGGGGGATTGGGGCCTTCTGGGATCTAGTGGTATAGGTCAGGGGTACTGCTAAGCACCCAACAATGCACCAGACAGCCCCCCACAATAGATACTTATCTAGTGCTAAATATAAATAGTGCCAAGGCTGAAAAATCTTGCAATAATTACGTGCAATATAAACAAAGTGTTTTACTGAAACAAAGTGACTGGTGGACAACCAGAATACAAAACTACATTTATGCTATAGCTTCAGCTATAAAAACTACATATGCATATGGATCAGGACTACAGAGAGACAAGATCAAAAGAAGGCAGATATATTGTTAGGAGCAGGAACTATAGATAATTCTTTAATATTGATTTTATTTTTGCAAAGCTTTTCAACAAATAAAAATGAAAAAAAGTCCTTTACAGCAAATGAATGATATTAAAGAGGAAACAGATAAATTAAAGATGAAAGGAAGGGGAGAAAAAAATAGAAGCCTCAAACACAAAGCAGCTGTTTTAGGCAAATGTTTCACTAACCTGCCTGAAATTCAGAATTCTTTATAAAAATACTTAGACCAAACTTTAGCCTCTCACTATGAAATGACAATTTTTATCTCTAATAATGCTCCTTGTGTGATTTTAATATAGCCTATCAGTTATAAACTGGTATAACACCAATTTTCTTATGCTTTGTATTTGTATAATATATATTTTTCTTCCTATTACTTCAACCTGCTGTATCTCTGTGTATCTTTTACACAGCATAGTATCGCGTCTTGCCTTTTTATCCAATCTGATAATCGCTGCCTTTTAAACAGCATGTTTAGTCCATTTATATTTAAAGTAATTCTTATTGTCTACCTTTTTTACTGTTCTTTCTTCCTCTGTTACTAACTTTACTGGGGTTAATTAAACATTTTTTTTTTTAGTTTGACATTCTATCTACTCTACTGGCTTTTTAGCTATAACTGCTTTTATTGTCTTCTGTTTGCCCACCAAATTAAAATATGCATTTTTGTCATAGTCTGCCTGGAATAAATATTATACTACTTCATTATAATGAAGAAACTTACAAAGTATGATTCTGTTTATACTGTCTCCTGCCCTTTGTATTACTATTGTATATTTTACTTCTACATATATTTTAAATGCCACAATCCACTCTTAGCATTTTTGCTTTAAATTGCATTGAATTTAAGTAACATAGAAAATAAAGAAAAATCATATTTTCTATTTACGATTTCCATTGACCTTTTTGCCTTTCTACAAATACAGATTTCAATCTGGTATCATTTCCCTTCCACCTAAAAAACTTTTTTAGTACATCTTGTACTTCAGATCTGCTGGCAACAAATTCTCTCAGCTTTTATTTACCTGAAAATATTTTATTGCACCTTTTTTTAAACTAATATTTTCTCATTAAAGCTTTCAAACATACAGGAAAGCTAAAATAATTTTACACTGCATATTAACTACTTAGATTCTATGACTGGCATTTGATTATAATTGTTTTATTACATATCTATTATCTATCCACCTCTCCATCAATTCACCTTATTTTTACATAAGTTTCAGACATAAGAAAATTTTACCATAAATACTTTAGCATGTGTATCATAACTATAGTTAGAATTTACATTTTTTAAATTTTGAGGTAAAATTTACATAGAACAAAATGTACAAATCTTAAGTGTATCATTTTATCTGGCATATGTGTACACATGTGCAACCCAAACCTCTTTCAAAATACAGAACATTACTCCAGAAAATTCCCTCGTGTCACTTCCCAGAAATTTCTCTGCCTCCCTCCCCCAAGGCAATGACTGTTTTTGTTCTTTTCCATAGATTATTTTTAGTACTTTAGCAATTTATATAAATGAAACTAGATAGAATGTGGTCTTTTTTGAGGTTTACTAAGGATAAATTTGAGGATTCATTTATATTATTGTATCAATGGTTCACTAATATTTCTGAATAGTGTTTAGCTGTTTCTCTATTTGTTTTCTGTCTGTCTCCTCTGCTTATTGTTCCTCTGCTCCTCCTTTCCAGCTTTTGTTTTGGATTAATTAAATAATTTTTAGAATTCCTCTCTTGCTTTTTGACTATGTCTCTTTGCATTATAGTTTTTATGATTGCTGTAAGAAGCATAATATAAATCCTTAACTTTCCACACTCTATTTAGAGATAATATTGTACCATTTCATGTAAAATATATAAATCTTGCAATAATATAGATCCATTTATCTACTGTGGTAGGCAGAATTTTAAAGATGGCCCTAAGACTCCTATCCCCTAGCTATTCAATCAAATGCTAATCTAGGTACTGCTGTGAAGGGATTTTGCAGACATAATTAAAGAGCAAAGTCAGTTCATATTAAGATACGAGATTACCCAGGTGGGCTTAAACCATAAGGTAAGTCTTTTGAAAGCAGAGTGTGTTCTCTGGCTAGTAGCAAAAGAGAAAATCAGAGATTTGAAGTACAAGGGAAATTTGAAGTTCCAGTGCTGGTTTAAGATGGAGGGGGGCATATGACAAGAAACATGGGAAGCCTTTAGAAATTGAGAGCAGCCCTTTGCTGACAGCCAATGAATAGACAGGCTACAACCATAAGGAACTGGATTTCACAAACAACTGAATGAGCTTGTAGGTAGATTGTTCTCTACAGCCTCCAAATAAAAGCCCAGTCTAGCCAACACCTTGATTTGGGCCTTCAGCTGAACCATGCTGAACTTCCAACCTACTAAACTGTGAGCTAATCGATTTGAGATGTTTTAAGCCACCACATTTGTAGTAATTTGTTAAGCAGAAATAGAAAATTACCACACCCACACCCATCCCCCATTCTTCATCTTATGACTTTCATACATTATTTACATTGACATATGTTAAAAATCCCACAAGACAATGTAATAATTTTGACTTTAAATTATCATAATTTTTTAATTGAGAGGAAAGTAGTCTTTTATATTTTATTAGCCCACATACTTACCATGCTGAAGCTCTTCATTCCTTTCTGCATATCTGAGTTTCTATCTAGTATCATTTTCTTTCAGCCTAAGAAATACCTTTAGCATTTTGTGTAATGCCAGCCTGCTATCAATTAACTTTTGTGTGTATGTGTGTTTATAATCTGAAAGTGCCTTAATTTTGCCTTTATTTTTAAAGGATATTTTTGAATGGCATAGTATTCTGTGTTGACAGTTCCCCACCCACCCACCTCCACCTTTAGCATTTTGTGTAATGCCAGCCTGCTATCCATTAACTTTTGTGTGTATGTGTGTTTATAATCTGAAAGTGCCTTAATTTTGCCTTTATTTGTAAAGGATATTTTTGAATGGCATAGTATTCTGTGTTGACAGTTCCCCACTCACCCATCCCCAATGCTTTAAAGGTTGGTTCTACTGTCTTCTGAGCCCCCTTTTTTTTTTTCCTGAGGGTAAGTCAATGGTCACTTGAACAGCTATTATGTATGTACTGCATCATCTTTCTCTTAATGTTTCCAAGATGTTTTTATCTTTGGTTTTCAGTAGTTTGACAATGATGTGTCTGGATCTGTTCTCATTTGAATTTATCTTGCTTAGGGTTTGCTTAGATTCTTAGATTTTGGGGTTGTTGTTTCTTATCAACTTTTGAAATTTCTAGCCAACATTCATCAAAAAATTTTTATGCCTCATTATCTCTCTTCTCCTCCTAGATAGAACTACAATTACCTGTATTTTAGACCACTTATTGCTATACCACAGGTCACTAAGTCTCTGTTTATTTCTTTCTACCCTTTTTCACTTCGTTCTTCTGTTTGGATGGCTTTTACAGCATGTCTTCACCTTCACTCTTCCTTTTTTCATTTGTCTGTATAATCTGCTGTTCCACACAGTGAAATGTTTTTAAGGTGTATACATTTTTTAAATTTTAAGATTTCTAGTTGGTTCTCTTTTATAGCTTTTATGCCATCTCTAAAATTCCCACATCTTTTTACTCATTATATTCATCTTTTCATGTAGCTTTTTAAATGTATTTACTATAGTTATTTTGAAGTTCCTGTCTGCTAATTTCAATATCAGTGCTATTTACTGATTTTTCTCTTGTCTATGGTTCCCATTCTCCTGTTTCTTTATATGTGTTATAATTTTTTTATTATATGCCAGATATTGTTTATAAAATAATAGTAGAGGCTAAAGTATATAAACTGTGTGCTTTAGTTAGGCAGCTGGGTAAAGATGTTTAGTTGCAGCTTTGGTTAGTCTCCATTGAATATGTCTTCAGATACTCAAATAAGTTGAGGCCTCTCCCTAAAGCACCACATGACTGTTTGACTTTAAGACTTTGAGACCACAGGCTGCTAGACCTCAAAACTGAAATCACAAAACTATTGAGAGTGCATTGCAGGATATTATGGAAACTCAGAATTGCTGGTCTCAAACTCCCGACCTCAGGTGATCCACCTGCCTCGGCCTCCCAAAGTGCTGGGATTACAGGCATGAGCCACCAAGCCCAGACCCCACATTACTTTTATTAGTAAAGTCTGGAAGCTGTCACATAAATTCTACTCATGTGCAACCTGTACAACTCATGCTGAGGATGACCCTCCCGTCTTTGTTCAGATCATGAGTCCTACCTGGCAGCTCATGGAAAACCAGCCCAGTACATGTATAACTAACTCTATAAAATGTTTTAATTCCATGCATAGGGCTAAGTATGTGGCATTCCTGGAGCACAGAGGAGGGACCTGGTGCTATCCTCATGGTATGAGTTTTCCTTTCAACTTGGAAACTGATGGGATTGACAGGCTGTGGCTACTACTTTTTATGCTCTTCGGAAGAACTCATGAAGAATCTGTGTGTTCATTTCCAGGAAGCAAACAATGCAAATGGAACACAGGAAAGAAATTTTTAATGTTGGCAAACTTCATGCAAGCAGTCCCTTCTTTATCTAGAAAGTATGTTTGCTTGTGTTTTAGTATTTTTATCATATAACAAGAGGAGGAAAAAGATTTTCCCTGCCCAGTGTTTCAAATGAGATAAGACAGCTGTGATTATGTTCCATAACTAAAGCTCCTCAAATGAGGTAGAAGCATTTCAGTTAAATGTCACCAGCAACCCAAAAGTTCTGCCCCAGGAAAGCAACACCGAGAGGGCCAACCCCTCCCTGCATTGAGATGGTTGCCCAGGTGTGCTAACAGAGATTGAAAGCAGAAAGCAGGCATCTGTTCTGCTGCCCACCCCAAAGAACAATAACAATAACAGCCAACCCTTACACAGCACTTGCTACATGCCAGCTACTGTTCTAAGTTCTCCACGTATGTTAACTTACTGTTCCTTTCAACACTATGAAGTAGGCGCTATGGCCTGAATGTTTTTGTCCTCTGAAGTTTATGTGTTGGAACCCTAACTCCCATGATAAAGGTTGGGAGATAGAGACCTTGGACGGCAATGAGATCATGAAGGCAGAAGATCCTCATGAGTGGGATCTGTGCCATTATAAAGGAGGCTTTAGAGAGCTGCCTTGCTCCTTCCACCATGTGAGGTACAGGGAGAAGGTGGGCCTTCACCAGACACAAAATCTGTCCTAATCTTAGACTTAGCCTCCAGAACTGTGAGAAGTAAATTTCTGTTGTGTGAGCCATCCAGTCTGTGCTATTTTGTTACACCAGCCCAAAAGAACAGTAGGCATAACTGTAAGAACCTTTATTTTGCAGATAAAGAAATGAAAACACAGAGAGTGACTTCCTGGTGTCACATACTACTAAGTGACAAAGCTAGAAGTTGAGCCCTAGCTGCCTGGGTTTGAGTCTCTACTCTGGAGCTTTGGACCAACTGGGCAAGTGAACATCTGGCAATATAAATGAGAGCCAGTTCTGATTTGACACTGCAGGTTTTAGGAATCTGCTCCTTGGGTTCCTAAGACCTGTGTCTCATAGCAATTAAAATGGTCAGAATGGGTGGTGTGGCCAGAGACGGGAGGTCCAAAGACCCCACTGAGAGGTGAATGATGCAAATATGAGGGTGGAACATTTGCTGTTTAACATGAATGAGATCAGGAAGCTAAAGGGATGAAAGGAATAGAGGGATTTAAAGTATGATCCGGAAAGTCTGAAAAGATCTGGACCTGGGTGGGAGAGGGATGAAGGTCTTACCAGGCCTACTGAAATCACCACACATGGGCAGCCATCGCCTCGGCCCACAGGCAGCTGACAGCTGTGTTCATCATGGCTGCTTACGTGGGATTCTTTGAACTCTATGTAACTGAATTCCATTCACATTTACTGCACACATGATATTAGAGATTGTATTATGTGTCATAAATACCAAAACGAGTAAGGCCTGGGACATAGCCCTCATAGAGCTCAGAATGCAGTGAAGAAAGCAGAAATGCCAATCAATGGCACTTGTTTATAGTAATGAAATAATGGAAATAAATGAAATGCCCAAGAACAGGGTACTGGTAAAGTATGGTACTTCCACTGAGCACTAGGCAGCTGTAGAAAAGAATACAGATGTTTATTTGTACTAGTATAGAAGGGAATCAATGAAATATTAAGTGAAAAAAGCAAAGTATGTTGCCTTCTACATAAAAATGGGGGGGAAATTCCAGTATGTGTTAGCACAGAAACAGTCTGAAAAGACACTAAAAACACTAATAACAGTGGTTTCTGGGATTGGGGAACTTGGAAGGGGCTAAAGGTGGAAAAGGAGAATTTTGACTTGTTTATATATTTTATTTTATCTTGGAATGGAATCTTAGAACTATTCAAAACATTAAATTAAAAAATAGATGTGACTGCAGCCAATAAAAATAGTCTTAGCATTGCCTCCCCCATATAAACAATACCCCATTCCTTTCTGTTTTTTCTATCACACCCCAGTGCTGAGTTCCTGAAAAATGATCATCAACAGTAGTGGGGGAGATAGTAGATAACAGGGATCCTGCCACTCACCTTGAAAGGTCAGACTCCCATCTACCCGACACCCCTCAGCAACTGTCTGCCAGCTCCCTCAAAACCATCCCTGCACTCCTCTTCATTAAACTCCTGCCCTCATCAACAGCATAAGTGGATGATTTCAAAGCAAACCCTAAGCCCACTGAACTCTCAAAGGCAGTGGAGGACTCTGAAGGCCATGCTCAGCAAAATGTTTTTGCTTCTTGCCTCTCTCCTCTTTAATTACAGTGTAATTTGCATTTATACGATTTCTTTCTGCCATTGGGTTGTGGATAGCGTTGATGATGATCGACATTCCTTAACTTCCCATCAGAGCTGGAGAGCAGGAGGATGGCCGCCAACTCAGATAAAATTCTAGCCAATTAAACAGTTCATTGGATATGTCATGGTTTGAGGTTCTCATTATCCTCTGTGTGCATGTCTCATGGATATTTCTTTATACTCATGATCGTAATAAGGTCTTAGTGCATATGCTCCCCCTGCTGAGTGACTATAATGACATTGACTTGAAAATGGGTCTCCTTAGACTTGCATGAGAAGCTGAGCTTTTCCATTTAACTGAATCGTTCTGGACTTTATTTTTCCAGGTCTTTTGTCTAAATGGTATCAGATGCTCCACGTGATAAAACATGTCATAGACATTGACAAAATAATGTTAGATCACTAACAGGGTTCATCTACTGAGGGCAAATATACATAAAGTTTTCTCCAGTCAACACCCCAGCAAATGCTCCCTGCTCTGAATGGTGTGGCTTATTTGGCAGCTGTGGTTCACCTGGCCAGATCCCCTGTTTGAAAACACAATGTCAACAATTAAAAGCACACGTAGTCTGTGTAAGTGTTCACCCATCTGAGGTGATTTTAGAGACCATGGCTGCCCCCAAAGCCATGCCCTACTCTGCTGCCAGGTACCTACCCAAAACATTGATCAAGTAACCAGGAATACAGCCTGGTTACTTGAAAATATCAAAGGCTTTGAGCAAGATGGGTCTGAGTGGGAACTCTGGCTCTACCACTTATAGGAATGTAAGGCAAGTTCACTGGTTTCACTGTCCACATCTGTAAAGTGGAAACAAAATTGTTGACCTGGTTACTTTGTCATGAAAATTAACTGGAGTAATTTCATTAATTATTGATTAGTCTCAACAAATGACCATTCCAATCCTTCTTCCGTTTTCCTTAGCAGAGCATTCAAGGGCCCTCTGGACTTTTTCAGCCTCACCTCCCAGCATCTCTCCAACCATACCCAAAATTACTTGGCATTTCACTAAAAACATTTACTTCAGTTCTCTTGATTTTGTTCAAATTGTTCCCTCTTGAAATGTTCTTCCTATCTTTCTCTATCTGGGAAATACCATATCATCCACAAACCACAGCTCAGAAAAAACCTTTCACACAGCACAGTCCTCCTCCCCCACACACTCCATACCTGGCTAGGTGGCCTGTCTGCAGCATTTGCACAGCTGATCACCCTGCTGTCCAACCTCCTTCAACATGCCTTCACTTGGCTTCCTGGACACCAGGTGCCCTTGGTGTCCTCCTACCTCACCAATTATTTTGCTGATTCCTTATCTACCTGACCTCTAGCTCTGGCCCACCCCATGGTTCAGTTCTTGGACCATTTCACTTCTCTAACTGAACTGAATTCTTTAATGATCTGATCTGATCTCATGGCTTTTCATGTCATCTGCATGCAGATGATGACTCACAAAATTATGTCAAGCTTTACCTCTTGCCTAAACTCCACACTCACATATCGAACTGCCTGCTCAGCATCTCTACTTGGAAACCTAATAGGAATCTCAAAATTTAACAGGTTCAAAATCAGCTCCTAATCTTGCCCCCAAAACCCTGCTTCTACCAAAGTCTTTCCCACCACAGTTAGTGGTAACTCCATGTCTCCGATTGCTCAGGCCAAACATCTCTAGTCACTCTGAATTTCTCTTTCATATCCCATATCTCGTTCATCATCACGCCCTGCCATTTCTGCCTTCAAATCCAACCCTCCTCACCACCTCCAGTGCTATCATCTATATGGAGCTACCATCATCTCCTCCTGGATTATCACAAGGGCCTCCTCTCTGTTCTACCCACTTCCTCCACTGCCACCCCGCCCCCTGCACCGCAGCCTGTCAGCCAGAGAAATTCTAGTAAACATAAATCAAATCATATCCTTTCCTGTTGAAAACACTCCATGGGCTTCTCATCATGCTCAGGATTAAAGCCAAAGTCATTTCAGTAGGTTACTTCTGCCCTGACCTCATCTCCTGCCCCCCTCTCACACCAGACACACCGGACTGCTCGACACTTCTCACACAGCTCAGGCACACACCCACCTCAGGGCCTTTGCACCTGCTATTCCCTATTCTTCAGGACGGGCACATGGCTTCTTCATTACCTTAGGTATCCACTCAAATGTCCCCTTCTTACTAAGACCTTCTCTAATGATGCTTTTTAAAACTGCAATTCTTTCAGACACCAAGAGCCCTCTGCCTCTCCTGTATCTTATTTCTCTCTAACACTTACATATAAAATATTATCTATTTAGCTTGTTTTGCTCATGTTTGTCCCCCCCACCCCCCCCACTCTCACCAGCATATCAGCAAGAGAAGACAAAGATTTTGTCAGCTTCATTCCTACCGTATGTAATAGTGCTTAGAACAGCACCAGGCACAGAGTAGGGCCTCATTACATATTTTTAGAATAAATGAATCTAGACAATATTGAGGGGATCACTTTTTAGTTTAGAAAAGGAAGACTGCAAGGAAATTCATCAAAATACCAGGTACAAAATTCATCTAAATGCCAATAGTAGTTACCTCTGTGTGTTCTGATTACTGGTGCATTTTTAATTTTTTCTCAATTCTTTTTTGTGGTTTCCAAGGTTGTATTTGATTTTTGTTGTTGCTGTTGTTTACCATTGAGCACATTTAATGTTATAACAAAATATTTTAAAATAATGCTTATGCCTATAAAAAGAGAAAATTAACAAATTTTAAAATGTTTATTTAAAACTGAGTCTATAGCCACAACTCTGATAAAGAAGAGGGAAATAAGTACTAAAGAGACCTCTTCCGCAGTGGCTGACTGGATCCCGTGCCTTCAGAGCCCTCTAATAGGCCTGCCTACATCAGCCACTCACCCCACCCCATTCCGCTCCACCCTAATAAATGTAAACTGCAAGTGCACCAGTGCCAGAAACCACACAGAACCACCCCCCACTTTATTCCTGAGCCACCTTTGTTTCCTCCACTTTCAGCCTGACTCCTGATCTCTATTCAGGCTCCCTTTCACACCCCTCCCCTGTGCCATAGTCTTTGTGTTGATTTTGACTTTGCCTCAGACACTGGTCTCTGGTTCTTTCTAAAGCCAGACCACAATAAGAAGTCTACTCCAACTACAGGTCCCCCCAGGTTAGCCCTCTGGCCCTTGTTGGGGAGGGGGAGATTTAATCTATAGGTGAGATTATGACAAGTAGCTTGAGCCAGATTCTCTGGGGACCCTAATTAGTGAGCTGCTTGGGGAAAAAAACATGAATGCAGTTTTCTTAAACTTCCTCCTCCAAACATTTATTATGTCTCATCTTTAAACTTGAGGTCTCAGGCAAAAGGATTACCACAAGAAAGTATTGCTTCAGGAGGAATTCTGTGGAGGAAATGAAATGTTTGTGAGGATTAGACCTGTCTCATGCATTAGAGCCCATCGACCCTGAGGCTACCCCTCTCCCTGGACTAAATGGTACTTTAATAATAATTGTAAGTATTATTATTATTATTATTATTTTGAGACAGAGTCTTGCTCTGTCTCCCAGGCTGGAGTACAGTGGTACAATCTTAGCTCACTGCAACCTCTGCCTGCTGGGTTCAAGTAATTCTCCTGCCTCTGCCTCCCGAGTAGCTGGGACTACAGGCATGTGCCACCATGCCTGGCTAATTTTTTTATTTTTAGTAGATACAGGGTTTCACCATGCTGGCCAGGCTCGCTTCAAACTCCTAACCTCATGATCTGCCCCCCCTCAGCCTCCCAAAGTGCTGAGATTATAGGCATGAGTCATCACGCCTCGCTTCAATTATTTTTAATTAGGATAAAATGGAAGTTTCAAAACCTGTCAACCTAGTCTCCTAGGTGACAGAGTCTGGCCAAAAGGTTTCACATGCCTTTTAATTCTATCAAATGCAAGATTCAAGCAATATCTTGTTATAACTTGCATTCTTCCCAACCATTTCCCTAAGTAGCAGAATATTTCCTGATCTAAAAGCTTTTAACCTGATCTGATATTTCTCTCTTAGTGTCTGAAGCCAATGGCAAAGACAAGAAAACTGTCCCAGGAAAAGAAGGGACTTGAATGTCATGACCCTTTGTACTATGCTGGGCAAAAATTTGGGGTTCAGTTTTTAAAGCAAACTCCAATGGCAACTTCTTTTTGACTTATTTGGGAGCCAAAGGAACAAATTTCTCCTTAATTTCAATTAGTTTCTGTAGAGCAAATATTGTGAGTCTTCAGTAAAAGCCAAATTTCTTTTCATATAAACTACATATGTATCAAAAGATTAAATAAGGCCAGGCACGGTGGCTCATGCCTGTAATCCCAGCACTTTGGGAGGCCAAGGGGGGGCAGATCACAAGGTCAAGAGATTGAGACCATCCTGGCCAACATGGTGAAATCCCGTCTCTACTAAAAAATACAAAAATTAGCTGGGCGTGGTGGTGCGCGCCTGTAGTCCCAGCTACTCGGGAGGCTGAGGCAGGAGAATTGCTTGAACCTGGGAGGCGGAGGTTGCAGTGAGCCGAGATCGCGCCATTGCACTCCAGCCTGGCGCCTGGTGACAGAGCAAGACTCTGTCTCAAAAAAAAAAAAAAAAAAAAAAAAAAGATTAAATAAATGAGATTGCTAAACAAAAGGGGCTTTAAATAAGAATATGAGAATAATGTTCCCCCTTCCCCAGTGCAAACCATTTAAGGTAGGGTACATGGTTTTGGCTTACCTACTTAAAAACAGGTATCTTAAATTAATGCTATTTGTTCTTATAAGGAAGAAAAATTATTATTTGACTATACCAGGGATTTTAGACCTCATTCAAGGACTCAGCTAGAGACCCCATATGATATTAATGATAGCCCTTGGTCACTTCAGGCACCAATCACTATTTCTGCCTCAGCATACATCATATTTTAGGCAAAAATTTCCTTTTTCCGAAGTATCTCGCAGCAAATAGCTTGCAATGGTATGTTCACCCAAAATTAGAAATTTGCTCATAGATGATAAAGGAGGTCATTTCTGGTCCTTTTTTGTAGAAACCAAGATCCTTTTTTGTAGAAATTAGGATCCTTCTCTGTGGTACTGTATTAGTCCATTTCCACTCTGCTGATAACCAAGACATACTTGAGACTGGGCAATTTACAAAAGAAAAAGGCTTATTGGGCATCCAGTTCCATGTAGCTAACAAGGCCTCACAATCATGGCAGAAGGTGAAAGGCAAGGAGGAGTAAGTCACGTCTTACGTGGATGATGGCAGGCGAAAAAGAGAGCTTAGGCCGAGAAACTCCCATTTATAAAACCATCAGATCTCATGAGACCCATTCACTATCACAAGAACCGCAAGGGAAAGACCCGTCCCCATGATTCAATCATCTCCCTGGTCCCTCCCACAACATGTGGGAATTATGGGAGCTACAAGATGAGATTTGGGTGAAGACACAGAGACAAATCATATCATTCCACCCTCAGCCCCTCCCAAATCTCATATCTTCACATTTCAAAACCAATCATGCCTTCCCAACAGTCCCCAAAAGTCTCAACTCATTTTAGCACTAACTCAAAAATCTATAGTCCAAAATCTCATTCAAGAAAATAAGTCCCTCCCACCTATGAGCCGGTAAAATCAAAAGCAAGTTAGTTACTTCCTATATACAATGGGGGTACAGGTATTGGGTAAATACAGCCATTCCAAAAGGGGGAAATTGGTCAAAACAAAGGGCCTACAGGCCCCATTCAAGTCTGAAATCGGTGGCACAGTCAAATCGTAAAGCTCCAAAATGATCTCCTTTGTCTCACATCCAGGTCACACTGATGCAAGAGGCAGGCTTCCATAGTCCTGGGCAGCTCCAGCCCTGGGGCTTTTCAGGGTACAGCCTCCCTCCCAGCTGCTTTCACGGCTGGCATTGAGTGTCTGTGGCTTTTCCAGATGCACCGTGCAAGCTGTCAGTGAATCTACTGTTCTGGGGTCTGAAAATGGTGGCCCTCTTCTCACAGCTCCACTAGGTGGTACTCCAGCAAGGACTCTGTCAAGGGCTCCAACCCCACATTTGCCTTCCCCATTGCCCTAGCAGAGGTTCTCCATGAGTGCCCCACCCCTATCGTAAGCTTCTTCCTGGGCTTCCAAGCATTGCCATTCATCCTCTGAAATCTAGGTGGAGGTTCCCAAACCTCAGTTCTTGACTTCTGTGCACCCCCGTGCTCAACACCATATGGAAGATGCCAAGGCTTGGGACTTGCCTCCTCTGAAGCCATGACCGGAACTGTATCTTGGCCCCTTTCAGTCACAGGTGGAGCAGCTGGGATTCAGGGCGCCAAGTCCCTAGACTGAACACAGCACAAGGACCCTCAGCCCAGCCCACGAAACCATGTTTTCCTCCTAGACTTCCAGGCCTGCGATGGGAGAGGCTGCCCTGAAGACCTGTAGAGACATGTTCCCCATTGTCTTGGAATTAACATTCGGCTCCTCATTACTTATACAAATTTCTGCAGCCAGCTTGAATTTCTCCTCAGAAAATGGGATTTGCTTTTCTATCACATTGTCGGGCTGCAAATTTTCCAAACTGTTATGCTCTGCTTCCCTCATAAGATTCAATGGCTTTAGCAGCACCCAAATCACCTCTTGAATGCTTTGATTCTTAAAAATTTCTTCCACCAGTATACCCTAAATCATCTCTCTCAAATTCAAAATTTCACAAAATTCTAGGGCAGGGGCAAAATGCCAATAGTCTCTTTGCTAAAACATAACAAGAGTCACCTTTGCTCCAGTTCTTAGCAAGTTTCTCCATCTGAGACCACTCAGCCTAGACCTTAATGTTCTTATCACTATCAGCATTTTTGTCAAAGCCATTCAACAAGTCTCTAGGAAGTTCCAAACTTTTCCACATTTTCCTGTCTTCCTCTGAGCCCTCCAAACTGTTCCAACCTCTGGCTGTTACCCAGTTCCAAAGTTGCTTTCACATTTTTGAGTATCTTTCAGCAGCACCCCACTCTACTGGTACCAATTTGCTGTATTAGTTTGTTTTCATGCTGCTGATAAATACGTACCTGAGACTGGGCAATTTACAAAAGAAAGAGGTTTCTTGGACTTAACAGTTTCATGTGGCTGGCAAGGCCTCACAATCATGGCAGAAGGTGAAAGGCAAGGAGCAGCAAGTCATGTCTTACATGTATGGTGGCAGCAAAAAGGGAGAGCTTGTGCAGAGAAACTCCTGTTTTTAAAACTATCATGATCTCATGAGACCCATTCACTATCACCAGAACAGCACAGGAAAGACCCGCCCCCATGATTCAATCATCTCCCACCTGGCCCCACCCATAACACATGGGAATTATGGGAACTACAAGATGAGATTTGGGTGGGGACACAGAGCCAACCATATCAGGTACACTGTACTCAGGATCCCACTCACAAGCATGTTCTGTTCATTAGTGCAAAATCATGAATAAAAGTATTCAATTCTTAGGCAGCATACTCCAAAGTCATAGCAACATCTCTAAGAATATAGTTGTTTAAAAATTCTAGTGCTAGTCAAAATGAAGTAAGCCCATTTCAACTTTTCTCCCACTGGTTACACCTAGAAACTACACAAAATACAAAAAGCAAATACTTGCTGACTCTAAAAAGTAACAATAGTGGGTAGATTAGGAAAAGGAGGCAACATAAAGAGTGATTCATTTCAAGGAATGTGTTTCCTAGTTTTTTCATTTTTTTATCTTCTCAATTTGATCCAATGGCGGGCCATTGAAGAACTATGCTGCAGACAGGGATTTCTAAATACTGAGAAAATCAGCAAGGCATGGTAGCTCACACCTGTAATCTCAGCACTTTGGGATTATGAGGCAGTCAGATTGCTTGAGCCCAGGAGTTCAAGACCAGCCTGGGCAACATGGTGAAACCCCGTCTCTGTAAAAAAATATTTTAAAATTAGGCAGGTATCATGGCATGTACCTGTAGTCCCAGCTATAGGATGCTGAGGTGGGAGGATCACCTAAGCCCACGAGGTCAAGGCTTCAATGAGCTGTGATTGTTCCACTGTATTCCAGCCTGGGCAACAGAGTGAGACCCTGTCTCAAAAAATAAATAAATACTGAGAAAATTAGGGCAGAGGATCTGGAAAAATGAACCCTGTGAGCTAAAGAATGTGGATAAAATCTTAAAGATAAGATAGCTGGAGAAAGGGATCCCCTAATTCTGCCACAAGTTCCAAGATAATTTCTAAGCTGTGCTTACACAAGATAAACCCAATGCATCCTAGCAAAAACTTTGAAATCTAAACTACAATATCACCCACCACCCATGTCTCAGAATGGCACGTGCATGGAGTACACCCCAAAACAGTATAATAAAACTAGGCTAGCATTGGAATCACTGCCTGCAGATGACAAGAGAGAACTTGTGCTTTAAACGTAATCAATTGATTACCTGCTAAAACAATAAAATTAACATTCTCCAGCAAATTAATGGGACAGAGATTTATTACATAATGTTTAAAATGTTCAGAATAAAATTTAAAAGGACTCAATTTTTTTTGTTTGTTTGTTTCTGAGATGGAGTCTTGCTCTGTTGCCCAGGCTGGAGTGCAGTGTTGTGATCTCTGCTCACTACAACCTCCGCCTCCCGGGTTCAAGCAATTCACCTGCCTCAGCCTCTGAGTCGCTGGGATTAAAGGTGTGCACCACAATGCCTGACTAATTTTTATATTTTTAGTAGAGATGGGGTTTTGCCATGTTGGCCAATCTGGCTCTCAAAATCCTGACCTCAAGTGATCTGACTGGCTTGGCCACCCAAAGTGCTGGGATTACAGGCCTGAGCCACTGCATCTGGCCCAAAAGCACTCAATATTTAAAGAACCGGTACAATCTGATCGACTTTCAAGGAAAAATATTCAACCAATGCCAATTCTAAGATAAAATAGATTTTGGAATCATCAAATACTTTAAAGAGCTGTTATAAACAGGCTTCATCAAGCAAAGATAAACACTGTTTAAATGGATGAAAAGTAAACAATTTCATCCAGAGAAATAAAAAAATATTTTTAAGTGACATTTGGGAACTGAAAAAGAGAATATGAACATGTAAAATATATAATTCACTGAATGGGCTCAATAGCTCAATAGTATGGAGATGTCAGAGGAAAGAAATAGCAAGCTTGTAAACATATCAGTAGAAATTATCTATTTTAAACAACGACAGGAGAGCTTAAAAAGTAAATACAGCCTCAGGAACCTATGGAATAATATCAAAAGGTCTGACATTTGTGACTGATATTGGAGTACCAAAATTAGAAGAGAAGCTTGATTCAGAAAATGTTTTGAAGAACCAATGACCAAAAACTTACTAAATTTTCTGAAAAATGTGGAAATGAACCTCTACAAGTGGACACAGAATAGAAAGGTATTTATGTTCCAATGAATGCTCACCAAAGTAAATCCACTGCAGAGGACGCCCTTCATAACATAAACAAGGCAAAATGTTCTGTAGATACAAATCACCCCAGTATGTGTTCAGCAGATCATGTACAAAGTGGGCATGGTGGCAGGGCATCAGTTATACATGGGCTCAACCACATAGATTTCCCCTCACCAAGGTGGACTTTACTACTGCTATTACCAAGTCTCTAACTTGCCTACAGCAGAGCCCAACCCAGCATCCTAAAATGCCCAAGGGGGACTAGGCAGACACCTACCCACAAGTTGATTATAATACATCCATTTCATCATGGAGGGGGGAAACAATATGTCTTCACTTGACTAGGCATTACTTTTGAATATGAATTTGTTTTATCTAACTATGCTGCTCACCCCATGGCATTCCATGGACTTGCAAAATGCTGTATCATCGTCGTGGTTTTCTACACACATTGTTTCTGATCAAGGAACTCTCTTCACAGCAAAAGAAGTGTAACCATGGGCTCATGCCTATGGTATTGCCTGCCTCATCACTCTAAAACAGCAGAACTGATAGAATGATGAAGTGATATGCTAAAGATTGAGTTACAGAACCAGCTGGCAGACAATACCATGAATTGATAGGTTCTATTACACAGGATGCAGTACACAGTTTGCATTGGTGACAAATCTATGGTGCTGCTTCACTCATTACCAGAATACAGCAATCCAAGAATCAAAGGGCAGAAGTGAAAATGGTTCTTCTCACTATAATACCTAAATTACACTAGCATAACTTTTAATTCCCGTCTCCACCACCATTAGCTCTGATGGTTTAAAGATCTTTGTTCCCCAGAACAAAGGAATGCTTTCACCAAGACGCACAATAATGGTTCTGTTGGATTGGAGGTTGAGACAAGTCACGTGGTCATTTGGGCTCCTCATGCTGTTGGAATAATTGATCCTGATTACTGAGGGTTAGGTTACTACCACTAAATGAGAGCACAGAGGACTATGTCTAAAACAAAGAGGATTCTCTGGGCTGGCTCTTTGCACATCCCTGATCAATGGTGAAAAATCAATGGAAAACTACAGAAGACCAAAAATGACAACACCACTAAATACTTAGGCCCTTCAGAAATGAAGGTTTCAGTCACCCCAAGTCATAAAGAACACATACGAGCTGAGGTTTTCTAAAAGCAAAGGAAACATAGATATTAAAAGAAATACATTATAAATGCCAGCTACAGACTTGCTATTAACTATAAAAACATAGACTGTAGAGCTGTGCATACCTTTTCCCTTGTTTATTGTATGTGTGTGTTCTGCCTCTCTCCTAGTTCCTCTTATTATTTTTACAAGTATTAGTGGAGATGGTTAATTATACAATATGAAGATAACAATGTTCAGAGAAGGTCATGATTGAATTTGATGAGACAGATACAAGAACTATCTTCCAATGTTTCCTGGAACTGTATTATCTCCTCATATTGATCAGATGAGATCGGGTGCATCCAGGGTGGTATGGCTATAGACTCCTCATGTTGAAAAAAGAGTGAGAGAATCTTTGTTTGTACAAAGTATAGTTGAATCATTTTAGGTGAATATTCATAGCAATCTTACTAACAATAGTCAAAAATGAGGAACAGTCCAGGCATGGTGACTCATACCTGTGAGCCCAGCACTTTGGGATCCTGAGGAGGATGGATCACCTGAGGTCAGGAGTTCGAGACAAGCCTGACCAACACGGTGAAACCCCCATCTCTACTAAAAATACAAAACTTAGCCAAGTATGGTGCCACACACCTGTAGTCCCAGCTACTCAGGAAGCTGAGGCAGGAGGATTGCTTGAACCCAGGAGGAAGAGGCTGCAGTGTGCCAAGACTGCACCTCTGCACTCCAGCCTGGGCAACAGGGCAAGATTCCATCTCAAAAAATATGAGGAACAACCTAAATATTCATCAGTAAATATAATGTGGTATGTTCATACAATAAAATACTACCTGACATGGTTTGGATCTGTGTCCCCACCAAACCTCATGTCAAACTGTAAACCTCAGTGTTGGAGGTGGGGCCTGGTGGAAGGTGACTGGACCTTGGGAGTGAAGTTCTCATGAATGGTTTAGGGTCATCCCCTTGGGTGCTGTTCTTGTGATAGTGAGTGAGTGAGTTATCATGAGATCTAGTTGTTTAAAAGTGTGTAGCACCTCCCCTTCTCTCTTCCTCCGGCTCCTGCCATGTAAGATGCCTTGCTCATCCTTTGCCATCTGCCATGATTAAAAGCCCCCCTGAGGCCTCCCCAGAAGCAGATGTCACTACGCATCCTATACAGCCTGAAGAACCATGAGCCAATTAAACCTCTTTTCTTTATAAATTACCCAGTCTAGGTATTTATTTATAGCAGTGTGAGAACAGCCTAATACTCTACCCAATAATAGAAAGGAATGGCTTGGGACTTGCATTTCCAGGAGATGGAGTAGATGTACTTTTCCCTATTGCTTCCTCTAAATATAACTTAAAGCACCCTACATTTTATACAGAAGATAAATATAAGAAGACTGAAAGTGTAAATAAGAAAACAGACAAGCTAGGAAGCTCAGCACCCAAGGTGTCAGAGGTGAAGTCAGAGAAGATTTAAGGAAGTGTTATCTGTGTTACATAAATGAGCCAAATATGACCTCTGTGTATTGGCCCCTGGCTTGTTTATGACTTCACAGCAGGCTGAGATTAATTCACTCAAAAGCTGACAAGTATCAAACTCAAATTTTACAAATCCAGTTTAAATAAGCAGCCATTTAGAGCCTGTCTGCTTTGCATAGCCTATGAAACTACACCAAACATCTACTAATCATAGATAAGAGAAATCCAGCAGTGATAAAGATCCCAAGCCTGTGCCACTTTTCTCTCTGACCCAAAGATTCCTAATCAGTTATTTGTGTTAAGTTCCCACTCTGATCCACCTCCCTCCTTCTCTGGCAAGACCCAGAGAAGATAAAGCCAAAGAAATCCACACCTAGGTACTTTATACTAAAACTGTGGAAAACTAAAGACAAACAAAACATCTTAAAAGTAGCAAGAGTGAAACAACAACTTATCTAACTTATCTATAGGTAGAAAACAATTCAAATGACAATGAATTTCTCATCAAAAACCATGAAGGCTAGAAGGAAATGACACATTTTTCAAGTGCTGAAAGACTGTTAACACAGAAGCCTATATGCAAAGAAAATATTCTTTATAAATGAAGGGAAATTAAGAAATTATCAGATGAAGGAAAACAAAAGACTCTGTCTCGAGCAGACTTATCCAAAAACAAAGCCTAAAGGAAGATCTTTAAACAATAAGGAAATGATCAAAGCAGGCACTTGAAACATCCAACAGGAAGAAGTAACACAGTAAATGAACATGGAAGAAAATATAATCCTTTTCTCCTCTTGAGCTTTCTAAATCATATTTGAAATTTAAAGAAAAAATTATAAAACTCTATGATATAGTTCTAAATGCGTGTCAAGAAAATATTTAAGATAATTCTATTATAAATGAGAGAGGATAAAGTGGCACAGAGGGAGGTAAGGTTTGCATACTTCATTTGAACTGGTAAAATTACACCAGGAGACTGTGTTATGTGCATATAATGTAATACCTACAGCAGCCACTTAAAATCCTATTTAAAAAGACATACTTAAGAACACAAAAATACCAAAATGGAATTCTATAGAATATTTAAGTAACCCACAAGAAGGCAGAAAAACAAACAGAAACAAAAAAGAGAAAACAAAAAATTAAATGGGAAACTAAGACCTAACATAATAACTACATTAAATATAAATAGTCTAAACATGTTAATTTAAAAACAGATATTGATAGCATAGATTTAAAAACATGATCCCAACATATGCTATCTGCATATAACTCATATCAAATATTACAAGGTTGTATTTGAATACACGCAAGTTGAAAGTAAAAGAAATAGTAGATAGTAGATGATAGATAGATAGATAATTATGTAAACATTAATAAAAAGAAAGCAGAGTGGCTTTATTATTAGACAAGAAGACATCAAAGAAAAGAAAATTACTAAAGATAGAGATAAACATTATGCAATGACAAAAAAGGGTCAATCTACCAAAAGACATAGAAATCCTATATGTATATGCACCAAACAACAGGAGCATAAAACAACTGAAGCAAAATCTGATAGAAATGAGAAGATAAATAGAGAAATCCACAATTTTAGTGGAAAACTTCAACACCTCTCTCAACAATTACAAGAACAGACAGAAGATCAGCAAGGATATAAAACTCAGTAACACCACCAACCAACCATATCTAATAAAGACTTACAGGACACTTTCCACAAAAAAAAGCAAAATACATATTCTTTGCAAGTGCCAATGGTGCATATATAAAGAAAGATCATCTCCTGGGCAACAAAATTATGCAAATCACAACAAATTTAAAAGAACTGAACTCATGCTGAGTATATTATCTGAAGACAATGGAATAAAAGTAGAAATCAATAGCAGAAAGATAATAAGTCTCCAAACACCCAGAGCCTAAACAACATGCATTTAAATAATTCATGGGATAAAACAGGAGCTACAAAATAAATTTTAAAAACACACTGAGCTGAATAAAAATAAACAACTCAGACTTTGTGGAACACAGTGAAAGCATGCTGAAACAAAAATTTATAGCACTAGAAAAGAAAAAAAAATCTCAAATCAATATAATCTCTCACCTCAAGAACCTAGAAGAAGAACAAAATGAACCCAAAATGAGCAGAAGATAATAGGAAAGATGAAGACAGAAATTAATAAAATTGAAAACAGAAAAATAATAGAGAAAATCAGTAAAACAAAGAGAAGTTTCTTCTAAAAAAATCAGTAAATATCTAAAAGCCTCTAGCAAGAGTAACAAAGAAAAAAAAAAAGAAGACATAAATTACCAATATCAGCAATAAAACAGAAGATATTACTGCAGACTCTGAGGACATCAAAAGGATAAAAAGGGAATATTCTGAAAAACTCCACATACAGAAATTTGACAATTTAGATAAAATAGATTAATTCCTCAGAAAACGCAAACTACCAAAACTCACCCAATATAAAATAGATCATTTAAATAGCCCCACAACTATTAAGGAAATTGAATTAATAATTTTTTAACCCCACTAACAGAAACTCCCCCAGGCCAAGAAAGCTTCACTGGGTAATTCTACCCAACATTTAAAGAAGAATTAATGCCCATTCTACACAATCTTTTTCCAGAAAATAGGAGTGAATACTTTTTGTTCATTTCATGAAGCTACTATTACCTGGATTCTAAAACATAACAAAAACAGCACAAAAAAAGGACAGATCAAAATTCCTGATAAACACAGAAATAAAAATTCTCAACAAAATATTAGCAAATAGAATCTAGCAATATACGAAAAATATTATATGCCATGGCCAAGTAGAGATTATACTAAGGATGTAAATCTGCTTCAGTATTCAAAAATCAATCAATGTAATCCACCATCTGAACAGACCAAAGAAGAAAAATCACATGCTTATATAAACTGATGCAGAGAGATTATTTTACATAATTCAACACCTATTACTGACATTTTTTTAAAATCTCCCAGCAAAGAATAGAGAAAAACATTCTTAACTTGATAAAGAGCATCTACCAAAACATCTTAGAGTTAACATTACACTTAATGATGAATAACCAAATGCTTTTTCTTAATATTTGGAGCAAAATATCACTTTTATTCAGTATAAAAGTTCTAGCCAGTGCAACAAGGTCAGTAAAAGAAATAAAAGACACACAAAATAGAAAGGAAGCAATTGGGGGGCTGGGCCAAGATAGCCAAATAGGAACAGCTCCAGAGTGCAGTTCCCAGTGAGAACGACGCAGAAGGTGAGTGATCTCTGTATTTCCAACCAAGGTACCAGGTTCATTTCAATGGGACTGGTTGGACAGTGGGTGTAGCCCAAGGAGGGCAAACTGAGGCAGGGTGGGGTGCTGCCTTACCCAGGAAGTGCAACTGGCCAGAGGATCTGGGGCTTTTCCCCCTCCAGCACTCCAGTTCAGATACTGCACTTCTCCCATGGCCTTTGCAACCCACAGACCAGGAGATCCCCCACAGGGCTGAAAAGCACCATTACCAGCACAGATCTGAGCAGTAGCTCCACCTGGTGCTGCAGGTTGTCAGCACAGATCTGGGCAGACATTCTGACTAGCACTGAGAGCACCTGTGGGACAGAGTTTCCCACTCCTCAGAAAGAGGGGGAGCTGAAAGCAGGAAGACAGGTGATCAGCTTGGTGGGACCCACCACCACAAAGATCAGCAAACTGAAGCCCTCTCGCTTGAAAGTTTCGCAGCCAGCACATCAGTTCAAGCTCGACCTGGGACATTCAACCTTGGTGGGGGAAGGGTGTCTGCCATTGCTGAGGTGGTTCTAATCTTACCTGTGTAAACAAAAGCCAGAGAAAACTTACACAGCAGCTGGACTGAGCCCGTGACAGCCCAGCAGTGCCTCTGCAGGAAAACAAGGGACAGACTGCCTCCTCAACTGGCTCCTTGACCCCTGTATAACCAAAAAGTTGCCTCATACAGGAGAGCTCTTGTTGACACCTGGCAGGTACCCTTCTGTGATGAAGCTACCAGAGGAAAGATCAGACAGCAATTCTTGCTGTTCTGCAGCCCCCATGGGTGATTCCCAGGCAAGCTAGGTCTGGAAGGGACCTCCAGCCATCTGACAGCAGAGAGGCCTGATTGTTAGAAGGAAAACATAAAGAACATAAAGAAATAGCTTCAACATCAACAGAAAGGACGTCCACTCAGAGACCCCATCCGAAATCACCAACTTCAAAAATCAAAGGGTAGATAAATCCACGAAGATAGGAAGAAATCAGTGCAAAAAGGATGAGATCATCAAAGACTAGAATGCCTCTCCTTCTCTAAGGGATCACAACTCCTCAACAGCAAGGGAAGAAAACAGGATGGAGAATGAGTTTGGCAAATTGACAGAAGCAGGCTTCAGAAGGTGAGTAATAACAAAATTCTCTGAGCTAAAGGAACATGTTCTAACCCAATGCAAAGAAACTAAAAACTTTGAAAAAAGGGTGAGATGAAATGCTAACTAAAATAGCCCACTTGGGGAAAAACATACACAATTTCATGGAGCTGAAAAACACAGCCCGAGAACTTCGCAAAGCATACACAAGTTTCAATAGCCAAATCGATCAAACAGAAGAAAGGATATCAGAGAATGAAGATCAACTCAATGAAATAAAAGAAGAAGGCAAGATTAGAGAAAAAAGAGTGAAAAAAATGAAGAAAGACTCCAAGAAATTTGGGATTATGTGAAAAAACCCAATCTACACTTGATCAGTGTACCTGAATGTGATGGGGAGAACGAATCCAAGCTGGAAAACACTCTTCAGGATTATCCAGGAGAACTTCCCCCAACCTAGCAAGGCAGGCCAACATTCAAACCCAGGAAATACAAGAGAACACCACAAATATATTCCTCAAGAAGAGCAACCCCAAGGCACATAATCGTCAGATTCACCAAGGTTAAAATGAAGGGAAAAAATGCTACAGGCAGCCAGAGCGAAAGGACAGGTTACCCACAAAGAGAAGCCCATCAGACTCACAGCCAATCTCTCAGCAGTTACCCTACAAGCCAGAGGAGAGTGCGGGCCAATGTTCAACATTCTTAAAGAAAAGAATTTTCAATCCAGAATTTCATATCCAGCCAAACTAAGCTTCATAAGCGAAGGGGAAATAAAATCCTTTATGGAAAAGCAACTGCTGAGAGATTTTTGTCACCACCAGGCCTGCCTTATAAGAGCTCCTGAAAGAAGCACTAAACATGGAAAGGAACAATCAGTACCAGCCACTGCAAAAACATTCCAAACTGTAAAGACCATCAACACCATGAAGAAACTGCATCAACTAATGGGCAAAACAACCAGCTAGCATCAAAACGGCAGGAGCAAATTCACACATAACAACATTAACCTTAAATGTAAATGGGCTAAATGCTCCAATCAAAAGACACAGACACACAAATTGGATAAAGAGTCAAGACCCATTGGTGTGCTGTATTCAGGAAACCCATCTCATGTGCAAAGATACACATAGGCTCAAAATAAATGGATGGAGGAAGATTTACCAAGCAAATGGAAAGCGAAAAAAAAAAAAGCAGGGGTTGCAATTCTAGTCTCTGATAAAACAGACTTTAAACCAACAAACATCAAAAGAGACAAAGAAGGGCATTACATAATGGTAAAGGGAACAATGCAACAAGAAGAGCTAGCGATCTTAAATATATACGCACCCAATACAGGAGCACCCAAAGCATCAAAAGTTAGTTCTTAATGACCTACAAAGAGACTCATATTCCCTCACAATAATAGTGTGAGACTTTAACACCCCACTGTCAATATTAGACAGACCAACAAGACAGTAAATTAACAAGGATATCCAGGACTTGAATTCAGATCTGGACCAAGCAGACCTAACAGACATCTACAGAACTCTCCACCCCTAATCCATAGAACATACATTCTTCTCAGCACATCACACTTACTCTAAAATTGACCACATAATTGGAAGTAAATCACTCCTCAGCAAATGTAAAAGAAAAGAAATTATAACAAATAGTCTCTCAGACCACAGTGCAACCAAATTAGAACTCAGGATTAAGAAACTCACTAAAAACCACACAACTACATGGAAACTGGACAACCTGCCCCTGAATGACTACTGGATAAATAATGAAATGAAGATAGAAATTAAGATGTTCTTTTAAACCAATGAGAATGAAGACACAATGTACCAGAATCTCTGGGAAACATTTAAAGCAATGTCTAGAAGGAAATTTGTAGCACAAAATGCCCACATAAGAAGCAAGGAAAGATCTAAAATTGACACCCTAATGTCACAATTAAAAGGACTAGAAGAGCAAGACCAAAAAAATTCAAAAGCTAGCAGAAGACAAGAAATAATTAAGATCAGAGTAGAACTCAAGAAGATTGAGACACAAAAACTCCTCAAAAAATCAGTAAATGCAGGAGTTGGTTTATTTAAAAAGATCAACAAAATAGCTAGACCACTAGCCAGATTAACAAAGAAGAAAAAGAGAGAAGAATCAAATAAATGCAATAAAAAATGATACAGGGGGATATCACCACCAATCCCACTTACATACAAACTACCATCAGCAATTACTACAAACACCTCTCTGCAAATAAACCAGTAAATCTAGAAAAAGTGGACAAATTCCTGGACACTTACACCCTCCCAAGACTAAACCAGGAAGAAACTGAATCCCTGAATAGACCAATAACAAGGTCTAAAATTGAGGCAGCAATTAATAGCCTACTAACCAAAAAAAGTCCAGGACCAGATGAGTTCACAGCCAAATTCTACTAGAGGTAAAAAGAGAAGCTGGTACCATTCCTTCTGAAACTATTCCAAACAATAGAAAATGAGGGAATTCTCCCTAACTCATTTTATGAGACCAACATCATCCTGATACCAAAACTGTATTGGATATAATATCAATATCCATGATGAACATTGATGCAAAAATCTTCAAATACAATACTGGCAAACTGAATCCAACAGCACATCAAAAAGCTTATCCATCATGATCAAGTAGGCTTCATCCCTGAGATGCAAGGCTGGTTCAACATACACAAATCCATAAATGTAATCCATCACATAAACAGAACCAAAGACAAAAACCACATGATTATCTCAATAGATGCAGAGAGGGCCTTCAACAAAATTCAACAGCCCTTTATGTTAAAAATTCTCAATAAACTAGGTATCGATGGAACGTATCTCAAAATAATAAAAGCTATCTATGGCAAACCCACAACCAATATCATACTACATGGTCAAAAACTGGAAGCATTCCCTTTGAAAACAGACACAAGACCAGGATGCCCTCTCATCACTCTTATTCAACATAGTATTGGAGGTTCTGGCCAGGGCAATCAGAGAAGAAAAAGAAAAAAAGAGTATTCAATTAGGAAAAGATAAAGTCAAACTGTCTCTATTTGCAGACAACATGATTATATATTTAGAAGACCACATCGTCTCAGCCCAAAATCTCCTTAAGCTGATAAGCAACTTCAGCAAAGTCTCAAGATACAAAATCAATGTGCAAAAATCACAAGCATTCCTATACACCAATAACAGACAAACAGAGAGCCAAATCATGAGTGAACTCCCATTTACAATTGCTACAAAGAGAATAAAATACATAGGAATACAACTAACAAGGGATGTGAAAGACCTCTTCAAGAAGAACTAAAAACCAGTGCTCAAGGAAATAAGAGAGGATACAAACAGATGGAAAAACATTCCATACTCATGGTTAGGAAGAATCAATTTTGTGAAAATGGCCATAGTGCCCAAAGTAATTTATAGATTCAATGCTATCCCCATCAAGCTACCATTGACTATCTTCACAGAATTGGATAAAAACACCTGAAACCACATATGGAACCAAAAAAGAGCCCACGTAGCCAAGACAATCCTAAGCAAAAAAAAAAAAAAAAAACTAAGCTGAAGGCATCACACTACCTGACCTCAAACTATACTACAAGGCTACAGTAATGAAAACAGCATGGTACTGATACTAAATTAGAGATATAGACCAATGGAACAGAACAGAGACCTCAGAAATAATGTCACACATCTACAACCATCTGATCTTTGACAAACCTGACAAAAACAAGCAATGGGGAAATGATTCCCTATTTAATAAATGATGTTGAGAAAACTGGCTAGTCATATGCAGAAAGCTGAAACTGGATCCGCTTCTTACACTTTATACAAAAGTTAACTCCAAATGGATTAAAAATTTAAACATAAGACCTAATGCCATAAAAACCCTAGAAGAAAACCTAGGCATTACCATTCAGGACACAGGCATGGACAAGGACTTCATGAGTAAAACACCAAAGGCAATGGTAACAAAAGCAAAAATAGACAAATGGTATATAATTAAACTTAAAAGCTTCTGCACAGCACAAAAAAAAAAATTTATTAGAGTGAACTGGCAACCAACAGAATGGGAAAATTTCTTGCAATATATCCATCTGACAAAGGTATACAGAATCTACAAAGAACTTAAACAAATCTACAAGAAAAAACAACCCCATCAAAAAGTGGGCAAAGGATATGAACAGATATTTCTCAAAAGAAGACATTTATGCAGCCAACAAACATATGAAAATAAGCTCATTATCACTGGTCATTAGAGAAATGCAAAATCAAAACCACACTGAGATATTATCTCATGCCAGTTAGAATGGTGATCATTAAAAAATCAGAAGACAACAGATGCTGGAGAGGATGTGGAGAGAAATAGGAACACTTTTACACTGTTGGTGGGAGTACAAATTAGTTCAACCATTGTGGAAGACAGTGTGGCGTTTCTCCTCAAGGATCTAGAAATAGAAATACCATTTGATGCAGCAATCCCATTACTGGATATACACCCAAAGGATTATAAAATCATTCTATTATAAAGACACATACACACTTATGTCTATTGCAGCACTGTTCACAATAGCAAAGGCTTGAAACCAACCCAAATGCCCATCAATGATAGACTGGTTAAAGAAAATGTGGCACATATACACCATGAAATACTATGCAGCCATAAAAAAGGATGAGTTCATATCCTTTGCAGGGACATGGATGAAGCTGGAAACCATCATTCTCAGCAAACTGACGTAAGAACAGAAAACCAAATACCACATGTTCTCACTCATAAGTGGTTGTTGAACAATGAGAACACATGGGCACAGGGGAGGGGAACACCACACACTGGGGCCTGTCGAGGGGTGGGAACCTAGGGGTGGGATTGCAGGTGGGGAGGGCATAGGGGAGGGATAGTATTAGGAGAAATACCTAATGTAGGTGACAGGGTGATGGATGCAGCAAACCACCATGGCACGTGTATACCTATGTAACAAACCTGCACATTCCACACATGTACCCCAAAACCTAAAGTACAATAAATATAAAATAAATATAAAATAAAATAAAAAGTGGATGTGGATTAGTTGTAAACAGATATTGTAAACTCTAGGGCAATCACTAAAGAAATGAAAAGAGAAGTACACTAACATGCTAAAAAGAAAAGAAATTGGAATTATACAAAATGTTTAATTAACCCTTTTCTTATTTAGGAAAAAAAATGTGCAGCTCATTGCCAGTTCTCGTTTTATTTTCTATAAACATGCTCTTTGAGGCGGAAGCAAATATGACTGACTTTCAATGTGAAAATAAAATATAAAAACTGTTCTTGTCGTTATTTCTGAATAGAACTTATATCAGTTGTCTAAATTATCAGAAACATCTATTTCAGAAAAATCAGATTTATCAAATCAATCTTTGACCAATAACTGTTCAAGAACAATGTTGACATCATGCATAGGAATGCTACATTTTCTAGGATCTGACATTGTCAATAATAGAGAATTACTACATTTTATAAATGGAAATATCACTACTAAAACCAGAGTGCTATAAATAGAATAGTGTCTTTTGTTTCCAAAGTTGATATACTACAATGATGCAAAAATAATAATAAAGCGAGATATTTTAAGGCAAGGTTATCAGGTTAAATGCTGCATCCACAAGTACCACCACCAAGTATTCTCAGGGCAAATGGGAAAAGGATTAAAACTACAAAAGACAGGAAGACAGTGAAAGACAAAAATAAGAGTAAAGTAGGACAACAAATAGAAAACAGTAACAAGTATATTAGATATTAATCCAACTAATCAATAATGATTTTTAACATCAATCATCTAAACACACCAATCAAAAGACAGAGATTGTCAGAGTGGATCAAAAAACAAGACCAAACTATATGTTCTCTGCAAGAAACTTATTTGAAATTTAAATAAACATATAGATTAAAAGCAAATGGATGGCTGGGCACAGTGGTTCATGCCTGTAATCCCACCACTTTTGGAGGCTGAGATAGGAGGATTGCTTGAGTGCAGGAATTTTAGAACACCCTAGAAAACATGGCAAGACCTTGTTTCTACAAAAAAATTAGCTGGGTGTGGTAGTGTGTGCCTGTGGTCCAAGCTACTCTTAAGTCAGAGGCAGGAGGATCACTTGAACCCAGGAGTTCAAGGCTTCCATGAGTTATGATTGATATACTGCACTCCATCCTGCATGACAGAGTGAGATGCTGTCTCAAACAAAAAGAGAAAGAAAAAGTAAATGGATGAAGAAATATATACCATGCTAACACTAATCAGAAGAAAGCTATATTAATTTCAGACAGTGAACTTCAGAGTAAGGAAAATTATCAGGAATAAAAAGAGGCATTGCATAATGATAAAGGGTCAATTATTCAAGAAGATATAACAATTCTCAATATGTATGACCTAATAACAAAGCATCAAAATATGTGAGGCAAAACTGATAGAACTGCAAGACTAAAGAGATGAATCCATTATTATTAGTGATTTTAACACCCCCTGTATCAGGAATGGTCAGGAATGGAAAGTACAAAGAAAGGACAAATTAAATCTAAAGAAGAAGAAAAGAAATAATACAAATTAGAGCATAAATCAATATAATTGAAAACAGAATTCCAACAGAAAAGATCAATAAAATTGATAAGCCTCCAGTCAGGCTAACTAAGGAACTAAAGAAAGAGCAAAATTATTCATATCACAAATGAAAAAGGAACATCACTACAGATCCTGTGGAAATTAAAAAGATAAGCAAGAAATACTATGCACAACTCTATGCTCACAAATTTGATTACCTAGATGAAATTAACCAATTTCTTGAAAAACACAATCTACCAAAACTCACACAACTAGAAATAGACAATTCAAATAAGCCTATTTCTACTGAAGAAATTGAATCAATAATTAATAACCTTTCAAAACAGCAAGTACCAAGCCCAGATGTGTTCACTTGTGAATCCTCCCAAACATTTAAGGAATATCTTATACCAATTATTTACAATCTCTTCCAGAAGACAGAAAGAAAAGGGAATGCTTCCAACTAATTTGATGGGGCCAGTATTATCATAATACCAAAACCAGAAAAGATATTATGAGAGAAAAAAATGACAGATCAATATCTCTTATGAAAATAGATGCAATAATCCTCAACAAAATATTAATAAATTAAATCCAACAATGTCTAAAAACAATTATATACCATGACCAAGTGGTATTTATCCCAAGTATGCAAAGGTATTTCAACCTTCAAAAATCAATTAATGTATTCTATCACATGAATAGGCTAAAAAAGAAAAGTCACATGAACATATGAATAAATGCAAAAAAAGCATTTCACAAAATCCAACACTCATCCATGGTTAAAAAGAAAAACCTTCAGTAAACTACCAACAGAGGAGAACTTCTTCAATTGATAAAGAGTACCTTCAAAAATCCACAGTCAAATTCAAACTTAACAGAGAGAAACTGGGAGCTTCCCCCACTAAGATAAAAAACAAGTCAGGGTTGTCCCCTGTCACCAGTGATTTTCAACATTGTACTAGAAGTACTAGCTAATGCAATAAGACAAGAAAAGAAAGCAAAAGGTATACAGATGAGGAAAAAAGAAAACATTCTTTGGTCACAGATGACATGATTGTCTATGGAGAATAGCCAAAAGAATCAACACCAAATACCCCTAACTAGAATAAGTGATTATAGTGAGGTTGCAGGATATGAGGTTAATTCACAAAAGTCAATCACTTTTCCATATCCAGCAATGAACAAGTGTAATTTAAAATTTAAAACATAATTATTATTTACATTAGCACCTCCAAAATTGAAATACTTAGGTATAAATCTAACAAAATATAAACAAGATCTATGTAAGGGAAACTATAAATCTCTGTTGAGTGAAAGTAAACAATAAATAAATGAAAATATAGTTCATGTTCACAAATAGGAAGACTCCATATTGTCGTATTAGTAAGTTCAGGCTACTGTAACAAATTATCATAGACTGGGTGGCTAAAACAACATATATTGCTCACAATTCTGGAGGCCAGGAAGTCCAAGATCAAGGCGTCAGGAGACGCAGTGTCTGATGAGGGCCCGCTTTCTGGTTTGCAGATTGATGTCTTCTGCTTGTATCCTCATGTGCTGGAGAGCAGAGACAGGAAGCAATCACTCATATTTCTTCTTATAAGGGCACTAATCCCACTTCTGACGCCTCCACCCTCAGATCTAATTATCTCCCCAAAGTCTCCACCTTCTGAAATTACCGCACTGGGGTTAGGATTTCAACATACGAATTCTGGGGCATACAACCAATCCAAAAAAGTTATCAAGATGTCTGTTCTTCCCAGCTTGATCTATAGATTCAATGCAATCCCAATCAAAATCCAAGTGAGTTATTTTGTGAATATTGACAAAGTCATTCTGAAGTTTATATAGAGAGGCAAAAAACAAAAAATAAACAAACAAAAAAACCAACAGAATGGCCACACAATATTGGAGAAGAACAAAGTTGAAAAACTGAAACTACCCAACCTCAAGACTTTTTGTAAAGCCAACAGTAATCAAGACAGTGTAGAACTGGTAAAAGAATAGAAAAATAGATCAATGGAACAAAACAGAGAGCCCAGAAATAAGTCCACATAGTCAACTGATCTTTGACAAAGGAACAAAGAAAATACAAGAAAAAAATTGTCTTCCCAACAAACTGTACTGCAACAAATTGACATCCACATGCAAAAAAAAAAAATTAATCAAATAAAAAAGAAAAAAAAAATTAATCTAGACACAGAGCTTACATCCTTCACAAAAGTTAACTCAAATAGAACACAAACTTAAATGTATAACACAAAACGATAAAATCCCTAGAGGATAATGTACAAGAATCTTCATTGAGGCATTATTTATAATACTGAAATATTCAAGGCAAACTAAATGAATGAACATAAGTATTGATAAAGTACTGTACAACGATGAAAATTATGTTAACATTGAATGACATATTTGAATGCTTAAGATATATTGTTAAATGGAAAATATACATTATAAAGAATATTTACAGAATGTCCAATTTTAAAAAACAAATATCTATTATTTTTACAGACCTAGTATCTTTGATCTTTGTAGGAATCATGTTAGAGATTGCAAATGATTTTTATTTTTCTATATTACCTAAATTTAATAAAATATTATAAACTCTATTTTTAGAAAATAATTACATAGGAGAAAATCTAGATATGACCTTGAGTTTCATAATAACTTGTTAGATACAACACCAAAAGCAAAATCCATAAAAGAAAGAATTGATAAGCTGGACTTCATTAAAATTAAAAACGTTTTGTGAAAGGTAGTAACTTCTGGGTTGTCAGATCATTGCCATGGAAAGGGGCAGTAATTCCCAGTTGTTAAGACAATGAGAAGACAACAAATTGGAGAAAATATTTGCTAAACAAATACCTGATAAAGAACTATAATTCCAAATACACAAATAACTTAAAAATCAATAATAAGAACACAAGCAACCCAGTTATACAATAGGCCAGAGACCTTAACAAACACCTCACCAAAGAAAATATACAGATATCAAACAAGCATACTGAAGAGAGGATTCACATCACAGGTCATCATGGAAATGCAAATTAAAGCAACAATGACATACCACTACACACCTATTAAACTGGCTAAATCCAGAACACTGACAACAACAAATGCTGATGAGAATACAAACAAACTCACTTATTGCTGGTGGGAATGCAAAATGGTACAACCACTCTGGAAGACAGTTTGGCAGTTTCTGCTAAGCAAATATACTCTTACCATATGATTCAACAGTGGTGCTCCTTGGTATTTATCCAAAAGAATTGAAAACATGTCCACACAAAAACTTGCACATGAATGTTTATAGCAGTTTTATTCATAAATGACACAACTTGGAAGCAATCAAGATATCCTTCAGTAGGAGAGTAGATGAATAAACCATGGTACTTCCAGACAATAAAATGTTATTCAGCACTAAAAAGAAATCAGCTATCCAAAAAGAAAAAAAAAAAAAAAAATTGTTCTCTATAGTGGAAAAACAAGCAAAAAAAAAAAAAGAAAGAAAAAAGAAATAAGCTATCAAGCCATGAAAAGATCTGGAGGAAACTTAAATGCCTATTATTAAGTGAAATAAGTCAATCTGAAAAGGCTACATACTCTATGATTCCAACTATATACCATCGTAGAAAAAGCAAAATTATGGAGATAATGAAATGGTCAGTGGTTGCCAGGAGTTTGAAGTAGGGGGAGAGAAAGGGATGAACTGGCAGAACACAGGAGATTTTTAGGGAAGTGAAACTACTCTGTATGATACTATAATGGTGAAGTCCAAACCCATAGAATATACTGATACAAGATAGGTGAACCCCAAATTGGGGCTTAGCCCGCAAGGGTCTTGGCTTTGCCCAGGAAATAATTCAAGGGCAAGCTGGTGATAGGGTAGAAAAAAAAATAGCTTTATCGAAGCAGCAGTGCTACAGCACTGGCAGTGTTACAGCTCTGTGACTGCTGCTACAAAGCAGGGATATTTCATAGGTAGTGTACAGAGAGTAGCAGCTCAGGGAGCTATGCAATCATATTTATACCTACTTTTAATTACATGTAGATTGAGAAGTAGTTTATGCAAAAATTTCTAAGAAAAGGGTAGTAACTTCCAGCTTGTCAGGTCATTGCCATGGAAAGGGGCAGTAAGTAACTCCCAGATATTGCCATGGCAATGGTAAACTAATATGGCATACCAGTGGGCATGTCTTATGGAAAGCTGCTTTTGCCCAGTCCCTGTTTTAGCTAGTCCCCCAAATTGGTCCAGTGTCCAAACCTCACCTCTGGAGTCAAGTCCCACCTTCTACTTCTGTACAACACCAAGAATAAACCCTAACGTAAACTCCGAACTTTGTGTGATAATGATGTAGCAATATACCTTCTTCAATTGTAGCAAATGTACCACTCTGGTGGGGGTTGTTAAAAAATGGGGGGGGGCTGGTCAGGCGTGGTGGCTCATGTCTATAATCCCAGCACTTTGGGAGTCCGAGGCGGGCAGATCACAAGATCAGGAGTTCAAGATCAGACTGGCCAACATGGTGAAACCCCATATATACTAAAAAATACAAAAATTAGCTGGGCATTGGGGCTTGTGCCTGTAATCCCAGCTACTTGGCAGGCTGAGGTAGGAGAAATGCTGAACCACGACCCAGGAGGTGGAGGTTGCAATGAGCCAAGATCACGCCACTGCACTCCAGCCTGGGTTACAGACCAAGAGACTCCATCTCAATAAATAAATAAATAAATAAAAATAATGGGGGATGCTGTGCACGTCAATGGGGGGAAGGGGGCATATGGGAAATATCTGTACCATCTGCTCAATTTTGCTGTGAACCTAAAACTGCTCTAAAAAAATAAAGTCTATTTTTTGAAAAGAGGCAGTGAGTGTGATGAAAGTGGATGTGGCTAGAAAAGAGCAATTGAGGGATTTCTTTCCTTGCAGTGATTGACTATACCATTGTCCATATCCTGGTTGTAATAGTGTACTGTATTTTTACAAGATGTACTCATTGGAGGCAAATGGGTAAAATGTACACAGGGGCCCTCTGTATTATTTCTTACAACAGTATCTGAATCTAAAATTATGTCAAAATGAAAATTTTAACTTAAAAAAAGGAATGGACTACTAATACTATTAATATTCCTAACAATGTGAGTGAATCTCTAAATCATCATGCTGAGTGAAAGAAGCCAAGCACAAAATAATACGTAACAGGTGATTCCATTTTCATAAAATGCAACTTGTTTAAGTTTTGGAAAATACAAACCATTTACAGTGACCAAAAAAAAAAAAAAAAAAAAAGACAGTGGTTGTGTGGGCCCATGGGTAAGGTGGGATGGAATGCAAAGAGGCAAAAAAATGATCCAAGTGGTTTTGTATGCTTTAAATAGATGCGGTTTATCTCACAGAAATTATTTCTCAATAAAGTTGATAAGCAAAAGAAATAACTTCATGGTCCAGAAACTAAGGTCTGCAGGTAATGATATTATACATAACTGTAAAGCCCTCAGCCCAGTCAGGGAGGACTTGTTATGGCTCACTGGTGTTCTGCAGAAGCTTTAAGAGCCAATGCAGTAATTAATCAACAAACATTTTTTTATTTTTGAATTTTTATTTTAGTTCTGGGGCACACAAGCAGGACGTTCAGATTTGTTACATAGTTAGACGTGCGGTTTAAGCGTTGATACGTGGTTTGCTGTACCTATCAACCCATCACCTAGGTATGAAGCTCAGCATGCATTAATTATTTTTCCTAATGCTCTCCCTCCCTACAACCCACACCCCCAGCAGGCCCCCGTATGTGTTGTTCTCCTCCCTGTGTCCATGTGTTCTGACTGTTCAGCTCCCACTTATGAGTGAGAACATGCAGTGTTTGGTTTTCTGTTCCTGCATTAGTTTCCTGAGGATAATGGCTTCCAGCTTCATCCATGTCCCTGCAAAGGACATGATCTCATTCCTTTTTATGGCTACATTGTATTCCATGGTATATATGTACCACATTTTCTTATCCAGTCTATTACTGATGGGCATTTGAGTTGGTTCCACATCTTTGCTATTGTGAATAGTGCTGCAGTGAACATACATGTGCACATATCTTTGTAATAAGTTAATTTATATTCCTTTAGGTATGTACCCAGTAGTGGGACTGCCGGGTCAAATAGTATTTCTGGTTGTAGATGTTAGAGGAATCTCCACACTGTCTTCCACAATGGTTGAATTTACACTTTCACCAACAGTGTAAAAGCATTCCTACTTTTCTGTGACAAACATTTTTAAATTTCCTTTACAAACAAAAAACACACATGGAGCTCTATACAGTAAAGAATACAGCACAGTCCTTGGAGACACATAAACCATCTGACTGGAGACATGCAGCACACGTCAGGAATGGAGACTCTGCCAGGCAGGGAACAATGATGAGCCCAAAACAAGCCAAGAAGGAGAGAGAAGCAGGAGCAGGAGCCCAGAGGCAGGCCCAGGGAGGACAGGAGAAGTGAGCTAGAGGTGGCTGCCATTTGCAGAGACAGAAAAGGAAAAACTGAAGATTCCTCCTTTTCATTAATGTGAGGATCATCACACGTGCTATCCTCACCTCTACCTAAAACATCAATCACATGTGCTTCCTCCTTCAACCCATACACAGTCAGATATGGAGTCCTGGAAGATCCCCCCCATTCTGATGTCTCTGGCACCTCTCTCATTCTTCCTCTTCTCACTGCCACTTCCCCAGATCATAGCCTTGTTGTGTGCCTGAACCATGGCAGAGCCTCCTAACCTGTCTCCTTTGCACCAGGTCCTCATGTTTCTGTGCATACTGACTTTTAGGTTGGGCTTCCTATAAGCAGAACCTAAGGTAGTGATTCTTGCTCAAGTGATTTACTGGGGAATGCCCTTAAAGAAGGGAGATAAGAAAAGAAGGGACTGTGGGGGGAGAGGAAAAAATCTAAGCCAAATTGTGGTCTGAGTTTGATCCCTCAGGTAAGTTCAGGGGCACTAATTGTACCAAAGCTGGTCCTACTTTGAGATCAGGTAAATTAACTTTCTGTGACTATCAGCCATCATTGACTGGGTAGTGGGTTGGGGGGTGAGACATGGCATTTACCAGGCAGGGCAGCTCAATCTGTCCAACAACAATTTTTTTTTTTTTTTAAAGGACAACTCTGAGCCATTTGCAGCAAAAACTCACAGACTGGGGGAGGCGGAGACACCAACATAAAAAAGGGATTTGGGAAGGACACCACAACATCGACTACAATGACCTTCTTAACAAACATATCTGATTGTATCACATCTTTAATAAAAACTGTCAGATGATTCCAACTGCACAGAGCTGGGATAGGAGGCTCATAGACCAAATTCTCTCCATCTAAATGTAAGACCACCAGACAATCAGATCCAAGTCAAATCAACTTTCCTAATGTCTCTCTGCCCCTCCCACTTACTCTTCCTCTCCTTCTCTCATCCACAGGGATGAAGCAGGCTATTGACTAGAAGCAATCATCCAGATAATTCCCTTTCCTAATTCATTTATTTTAGAGTGTTAGAGGTGGCATGCTCCAGATTGCCTGTTATGGGTTGATCAAACAAAGCTGACAAGAGCATCCCCCTCCTCTGTCACTTTGGCTCTGAAGATGCTGTCACTGAGGCCCTGTTTTCTTGCCTCCAGCTCTGAGGAGCTTGGAGAAGGTGACCTGGCACGTGGGTAGACTGTCAGGCTGCCAAGCGTGACATCCCAGCCCAGTGCTCTTTTATCCCACATGTTTAATTGGGCTTCTTCATGATCACAGTCTTCTGGAGAGTGAGAGTTAATGCAGTCTGTGGAAATTAAGGTGCTGTCAGCTCTGTCTCTGGGGGGTCTCAGGACCATGCCAACATGCTAATCTCAGACAAAGCCACAGCCTCACATGGGGATGTCAGACTAGAAACAGAGACAGTGTCAACCAAGCAGAGATACCATAAAGATGACAGCATGTATACACAAAAGTGTCTGTGCCCTGTGTCAGGAGGAAAGACCTATCCCCAGGGAGTGACAGAGTGGGCCACTTGGCCCAGCACCCCTGGTATCAGATGCCCACTGCCCAAACTGCAACAATCACAGCTTCCCTTTCATAAAGTGTGTTTCACGAATTCTTACGCCACACCACGCCATAAGTATTGTTATCTCCATTCACAGGACACAAACCTGAGACTTGGAGAGATGAAGTCTCCTGCCCAGAGCAGCCTCCATAGGAGACGGAGAGATGAAGCCACCTGCCAGACTCCATAGGACCTAAGATTCAAATTCAAACCCATTTTTCCCTCCTAAACACTAAACTCCAGAGAAAAGAAAACATGACAGAAGACACAGGAAGACCTAGATGAGAAAGACTAGGTTTATGTGATTCTCCTTAGATCAGGTGAGAAAGCACTGAAACACTTTGGATGCCCCCATCCCTGCTCTTTCCATGTTGTTCTTCAGGAAGGGTGGAAGAGAAAGGGGCCTCTTTGTGGAGCTTCAGGGTACAGAGAAGGAAGTTTAGGAGGGGGCCATAGGGGGCAAAATGCACCTTGTGATATTATTCATAGGGTGGAAAACAGCAGAGCCGAGCAGATAGGCTGGCTAGCAGAAGAAATGCAGGGAGCCAAGAGGGGGTGCCAGGTGGAAAGGAGCTTTGAAAGAAATGCAGGAGTCTGATGGCATCCAGAATCTTTGAAGGGGGAGATATTTACCAGTGTTATTTTTCCATCACCTAGCACAGTACCTAGTATCCAGAATACAGTATAAATGAACAAATTAATAGAAAGTGTTGGAAATATAGATAAAGGCATGGCAGCCATAAGTCATCCTGCTCAGAGCCAGACTCACTTATTACACCACTTACAGGAGAAAATTCTACTCCAAACAAGGCAGAATCAGGCTGTCACTCCCCGAAACCATCAGGCCTGTTCTCAGTCAGAGCCTAGGCCAGCTGCTGGGGGTCCTGTAGGCTGGCTCCTACCTCTCTTAATGAGGTGTGATTGCTAAAGGGAAGCAGCTAATTGCATAATGTTTTATCAATCCCTTCTCCATGAAATATTAATTGTGAGGCTTCACAAATACGAAGACCTGTCTGCTTTTGAATGGCGCGGGCTGTGGTCTCTCCAGATGAATAGTTGAGGGTTTCCTGTTGAGGGACCAAGATGACAAACATGATACCAGATCCTGTCAAAGAAAGAGCAGCTGACAGCCCAAAATACACCAGCATGTCAAAAACGTCTCCCTCAGTAAGCTGCTCTGCCCAGAAGCCAGGAATATATACATCAAATGTTTTCTCTTATCCAACTATACCTGTGATTCTCAAACTTTAATGTACTTATGAATCACCAGGGGATTCTGCTCAAATGCAGATGCTAACTCAGCAGGTCTGGGCTGAGGGCACAAATTCTGCTTTTCTGACAAGTCAAGGCTGCTGGTTTGCAGACCACACTGGCAATAGCAAGAAAATCTGCTTTGTGGGAGCCCCTGTTCTCCTTTGTGGTTCTGTAAACATGATCTTTGTCCTATAGTTAGAAAGTCCTATAGTTAGAAAGTTCATAACTTTCTAACACTTTCAGGTTCTACTCAATCAGGAAGTCAAAGCTTGTTCCTGTTCATTACTGTTTGGAATAATTCCTTTTCTCCAGTGCAGGCTAGAGCTGCCTTTTAGATTAAGGAGGGACATTGTAATCTTGTCCTGAGATATACCCCCTACCCTAAGTGCATTTTCTCATCAGGGGTTTGGGGACAGGGGAAGAGAAATGGAGAAGGTGAAGGCTTGTGATCAAAAATCTTAAACAGAAAAACAATAGAAATAACATGCTTTCCAGGATCAGCCTTTCTCAAATTGATAAGGGGGGAAAACGTCGATCTTAGGGAATGCTGAACTTGTCTGGGAGCCTTCCTGATACCCAGTGCTTTCACCCTGTTCCTCCCAGCAGAGGCTGCCCTGCACCAAACCCCCACAGAGCCACCAGACAGTCACAAGGGTGTATTCTGCACAACTCTGGAGTACCATGGTCTAAATCAACATAGCAGCCCTGCTTCACCCTCCTGGTGAAGCCTATGCTCCCCTAACACTCACCCTTGTAAAAACCAAAGAGCAAAATTAGTAACAGAATAAGAGTACTAAACTGTATTTCTCAGCTCAGGTTCTGCTCCCATAAAAAATAGCAGGCACTTCAGCCTCCCTTCACAGCACCCACCAAGGGTGTCTCACGCATGTGGATGAATAGTCTTCTCAGTTCACCAGAGTCAGTCGTGTTGTTCCTCTCTGTTGTTCCCACAGTGCTCCCTGCAAACACAGAGCACAGCAGTCCCCCACGTTCAGTGGAACCGCATTGGAGGTTTTGACTGACACTGTAACCCGGGCACAGACCTGCCAAGAAGAGGTCAAAGGACAATCAAGATTGCAGATCCTGGGGTATTCCTCAATCACTTCAACCAAAAATTTTTTCTCAAAAGATGCACTGCTTTCCGTGTGTGTGTGTGTGTGTGTGTGTGTGTCCATGTACATATACATTATATACATACATAGTTGACCCTTGAACAACATGGGTTCAAACTGCATGGGTCCACTTATACTCGAATATTTTTTAACAAGAGTTACACTTGTGCGCCCGCCTATCCTGCCTCCCCTTCCACTGCCTCATCTCTTCCCCTCTCCACCACTGAGACATCAAGACTAACCCCCTCCCCGATACCCTTCCTCCTCCATCTTCTCAACAAGAAGATAACAAGGATGATAACCTTTATGATGAGCTACTTCCACTTAAATAGTAAATAAATTTTCTCTTCCTTATGATTTTCTTAATAACATTGTATTCTCTTGATATTACTTTAAGAACACATGTAATACATCATATAATACATAACATACAAAATATGTGTTAATTGACCGTTCTTTGTGGTTTTTTTGTTTGTTTTTGTTTTTTTGAGACAGAGTCTCACTCTGTCACCTAGACTGGAGTGCAGTGGTGCCATCTCAGCTCACTGCAATCTCCGCCTCCCAGGTTCAAGAGATTCTCCTGCTTCAACCTCGCAAGTAGCTAGGACTACAGGTGCGCACCACCACTCCCAGCTAGTTTTTGTATTTTTAGTAGAGACAGGGTTTTGCCATGTTGGCCAGGCTGGTCTTGAACTCCTGAGCTCAAGTGATCTGCCCACCTCAGCCTCCCAAAGTGGTGGGATTACAAGTGTGATCCACCATGCCCAGCTGTTAATGGACTGTTGATGTTATCAGTAAGGCTTCTGGTCAACAGTAAGCGATTAGTAGCTGAGCTTTGGGGGAGTCAAAACAGATTTTCAACTGTGCAGGGCATTGGTACCCCTAATCCCCACATAGTTCATGGGTCAACTGTATACATATGCCCACACAGACATGTATACATACGTATGCCCACACAGACATATATACATATATATTTGGTTAATGTTCATCTCCCCCACTAGATGGTAAATTCTAAAAAAGCAAGACTATTTTTCTTTGGTACACTATTGTTATTCAGCACCAAGCACAATGCCTAACACAGGGCAGGTGCTTAACCAATTCCTGAGTGAATAAACAGACAAGTGAATTTGTTGAATAAGTAACTTTCCACATTCAGCAAGTCTCACCTACTCTGAACCTCTGTTTCCTTAACTGGAAAGAGATCAGAGTTGCTACTTCAGATGGTTGCCAGGAAGCTAACCTCTGTCTATAAACATGTCTAGCATGGGACTTTGTACTGAGTAGACTTTCAAACAATATTTGTTTTCCTGTTATCTATATAATGATGGTAAAGTGATATTAATTGCAAATCTTACATAGTGTTTATTAAATGCTGACTAGGACCAAAACAAGCATTTTTTTCTCTTAGTCTGCACAATTCAGCAAGTGTCACCTCCTCTGCCATGCCTTCCCCAGCCACTGCCCCATTCTTAGGCACCATTATTTTCACATCCTCAGCGATACCTGGGGGCTTGATGAGCACCTCTGCTACAGCACTTACCACATCCTCCTATACCCATATCTTCATGACTATGACCTCTCTAAGGACAGGGCCCTGCCCTTTGTACCTCTGCAGGCCCCATAACTTGAGTAAATGAATGGATTACTAGATAAATAAACAGTCTCATGCCTCTTGTCTACTAACTTTTCAGGTTGAGAAACATGCTTACTCATTTTGAGCAAGGGCTTTGATATCCTACAGTCCTGAAGTTGAACCTAGGACCAAATCATTACTATTTAAGTGAGTTTAGACAGTTTCTTAACCACGCTACACCACCACTTTCTTATATGTAATGTGGGATGAATAACACCTCTCAGAGAGCCTTGGGAAATTCAGTTTGATAATGGGTGAGTGGTAAAAACAATGTTGGTCACTTACTAAATACTCCATCATGTGTAAAAACAATCTTATTTTTACCTCAAATACTAATGTATACTAAGATGTGAATGGTAATTGAGTTGTCATTTTCCTTTTACTCCCAGAATATTTATAAAGTTCACCTAAGCTATCCTGATGTGTTTATCCTGAATTAAATGTTTGCCTTAGTCTTTAAAAATAACTCAAGAATAGTAAAATTGAAGACATTTAAAGTATTTTGGAACTCAGTGACCTTGGGGGAAGCATTCATGAATGTCACTAATACTTTTTACCCTGGCAATAGTGTTAATGTTCTCATCCACAATTGTTGTCAAAGCCCATACTTCACCAGTACAGGAGTTGAGTGGGGGTGAAGGATGGATACAAAGATTCAGGCAATGGGATTCTCGCCTTCAAGGAGGTTTAAGGGAAAAATATAAGACCAACACCAATAGAGTCATTTCACATCCCAGGCATACTGACCCAGCCACTCACCCAGCCACTTCCTCCTCTGAGCTCCCACAGTGCTAGTATATACATCAATTATGGCCTATGTTGAAAATTAATTTTTAAAATGAATTAGCCAGCCTGGTGAGGTGGCTCATGCCTGTAATTCCAGCACTTTGGGAGGCTGAGACAGGCAGATCACCTGAGGTCAGGAGTTTGAGACCAGCTTGGCCAACATGGTGAAACCCCCGGTCTCTACTAAAAACACAAAAATTATCTGGGTGTGGTCCCAGCTATTTGGGAGGCTGAGGCAGGAGAATTGCTTGAACCTAGAAGGCAAAGGTTGCAGTGAGCCAATGTCATGCCATTGCACTCCAGCCTGGGCAACAAGAGCAAAACCCCATCTCAAAAAAAAAAAAAAAAAAAAGAAAGAAAAGAAACTGTATTAGCCTACACTTATCTTAGCACTTATCAGGTGCCAAGCACTATTCTAAAGCCTTCAAATGTTTTAACTCTTTAACCTTTTCACCAATTAATATTATATTACTAATATGCTTTATTTTATAGATGGGGGAACTGCAGCACAGAGAGGTTAAGTAGCTTCCCAAGACTGCACAGTTAGCAAATGATGCCATCAGGATGCAAGCGCTCACCACTGCACCATCCTGCCTTTGCCTACGCAGTTGCCACTTGTGATCAATGTTGATGACAATGATGATGATGACATTAATAACACATAACAAACTCCTCATAGGCAACAAGTCTTAATGAAGACCTTTAGATGTTCTCAGCATTGAAAAGATAATGATGTCTCCATCTCTAGCCATCATTAAAATTAAAAGTGACAGTACTTAATGAAAATAAATCACAAAAATTTCATGTATACTGAAATTAAAATAGCTTTTCTCCAGATGTTATGATTGCAAAATTCTGGAGGAGTTTCTCCAAGTTGAATCTTTTGCAACATTTTCCACACTACTATTTGGCTAAGGACCTAAATATTTGTTTTGTTGAGGGTGCCTCTCATCCCTGAGGACAGGAGTCTACTTTTTAGGGCCCAGGAAAGGCTCTCACATATTCCTCCTCTATAAAGATTTGTTGGATGGATGCTTAACTATTTCTTTCTCTATTTGGCTTACCAGATAAAATTCAAGACTTCCTAATTAAATTAGAATTTCAGATAAACAATGAATAATGTTTTATTATGTGTTCTGTATAATATTTAACTGGGTATCCTGTATTTTTATTAGCTAAATCTGGCAACCCTATCCTCTAGATATAAGAGGAATTCTGAGAAGGGAGAGAAAGTGTGGCTTGGAACAGAAAAATAAAGGCTGTCACAGAAGGCAGAGAAATTGAACCAACTCAAGAAGGGAACGTGAAAATACACGCTTATGCGCCCCCTGGAATCATGCAACCCAGTGGCCTAGCAGATGGAGGGCACTCCTTGCAGGAGAGCCAGCATCACTAAAGGCCTAGAGGCTGAAGTGAGGCAGTAGAGTAAAAGACAGTGAGAAGGACAGCTGCCCAGATGCATATAATCCAGTATTTCCCAACATTTTCCAGTTCCTCAATGGTCATACCCCTCCATGCTCTCACGACTATTGAGCCTTTACGCATGCAGGTCCCTCTACCTGGAACTCCTCCCCGTCCTCTCTGCCTGGCTACCTCCTTGTGTACTACAGTTCTGGTATTTCAGCTGACTCACCTCTACACCAAATCCTTATGTGTTGATCTTAACAAACCTTTAAATGCTTGTGTGTCTTTCCTATAACCTTCCAGCATGTCTCCACTGATAGTTAAAGGAAGCTGAAGATGAATTTGTGATCAGTACATTTGGCCATCCTTTGGGGTCCTGCCCACCCATGTGAAGTCCCCTGACCCCATGTGTGCCTTGTAGAGCTGTAGTCAGAAGTCATCTACTGGGGGGGGATAACCCTGTTTTCAAGACATGAAACAGAGCAATGGGCTTCAGTACCATCCTGGGAATTCTTCTTCAAAAATGTCTCCTCCAATGTGGATTTAATAAGTCCAAGATCTGATTCACCCTGGTAAATGCTATCCTGAAGCATTCTAACTGAGCTATTTTTAAATTCATGCCCACTTCCCTCAAGAGGCCCTTCTTGCTACCCCACAGTCATGCCTCCAATCCAAACTGGTCTCTCTCTCCCTCTCCCAGACCACTTCATCCCTTCTCTCTATCCATAACTTCATTACCTCCTCCCCCATCCCCATGCTCAGCTGAGGATCCAGCTGCTCACTTCACTGAGAAACGTGAAGCTATCAGAGGAGAACTCCTCCTTCACTGCACACCCCAAAGCCACCCACCCACCTGCCCTCCTGTTGCAGGAATGAGCTATCCCTACTCCTGACCACTTGGCTGTGGGTTTTCACACCTCTTACCTGCTAAGGCCATCATCCCTGCAGTTGTCACCCATTCTGGCATCATTGCTTTCCCTCTCTACTAAATCATACCCACAAACATGTTGTTTTTCTCTCGTCTTGGAAATGTCGTCCCTTGACCCTTCTTTCCCTACCAACTACAGGCTCATTTCTCTGCCCCTCTTTATGCCAAAACTCCTTGGAAGAGGTGACTCCATAGCCATTCTCCACTTCCCTCTTCTCATCCTCTCTTGGCCCATTCTATCAGCCTTTGGACCCACCACTCCATCAAACCTGCTGTGGCAGGGTTATGAATGACCTCTGGTCTTTGCATCTTTGACTTCTCAGCAGCATTTGACAGAAGTGAAATGCTTGCTTGGCTTTTAGGGTAGCACACACTGCCTATTTTTTCTATTTCTCTGGCTGCACCCTGTCAGCCTTCTTTGCAGGATCCTTTCATCTCCCCCAACTTCTAAGCAAGGAGGCCCCTCAGCCTCAGCCCTCAGCCCTCATCTATTGTGTCTCTAGACTCCTGGACTTGGTGATCAATCTGTCTCATAGCTTTAAATGACAACTCCCAAACTCTCCCTTGAAATCCAGGCTTGTATGATGATCTGCCTACATGAAATCTCTACTTGAATGATAGCCAGGCATAACAAACTTAACATATTTTTGCTCCTCAAAACCTGTTCTTTTTGAAGTTTTTCCCATCTCAGTTAATGACAAATCTGTTTTATGAGTGACTTAGAACAAGTCCTTTGAGTCATCATTAACCCCTTTCTTCTCTCACACCCACATCCAAACCATCAGCAAACCTATCCATTCTATCTTTTAAGTAAATCCAGAATCCAGCTTCTCAGGCTTCAGGAATCTCATGCTTCCAGTCTAGCAAGCCACCGCCATCTCTTGCCTGGACCATCGCAATAGCTTCCTTATTGACCTCCTTCGTTATTGATCTTGTCATTCTGTCATATCTCAACACAGCAGCCAAAGGACCCTCTTAAATGTAAACTTTGCCATGGGCACAGAAACTCCACAATCTTATCCACTTCTGCTCTCCTCCTTGAGCTCTCACCACCTGGCCTTTCTGCAGTTCCTTGAACACACCTAGCACATTTCTTCCAAGGAAACTTTGCTCTAGTTGTACCCTTTGCCTAGAACGTTGCTCCCCCTCCCCCAGAAAGCCAAATCTCACCCTTCCAATTCATAACTTCTTGCTCTAATATCACCTCAGCAGAGAAACCCAGACCACCCTATTTAAAATAGTGCATACACACACACACACATACAAGAACATATATTCTCTCACCTTACTCTGCTATTTTTTTCCATAGCACCCAACATACTATCTACTTTTGTTTATTTATTTACTCTCTGCCCGTCCCTACTAGAATGTAAGCTCCATGACAGAAAGTGCTTTGCCTATTTGGCTCACAGCCGAATTGCCACAGCCCAGAACACTGTCTGGATAATAGAACTTCTCAAGAAATATTTACTGATTGAACAAATATATTAATTTCTTGTATAGTTGGCAGTGGCAGCCAAAGTCAGCCAAGAACCTTAAAGTGCCTGACAGCTTCCCAGAGCAAACAGAGGTACCCTCAACAGGCTTGGGAAGGGTTCAGAACATCTCCACTCATACTTATGGTCTCAGCTTGAATGTCGTTTCTTTTCTGACACCCTCCTCCCCCTCAATAAGATTAAGAAACTTCTTTGTGAGAAAGTGGATGCTACGCTCACATTTATTGCAATTTCTTCTTAAGTGTCCTCCTTATAGGTCTGTACATTTTCTGAGGATGCACATGGAAATCTCAATAATACCTGTTGAATGAATAAATGAAGTTGAGTGAGCAGTGTATGGCCATTAAGCTGTAACTAGGGTGGGTGCTGAGCTTGGCATCAAGGAAGAGGATGAATTAAAAGGAGAAGCATTGGGGTAATAAAAAAGAAGGAAGAGGAAAGTGAGGAGGAAGCTTGGTTTTATCTCCCTGACAAATGCTGGCAAACTAACTTAGGTCCTAGCAGTGTCTACCCACATACAACCTAGCTGGCACAATCTAGTCAAATGACTTTATTGGCATAGCCTATAGGACCTGCCTGTCCAGCTCTATTGCATTATTCACTTTTCAGCCTCCATTGTAATGAGCTCCCATGGGAATTCTCTTCCTCCAGGCAAGGTGCCCCCAAAGAGAAAGGGAATTGACTCTGATATCAGATGGAGCCTGGAAGAGTGAATAAGTGCCCAGTGAGAGACTCTTGGCCTGTTCTGTGGTTCTGCTAGCTACTTCCAAGCCTATTTTCTCATGTTCATTCCCTGCTTATCTCACCTCTTTTTTTCTCATGCAATCTACACCCCACATTGGGAAATGTAACCTGCCCCACCTCTCTAAAGCCTTCCCACCAATAAGATTCAACACAGGCCTGACTTCTATAGGGACTTTACTCCAGCCAGCACACATCTTGTCTTTCTCTCACCTTGTCGGCATTTATTTTGAAATACATTCTATGAATAATTTCTTAGTATATTCTGTTGGTATGCATATAGTAAATACTAGACAAACAATAGCGATTAGCATCAAAATCATGCTGTTAGAATTAGTATTCTGACAAACAGTGGGCTCATCGAGAGTAGGGATCATAAGTTTTCTTCCTTTCACACACCCTAGAGAACTTACTCCAGGGCTGTGCAGATACTAAGTGTCCAGAAAAAAAATTCTCTAAATGTGTACTGTCTACAAAAGTTATTGTTGTATAATGAAACTAAGGAGCCACAGAAATGGTTTCCCCTGTTGTAAAAGCTATCTCAAATATGTCTTTAAAATGCTGTCCGTTGCCCTGGCCCTATCTGAGGAGCACATGGTTTATTCCAGGAGAGATGCTGTAATGGATGGAAGGTATGTTTCTGCTGAGTTAGGAGTTATCATGTTCCCTGCACTGAGGCACCAGATTGATGGGATATGCCTCTATGATTTATAATACACTAATCTCACTGGAGAGTGAAGCACAATTAATCTTAGAATCTTGCAGCTTGCACTTAACAACTTTCGAACCTTCCCTATGTACTCAGCCTGCATAGCAAATGTCTGTGCCTCCCCCAGACACTAGGACAACTGGGCACTGAGAACACAAAAACACCCTTCTCTGCAATAGGATGCTATGGCGAATGTTGCCTTCAGACTTTCTATAATATTTATGAGAAAAGAAATTATATAGTAGGGATATTTTAAATTACAGTCACAATGTTACAAGTCCAATAATATCATTAAACATATACAAAATCAAAACTAAATAAACACTTGATGTGTCAGAAATGTAAGTATTCAGCTTCCCTTCCTAATCAGAGTGCTGCTGAGATCCAAGAAGTGGCAGATCCCCAAGCAACTAAAACAGATATTACAAGGTCTGAGCACTGATTATTATTCATTTGTAGGAGAGTCCCTCATGTCATGCCCAGAGCATATTTGCTTTTACTTTACATATAATTCCAGCAATCTTTGTTGTCTAAATTCTGAGCCTTCACTAAATTCAAAAAGAGGGACTACAACAGGCAAACACAGTAATAGCTATAATAAAGGGTGACCAAAGAAAACCTACTCACAGGAAAAAAGAGAAGAGAAAAAACTATGTATGACAAAAAAAAAAAAAAAAAATGATGCTTTACAGCCTCTTCATATGAAAGTCAAAACCCTTCACTCCTTCAATGGAATAACCATATTTAAGTACAATATAGTCATAATAACCCTTATTTTCCTACCATCCACTCACGGTCCGTTCCTTACGCACCGAGAAACCACAAAATATGTTAATGTTTAGGATTTTCTTCTAAAATGGTTCAAGTAGAAAAGTCTGGTACTTAAAGTTTTAACTCAGAGCTAGCTATAATAATTATTTAACTTTCTGCATAGTCAAAGTCATGTGGGGTCTGTGTTTTTTTTGTCATCTGTAATCTATTTTATTATTAAGTGGGGGAAGAACTCTTCTAAGAACTCTCAAACCCTAATTATTCAGTCTTTTACAACAGTAAAAACCCAGTATGACAGATAACCTTAATATCATCCTAGAGGCTTCTGGTATGTACATGGCTATGGCTGTACATACATATCAGCTTATTTACCCACTTTCTCTATAAAAAACACATGAAATGAGCAAGAAGAAAGGAAAAAAATCCAGAAACTGCATTCTCAGTGAAACAAGAAGAAAAATATAGTCTACAGCCTCCAAAATATGCTTAAGAATTTCTTTTTTAAAAAAAGCAACTGAAATCAAACAGAAACCACATGGAAAGAAAAAGAAAGGAAGACTGAGTTGCAAGAGAACTTAGTGATGGCAGAGCTGAAAAGCTGGGTTGGGCGGGAACTCCTGAAGGCAAGTGGCTCACCCTGATGAGCGTAAATTACATTTGCAATTATCCTATTTGCAATAAGGTACAGGAGCTGAAGGAAGCAGAACCCACAGGTGAAGCCCCTGGAGTTCAGAAAAGCAGAGGAGGAAGAGCAACACAAAGAATGATACAGATAAACCATATTTCCAGCAACCAGTCTTTTTCACAAACAGCAAGTAAGAGAATGCTTTGAACTGAGATACACTCTATCAGAAATCATATTTAAATAGCTGGAACTAAAACTTTAAGTTAATGATAAGTGGTTTTTTAAATGAACTAACGTAGTATATATACAAAGTAACTATTAGCTGAAAATTCAAAAAGAGTTACAAAATTTACCAAAATATGTACAACATTCATTCCAAAAAATGCTGCTGAAAGCAAATTATATTCTGTATATATATATATATATATATACACACACATTAACATTTTGCCCTGATTTTTTTTTAAATAATAAAGTTGCCATCTCTTTAAAAGAATGCCACAAAATAAAAATGCCAGGATTCAGGAAATTTGTAGTAAGAAAATAGAAGGAAATTAACTGTGAGCCAACAAAACTCTAGCAAAAAGTAGAAAACCATCACAGAAATAAAGACAAAATTGCAAAGTATATAAGGTAGACTACACATTGTAGACAGTAAAGGATATTAAGGACAGATAAATACAATCAAAAGAAAATGAAATAAAGATAGAATTAAAGTGAATTAGAGAGGAAATGACAGCTGCAATAAGCAAAGGAGATCCAACATACTTATAATTAGAGAACAAAACAGAAACCATGAAACAGTAAGCATTGACTCTACATTTTTTGTTTTGTTTTGTTTATTTGTTTTGTTTTTTTTGTTTTTTTTTTTTTTGAGACAGGGTCTCCCTCTGTCACCCAGGCTGGAGTGCAGTGGTGTGAGTTCAGCTCACTGCAACCTCCATCTCTCTGGCTCAAGCAATCCTCCCACCTCAGCTGAGTAGCTGGGGCTACAGACACCCACCACCATGCCCCACTAATTTTTGTATTTTTTTATAGAGACAGGGTTTTGCCATGTTTCCCAAGCTGGTCTCAAACTCTTGGGCTCAACTGATCTGCCCTCCTTGACCTCCCAAAGTGCTGGGATTATAGGCATGAGCCACCATGCCCAGTAGACTCTACATATTAAAAGGGCATAACATGGGCCAGAGGAAATTGAATCAGAATAGTCAACAATGAGACATATCATGTGAAGTTGGAGACAAACGGAAAGAGAGAGAGAGCACAGGGAAGAGAGAGAGGGTGGGAGGGATGAAGAAGGGAGGGAGAGAAAGAATTCTCTCTGGGAGTTGAAGCCAGTGCAGTGGTGGCACATGCCTGTAATCCCAGCTAACTAGATGGATGAGATGTGAGGATCACCTGAGCCCGGGAGTTTGAAGCTGCAGTGAACTGTAATGGTGCCACTATACTCCAGCCTTGGCAATGAAGCAAGACGCTGCCTCATGAAAAAAAAAAAGAGAGAGAGAGAGAGAGAAGCAGGAAGGGAAGGAAGGAAGGAAGGAAGGAGGGAGGGAGGGAGGGACTGATTTCTCTGAGCATCTAAACAAAGAGATAAGCCATTAAATAAGGAAAAGATTCAAACATGTCTTATATTTTTCCAAAGCAACATTCAAAATAAGAAGATTATGTAATCTACATCCACAAGATAGCCCCCCAAAAAGAGACTTGTGAGGCAAGGATTTTGTAGCCAGCCAAAAAAATTTCATTTCAAAAGCAAACTAACAATTGTGAAATGTCTGAGCTTAAGTAATATGGTCCCATGATCCTTTCCTTAAGAATCTATAAGAGGTCAAACAACAGCCAACCAGGAGATAATAGTAGAAACAAACTATAGCAAAATAAGAGGTGGTGAGCACTGTGTACCATAACTGCAAAATTAAGATTAAACAAAGCTGGAGATTGGGATGACAGATAGAACGTAAATGTTATATGCTCTGACAATGTATAAATGACATAACTAATGAAAAATGGAAGGGAGAAAGGGTAGAGAAGATGAGTAGGTTTGCAGATTATTATAGGAGAAGCAAGAGAAAAGATCTGAGTCAAAGCTGTCACACCGAGTAAGAAGTGTAACATCTTTAAAAAGACAATGGTAAACACTAAGGTAACTAAAATTGGGTGGTGAAAGAGATAGGTAAGGTTGGCAAAATGAAGCACATTCGTTGTACAATTATTCATACAAAAGAATTAGTCAACACTTTCTAGAAAAACAGCACTAGCAATATTATACAAAGTTATAAATATTGTCATGAGAACAAAAATATAAAACTTTCTAAATATCAGAACTGCAATTGTTTTAAAAGGCAAAGAAAACTCATTATGTAAATAACGACTTGCTAAAACACAGTAAAAGAGAAAACATAAAATATTATGCCATACTGCGATCAAATATATCTGTTATATTAACAAATGTAAATGGGCTTTACGTACCTATTATAAATATGTTTCAGGTTAAATCACAAACCAAAACCAAACTCTCAGTTATATACAAAAGAAATGCAAAACACGAAGTAATTCAGAAAAGTTGTAAACAAAACAATGGGCAAAGATAACAGGAAAATGCAAACAAATAGCAAAACAAAAAAAAAGCAGAGGGCATGATTGAAATATCAGACGAGGTTAAATTCAGAGCACATGGCATTAAACAATACAAAGGGCAATTTTTATAAGGCAAAAGGGTGCAACTCTCAATGAATATAAATAGTTCTAAATACCTATGCAACAAGACATAGACACAACAGTCAGAAAACAGTAATTCTAACAGTTATAAAGAGAAATAGGCTTTTTAAAAAACAGATTGGCAGTAGGGAGATTTTAATTCCTCTCTCCCCAATCTATGACAGATAAAGTAGATAAAATTATTAAGTCAGGGAATAGATTATCTAAATAAAATAGGTATGACGTAGATCTTATTGGTATCTGTTAAGCACTCTGCCCTGAAATGCTCTTGGAATACACATAAAAACAATAATTTAAGTCACAAAGGAAATTGCACCAGATTTTAACACATAGAAATGAACAAACAATATGATAGAACGAGAAATAACAAAATCAGAAAACAAGAGATTGAGATTTTTTAAATTAACTCAATTCCTAGTTCAAAGAGAGAATTAATGCTCTAAATATTCTGAATTTCTAAAAAACAAAACGTAAAAAATCTTTATGGCTGGGTGCAGTCGCTCACACCTGTAATCCCAGCACTTTGGGAGGCCATGGAGGGCGGATCACCTGAGGTTAGGAGTTCAAGACCAGCCTGGCCAATCGGGTGAAACCCCAGCTCTACTAAAAATCCAAAAATTAGCTGGGCGTGGTGGCATGGCCCTGTAGTCCCAGTTACTTAGGTGGCTGAAGCAGGGGAATCGCTTGAACCTGGGAGGCAGAGGTTGCAGTGACCTGAGATAGTGCCACTTCACTCCAGCCTGTTGTCAGACCAAGACTCCATCTCAAAAAAAAAAAAAAAAAAAAAAAAATCCTTACATATCAGCACCTATGGGATAGAACTAAAACAGTACTCAGAAGTATACTCAAATATTTAAATTTGTATGCAAATAAAATATTTAAAATTCAAAATATATAAATTAAGGATCTCACTTAGATACTTTGAAAATGAAAAATAAAATAAATATAAAAAAGCAAAAAGGTGAGATTAATAGAAATAAGCTAAAATTAAATTTATAAAGAGGGTCAGGCACAGTGGCTGAAGCATGTAATCCCAGCACTTTGGAAGGCCAAGGAAGGATGATTGCTTGAGTCTAGGAGTTCAAAAGCAGCCTGGGCAATACAGTAAGACTCCATTTTTATAAAAAATAAAATAATTTTAAAAAATGAAAACAAAAAACCAGATCCAAGAAATAAATTCAAAAGCTATATATTTTGACACTACTCACATTATATATAAAAATCAACATTAAAGACTTACATGCAAGAGCTAAAACTAGTAAAGAATTTGAAGAAAACAAAGGAATAAATCTTCATGACCTTGAATTCGGCAATGATTTCTTCATTATGACACCAAAAGCATAAGCGACAAAGAAAAGACAGATAAGTTGGATGCCACCAAAATTTAGAAGTTTTGTACTTTAAAGAACTGTCTGTGGGAGTGTAAATTAGTTCAACCATTGTAGGATACACTGTGGTGATTTCTCAAGGATCTAGAAATAGAAATTCCATTTGACCCAGAAATCCCATTACTGGGTATATACCCAAAGGATTATAAATTGTTCCATTATAATGACACATGCCCATGTATGTTCATTGTGGCACCATTTACAATAGCAAAGACCTAGAACCAACCCGAATGCCCATCAATGATAGACTGGACAAAGAAAATGTGGCACATATAGCCAGGCATGGTGGCTCACGCCTGTAATCCCAGCACTCTGGGAGGCCAAGGCAGGCAGATCACGAGGTCAAGAGATCGAGACCAGCCTGGTCAACATGGTGAAACCCCATCTTTGCTAAAAATACAAAAATTAGCTGGGCATGGTGATGGGTGTCTGTAGTCCCAGCTACTCAGGAGGGGAGGCCAAGGCAGGGGGGATCACTTGAACCCAGGAGGCACCTGGGCAACAGAGCAAGACTCCATCTCAAAAAAAAAAAAAAAAAAAAGAAAAGAAAATGTGGCACATATACACCATGGAATACTATGCAGCCATAAAAAACGATGAGTTCATGTCTTTGAAGGGACATGGATGAATCTAGAAATCATCATTCTCAGCAAACTGACACAGAACAGAAAACCAAACACCACATATTCTCACTCATAGGCAGGTATTGAACAATGAGAACACACAGCACAGGGAAGGGAATATCACACAGTGGGGTCTGTTGGGGGGGTGGGGGGGCTAGGGGAGGGACAGCGGGAGGTGGGGGAGGTTGGGGAGGGATAACATTGAGAGAAATGCCTGATGTAGGTGATGGAGAGGGGGATGGAGGCAGCAAAGCACCATGGCATGTGTGTACCTATGCAACAATCCTGCAAGATCTGCACGTGTAACCCAGAACTTAAAGTAAAATTTTAAAAAACAAAAACAAAAACAGGTTTCTCCAATTCCTGGGCCACAGACTGGTACTGGTCCTTGGCCTGTTAGGAACTGGGGCACACAACAGGAGGTAAGCAGCCAAGGAGCGAACATTACTGCCTGAGTTCCCCTGTTACATCAACAGTGGCATTAGATTCTCATAGAAGCACAAACCCTGTTATGAACTGCATATTCAATGGATCGAGGTTGTGTGCTCCTTATGAGAATCTAATACCTGATGATCTGTCACTGTCTTCCATCCCCCTGAGATAGGACTGTCTAATTGCAGGAAAACAAGCTCAGGGCTCCCACTGATTCTACATTATGATGAATTGTATAATTATTTCATTATATATTACAATGTAATATAATAAAGTGCACAATAAATAAAAAAACACTATCAAGAAAGTGAAAAGATAGTTCACAGAATGGGAGAAAAGCTTTGCAAATCATATATCTGGTAAGAGACTTATATATAGAACATATATTCACACATATATTGAATATATTGAATATATATATAATGTATATATTGAATACACTGAATATATATAATATATATGTGAATATATATGTGAACATATATATATGAATACATATGTGAATATATATGTATATATATATACATAAGTATATATATACTTAAATGTGAATATACTTATATGAATATATATTTGTGTATGTATATATATACACATAAGTATATGTATATACATAAGTACATGTATATATATACACATACATACACAAATATATATTCACATAAGTATATTCACATTTAAATATATATATATATATATATATATACTTAAAACTCAACAACAAAAAGACAAATAACCCAATTTTAAAATGGGCAAAGGATATGAACAGACAGTAATCTAAAGAAGATATACCAATGGTCAATAAGCACAAGAAAAATACACTCAACAATATTAGCCATCAGAGAAAGTCAAATCTAAACCACAATGAGATAATCACTCGCCTCACTAAATGGCGAAAAATAAAAGACAAATAACTACAAAGTGATGATAAAGATATGGAGAAATTAGAACCCCCATACACACAAATGTGAAATGATGCAACTACTTTGAAAAACAGGTAAAGGTTAAAGGTTTATCATCACAGAATTGGAAAAAAAAAAAAAAAAAAACCTTAAACTTCATATGGAACCAAAAAAGAACACATATAGTCAAACAAGCCAAAGCAAAAAAAAACAAAACTGGAGACATCACACTACCTGACTTCAAACTATACTACAAGGCTACAGTAATCAAAACTGTGTGGTAATGGTACCAAAACATAGATATAGACCAATGGAACAGAACAGAGGCCTCAGAAATAATGCCACACATCTACAACCATCTGATCTTTGACAAACCTACAAAAACAAGCAAGGGGGAAAGGATTCCCTATTTAATAAATGGTGATGGGAAGTTACTGCTAATGGGAATGGGTTTGTTTTGTGTGTCTGTATGGTGAGAAATATGTTCTAAAATGGATTATCATAACGGTTCACAACTCTGAATATACTAAAAACCCTAATTGTATACTTTGAATGAATGAATTATTTGGTATATGAATTATATCTCAATGAGGCTGTCACTAAAAATAACAACAGTATGGAGCTTGGAAGTGGGAGATACTGTGGCAGTATTTTCCAGCTCAATAAGACTACTTTTTTTTTTCTTTTCTTTTGAGACTGTCTCACTCTGTTACCAAGGCTGGAGTGATACGGTGCTATCTCAGCTCACTGCACCCTCCACCTCCTGGATTCCAGCAATTCTTGTGCCTCAGCCTCTTGAGTAGCTGAGACTACAGGCATGTGCCACCACCGCTGGCTAATTTTTTCACTATGTTGCCCAGGCTGGTCTCAAACTCCTAGCTCAGGCAATCCTCCCACCTCAGATTCCCAACATACTAGGATTACAGGAATAAGCCACCACACCCCGTCTTCAATGAGACTTCTTTTAGATGCTTTGTAAATTGTTTCAAGTTATCAAAACATTACAAGAATAGTGGAATCACTAATACTGGCTAACATTCTATCAACCAGATAGAGATTTAATAAAGGAATCTAGATGTAAGGGAATGGGAACAACCTATTTTTAGCCTGATGATGAACATGGGATATTATTTTACATCTTACATTGCTCTCCAAAACTTTGGAAGTATCCCCACTTCCAAGCTCCGTACTGTTGTATTTTTAGTGACAGCCTCATTCAGATATAATTCATATACCAAATAACTCACTCATTTGAAGTATACAACTAGGGTTTTTAGTATATTACAGAGTTGTGCAACCGTCATGATAGTCATCTTACATTCTCAATTACTTGACTCTAATATTAAAGTAATTTTGGTGCCCTGTCACAGTAACTCGCCAGTAAGTGAGCTTAGATTTACACTGTCTGGAGATAATCCTAGGAGAATGTGATTGAAAATTCACTCAACAATCAAGTTAAAATCATTGGAGGACAAAGATGGTGGAATTTAGTCACCAGTCAAGAAGCCTGGGTGAACCCACATCATGTATTGTTTTCAACAAATGACCTCCTTTGGTGGAAAAGTTTTATTAATCAAGCTTGGGAGAAAGAGAAAAAGAGAGAGGGAGGAGGTGGGGAGAGAAAACCACTCACCCAGATATGTAGGTGTTCCAGCAAAACGGGCAACATGGTGTGTTTTCCTGTCTCTGACCTCCCCACTGTGCCCTACCCCAGCCCCAGCCCTTCTTCACTGCTCCGTTGCCCCTGCTGCTTCTGATACTCACCTACTGGTTGGTGGCTGGGGAAAAAAAAAAAGTAAAAAGTCCCTTCCTACGGCATTTGCATTTTCCCAGATGTCTTTGAAAGACACCAAAGTTTTGGAGAGCCAGTGTAATGAACTCCCAATGTACATTTCCAACCCCTTGGCCAGCAGCTGGGAGAAGACGGTTCCTAAGCCTGTGTCTCATGCCCACAGATATCATGCAGAGGCCCCATGCCCTCTGCCTTCTCCCTGGGTTGGGCTCAGCAAATTCACAAAATGTTTGGCCAATGCTGTTTGCACGTCTGTTACCTGTTCCCTGAGGAAGAAGAACATATATTTCATCTCTATATTCCTAGTACCAAGAACACAGGTCTTAACAATTGCCTTATAAATGCATGTGTTAAATGCATGAAGTTTTAGATCATTTGAGGGTTTTTGTGCTTCATGTTTAAGAGTCATCTACAGGATCTAGGGAAGTATGGTAGCCAAAGTGCGGGGCTGCTATTCAGGCGGCGCGCTGCAGGCCATCCAGCCTGTCGATGAGATGGAGAAAGGCCTGGAGTCCAGCTCTCCTAATGTCCAGTGTAAAGCTTTTCTCATGTCACTGTGCCATTTGCCCAGGTGACAAAGATCAAATGAAATGTAGAAACGGGACACTGTGCAACAGGTAGAGGGGGGCCAAGAGATCCTTCCATGAGCCAACAACTTCTCTAGGGAGCCAGTGAGCACCTGCCTGAGCCCTGGCTCCAGCCCTTTTGAGGAACTCTCCCTTATGCAAGTCACATCCCCTCCCTACACCTCAGTTTCTCCATCTGTACAATGTGTGTATAGGACCAGAGGATTCAGAGATTTCTGTTGTTCTAATTGTTTTAGTACAGAGACTACTAGAAAAAAGCAATTATAATCAACAGGACCACTTCTCATTAGCCCCTTAGATAATTCAAAATGCTTGGTGCAAGTGGTTGGCTGGGTAAGATACTAAAGGCGAAATTCCTTAGCAAAGAGAAGAGAGAAATGTGTCACTGGTTGGTACTGCCTGATGCCATGTCATTTTTGTCACAAATGCAAAAGAATAAGGGGCGAAAAGTTACATTTAGTTAACTATAAAGCTGCTTGCCCCTGACTGTGCAGCTATCCACTCCTGGGAGGTATGCTGCAGAGGAGCTCACACCAACACAGCAGGCCAGGACCTTGGTGGTAAGGCAAATTCAAGGATTAATTCTAATCGAGGGTTCTTTGAATACACATCCCCCTGTCAAAACTGAGAGTCTGCCCTGCAGTCAGAAAAAGGGAAAAGGCCCTGCAAGCCTACTTGAGTAATTCCTGGAGATACCATGGTCCGCCACAATCAGGAATTCCTCCATCATTTTTAGAGGCAATTGGCCACCGGACACTGAGTCATTCCACAGATCTCCTCCTAGCTCTGCCCAGGATCTCCACAGACAATTAAAGATGTCCCAAGCACAGGAACCCCAAATCCTCTGGGCCTATGGAGACAGATGGGGCCACATAAACAGGAATGCCTCAAAGTTCACTGGCTCCTGTCACCCCCTAGCCTACTCACACAGGAACTCCAAACCCCTGTGAAGTTACCCGTGAGTGGGTCTGGTGCTCTTGGGGGCTGTATTCTACATGTTCTCCAACATCAGGTAGCCGACTACAGGCACATGTCACTGCAGCTCTGCAGGCATCCACCAGACACATGCTAGCTACCCACCAGCTAGCATAGCACAAGCAGGGAGACGAAGGGTCCAGCTCATGACTGACTGCTTCTTTTCTTAAATTCATTCTGGTTAATTTCTCCATTATCCACGTGGGCAAAGTGTAACCCACAACATATGGATCTCAACTAGATACTCTCCTCAAGCTCACATCATGGGATTCCACAGTCAGTCCTCTTCCAGTGCCAAGTCTATCCAACCAGGGCTTTCATGATTTTGCTGCCCTCTTCCTATGTCTTATCCACCGGGGAATGGCAAAAGGGAAACAACAGGACAAAGAGATGTAGACACCATGGATATGGCATTACGCAGGACTCCTGAGGCTCGCAGGACTTCAGGAGTATGTTCCTGGTGCTGACCCTCACATCCATTGACCTAGTCCCTCACACGTCTCTGAACCTCCACTGCCTTATTGGTAACTGATAAATGATACCACACTGCATCTGCCCATTGTGAGAATGACATGAGATAATATAATGTTAAGTCATTAGGAGTCAGATTATGGAAAACCTCACGTTCTAGATGTGTGCTGACCGTGAAAACATAATGCAAGCCATATATGTAATTCCAGATTTTCTGTTAATCATGTGTGACAGTTAATTTTATGTGTCAACTTGGCTTGGTTAAGGGATACCCAGATAGCTGCTGAAACATTATTTCTGGGAATGTCTGTGAGAGTGTTTCCAGAAGAAATTAGCAGTTGAATCAGTAGACCAAGTAAAAATGATACATCCTCACCAATGTGGGCAGCATCACCCAATTTCCAGAGGGCCCAGAGAGAACAAAAGAGGTAAAGGAAGAATTCATTCTCTCTTCTGGAGCTGGGACATCCATCTTCTTCTGCCCTCAGACATCAGAACTCCAGGCTAAGAGGCCTTCAGATGCTGGAACTTATACCAGAAGCCCCAGTTTCTTAGGCCTTTGACCTCGGATTGAGAGTTATACCATCGACTTTCCTGCTTCCCAGGCTTTCAGATTTGGACTGAATTACTCCACCAGCTTCCCTGGTGCCTCAGCTTACAGATGGTGTATCGTGAGACTTCTCCACCCTCATAATCATGTGAGACAATTCCACCAAAATAAATCCCGCAATATATCTGTATCTATCCCTCAATCCTATTGATTCTGTTTCTGTGGAAAATCTTTATACACCATGTTAAATTTTTAAGTAAAAATAGTATTAATTTTAATAATATTTTCTTTAACCCAATATATAAATTATGATTTTGACATGCAATTAAATAAAATTGAGATTTTTTTCTCTTTTGTGTTAGCTCTTAGAAATCCTGTATCTACTGTACACTTACCAAACATCTCAATTCAGACTGGCCACATTTCAGACACTCAGTAGCCACTTGCGACTAGAGGTTGTCGTATTGGACAGCTTTATACTAAAGCTGGACTTCATTCTGTGAACAATGGGGGAGCCATGATGAATTTTTTCCCAGAGGAGTGAAATGCACAACAAGGCAGTTTAAGAAGCATTCATCTGGCCTTGGGCTAGGGGCAGAGCTGTTCTGCCTCGGTGGTCCAGTCACTAGACCGAGAGACAGCAGCTCTATTTTCTGTCTCCCTGGCACCTACACAGGGCCTGACAGACAGCCCTTGGTAATATGATTGGATGAAACAATCAATCAACAAATCAGCAGACACTGCCTGAATCTGTAAGGCAAGTTAAAGTGAAGGGTCAAGATGAGTCTGAAGGCCGGAGCCTGCAATAGGGGAAGACAGACAAGGTGGAAGGACAGGAAATAAACAGGCTGGATGAGGAACCGAGAGTAGAGGGCAGGATGACTTTCAATTTAGACCTGTAGTGTTAATTTAGACCTCCTCATGACAGAAGGCCACTGAGACTAAATGACTGGTTTAGGGAGAATGCAGAACTGGAGCTCAGAAGACGTAAGTCACTCAGCAATCTCCGGGTAGCTGGGAGGCACCAGGCATGCTCTGAGTCACAGAGAATGAAGCAGACATAGTGAAGTAATGAGATTGACAGTGAAGGTTTACATGCATGTGACAGCTAGAGAAAAAATGCAAATTCACATGAACACTCCAGGCCTCAGACAGTTGGACTGGCTGGGAGGGGGCAGCTGAAGACAGGGAAGACCATTTGGAGAAGCTGTGAGGAGCCAGGCTTTAAATGGCCCCATGTTTGCTGAAGCAGGCACAGCATCCTCGACCAGCAGAGCCCTGGTCAAACAGTCTGCACTTCATTATCCAATTGCATTCTCAGGGGGATCTGGGGGTGAGACTGCTCAGCAAAAGCAGCTGCTTCCACTTTAAACAGTTTTAGATCAAAGCCTGCAGCATACAAGCTCTCTGTGTGACACCATTAATGAAGAAGAAAGTCTCCCAGGAGCTCAAGAAAATAAAAATAATGAAAATAAAAGGCTTTGACACTCATCCAAAAAAGCTTTGCTCCTCAATATTTGCAACATGTAAGAGAAAAAGGGTCGAGGACAAGAAAGGTCAGGATAATGAGTGAAAGGAGCATGGCCATTCCAGGATTCGAGCATGCTCAGGGAGCCACCCACGGCAGGCACCATGGCCTTCCAACCCAAACTAACAATTTCCTAAATCATGCAGCCCAGCTGCTCACACTAACTCCAGAAATCCTCTGTGGGGAAAAACAGAAGTAAACTGCATGTTGCTATGACTAAGAGATAAAAGGTGCACGGTCTCATGATCACAAAGATGGACCTCAGAGAAGTTCTGTGGACATTCTCTCCTTTGAGTCTCATAAGAACACCTTAAATCAAACTGGTCCATCGCTAACCGGATTGGACAGGTGACAAAATGGAGGCTCAGAGGGGTTAGATAACTTGCTGAAAGGCAATATATTTGTTCTGCTGCAAGTGAAGTAAACCAAGCCCCCAAAAAGAAGAAATAAATTAACAGTCATAATCAGGAAAGGCAGGGAAGACTGGGCTTAAGAGCAACTGAACTTAGGGATTCTAACACCATCAGGACTCCCTCATTCTCTGCCTCTGGTTTCTGCTTTTCTGGCTTTGTTATCTCAGGCCAGCTGCCTCAGAAGCTCCAAGCTAAAACCCTTTGTATTAGTATGTTTTCACATAACTATAAAGAACTACCCTAGACTGGGTAATTTATAAAGAACAGCGTTTAATTGACTAGCAGTTCTGCATTGCTAGGGAGGCCTCAGGAAACTAACATCCGTGGTGGAAGGGGATGCAGGCACCTCTTACATGGGGCAGGTGAGGAGGGAAGCCAGGGGAAACTGCCATTTATAAAACCATGAGATCTCATGAGAACTCACTAACTATCATGAGAACATCACAGGAGAACCTGCCCCTATAATCCAATCACTTCCTTCCCTTGGCATGTGGGGATTACAATTTGAGATGAGATCTGGGTAAAGACACAGAATCAAACCATATCACCCTTATAGCCTCTCAAATAACAGGAAAAGAAAGTCTTTTCCGCCAGCTCCAGGTAGCAAAACCTTGGAGAACATTCTAGTTGGCCAGACTGGGCTACCACTGTGGCTATAGGCATGGGAAACCATCACTGGCCCTGCCTGGGTCAAGAGCTTCGTCTCCCCACCTGAATATGTTTCTAGACTAAATAAGAGGAACGGGGGACCGGGCAACCAAAAACAGTAGGCTCTATAGTCACTGTTAGGAAGGCCACAACAAACAGACCAGGAGGCAGACCTTCCAACTTGCACCTCATCCATTGTTACTGTCTCAACAAGTGCATGTATATTGCAGTAGGCACCTAGCAAGGACCAAAACAGATGTGGTTCCTGCCCTTATATCACAAAATCTAATGAGAGGCAGAAAATAAACCGGTAAAGAGACAGAATAATAACTGCCAATTGTAACAAGTGCCATGAAGGAAGGCAAGAGGGTGAAGTGATAACATTAGGCAGCTATTCAAATAGGATGTTTAGAAAAGCTCAGAAGAGGAGGCATTTAAGTTACGATCTAAGACTGAAAAGAAGCCAGCCAAAGAGAGTGAAGGGAAAACTGTTCAGGCTCAGTGATGGAGCTCTGTGTGCAGAGGCCTTGAAATAGGAAACACCCTGGCCCCAGGTGGGTAAATAAATAGAAAAAATAGGATGCAACACAGCAGTGAGAAGGGAGTGGGGAAGATCAGCATGTGAGGAGTAGCGAAAGTCCAATCATACCGGGCATGGCATGCCCTGGAAAGGAGCTGACATTTCACTCTAAGGCAATGCAAAGCCACCTGCAGATCTTTAAGCCACAGAGTACTATGAAATTATTTGTATTTTTTAAAGTTTATATGTGGAGAATAATTTGGAGGGGAACAAGAGTGGAAAGAGAGAGACTGGATAAGAGACTGTGATTGCTGTAATCCAGCAAGAGTTGATGTGGCTGAGACTACAGCAGTGGCTGCAGAAGTGGAAAGACTAGGAAGATGAGAAGTACACTTAGCAGGAGGAAAGAGACAGGGCTTGTAGAATCAGATGCTTGGTTTGAGGGAGAGAAAAGAATAAGGGAGGACTCTCTGTACTAAGCAGGTGGCTGAATGGTGAGGTCATTTCCTGAGAGAGAGAACATTGAAGTTAAACAGTTTGAATAGGGAAGAGATGGAGATCTCAGCCTGTGATAATTAATTCTGAATTGACTGTGAGATATGAAAGTGGTAAGTATACATTTGCATATTGAAATTTGGAGTTCATCCAAAACTTGAGCTGGAGACAGAAATTTAGAAGATATCAAAATATAAATGATAATCAAAGCTGAAGGCATCAGTGAGATTACTTATGGAGTAACTATGGAGAGAAATAAGAGTAAGACCTAAGGCTGAATTATAAGAAACTGCAAAACACAAAGGTAAAAGAGGAGAACCAACAGAAGAGACTGAAGATAATCAGAGTGAGAGAGAAGGGAAAGGGGAAGAGAATGATTTCATGGAGATCAAAGAGGAGTGTGTCTCATGGAAGAGGAAATAGCTGTGTCAAACTTCTGAGAAGTCAAGAACGATGAGAACAGGAGAGTGCCATTTGTCAATACAGAGGTCCTTGACAACTTTGCCAAGAGCAGTTTCAGTGAAGGATAGGAATGACACCCAGACAGAAGTGGGTTGGAGAAGGAGCGAGGAGTGTAGAGAATAAAGACAGCGTGTGACACACCCTGAAGCAGAGAAGTGAAATGGTAGCTGAAAAAGATTGGGGGTTGAGAAAATTTTGTAAAGAGTTGGAGATAGTTATAAAGAAGTCATTGCTGTGTCGGCTATGTAAATTGGATGACTGTAGTAAGCTCTCAGTTGAACAGTGTTCCCAGGCTTTAAAATGTTCATTCTGTGGGACTAGATGTTTCCCAAGGTTCCTTCCGTTATCTGTCCTTCTAAAATTCTACAAGTACTCTTTTTCCAAGATTCAGAAAGAAAATATCCAGGACTGATATTCAAGTGGCTCCTCCTCCTTGTCTTCTCAGTTCATTTGATGATTAATTTATTCACTCCTTTCCCTAGAAGGTGAGTGCCACAAGGGCAGGATTTTTGTTGTTTGCAGATGGGCACATAGCAGGTGATCAATAAACATTTGCTTAATGAATTAACAAATGGACAGATTCAATCAGTAGGCATAGAGTACCTACACATGCGGAGCTCACTCAAATCCACTCAACAAACATTGAGCACCCAACAAATGCCAGGCTCTATGCTAAGCACACCTCAGTCAGCGCCTCCTTAAAGTAGAAAAAATAAGAATTGGTTCTACCTGCTTCACAAGACCATTATGAGAATCAGATGGGAAATATAGGCTTTAAAGAAAATTTTGAAATGAGGAGGGTGTGTTACAAAGACTTTGCAAATACCATAATACCTTAGAAAGATAAAATGTTATTAACATACATGGCTCTGTCCTCAAGGAGTTTGCAGTGAAATTAAATAAATGAGGGGAAAAAAAACCATATGAGAGAAATGCAATCACTGTTTCGTGGGTACTTAAGTAAGCATCAGGCAGTGGAATGCTTTACGTGCCTTCTCTCACCCCACCATTATACCCACACCTGAGCCGGGTAGCAATACCTTCATGATGTAGATACAGAGACAATGTCTGACAGTTTAAATCACTCAGCTAGTAGGAGACAAAAATGGATGAAAAGTTAAGTTTGTTTCCAAAACTCTTACTCTTTCTAAAATATTTTCTCTCACACAAAATTAAATCTTAGGAAACATTTAAAGCCACTGTCCCTGAATACTAGCAATGAGTAGGTGAGGGAAGGAGGGACTATCATTTGCTGCATGCTTACGGGATACTGAACTCTCTATATATCATTTAATTCTTATTTGTGACATAAGGCCTACACACATTTTGTACACTAACACAAATTTCAACTGAAGTCTCCAATTCACTGATATTAACTAAAGTTGGCTTCAGCAGCACCTGTTATTTTGTGGAAAAACCAATGCTATTTTCAAGATTTTGGAAAATTCCCAGGGAGTTCATGTTCTTCAGGTAAATTCTAGTTCCAAACACACTTACCTCACCATACGCCGTGCTCACAGCTGATCTACCCCTTCTGCTGGGCACGAGTGCAGACCTAAGACGCAGAGCGTTTGATTTCGCGCAGAGATCACTCACACAAGGCATTAAAAAGCATATGGTAGGCTTTGCATTATGTTTTGGGACACAGAATAGCTTTACATCCCAGCAAAGTAAACAGCATAAGATTGACTAGCAGACAACCTTGCCCATCATATCCTTTGTTCAGATGCCTCTGGGAGTTTCTCACTGTGAATTTTGCTGCAGACAGTCCAGCCTTCTCCTGAAGACGCTCCTCGCAGGTGAATCCCCCTTGTGAACGCTTATGGAATTGCCTATCTAGAAGGACTTCTTTTAAATCCTGACCCTTCCGCATCCATAAGAATCCTGGGGGTTTACAGGGTTCTACATGACCCCAGGTGACTGGTCAAGGTGTGGCCATCTAAGCCATGTTCAGCCAACGAGGCCCCACCCTGGGCATTTTGGAATCCGGACCAGAGAAGCAACTGGATCAGCCCCTCTCTAATGGCATTCAGCACCTCTAGTGATTGATACATTTCAGCTGAATAACAGGTGCTGCTCAAGCCAACTTAAGCGGCTGCTTAAGCATCAGCTGAAATGTATCAATCTCTAGAGGTGCTGAATGCCATGTTTCAGCAGAAAAAGAAAGCCAGTTTTCAGGAAGAGAATGAAGCATGTTTACAAAAAGTAGCCAAGAGGAGGAAAAACAAGAGATGAAAAAAGATAGTCATGACAGTATCCACGACACTCATTTTCGAGTTCCCAGAGCCCAGACACATCCCCTGTTCTTCAGCTCCATGTCTTGGGCTGTCATCTTCTAGCAACAGGAACGCTGGAGGATTTGAAATGTGATCTTCCTTTTCTCTTCCGCCACTCTTGGTATGTAAATGAAAGCAATAGAGAATTATCTCCCTCCACCATATGCATTATGTCAATCATGTTATAATCAGTTTACTCTGAATGAAGAACTCAGCTAACACAGACAACCCCTGCCACTTCTGACAGAAGTAAGGACACCCTATAATGCTTTCTACCAGGCATCCTACCCAGCACAGCAAGAGTCAGATGTCAGGGTTCTCCCCCACCACCCTTATGCCCAGATAGAGTATGGCTCACACTGCTGGCTTAGCTGTTGGGGGTGGACACTGCTCAGGAACCCTTGTCTGTCATCTCACAATGCACAAAGGGGAATGGAGTATCAAGGAATTTAAAGAACTTGCCAAAGTCAGAGCAAGTAAGAAGAGGTAGAATTTGAAACTGGGTATGCTTTTGTTTCATTAACATGATGGTGGGACAGAAGTGCAGGCCCAAGTGCAGACCCAAGAAAGCAGGGCCGTGGGATGAGAATGGGAGACACCCATCCACTGGGGGTCTATAGAGCTTTCCCTTTTCCATATTGTTATTTCTTCTCTCCTTCCTCCTTTATTCTTCTCCCACAATTTCTTCCTTCCTCTTCATTCCTTCTCCTCCAACCCTTCTGAGCCCCAAGACTCCAGCTGGCATGGAGGAACACAAGTGGCTCCACTCTGACTACTGACCGTCCCCCTGAGGCCAGTCAAGAGACCTTGAGCCCTGGCCCCAGAAAACAAGACAAGTGTGTGCAGAGGACACTGTCATCCACTACGGACAGGCACAGCAGAGAGATTCCAGGCGAAAAAACAAAGGAAGCTGGAGAGAGGGCTACCCGTTGCTCACCACAGTCCTTGAATGGCCTTTCCTGGCCTTCTCTGGATTCCCTCTTCTCATTCTTTGAAAAGGAGAGGCTAAGAAGGTATATCACAGTCTTCTCTCTATCAAAGCAAAAGGGTTGTTCTCAGTCCTGCACACGTTAATCACAGCTTCTGTCCCCCTGATTTTCACAGGAACAACCTGTGTGACCTTTGGAAAGCCATTTTTAAAAAAAGACAAAAAGTCGTATCACTCTATGGAATATGATCCAAATCTCATAAAATTGTGTGTATAAATGGCTGCTTGCACAAAGGAAAAAAGCAGGATGAAATACATCAAAATGTTCTATAGGGGAAAATTTCAAGTAATTTTTTCTTTATACTCTCTATTTACACTGTTCATACAATGAACATGTATTACTTTTGTAATCAGAAAATTCCTCACTGAGTATCTCTGGGCTGTAGTCTCCAAGGGTATTAACTGTGAATTGCACCTGATTTGCTTCTGTCATAGTGCTATTTTGGGAATAAATGAGATAAGGCCGAAAACTGCGTGATCCATATCACCAGCTGAGGTTACCAGCATGAGCAGTTTCTTTCATTTTTCCCATTAGTCACTTGAGCAGCTGTAAGCTCTTGTTATTAAGCAGTTGAGTATCTACCACCTTGAGGCCTCACCCTTATAGCACTATAGAACGGGTTCCCCTGTAAGCACAGAAAACCAGACTCATGGTAGCTTACACAAATGGGCATGTATTTCCCTTCCACAACAGGAAATCCAGAATTAGACAGTCTAGGGCTGGAATGCTGCACAAGGATGTTCTCAAAAATCCAGGCTCCTGTCTTACCATCCTTAGTATGTGATTCATTCTTGTGGTCACAGGAAGGCTGCTGCACCTGTAGGAAGGAAGAATAGGGAAGAGCAAAGGGCAAAGAGATTTTGTCTTTTAATTTGGAATGTGAATTCTGCCTACATCCTATTGGCCAGAACCAGATCACGTGACCACCTCCATTTGCAAGGGAAGCTGGGAAGTTGAGTAAGTTCATTTTCTACCCTCTGTCATAGAGAAGCCAAGGAAGGAAGTACCTGTGAATGACTTTTGGTTAACCCAGCCCTTAGTCTACCACACCACTGGAGCTTATTTAACCTGAAAGGTTCAGTTCTACCTGAAGGCCAGGTGGAGTGTGAATTGGAAAGTCTGTCCTCCCCACAGAAACACCTAGTTTTCATCTGTCATTGAATGTGTTGCTGCCTTCCAGGATTGCTGTTAACAACTAGTCCCAATGAGTCAGCTGACTCCTTGTCCCCAGCGGAGGTGGTGATCTTATTGTTCCCCCTGTCCCTATACAGGCCATAGACTCTCATGGTTGGTTCATGTTGCAGTCATTTAGCTCCCACTGTGATGCACAGCCATTATTCCTCACCATAACTTTAGTGGAAAGGTGGCCAAGTCATTAAGGGCTTCTCACCTCATCCTCATCTTGTGTCAGAAATTGCTTCTCCATGATCGCTTATCCCCTAATTTTGAGCCTGGGTTATCAGTCCGGACTTCCCAGAGAATACCTCTCTTCTCACTGGAAGAGTTCAGACTAGGTCATCCCAATCCATTAGAGAAGGCCTAGTATAGCTGAACCTTTAGATGATGGCAGTCAGACTCTCAATGCCTTTCCCACAGAAGACTCCTTGGTCCCTATGAAAATTTGTATGCCTTTCTCCCAAATCATCTCAGATCACAAAAAGCATTGCTAGGACTTGTCTCCATCAGGCCACACAAGGCCCTATTATGCTCTTTCACCACTAGGGAAATTAAATAACCAAAAGGGCCCACTCCAACAGCTCTCCCTGAACATAAATGTGCCCCACTGTAATTGTTGTGAACACCTAGATGGAGAAACAACTATTCTAAAAATATGTGTGTTCCATAAGATGAGGCACCTACCTTATGCATACAAAAGTGATTTAAGATGGAAGGAAACTGGCCGGACACAGTGGTTCATGCCTGTAATCCCAGCACTTTGGGAGGCCGAGGCAGGTGGATCACGAGATCAGGAGTTCAAGACCAGCCTGGCCAAGATGGTGAAAACCTCTCTCTACTAAAAATACAAAAATTAGTTGGGTGTTGTGGCAGGTGCCTCTAATCCCAGCTACTTGGAAGTCTGAGGCAGAATTGCTTGAACCTGGGAAGCAGAGGTTGCAGTGAGCCAAGATCATGCCACTGCGCTCCAGTCTGGGCTACAGAGCAAAATTCCATCTCAATAATAATAATAATAAGATGGAAGAAAACCAAGGACTTCCAGGTCTGCAGTATGGTGGACTCTTGTGAGCCATCTTCAAGGAATGGGCAAGGAATGTGGGCAATCAAATCACAAATATTCTTTTACATCCTCAGCTGAACTCATGAAAAAGAATGGGAAATCTCCAGGATCCAGAAATACAGAGGAACTGAAAACCAGAGAGGCAAATATGTTAACCATCTTATGGCTGCTCTGGCTTTTGTTTGTTCATTCATTTACTTTTTTATTGGGGTATAATTAGCATATAGTATAATACAAAATACTTAATGAATTTTTACATATACCTACAACCATGTAATTGTCACCCAGTTCAGGATATAGAATATTTCCAGAACTGCAGAAGGCTCCCTCACGCCACCCTTCTGTTGATAATTTCCCTCAAGGGTAACAACTTTCCTGACTCAACATCAAAGATTAGTTTTGCCTGTTCTAGAACTCCATAGAAATATAATCACTCAGTGGATTTTTTTTTCTGGATTATTTTACTCAATATTATCTGTGACATTCATTCATGTTATTACATGTGTCAGCAATTTGTTCTTTTTTGTCACTATGCAGTATTCCATTGTAAATTATATATCACTATTTATCAACTCCACTATTGATGGGCATTTAGGTTGTTTCCAGGTTGGAACTATTATGAGTAAAGCAGCTATGAACATTTCATATATGTTTTCTGGTGGGTATATGCAAGGCATGGGTTTTCATGCTTATCCAAGGACACTGGGATGAGACCAGCCTAAGCAAAGTAGAGAAATGAAGCTTAAAACTCCCACATGAAACCAGACTATCAAAGAACTGTACTCTTGGTAATAGTGTAGACTAGGAAAGAAATCCATAAGCACAGGGAGAAAAAGAAGACATCTATCCAACCCTGTCTGAGATCTGAGTGGGAAAAAAATTCTTCCTTGGAAATCTATAATCACAGCCTCATACCTCACAGCTCTGGAGTTAAAATTTACACAATCAGCTTTGGGTTTTTTGGGTCCAGAAAACCCAAAGTGGATAAATTAACACAGAAACTAGCTACAAGCCAAATTACAACCTGAGGCCCCTGACAGAAACAAATTAAACAACCATTGCAGAAGGACACAGTTTCATCTCCCATTGTGTATGGGCCCAACAGATAAATGTCCACTGAGGCAAATGAGGAACCAACCCACCTTGAGTGAGAAGCAGCAAACATGCACAATTTCAACAGAAAAAAAGGATGCTTACACTCACAAAAGTTTCAGATAATAGGACAACATAATAGGAATTGAGAATAAATGCATTTAAAATAGTAACCCAAACTAAAGGAATTGAGACTTTAAGAGAAGGACAAGTCACTATGGGGGGGGGGGAAGCAGGAAATTTTTTTTAATTTAAAATTTAGCCATTTATGCTAAACACCATTAAATTGCACACTTTAAGTAGATTATGGTATGTAATTACATCTCAATAAAGCGTATTTGAAAAATTCAGACGTTTAAATCATATTTCAAAACTTAAAATGTTGAGCAAGGCTGGGTGCAGTGGCTAACGCCTTTAATCCCAGCACTTTGGGAGGCCAAGGTGGGCAGATCATGAGATTGGGAGTTTGAGACAAGCCTGAACAACATGGTGAAACCCCTTCTCTACCAAAAGTACAAAAATTAGCCAGGCGTAGTCGCATGCGCCTGTAATCCCAGCTACTCCGGAGGCTGAGGCAGGAGAATCACTTCAACTGGGGGATGCAGAGGGGTGAGCTGAGATCGCTCCACTGCACTCAAGCCTGGGCAACTGGAAGATGGACTTGAGAAAATTCCACAGATTTAACACAAAGAAATAACGAGATATGAAAATATGAAAGAGCGTTTATGGGAGCTGAGGATTAAATGCTAATGTCCACTTATATGTAGTGGAATTTCCAGAGACAAGACAAATGAAGGAGGCAATATTTGAAGAAACAATGGCTGATAATTTTCCAGAACTGATGAGAACATGGCTTCTCAGGTTTAAAAAGAAAAATTTAAAAGAATTCATTGTATTCCAGTGAATACAAAGAAAATAAATCTAAATAAATCTAAACCTAGACACATCATAGAGAAAAAACTGCTGAGCACCCAAGACATAGAGATCTTATAAGCAACTAGAGATAAAGGACAAATTTCCAACAAAATAACAATTACACTGATGCAAACTGCACAATAACAGAGTTTTTTACAAAACAGCAATTAGACTGGTATACACTTCTTGGCAACATCAATGATAATCAGAAGACGATGGGAAAATATCTTCAGAATGCTGTGAGAATACGATTGTCAACTTACAACATTATAGTCAGCTAACCTTGTATTTCACAGTGAGGTTATCTCAAGCAAATAAGAACTAAGTTTACTACTTCAGACCCAACTTGAGAAAATTTTGAAAAACTACTAAAGATGAAGGAAATTGAGCAAAGAAAGAAGACACAAAAAGTAATTATGCTTATTATATTATTTCCATATATTTATAATGTTTATGTTTTATATTTAAGGTAAAGTTTGTGTTGTGTGTGTGTGTGTGTGTGTGTGTGTGTGTTTACAGGAAGAGAACCAGAGTGTAAGAGTGTTCTATACGTGAAATGTACAATGATTAATTAATATTAACCATTTGGGAAACTTGTCCCCTTCCAGGCCAGGCAATGATGATAAAACACATCATGGCAAAGAGGTGTGGATTTGGAGACAAAAAGCAGACACTTGGGTGTAGCAGGGGAAGAATTAGTATCAAGCTGAGTCATTTCAGATGTGGAGAAACAAAAACAGGTAAGAATAGGGAAGAGCCAAGTACCCCTAAGAAGGAGCTGGGGTATAGGGTGAACGGGACAGGACCCAGGTAGACTCAGGCATAATTCATAATTCTCCCCTCTCACAGGATGAAGGTAACAAAGAAACCTACTACACTCAAGAGATTGTAACAGACAGGTGTCAGGGACAGAAATCGGGGGATGAAGTTGATTGGATATTCTTAGTGAGGCATCAAAATTGGTTGATGTTGTTACTGAGGCATCTGAGACTCTAACCGCTGGCTGAAAATCAGCCAAATCCTTGATATGCTGACCTGGTATCCTTTCCCAAATTCCAAAAGAGAGGTAAGGCAGCATACTGGAAGTTAACAGCTTGCACTGGTGTGCTGGGATGACACTAGGACGAGGTAGATTCAAAAGACCAGAACTTACATCTCCCTTAATAATAACATCATATCTAAGAGAAAACCATGGAACCATCTCCTAGGATCCAGAAGCACTTTAAAAATTAAGATGTTATCTATAAAATAAAAAGGAAACTGAATGTTCAACTTGTTTATACAGAAAGGTTTGGTTGGCTGATTGGTTAACAGAGGTGAAGGTATAAGCACCTAATGGTTCATTTTCCCAACTGTCCAGATACAGCCGATTTATCAAGACAGGTGAATTGCCATAGAGAAAGAGTTTAATTCTAACAGACCTGGCTAAATGGGAAACTGGAGTTTTGTCACTAAAAGCAATCTCCCTGAAAATGCAGAGACTGGGATTTCTTAAGGATAATTTGGTGGCTAGGGGGCCAGGGAGTGGAAAGTACTGATTGGTTGGGCCTGATATGAAATCACAGGTGGTCAGAGTGGTTCTTCTTGTTCTTCTCTCTTCTCTTCCTGGGTAAGATCGCAGAACTGGCTGAGCCAGATGGTCTGTCTGGGTGGTGTCAGCTGGCGCACCAGAATGCAGGGTCTGAAAAATATCTCCAGCACCAATTATAGATTTTACAATAGTAATGCTATCCCTAGGAGCAACTGGGGAGGTTCGGAATCTTGTGACCGCTGGCTACGTAATTCCTAACCCATAATTTCTAATTTTGTGGCTAATTTGTTAGTCTTAAAAAGACAGTCTGGTCCCCAGGCAAGAAATGGCTTTCTTTCAGGAAAGGGCTGTTATCATCTTTGTTTCAAAGTTAAACTATAAGCTAAATTCCTCCCAAAGTTAGTCTGGCCTACACACAGGAATGAACAAGGGCAGCTGGGAGGTTGGAAGCAAGATGGAGTCAGTTAGGTCAGATCCCTTTCACTGTCCTAATTTTCTCACTGTTATAATTTTTGCAAAAGCAGTTTCAAAGGTACTAAGTAAGGCCAGAGATAACCATCCTCTGCTGTGTATGTTGGTGCAAAATTTTTTGTGTTTATTATTTTCATGTGTTACAGATTCTGTCCTTACACATCTAAATGATAGCCCTTTATAGAGATGTTTAAGTGTGAAAAAAAATTTAATTGTGGATTATCATACAACTTGATAGGAATATGAGATAGTCATAGTTTATTGATTATATTTATGAGTCATCATAAATTGAGCTGTTGATATATTAACTCAAAATGAACTTTATAAAATTATTTACTTGCCTCTCTGTGTTTTCTAAAACATAAAATCCCTATAGTCTTGGTTTTTGAAATGAGCAGCTATAGTTTGTGATTTTCCTTATAAATTTCAAAAAAATTAAAAGTGCTTTTATTGTTTTCTAGATCTAAACACAATGTGGAGCTTTTAAAAATATGTCTGATATGGCTTGGCTGTGTCCCCACCCAAATCTCATCTTGAATTTTAGCTCCCATAATTCCTACTTGTTGTGGGAGGGATCCAGTCAGAGTAATTAAATCATGGGGGCGTGTTTGCCCATGCTGTTCTCATAGTAGTAAATAAGTCTCACGATATCTGATTGTTTTATAAAGGAGAGCTCCGCTACACAAGCTCTCTTTTGCCTGCTACCATGTAAGACATGGCTTTGATTCTCCTTATCTCCTGCCATGATTGTGACGCCTCCCCAGCCATGTGGAACTCCAAGTCAATTAGACTTCTTTCCTTTATAAATTGCCCAGTTTCAGGTATGTCTTTATTAGCAGCATGAGAACAAACTAATACGATTTCTTTCTTGTTACTATTATATTGTCTGAATCGGGCTAGATTTGAATTTGTTAGCATAGCTCTAGATCAAGCAACGTCAAGCATGAGATCATTTCTTGTATCTCTACTCCATCTTGTGTGATTGGGCAAAGGTCCCTAGTGGAAGGGAGTCCCCTAAGCATCTGGATCAACTTTGTGTGAAGGTGGGAGTGGTAGACAAGTTGCCAGGGTGAGAAGTTTCTGCAGATACCCTTCAAACATCTCCACATATCCTCTCTCTCCCACTGTTGATGGCTTCCTCTATACCAGGACATAAGTCTTTCCTTCTGCAATTAGAGAAGGCAGGTTACTTAAATTAAATGTGTTAAATTATTCATAGAGAGCAAATTGTGATGGAGGTGTGGGAGAAAGAATTGAATACTCAATTTGTACAGTCTCCAAATAAGGTACATACATTAATTATCTTCTTCGGTCTCACAAGCCTATAAGGTAGCAGTGTTGATGTTCCCATTTTACAAAAACCCTAGAACTTAGAAATGCTAAGTGACTCCCTCTAAGTGCCATGGCTGGTAGAGTAGGGACGTGAAGCCAAGCAGCATGAATCCAGTTTTAATGCTCTTAGCCACTGTGCTAGGATCTTGATTCATGGTTTGAAACCATGCCCTACCCAAACAGTAAATGCAAACGGGTCCAGTCCAAGCTGGGAGTGCCTGTGCTGAAAAGTGCAAGATCCATGCTGGGGCTGATTCTCAATTGCCTGTTCCTACATTCTGTGTCTGCTTCCATACTGGTGACCCTCAACCCTGGGAAATGCTTTTCATGCCCATTCATTAGGTGTGATCATATCATATCATTCAAATGTACAATTATTGAGGTCACCTAGCAATTCACAATTGCTTTGTCTGCCTAGGTTGAGTTTACTCAGAAACAGCTCTTCCTCATCCTACTCAGATGCCCTGTAAGGCCTCCTTCCTCGCCCTACAGAGCAGAAAGTAATGAGGTTAGTGTATGTTACAGTCTGATATTCGTGTTCTCCAAAATTCATATTTTGAAATGCTAACCACCAAGGTGATTGTATTAGGGGTGTCTTAGTTCATTTTGTGCTGCTATCACAGAATGCCTGAGACTGAATAATTTATAAAGAACAGAAATGTATCTCTCACAATTCTGGAGACTGAGATATCCAAAATTCAGGGGACAGCAGATTCTGTGTCTGGTAAGGGCTTGCTCTTTGCTCCAAAGATGGCACCTTGTCACTGTACTGCCTCACGGCAGAAGGATGAACACTACGTTCTCACACGGCAGAAGGAATGAAAGGCCTAGGCCATTCTCTGAAGTCCTTTTTTTTTTACTGAGACAAAGTTTCGCTCTTTTTGCCCAGGCTGGAATGCAATGGGGCGATCTTGGCTCAACCACAACCTCCGCCTCCCAGTTTCAAGCGATTCTCTTGTTTCAGCCTCCTGAGTAGCTGGGATTATAGACATGCGCCACCATACCCAACTAATTTTGTGGGTTTTTGGGGGGTTTTTTTGGGTTTTTCTTTAGTAGGGATGGGGTTTCTCCATGTTGGTCAGGCTGATCTCAAACTCCCGACCTCATTGATCCACCCGCCTCGGCCTCCCAAAGTGCTGGGGTTACAGGCGTGAGCCACCTCGCCCGGCCCCCTGGAGTCTTTACAAGGGCATTAATTCCATTCATAGGACAGAGCCCTCATGACTTAATCACTTCCCCCAAGTGCCTCACCTCCTAATACCATCATCTTGGGGTTTACGTTCCAATATATAAATTTTGGAGGTACACATACATTCAACTCATAGCAACTGATATTATCCACTTCACATCCACTAGGATAATTGTAATAAAAACGTCAGATAATAACAAATGTTGGAAACTATGAGGAGAAATCAGAATCCTCATTTATTGCTAGCAGGAACATAAAAATGGCACAGCCACTTTGGAAAACAGTGCAGCAGTGTGTCAAAAGTTAAAAATAGAGTTCTTTTATTCAAAAATTCCCCTTCTAGGTATATTATATCCAAAAGAAATAAAAACATACATGTCCACAAAAAAGCTTGAATGCATATGTTCAGGGCATTATTCATAATAGCTAAAAAGTGGGAAAATCCAAATGTCCATCAAGTGATGAGTGGATAAAGGTGGTATATTCATAGGATGGAAATGTATTTGGTCATAAAAAACAATGAAATACTTATGCTACAACATGAGTGAATCTTCAAAACATTATGCAAAGTAAAAGAAGCCAGTCACGAAAGACCACTTATGATTTCATTTATATGAAATGTTCAGAACAGGTAAATCTATAAAGATAGAAAGCAGAATAGTGCTTGCCTAGGGCTAGAGAGTTGGAAAATGACACAGCTACGGGGTACAGTGTTTCTTTGGGAAATGATTAGAATGTTGCAAAATTTATTGTGATGATGGTTGCATACTTCTGTGAACATGCTAAAAACCACTGACTTGTACACTTTAAATGGGTGAATTGTATGGTATGTGAATTATATTTCAATGAAGCCACTAATTAAAAAAAAAAAAAGGTGACATAATGGAAGACAACATCCAGGCAAAAACAAAAACGAGTTCAGGGGATGGATTGATCTGGCCTGGAGCAGTGATTCTCATTCAGGGGTGTACCTGCTCCTGAGCACCATGAGGTGGCCCCTGGGAGGTCCCAGTACAGAGTGTCCTGACCACACGTGGTGAGCACAGCCTTGCAGGAGGTCTGCTTTCAGGATCAGGAAACTGGACTCAGAGACTAAAAGGCAGGAGAATGTGAGGGAAGGAAGCTGAGCTTTAGCACCAGACACACACAGGCCTGATAGCTGGTGTGCATGGCAAGTCAGTTTCTTCATTTGAGCTCCAGTTCTACCGGCTACAGTCCCATTACTCAAAGCATGCTCCTGACCAACAAGATCAAGCTGTTAGATATGCAGAATCTTAGGCCATACCCCAGAACTACAGAATCAGAATCTGTGTTTTGTTGAAGTGTAGCAAGCACTGACTTACACAGTGGAAATAACAGTACTTTTGTCAAAAGAACTTTGTGAGGATTCTTAACAGTAATTACTGCCATTTACCTGATACTATGTGCTAGATACTACAATAATCTAGAGCAGAGGCCTAGCTTAGTGACTGCACATAGTAAGTGTTGTGTCTGACTTTTTGTGTTCCCCCAAAATTCACCTGTTAAACCTAAACCCCAAGATGATGGAGGTGGGGCCTTTGGAAGTGATTAAGTCATAAGAGTGAAGGCTTATGAATGAGATTAGTGTCCCTATAAAAGAGGCCCCAAAGAGCTGCCCGTACATATCCACTATGAGAGGTCACGGCAAAAAGGCACCATTTATAAACCAAGAAACAGGCCCTCCCCAAATATCAAGTTTGCCAGTGCCTTGACCTTGGGCTTCTCAGCCTCCAAATCTGCAAGAAATACATTTCCATGATTTTGATTTTTTGTTTTTATTTTTTGTAGAGATAGGGTTTTGTTTTGTTGCCCAAGCTGGTCTTGAACACCTGGCTTCAAGTTATCCGCCCACCTCAGCCTCCCAAAGTGCTGAGATTACAGGAATAAGGCACCATGCCTGGCCTAAACTTCTGTTATTTATAAGTCATCTAGTCTATAGAATTTTGTTATAGCAGCTCAAATGGACTAAGACAATAAATCTTCAATATATGGCAGTTATTGTTTAAAAGAGCCTGACTCAGGAGGAAGGAGTCTGAATGTTGGAATCTGACACGACCAGTCCTCACACTGACTCTGCCCCTCTGTGACATTGAGATCTTGGGCAAGTTATTTAACCCGCCTGAGCCTTGACTTGCTGATCTGTAAACTGGGCTTACCTCACAGGGTGGTTGTGAAACTTAGGTGAGAAATCATGTGTCCCGTAGCTGCCCTGTACCTGGCAACACAGAGAAGTCCAGCAAATAGCTGGACATTTTCTCTTCTCCGTACAGCCAGACCTAGAAGGACTTTGTTGTGGAAGAGACCCAGCCGTCTTGAATCATTCGCGATCTTGCACCTAGCCCCACCTCTCCATATTATTCATTCAGGTATCTACTGACAAAATTCTTTCTGAGCATCTACCATGGGCCAAGCACAATGCTATGTGAACAGATACTGCAGCTGTGGTTTCCGACTCATGAAACTCAACCTGGCCTTAATAAAATAGGCCTGTTTACCCACCTGCTTTGAGAGCTGTAAAAACAAAGCACATTGTCTCTCAGCAGCCATCTGAAACAATTAGTCTAGATTCTCAGCCCTAATGTGCTTCCATACTGTGAAAAAGTACTTTTTCAAGGAGGGAAGAAGACATAAATTAGTATAATAATGTAATTAAAATGCATTTTCCTTCCACTTATTTAAATTAATCTTTTTTACATCTTAAGAAAGTGCATTCTTCGTTGGAAGTAGTTAAAAAGCTTCAAAAAGATTGTTAAGATAAAGCAAGAAATGCCCCAAACACAAAACACAAATACCCTATCCTGCAAGCCAAGGAGAGTCACCCTCCCTGCAATGATGACCACCATGTCTACAAAGGACTCTAGACTTTGGGGCTCCACAGAGACCCTTGGATGAGATTTCCCAGGACCAGGTCACTAGCCCTCTCGGTAAACACTCCTTTGTTTGTTCATTCTCTCAAAATTTTCTTCAGTGCCTGGCACTAGGAACACCGAGATGGATAGTGGTGTTGTTTGAATATCTGTGCCTCTCCAAATCTCAGGTTGAAATATAATCCCCAGTGCTGGAGGTGAGGTCTAGTGGAGGTGTTTAGATCATGAGGGCACATCCCTCATGAATGGCTTGGCACCACTCCCTTGGTAATGAGTGAGTTCATGCAAGATCTGGTTGTTTAAAAGCATGTGGCACCTCCTGCTCTCTTGCTGCTCCTGCTTCCCTTTTGCCTTCCACCATGATTGTAAGCGTCCTGAGGCCCTCCCAGAAGCAGATGTCAGTGCCTTGCTTTCTGTATAGCCTGCAGAACTGTGAGCCAATTAGACTGCTTTTCTTTATAAATTACCAAGCCTCTTTGATAAAATTCAACATCTCTTCCTGTTAAAAACTCTCAATAAATTAGTATTGAAGGAGCATACCTCAAAATAATAATAGCTATCCATGACAAACCTACAGCCAACATCATACTGAATGGGCAAATGCTGGAAGCACTCCCCTTGAAAACTAGCACAAGACAAGGATGCCCGTCTTCACCACTCCTATTCAACACAATATTGGAAGTTCTGGCCATGGCAATCAGGCAAGAGAAAGAAATAAAGGCACATTCAAATAGGAAGATATAAAGTCAAACTATCCCTGTTTGCAGATGACATGATCCTATATCTAGGAAACCCCATCATCTCACCCAAAAGCTTCTTAAGCTGATAAGCAACTTCAGCAAAGTCTCAGGATACAAAATCAATGTGTAAAATCGCTAGCATTCCTATACACCAACAGACGTCAAGCCAAGAACCAAGTCATGAATGAACTCCCATTCACAATTGCCACAAAAAGAATGGAGTACCTAGAAATACAGCTAACAAGGGAGGTGAAAGAGCTATACAAGAAGAACTACAAACCACTGCTCAAAGAAATCAGAGGTGACACAAATGAAAAAACATTTCATCCTCATGAACAGGAAGAATTAGTATCATTACAATGGCCATACTGCCCAAAGCAATTTATAGATTCAATGCTATTCCCACTAAACTACCATTGACATTATTCACAGAACTAGAGAAAACTATTTTAAAATTCAGATAGAACCAAAAAGGAGCCCCGAATAGCCAAGCCAATCCTAAGCAAAAAGAACAAAGCTGGAGGGCTTTGTTACTACAGGGCTACAGTAACCAAAACAACATGGTAGTGGTACAAGAACAAACACATCGACCAGTGGAGCAGAATAGAGAACCCAGAAATAAACCTGTTTACCTACAGTCATCTGATCTTCGACCAACCTAAAAGCAACGGAAAAAGGACTCCCGATTCAATCAATAATGCTGGGATAAATGGCTAGCCATATACACAGCTAGGACACAGTCCCCGCCCTCAAGGGGACTGACTGTCTAGTAAGAAGCCAGTCAAGCAAAAAAGAGTAGGACCCCAGGGCCACCAGTGTTCTAACAGGGACACACACAGAGAAAGGGCCCCACCGAGTCTGGCAGGGGGGCAGTAGCAGGGTGGACTCCTTGCTACATAGGTAACCTTTTAGCTGAGTCCCAAGGATGAGAAAGAATAGCCAGATGGGGGAGGGGATAAGGGGTTGTCCAGGCAGAGGGGCCAGAAAGGCCAAAGCAATGGGTGTGTGGGAGAGTGTGGAGAGGAGAGGGGCATTAAGCCACCTGAAAAGATTAGTGGCAGGAAGTGTGACAGGGCTAGGGTGTAGGGACTTTGTCCTGAGGGCCTTACGAAACCGGAATGAGCCCCCAGGGGAGCAGAGGTGGAGGGCCTAGTAGCCTTCATTTTTTCATTCTGACAAAATGAAGCCAGACACTCAACCTGCAAAGGACACAGTGGCAAATCCCATTCCCTCCTCTGGAAAGCACCAATATTGGTATCCTGAGTTATTGGTTTTCTGTCGCCACCTGCTGGCAAATTTTAATTGGTTCGATCAGATATTAAAAGAAACTAAAAAACAGAATAATTGCAGGTGGCTTCTTTAAAGTTACAAAAGACCAAATCAGAGTAACACTTATGATTAAAAAGAACATTATTAGAGTTTCACTCAATAACAGGAGAGGAGAGCCTCACCTGGGACTCCTGGGTTCAAAACAAAGCTCTACTACTTATCTGAAAATAATTTCACTTATCTTACCTTGGGTTTTAATGTCTGTAAAGTGAGAGAACATTTTTTCAACTCACAGTTGTTGAGGGGAATAAAAGACATCAAGAGTGTAAAGAGCCTGGCACGTGGTAGAAATCCAACAGGATTTGGGGCTAAGGTGGTAGAAAACCAGCTTTGCACATGATCTACGGCCAGCTCCTGCAACAACTCCACTTCCTATACTGGGAGCTTCACTTACTCCTTTAGGTCTGAGACCTCAGGGGATGACACAGCCCCACACATGACCCCCAGGCCAGGACAACTCCCTGCTCTCTTTTCCACTTTCTTACAGACCCCAGGAACTGAGGTGCCCCTTTCTGTGTTTCATGGCCTGGCCTGGTTGCCTTATGGGCGAAGGTTTTTTCCAACATGCCTCTTCCCAAATTTCCTGTGAAGCATGCTGATACATGACTAGTTGATAATTCTAGGGAAACAGACAGGGAGCAGCAGAAAAGACAGATGAGAGAATGAATAACCAAGCTGAATAAATCTTTTTTTTTTTTTTTGGTTTTGTGGGTACATACTACAGGTATATGTGTATATGTGTGTATCTCATGGGTTACATGAGATATTTTGATATAGACATACAATATGTAATAATCACATCAGAGTAAACAGGGTATTTATCACCTCAGGTGTTTGTCCTTTGGTTTACAATCTAACTTTTTAAGTTATTTTTACATGTCCAATAAATGACTGTTGACTGTAGTCACCCTGTTGTGCTATGAAATACTAGCTATTATTCATTCTAGCTACATTTTTGCACTCATTAACCATCCCCATTACCTTTCCCACTGGCCTTCCCAACCTCTTGTAACCATCCTTTGACTCTCTATTTCCATGAGTTCAATTGTTTTAATTTTTAACATCCACAAATAAGTGAGAACACGCAAAGTTTGTCTTTCTTTGCCTGGTTTATATCACTTAACATAATGACCTTAGTTCCATCCATGTTGTTACAAGTGACAGGATCTCATTCTTTTTTATGGCTGAATAGTACTCCATTGTGTACATTATTTTCTTTACTCATTAATCTGCTGATTGACACTTAGGTTGTCTCCAAATCTTGGCTATTGTAAATAGTGCTGCAACAAAATGGGAATGCAGCTGTGTCTTTGATAAACTGATTTCTTTTCTTTCGGGTATATACCTAGCAGTGGAATTACTGGATCATATGGTAGCTCTATTTTTATTTTTTTGAGGAATCTCCAAACTGTCTCCATAGTGGTTGTACTAATTTACATTCCCACCATCAGTTTATGAGGGTTCCTTTTCACCAGCAATTGTTTTGGATAAAAGCCATTTTAACTGAGGTAAGATGATATCTCATTGTAGTTTTGACTTGCATTTCTCTGATGATCAGTGATGTTGAGCACCTTTACATATACCTGTTTGCCATTTTTATGCCTTGAGAAATGTCTATATGGCTATTTTGCCTATTTTTAATTGAATTATTATATTTTGTCCTATAGTGTTGTTCAAGCTCCTTATATATTTTGGTTATCAATCCATTGTTAGATGGGTAGATCACAAATATTTTCTTCAATTCTGTGAGTTGCCTCTTCACTTGTTTCCTTTGCTGTGCAGAAGCTTTTTAACTTGAAGTGATCTCATTTGTCCATTTTTGTTTTGGTTGCTTATGATTGTGGTGTATTATACAAGCAATCTTTGCCCAGTTCAATGTGCTGGAGTTTCCCTAGTGTCTTCCCTCTATGATGTCATAGTTTCAGGTCTTATATTTAAGTCTTTTGTAAATTTTTATTTGATTTTTGTATATGGTAATAGAGGTCTAGTTTTGGTCTTTTGTATATGGCTATCTGGTTTTCCCAGCACAGTTTATTGAAGACACTGTCCTTTCCCCCAATGTATGTTCTTGGTAACTTTGTTGAAAATGAGTCAATTGGAGATGTATGGATTTGTTTCTGGGCTATGTATTCTGTTCCATTGGTCTATGTATCTATCTTTATGCCAATACCATGCTGTTTTGGTTACTATAGCTCTGTAGTATAATTTGAAGTCAGGTAATATGATTTCTACAGTTTTTGTCTTTTTGCTCAAACTAACTTTGGCTATTCTGGGCTTTCTGTGATTCTATATAAATTTTAAGATTATTTTTTCTATTTCTGTAGACACTGTTATTGGTAGTTTGATAAGGATTGCATTGAATCTGCAGATTTCTTTGGATAGTGTGGATATTTTAACAATGTTGACTCTCCCAATCCATGAACATGGAATATCTTTCCATTTTTTGTGTCCTCCTCAATTTCTTCAATCAACATTTTATAGTTTTTATTGCAGAGATCTTTCACTTCTTTGATTAATTCATAATTTTAAAGTATTTGTAGGTATTGTGAATGGGATTACTTTCTTAATTTCTTTTTCAGCTTGTTTGGTGTTGACATATAGAAATGCTACTCATTTTTGAGTCTTCCACCAAGATGGCCGAATAGGAACAACTTCAGTCCACCGGTCCACAGTTCCCAGCAAGAGCAATCCAGAAGGAGAGTAATCCCCATTTCCAACCAAGGTACCAGGTTCATCTCATTGGGACTGGTTAGACAGTGGGAGTATCCCAAGGAGGGCAAACCTAAGCAGGGTGGGGCATTGCCTCACCCAGGAAGGGCAAGGGGCTGGAGAACTTCCCCTCTGAGCCAAGGGAAGCCATTAGGGAGTTTTCCAAACACTCCAGCACTCTGGCTCAGATACTGCACTTTTCCCATAGTCTTCACAGATTCCCTCTGGTGCCTACAACATCAACACCCTGGGTTTCCAGCACAAAACTGAGTGGCTGTGGTAGCCACAGCAAATTTTTTCATACCCCAGTGGCACCTGAAATGCTAGCAAGACAGAACTGCTCATTCCCCTGACACTTGCCTGTGTAAACAAAGTCACTGGGAAGTTTACATAGCAACCAGGTGGAGCCCACAGCAGTTCAGCAAAGCCTCTACAGGCAGACTGTGACTAAACTCCCTTCTTGCTGGGCAGGGCATCTCTGAAAAAAGGCAGCAGCCTGTCAGGGACTTATTAATAAAGCTCCCATCTTCCTGGGACAGAGCACCTGAGAAAAGGGGCAGTGTGGGTCTTGCTTCAGCAGACTTAAACATCCCTGCCCAGCACCTCTGAGGGGACCAATGGAGCTCCCAGCACAGCAGCACCTGAGCTCTGATAATGGACAGACAGACTGCTCAAGTGGCTCCCTGAGCCCCGTTTATCCTAATAGGCACCTCACACAGGAGAGCTCTCGATGACATCTGGTGGTACCCTTCTGGGACAAGGCCACCAGAGAAAGGAACAGACAGCAGTCTTTGCTGTTCTTCAGCCTCTGCAAGTAATTCCCAGGTATGCAGGGTCTGGAGTGGACCTCCAGCAGACCTGCAGCAGAGGGGCCTGATTGTTAGAAACAGGCCTGATGTAAAAAACAGAAAGAAATAGCTTCAACATCAACAGAAAGGACGTCCACTCAGAGATCCCATCCAAAAATCACCAACTTCAAAGACCAAAGGTAGTTAAATCCACGAAGATGGGAAGAAACCAGCGCAAAAAGGCTGAAATCACCAAAAACCAGAACACCTCTTCTCCTCCAAGGGATCACAACTCCTGACCAGCAAGGGAACAAACTGGATAGAGAATGAGTTTGACAAATTGACAGAAGCAGGCTTCAGAAGGTGGGTAATAACAAACTTCTCCGAGCTAAAGGAGCATGTTCTAACCCAATGCAAGGAAACTAAGAACCTTGAAAAAAATGTTAGACAAAATGCTAACTAGAATAACCAGCCTAGAGAAGAACATAAATGACTTGATGGAGCTGAAAAACACAGCACAAGAACTTCATGAAGCATACATAGTTTCAATAGCTGAATCGATCAAGCAGAAGAAAGAATATCAGAGATTGAAGATCAACTCAATGAAATTAAGCAGAGAAGCAAGATTAGAGAAAAAAGAGTGAAAAGAAATGAATAAACCCTCCAAGAAATATGGGATTATGTGAAAAGACCAAATCTACATTTGATTGGTGTACCTGAATGTGACAGGGAGAATGAAAGCAAGTTGGAAAACACTCTTCAGGATATTGTCCAGGAGAACTTCCCTAACCTTGCAAGGCAGGCCAACATTCAAACTCAAGAAATACAGAGAACACCACAAAGATATTCCTCAAGAAGAGCAACCCCAAGGCACATAATCGTCAGATTCACCAGGGTTGAGATTAAAGAAAACATGCTCAAGGCAGCCAGAGAGAAAGGTCGGGTTACCCACAAAGGGAAGCCCATCAGACTCACAGAGGATCTCTCGGCAGAAACCCTACAAGCCAGAAGAGAGTGGGGGCCAGTATTCAACATCCTTAAAGAAAAGAATTTTCAGACCCCATCTGAAAGTCACCAACTACAAAGACCACACCCCGGTAGATAAATCCACAAAGATGGGAAGAAACCAGTGCAAAAAGGATGAAAACACCCAAAACCAGAATGCCTCTCCTCCTCCAAGGGATCACAACTCCTCACAAGCAAGGGAACAAGGCTGGATGGAGAATGAGTCTGATGAATTGATAGAAACAGGCTTCAGAAGGTGGGTAATAACAAACTTCTCTGAGCTAAAAGAACATGTTCTAACCCAATGCAAAGAAACTAAGAACCTGGAAAAAAGCTTTGACGAAATGCTAACGAGAATAAACAGCTTAGAGAGGACTATAAATGAATTGATGGAGTTGAAAAACACAGCACGAGAACTTCATGAAGCATACACAAGTTTCAATAGCCAAATCGACCAAGCAGAAGAAAGAATATCAGAGATTGAAGATCAGCTCAATGAAATAAAATGAGAAGGCAAGATTGGAGAAAAAGGAGTAAAAAGAAATGAATGAAGCCTCCAAGAAATATGGGATTATGTGAAAAGACCTAATCTACGTGTACCAGAATGTGACAGAGAGAATGAATCCAAGGTGGAAAACACTCTTCAGGATATTATCGAGGAGAACTTCCCCAACCTAGCAAGGTGGGCCAATATTCAAATCCAGGAAATACAGAGAACACTACAAATATATTCCTCAAGAAGAGCAACCCCAAGGCACATAATCGTCAGATTCACCAGGGTTGCAATGAAGGAAAAAATGCTAAGGGCAGCCAGAGAGAAAGGTCGGGTTACCCACAAAGGGAAGCCCATCAGACTCACAGCGGATCTCTCAGCAGAAACCCTACAAGCCAGAAGAGAGTGGGGCCAATATTCAACATCCTTAAAAAAAAGAACTTTCAACCTAGAATTTCATATCCAGCCAAACGAAGCTTCATAAGCAAAGGAGAAATAAAATCCTTTATGAACAAGCAATTGCTCAGAGATTTCATCACCAACAGGCCTGTCTTACAAGAGCTCCTGAAAGAAGCACTAAACACAGAAAGGAACAACCAGTACCAGCCACTCCAAAAACGTACCAAATGGTAAAGGGCATCGACACAATGAAGAAACTGCATCAACTAATGGGCAAAACAACCAGCTAGCATCAAAATGGCAGGATTAAATTCACATATAACAATATTAACCTTAAATGTAAATGGGCTAAATGACCCAATCAAAAGACACAGACTGGCAAATTGGATAAAAAGTCAAAACCCATCAGTGTGCTGTATCCAGGAAACCCATCTCACATGTAAGGATACACATAAGCTCAAAATAAAGGGATAGAGGAAGATTTACCAAGCAAATGGAGAGCAAAAAAAAAAAAAGCAGGAGTTGAAATCCTAGTCTCTGATAAAATAGACTTTAAATCAACAAGGATCAAAAGAGACAAAGAAGGACATTAATAATGGTAAAAGGATCAAGGCAACAAGAAGAAGAAGAGCTAACAATCCTAAATACATACGCACCCAAAACAGGAGCACCCAGATACATAAAGCAAGTTCTTCATGACCTGCAAAGAGACTTAGACTCCCACACAATAATAGTGGGAGACTTTAACACTCACTGTCAATATTAGGTAGATCAATGAGACAGAAGATTAACAAGAAAATACAGAACTTGAACTCAGATCTGGACCAAGAGGACCTAATAGATATCTACAGAACTCTCCACCCCAAATCCACAGAATACACATTCTTCTCAGCACGACATTGCACTTACTATAAAATTGACCACATAATTGGAAGTAAATCACTCCTCAGCAAATGCAAAAGAATGGAAATCATAACAAACAGTCTCTCAGACCACAGTGCAATCAAATTAGAACTAGGATTAAGAAACTCACTCAAAACCACACAACTACATGGAAACTGAACAACCTACTCCTGAATGACTACTGAATAAATAATGAAATGAAGACAGAAATAAAGATGTTCTTTGAAACCAATCAGAACAAAGACACAATGTACCAGGTTCTCTGGGACACATTTAAAGCAGTGTCTACAGGGAAATTTATAGCACTAAATGCCCATGAAAAAATAGGAAAGATCTAAAATCAACCCCTAACATCACAATTAAAAGAACCACAGGAGCAAGATCAAACAAACTCAAAAGCTAGCAGAAGACAAGAAATAATTAAGATCAGAGTAGAACTGAAGGAGATTGAGACACACAAAAAAAAACCCTTCAAAAAATCAACAAATCCAGGAGCTGGTTTTTTGAAAAGATCAACAAAACAGACTGCAACCCAGACTAATAAAAAAGAAGAGAGAGAAGAATCAAATAAATGCAATAAAAATGATAAAGAGGATATCACCACCAATTCCACAGAAATACAAACCAGCATCAGAAATTACTACAAACACCTCTATGCACATAAACAAGTAAATCAAGAAGAAATGGATAAATTCCTAGACACTTATACCCTCCCAAGACTAAACCACAAAGAAGTTGAATCCCTGAATAGACCAATAACAAGGTCTAAAGTTGAGGCAGCAATTAATAGCCTACCAACCAAAAAAAGTCCAGGACCAGACAGGTTCACAGCCAAATTCTACCAGACATACAAAGAGGAGCTGGTACCATTCCTTCTGAAACTCTTCCAAACAATACAAAAACAGGAAATCCACCCTAACTCATTTTATGAGACCAACATCATCCTGATACCAGAACCTGGCAGAGACACAACTAAAAATGAAAAAATTTCAGGCCAATATCCATGATGAACATTGATGCAAAAATCTTCAATACAATACTGGCAAACCAAATCCAACAGCACATCAGAAAGCTTATCCATCACGATCAAGTAGGCTTCGTCCCGGGGGATGCAAGGCTGGTTCAACATATGCAAATATATAAATGTAATCCATCACATAAACAGAATCAAAGACAAAAATCACATGATCATCTCAATAGGTGCAGAGAAGGCCTCTGACAAAATTCAACAGCACTTTACGCTAAAAACTCTCAATAAAGTAGATACCAATGGAACGTATCTCAAAATAATAAAAGCTATTTACAACAAACCCACAGCCAATATCATACTGAATGGGCAAAACCTGGAAGCATTCCCTTTGAAAACAGGCACAAGAGCAGGATGCCTTTCTCAGCACTCCTATTCAACATAGTATTGGAAGTTCTGGCAAGGGCAATCAGGCAAGAAAAAGAAATAAAGGGTATTCAGTTAGGAAAGGAGAAAGTCAAATTCTCTCTTATTTGCAGATGACATGATTGTGTATTTAGAAAACCCCATAGTCTCAGCCCAAAATCTCCTTAAGCTGATAAGCAACTTCAGAAAAGTCTTGGGGTACAAAATCAATGTGCACAAATCACAAGCATTCCTATACACCAATAACAGACAAACAGTCAAATCATGAGTGAACTCCCATTCACAATTGCTACAAAGAGAATAAAATACCTAGGAATACAACTAACAAGTTCTCTCCAAGGAGAACTAAAATCCACTGCTCAAGGAAATAAGAGAGGACACAAACACATGGAAAAACATTCCATGCTCATGGTTAGGAAGAATCAATATCGTGCATACGGCCATACTGCCCAAAGTAATTTATAGATTCAATGCTATCCCCATCAAGCTACCATTGACTTTCTTCACAGAACTGGAAAGAAACACCTTGAACTTCATATGAAACCAAAAGAGAACCAGCATAGCCAAGACAATTCTAAGCAAAAAAAAAAAAAAAAAAAACTAAGCTGGAAGCATCATGCTCCTGACTTCAAACTATACTACAAGGCTACAGTAATCAAAACAGCATGGTACTGGTATCAAAACAGAGATATAGACCAATGGAACAGAGGCCTCAGCAGTAATGCCACACATCTACAACCATCTAATCTTTGACAAACCTGACAAAACAAGCAATGGGGGAAAGGATTCCCTATTTAATAAATGGTGTTGGGAAAACTAGCTAGCCATATCCAGAAAGCTGAAACTGGATCCCTTCCTTACACTTATATAAAAATTAACTCCAGATGAATTAAAGATTTAAACATAAGACCTAACACCATAAAAACCTTAGAAGAAAACCTAGGCAATACCATTACAAAGTCCTTCCTATGCTTGTCTCCCCCTTTCCATAAGCAGAGGATTCTCTCCCTGTGGCTACTACTGCCCCATGCACATGAAGAGTACTGCCTGGCTATACCAATGTTCACTCAAGACCCAAAGTTTCTTCTCTCAGCTTGTGGTAAATGCTGCCAGGCTTGGGACTCTCTCTTCAGGGCAGTGGGCTTCCCTCTGGTCCAGGACAGGTCCAGAAATGCCATGCAAGAGCCACGGCCTGGAATCAGGGACCCCCAAAGCCTGCTTGTTGCTCTACCCCCCACTATGGCAGAGCTAGTATCTTAAGCTGCAAGACCAAGTCCCCTTTACTCTTCCCTTTTCTTTCTGAAGCAGAAGAAGTCTCCATGTATCCACTACAGCTAGGAATGCACTGGGTCACACCTGAAGCCAGCATATCTCTGACTGTCACTCAAGGCCCATGGTAAGTACTGCCTGACTACCACTGCTGATTATTCAGGGCCCAAGGGCTCTTTAGTCAGTAGGTGATAAATCCTGCCAGGACTGAGTCCTTCCCTTCAAGAGAGTGGACTTCGTTCTGGCCCAAGTGTGTCTAGAAATGTCATCTAGGAGCTAGAGACATGGAATGGGGGCCTCAGAACTGCCTAGTGCCCATGCTACTGTGGCTGAGCTGGTATCCAAGTTACAAGACAAAGTCCTCTACTCTTTCCTCTCCCTCTCCCAAAGCAGAAGGAAGGAGTTCTTCCTGGAGCTACAAGCTACACTGCCTGGGGTTAGAAGGTGGGGTGACACAAGCCCTCCCTTGTGTCAGCTTGAGATACTCAGCTGGTATCTCAGTAGGTTACGTGCCCCTCCAAGTCCAGTGGTTCCAACACTAGCACAGTGTCAGGACTTGCCCAAGAATGGTAGTCCTCATGACCTAGACTGCCTTTCAAGTTCATTTAGGACTCCAGTGCATTTTAGCCTATGGAAGCTAGGCTTGGCAGAACTCAGATTCCAACCACTGGGATGGGTAATTCCCCCCCTCTCTAAGGTTTATCTATATATTCCCTCCATGGGCACTGGCTGAGTTCTGCCCACTGCAACAGGGCAGCACTGAGTTCCAATGCAAAGTCCCACAATCACTGCACTCTCCCTCCCCCCTCAACCACATAGATTATCTCTCCATGCCATACAGGCACTGCTGAGGGAAGAGGGAAGGATGGCATAGGTGATTTAAGACTATATTTTCTACCCTCTTCAGTACCTTTTTCCTTAATATGATGTAAAAACCAGGTACTGTGATCACTTATCTGATTTTTGGTTCTTATGAAAGTGCTTTTTGTGTGAATAATTGTTCATCTGGTATTTTTGCAGGGAGGACAAAGGGTGGAGGCTTTGACTCAGCCATCTTGCTTGTGACTGAATAAGTCTTTAATATTTTATAGAGGTGTTAATAAGAGACCATCTTCACTTCACTGGACCCCAATTCCCCCCTCTGTGAAAAGGGGACAACATACAGCTCATATGACAAGTCATGTGAAGTTGGCTTCACAGTCCTAGCATGCAAAAGACCTTCAAATACGAAAGTTATTATAGGAATTACGATAGATAACCTACCTTATTGCAAAACGACTTCAAGCACTGGATTAAGGAAGGGGGCATCATATACCATTTTGGTCTCTTCCAGCCTAAGATTCGGTTCCATCATTGTAAGTCATCTTGCAGATTTGGGAGTGGAGCACAAGACAGGTAAGGTTTTATTTTATTTTTTAATATACTTTAAATTCTGGGGTACAGGTTCAGAATGTGCAGGTAAGGCCTTATATTGACAAGAAAAGAGTCAAATACAGGAGGCCTTGGTAGGAAGGCCCATGCAGAGATCTATGACACTGGGTCCTCTGGAGAAGGAGGGAACTAGAGTTCCCAGAGGAAAGGAAGGGAATCCTGAAAGGAAATGTAGAATGGAAGGTGCTCTTATCATTCATTTCACCAAAACACATCAGCCAGAGCCTCAGTAATGATACAACTGCCATCAGCCTTCCTTATGTCTATCCCTGTGCTAAACACACTCTGCTTAATCAACCATTCTAACTTAATGATCTCAACCACCCTGTGAGTAGTTACTATTACTCCCATTTTACAGATGAGAAACTGGGTTTGGAGGGGTGAAGTTGCTGGTCCCCCTGCCTGGTAAGCTACGGAGCCAGAATTTCAACCCCACCTACCTCCAGAGCCTGTGTACTATCTACCGCGTCACTCTGCTACAAAATTCCATTGATTCTTTCTTCAAAATGCCCTAAGAAGTTGTCTTTCCTTTCCATCTTCTGATGTTCTGAGCTTGTCATGTCACAGTTGTATTTCAGCCTCCTGATTTGTAGTCCCGCCCCATAAATCCATACCACACCACCATACTGCTTTCTGCCACTGCCACTGCCAACTCCAGGTCAGTACTATCCAATAGAACTTTCTGCAATTATAGAAATGTTCTAAATCTGTCTGTCCGATATGCTAGCCACTAGCCACAAGAGGCTACTAAGCACTTGAAGTATGGTATTGTGACTGAGTAACTGAATTTTTAATTGCATTTCTTTTAACTAATTTAAATTAAAATAGACACATGTAGAAAGTGGCTGCCATATTGGATAGCGTGGTGCTAGACATTCAAGATGTACCCTGGACAGAGTGAGACTGCATAGGCTGGTAAACCACCAGGACCCAAAAATGTTGGTTTACACTCTTTCTTAACCTGGAAAGCATAGAAAGCTACAGGGCACCCTGGCTTGGCAGTCCTTTTTGGATAAGCATATCTGCCTTTGTTTGAGCATTTCCCCATGCCCTAGACTCCGACTGCATTTGACCTATATTTTATATAAACCTCACAACATCCCTGCAATCCCTGAATTACCACTTCATTCATATTGTCAATAAACATGTATTGAGCATCTACTATGTATCAGACACTATGTCCAATACTGATGATATTGGGATTAACAAGACAGATCCCTCAGAGTTTACATTTTACAAATAAAAGAGATGAGGTTGAGTGCAGTTAAGTAATTCACTCTCTGTCACATTGCTGAAACTGGAATCCAGGCTGCCTGACTCTCCACTTCTTGGTTCCTCTGATTTCCCAGGCTGAAACTCAAAGCAAGGTTCAAAGGTTCTCCCTGTGAAGAAGAGGTGATCCAAAAAGAAAGCAAATGATGAATTTTAGTAGGGGTAAATATAAAGACCTATACTTAGGTCTCCAAGAATAAAATAAGGTAGGCAGTAGCTTTTATGGATATATATGTGTGTGTGTGTGTGTGTGTGTGTGTGTGGCACGTGTGTGTGTGTGTGCACGTGTGTGTGTGTGTGTACCTGGAAAGGGGTTGACTGTTCATAAATTCATTGTGAAGAACAGTGTCATGAAGACAGATGCTATGTGGAAGCAGGTGCTGAGTCTAGTATTTAACAAAGATCCCTAACTCTTCTCTGGACTAGTAAGGCCACGTGTAGAAACTGGAACCACATGTTAAGATAAGCACTAACAAGCATGACTAAAATAGTGACCCATGAGAAACAGACAAATGTCCAGGGACAGAAAATTTTGAAAAAGAGAGAGAGAGAGAACAACCCACTGCTACACACAACATGGATGAACCTCAGACATAATGTTGAATGAGGAAGGCCAGAAACAAAACATTATGTAACATGTGATGAGATTTATATAAAATGTGAGAACAGATAATGCCACTTTGGTAATAAAAATGAGAAGAGTGGTCACCTCTGGCAGAAGTGGTGTGGATAATGGCAGAAGAGAGTACCAAGGGGCTGCCAAGGAGCTGAATGGAAGTGTTCACATTGAGACAATTCATTGAGCTGTACACAAAATATCGTGCGCTTTACTGCATATATGTGGTAATTCGATATAACAGTTCATGAAAAAGATAATGGTGATAATATTGTCAGATAAATAAAAACAGTGATGATTCACTGCCCAAAAAAAATTCCTACAAAAGGAATTTTCAAAGCATGCACTTTAGGAAGAAGGGAAGTGATCCTGAAAGGAAAGCATGGTATGGTTAAAAGGAATGATGAGCAAAGAAATCAGGAAATATATAGGGGTACATCTAAACAAGCATCAGTTGTGTAAAAGAATAACAATAACTTTGAATTCGTGTGGTTAACATAACAATAATAAAAAAGATATAAAATGCTGAACAAAAATAGATGAATGAAATATAAGCTGAACGAAGATAATTAATGTTGAAGTGAGCTAAGATTTAGGAGAAAATGAGATACTGTTTAACTTCAGGCTTGTTATATTAATAACAAGGTTTAAAAAACACTAATAACGGCTGGGCACGGTAACACACGCCTGTAATCCCAGTACTTTGGGAGGCCGAGATGGGTGGATCACAAGGTCAAGAGATTAAGACCATCCTGGCCAACATGGTGAAACCCCATCTCTACTAAAAATACAAAAATTAGCTGGGTGTGGTGGCGCACGCCTGCAGTCCCAGCTACTCAGGAGGCTGAGGCAGGAGAATCGCTTGAACCCAGGAGGTGGAGGTTGCAGTGGGCCAAGATTGTGCAACTGCACTCCAGTCTGGGACAGAGCGAAGCTCCACCTTAAGAAAAAAAAAAAAAAAAACACTAATAAAAACAAGGATCTGTTCCTCACTAATATAACCAAAAATGATCATGAGCCAGTGAATAGAATGGTGGAGTCTGCTGAAGCAATGGAAAATCACAGCCCCTGCCTCATTCCCAAAATGAGATACTTCTCGAATCCAGAGCTCATCTACAAAAGTAGAAACCAGGTTCCACTGATGAAGAACCTTGCATCAAAGCAGCATTTCTTCCAGTCTTATCCCTAAGTGACCACCAGCCAGTTTCCAGAGTAGCTGTGCACTGGGGCAAGGGAATACGCAGATCTTTTGAGTGCTATTGCATACAAATTGTGAGGTGACACTGATACCAAGGAAATGCCACTCTAAAGACTTAAAGGATACACATGTCCCTTTTAATTCATTGCTGTAATCCCTGCAAAACCAGATTGGGTCATAGTGGATGACAGACTACTGTAAACTTAACTACGGGGCAACCACATTTGTAGCTGCTGTGCAAGAGATGATACCTTTATTAGAACAGATGAACATAGCCTCTGGTACTTCAAATGCAACAGTTGATCTATCCCCATTAAGAAAAATAATTAAATAACTTTCCATTCACCTGGAGTGGACAGCAGTGCATATTCACAATCTTGCCCTTGGGCTAAAGAAATGCTCCTTCTGTGTTACAATATACTCGGAAAGAATCTTGACCTTCCGAATGTCAGGAATCCTGACATTCCAAGGTTAGTGCATAACATTGATGACATCACATGAATTAGACCTGGAGACTAGAAAGTGGCAAGCACTTTGGACATGCTGGAAAGATGTATTCATACCAGAGAGAGGGAAATAAATCCTAACAAAGGTTCAGAGAACTGCCATGTTGGCTTTTAGGAACTGTCATCCAAGTTTTTAGGATTCCATGGTCTGGGATATGCCAAGATATTTTCTCCAGCATAAAAAACAAGCCTTGTGCCACCTACCACTAACAAGAAATATAATGCTAGCTTCAGGTTTGGGAGATGGCATATATTCCACTGGGGAATACTTCTCTGACCCAGTTCCAGATAACTTGGAAGTCCAAGAGAGAGCTCTGCAACACATTCAGGCTGCAGTATGAGACTCTACTGTTTGGGCCATATGGTTTGGCAGATCCAATGATAGTAGAGGCAAATGTGGTCATTATGGACAGTCTATTGTGTCTCTGGTGAGCCCTTATCAGAGACTTGAAGCCCAGATCCCTAAGGTTGTGAAGCAAGACCATGCAGCCTACAGCAGAGGACTATTTGCCACTTAAAAAGCAGCTATGGCACACTACTGGACCCTGGAAGAAACTGAGCCTGACCATTGAACATCATAAGCTGATACAATTCTCAAAGCCCCCCAAATCATAAGCTCAGGAAGGCACAGTTTCAATCTGTTATGCAATAAAAAATGGTACCTTTGGGATCAGCCTCAAGCAAGTAGTAGAAAAGTTAAATTGTATGAACAGGTGGCCCAGACCCTAGGTACTCTGCCTCTCTAGCACTGAAGTCTCACTATCAGCTCATACCTACGGCCCCTGGGGATTTCTCCACAGATGGTGGACAGAATAGAAAAGGAGCAGGAAAAGGCTTTATAATGATTAGGTTAGCGTGATATGTTGATGTGAGATAAAAAGATGGAATGCTGCTGCACTAAAGACACACCCAGAATAACCCTGGGTGCCAATTCAAGTGCAATGGTCATCTGCTTTGTGTCTGGGGATAAGTGGCCCAAAGTAAGAATATACGCAGACTTCTAGGTGGTGGAGAATGGCTTGGTTGCTTGGTCAAGGGCCTCGAGGGAACAACGCTAGAGGATGAAAACCAAGCATGTCTGAGGAAAAGGCACATGGCTGGAGCTATAAGAATGGGCACATATTGTGTTGATGTTTGCATCTCACACTAGTGCCCACCAGAGAGCATGTGTGACGGAAGAAGCACTCAATAAGCACGTGAACAGGATGACTGGCCTAATGAATGCCTGTCAGCCCCTGTCAGGCATCTCAGTCCTTACAAAGAGCCCATGAATGAATGGATTAGTCATGATGGCCTGACATGCTGGGCTCCCTCTCTCCAAGGCTGATCTAGCTACCACAACTACTGAATGCCTGACCATTTAGCAACAGACACCAGTGCTGAGTGCTTGATGTGGTACAATCCCTTGAGGACATAAAGCAGCTACTCAATGGCAAGTTTATTAACCCAGGTCTCTTCTACCCTGGAGGATACGAAAATTCATCCTTACTAGAAATGAGAATGCCAACTTATAAATGTAGAAGGAAGGTATGAGAAAAATCATTATTTTGCACCCATCATAATGATGGTCGATGCAGGCAAAAATCAGTAATGGATATGCATTTGTAAAAGTTTGATGAGGAGAAAGATGTGTCCACCATTTCAAAGCACCTCCCACAAATTGCTTATTTATTACAGAAAGTAAAATAGTAACTTTACATGGAGAAAACTATTGGACACCATCTTAACCAAGTGATCAAAGTTAGCATCCCAAATCATCATCAATTGACTCCTACCATTATGCTCTGAGAAGCAAATGATATCACTTATGTAGTACTTTTACAAAAAAATGCATAAACCAAATCTGTCCATGGGGAAACATGAGAAAAATTCAAGATGAGCAACTTCTACAAAATAACTATCTTGTACTCTCCAAGATATAAACGTTGTGAAGGACCAAGAAATCTCTGAGGAGCTATTTCAGATGGAAGGAAATCTAAGGGCTAAGAGTGATGACAACTAAATTCAATCTTCAATTCCATCTTGAACCAGAAGTAACAATGCTATGGAAAGCATTACTGAACAACTAGCAGAAGTGAAATGGGACTATAACGTCAAATTGTTTAATGTTTAAACATCAAATTTCTTTAATTCATTAATTATACTATGGTTGTATAAAAGAGTTATCTTGTTCTTAGGAAATAAGTACTGAAGTACTAAGGTTTGAAGGGGCATAATGTCTCTAACTTATTCTCAAATGATTCAGGGAGAGAAAGGAAATATATATATATACATGTGCGTGAGTGAAGGATATATATATGTGAGTATGATGGACATATCCTTCTCCTCATCAAACTTTTACAAATGCATATCCCTTATTGATTCTTGTCTTCATCAACCATCATTATGATGGTTGTAAAATAATGATTTTCTCATACCTTCATTCCTTCACATATATATATTGTGTATTTCACATACACATATATACACACATTTCACATATATGACAAAAATGAATGACAAAGCAAATATGGCAAAATATTAACAACGGTGAATCTGGTTAAAAGATACACAGGAATTATTTATTATGATTCTTATAATTTTTCTGTAAGTTTGAAATCACTTCAATATAAAAATTTAAATAAGCTTTAAGAATAAAGGGATAAGAAAATATTGTGGGGCCAGGCACAGTGGCTCATGCCGTGTAATCCCAGCACTTTGGGAGGCCGAGGCAGGCAGATTACTTGAGGTCAGGAGTTGGAGAACAGCCTGGCCAACATGACAAAACCTCATCTCTACTAAAAACACAAAAATTAGCCAGGCATGTTGGCGGGCGCCTGTAATCCCAGCTACTCAGGATGCTGAGGCAGGAGAATCACTTGAACCCTAGGCAGAGGTTGCAGTGAGCCAAGATTGCGATATTGCACTCCAGCATGGGCCACAGGGCGAGACTCAATCTCAAAAAAAAAAATTAGCCAGGCGTGGCAGTGCACACCTGTAGTCCTGCCTCCTTGGGAGACTGAGGCAGGAGAATCACTTGAACCCAGGGACGGAGGTGGCAGTGAGCCAAGATCGTGCCATTACACTCCAGCCTGGGCAACAGAGCGATATTCTATCTCAAAAAAAAAAAAGAAAGAAAGAAAAAGAAAAAAGAAAATATTGTGAACAATATTGTATCAGTAATTTTAAAACATAAAAAATACATATTCCCAGAAAACTAACTTGATAAAACTGCAATTACCTGTTGGATTCTTCTTGCATGCTGCACAGACAGGGCTAATTCATTGAGACAGTCATATTGCAATAAAGAGTTTAATAATCACAGGGCTAGCCAAGAGGAAGAACAGGAGCTTATCACTCAAATCAGCCCTTCTTGAAAGCTCAGAGGCTAGGGTTTTTCAAGGACAGTTTGGCAGGGAGGGGGGCTAGGAAATGGGGAATGCTGATTGGTTGGATTAAAACTCTTCTTGCACTGAGTCAATTCCTGGGTGGGACCACAAGACCAGATGAGCGGTTTCTTGGTATGTGTTATTGGTCCACATAGCACATCAACTGGCCCATCAGACTGCAGGGTCTAGAAGACACCAATCCTAAGTTTTAACAATAGTGATGTTATCTATAGGAGCAACTGGGGAAGTGAGAAATCTTGTGAAATCCAGAGCAGTAAATGATTACGGAAAGGCAGGCTAGGGAATAATGACTTTGTTATCATTTAACTGCACCCACATTTTAGCAGAATTCAGACCCCTCCCATAATCCAAAGCTGTGGCTTTTCACTATTCTTACAAAGGTGGTTTTGGTCCATAAGCAAGGAGGGTATTAGTTCCATGAAGAGACTGTTATCATCTTTGTTTCAAAGTTAACAAAGGCAGTTAGCTTGTGAGATTAAAAGCAAGATGGAGTTAGCTATATCAGATTTCTCACTGTCATAATTTTTGCAAAGGTAGTTTCAAAATTACTCAGCAAGAACACTTAAATAGATTTATAATCATTAAAGACATTGTGTAAAATTAAATAGTTTAAAACATCTTAAAACCTTTCAAAAAATTAAACATCAGGCTAAAGCAGACAGACATGCAGGTGAATTTTCTTTTCTATTGCATACCCTAAATCATCTCTCTCAAGTTCAAAGTTCCACAAATCTCTAGAGCAGGGGTGAAATGCTGCCAGTCTCTTTGCCAAAAGGGTATAGTTAAATGACAACAAATCACCTTTGTTCCAGTTCCCAACAAGTTCCTCATCTTCATCTAAGACCACCTCAGCCTGGATTTTATTGTCCATACTGCTATCAGCATTTTGGACAAAGCCATTCAGCAAGTATCTAGGAAGTTCCAAACTTTCCCACATTTTCTTTTCTTCTGAGCCCTCCAAACTGTTCCAACAAACAAAAGGCAGTAAAGTACACTTGGAAGTGGGACCCAGCAGGCAACTTGAGAGATTCAAGTGCTCTGTTTGACCTTTGACTTGGGGTTTTATACATTGGCATGCTTCTGAGGGGTTGTCTCTTTCTCCCCTGATTCTTCCCTTGGGATGGGCTGTCCACAGGCATAGCAGTCTGCCAGCACTTGGGAGGGGCCACATGCACAGTGTTTTACTGAAGTTGTACACATGCTCATTTGAGGCTGTTTGTTTGTTTGTTTTGCCATCCCTTCTGCTGGGGGTACCCCATAGTAAGCATTGCACTCAGAGCTCAAGGATTGGACATGATAGTACTGGTTAGCAATGAGGGCAGCAAGCAAAACAAGCAAGCAAGGAGACCTACAAATAAAAAAACAAGAGAGTAGGGAAAGTCTGAGCCATGAAGACCACATTATTTTTTTTTTTTAATTTTCTTACTGCAATAGTTTTTGGGGGAATAAGTCATGTTTGATTTCATGCAAAACTTCTTTTGTGGCGATTTCTGAGATTTTGGTATACCCATCACCCAAGCAGTGCACACTGTATCCAATGTGTAGTCTTTTAATCCCTCATCCCCCCTCCGACCCTTCTCCCTGAGTTCCCATTCTTTATGCCTTTGCATCCTCATAACTTAGCTCCCACTTATAGGTGAGAATAAAAAATGTTTGGTTTTCCATTCCTGAGTTACTTTATTTGGAATAATGATGTCTAATCCCACCCCAAGTTCTTGCCGGTGCCATTATTTCATTCCTTTTTATGGCTGCATAGTATTCCATGACATATATGCCACATTTTCTTTATCCACTCATTGACTGATGGGCATTTAGGCTGGTTCCATATTTTTGCAACCACAAATTGTGCTACTATAAACATATGTATGCAAGTCTTTTCATTTAATGATTTACTTTCCTCTGGGTAGATACCCAGTAATGGGCTGGATCAAGTGGCAGTTCTACTTTGAGTTCTTTAAGGAATTCCCACACCGTTTTCCATAGTGATTGTACTAGTTTACAGTCCCACAAGCAGTGTAAAAGTGTTCCCTTTTTACCATATCCACACCCACATTTTTTTTTATTTTTTAATTATGGTCATTCTTGCAGGGATAAGGTGGTATCTCATCGTGGTTTTGATCTGCATTTCCCTGATAATTAGTGAGGTTGAGCATTTTTTCATATGACCATTAGCCATTTGTATAACGTCTTTTGGGACTTGTCTATTCATGCCGGCACAGTGGCTCATGCCTGTAATCCCAGCACTTTAGGAGGGAGGCCAAGGCGACTTGGATCACCTGAGGTCAGGAGTTCAAGACCAGCCTGGCCAACATGGTGACACCCTGTCTCTAATGAAAACACAAAAATTAGCCAGGCATGGTAGCATATGCCTGTAATCTCAGCTACTCAGGAGGCTGAGGCAGGAGAAATCATTTATCGTTTGAGCCCGGGGGGGGCAGAGGTTGCAGTGAGCCAAGATCATGCCATTGCACTCTAGCCTAGGCAACAAGAGCGAGACTCCATCTCAAAAAAAAAAAAGAGAGAGAAAGATAATTGTCTATTCATGTCTTTGCCTACTTTTTGATGAAATTAGTTGCTTTTTCTTGCTGATTTGTTTGAGTTCTTTGTAGATTCTGGATATTAGTCCTTGGTTGGATGCATAGTTTGCGAATATTTTCTCCCACTCTGTGGGTTGTCTGTTTATTCTGCTGATTCCTTCTTTTGCTGCGCAGATTTTTAGTTTAATTACATGCCACCTATTTATCTTTGTTTTCGTTGCATTTGCTTTTGGGTTCTTGGTTATGAACTCTTTGCCTAAACCAACGTTTAGAAGAGTTTTTTTCTATGTTATGTTCTAGAATTTTTATGATTTCAGGTTTTAGATTTAAGTATTTGATCCATCTTGAGTTGATTTTTGTATAACGTGAAAGATGAGGACCCGGTTTCATTCTTCTACATGTGGCTTGCCAATTATACCAGCACCATTTGTTGAATAAGATATCCTTTTCCCACTTTGCGTTTTTGTTTGCTTTGTTGAAGATCAGTTGATTGTAAATATTTGGCTTTATTTCTAGATTCTCTATTCTGTTCCACTGGTCTATGTGCCTATTTTTATACCAATGTCATGCTGTTTTGGCAGTGATAGGCTTGTAGTATAGTTTAAAGTCCAGTACTGTGATGCCTCCAGATTTGCTCTTTTTCCTTAGTCTTGTTTTGGTTCTTTTGGCCCTTTTTTGGCTTCATGTGAATTTTAGGATTGTTTTTCTAGTTCTGTGAAGAATGATAATGGTATTTTGATTGGAATTGCATTGAATTTGTAGATTGCTTTCAGCAGTATGGCCATTTCTACAATATTGATTCTACCCATCCATGAGCCTGGGATGTGTTTCCATTTATTTGTGTCATCTATGATTTAATTCAGCAGTGTTTTGTAATTTTTCTTGTAGAGATCTTTACCTCCTTGGTTAGTTATATTCCTAAGTTTGTTTGTTTTTATTTGTTTTGTTTCTTTGCAGCTATTGTAAAAGGGGTTGAGTTCTTGATTTGATTCTCATCTTGGTTGTTGATGGTGTGTTACAGTGCTACTGATTTCTGTGCACTGGTTTTGTATACTGAAACTTTACTGAATTCATTTATCAGATCTAGAAGTGTTTTGGATGGGTCTTTAGTGATTTTTAGGTATACAATCCTATCATCAGTGAACAGCAACAGTTTGCCTTCCCCTTTATCAACTTAAATGCCCTTTATTTCCTTCTTTTGTATGATTGCTCAGGCTAGGTCTTCCAGTACACTGTTGAATAGCAGTGGTGAAAGTGAGCATCCTTGTCTTGTTCTCAGGGGGAATGCTTTCAATTTCTCCCCATTCAGTATAATGTTGGTTGTGGGTTTGTCATAGATGGCTTTTATTACCTTGAGGTATATTCCTTCTATGCCGATTTCGCTGAGGGTTTTAATTATAAAGGGATACTGGATTTTTTCAAGTGTTTTTTTCTGCATCTATTGAGATGCTTACATAATTTTTGTTTTTAATTCTGTTTATGTGATGTATCACATTTATTGATTTGTGTATGTTAAACCATACCTGCATCCTTGGTATAAAACCCACTGATCATGGTATATGATCTTTTTGATGTGTTGTTGGATTTGGTTAGCTAGTATTTTGTTGAGGATTTTTGCATCTATGTTCATCAGGAATATTGGTCTGTATTTTTCTCTTTTTTTAATGTCCTTCCCTGGTTTTGGTATAAGGGTGATACTGGCTTCATACAATGATTTAGGGAGGATTCTCTCTTTCTCTATCTTGTGGAATAGTTTCAGTAGGATTGGTACCAATTCTTCCATGAATGCCTGATAGAATTCAGCTGTGAATCCATCTGGTCCTGAACTTTTTTTTTGCCAATTTTTTTTTATTACTGTTTCAGTCTCACTACTTTTATCTGGTCTGTTCAGAATTTCTATTTCTTCCTGACTTAATTTAGGACGGTTGTATATTTGTATCACAAAGCAGTTTCACAGATAGCTTTCTTCTAGGTTTCATTGCCAGATATTCAGTTTCTCAATATAGGCCGCAGTGGAGTTTGAAATGTCTCTTTTTAGATTCTACACAAAGAGTGTTTCTAAACTGCTGAATCAAAACATAAGTTAAATTCTTGAAGATGGCATCACAAAGCCATTTCACCAATAGCTTTCCATTAGTTTTTATCGTGAGATATTTGTTTCTTCACCATAGGCTTCCATTCAGTCTGAAATGTCCCTTTCTAGATTCTACACGAAGTGTGTTCCCAAACTGCTGAATCAAAACATAGGTTCAACTCTCTGAGATGAATGCACACATAGCAAAGAAGTTTCACAGATAGTTTGCTTCTAGGTTTGATTGCCAGATATTCGGTTTTCCACTATAGGCCACAGTGGAGTTTGAAATATCTCTTTTTAGATTCTACACAAAAGTGTTTCTAAACTGCTGAATTAAAACATAAGTTAAACTCTCGAAGATAAATGCACACATTGCAAAGCAGTTTCACCAATAGTTTTCCATTAGTTTTTATCATATTTGTTTCTTCACCAGAGACTTCCATTCAGTCTGAAATGTCCCTTTCTAACTGCTATAGAACTAATTCCTAGTTTGTGCATATAAAAGTGTTCATAGTAGCCTTGAATTATCTTTTGTATTTCTGTGTTATCGGTTGTAGTATGTCCTGTTTTGTTTCTAATTGAGCTTATCTGGATCTTAACACTTCTTTTCTTGGCTAATCTCACTAATGGTCAATTTCGTTTATCTTTTCAAAGAACCAGCTTTTTGTTTTGTATATCTTTTGTATTTTTTTGTTTGAATTTCATTTAGTTATGCTCTGATCTTTGTTTCTTTCTTTTCATCTGCTGGGTTTGGGTTTGTTCTTGTTTCTCTAGTTCCTTGAGGAGTGACCTTAGATTGTCTATTCATGCTCTTTCATACTTTTTGATGTAGGCATTTAATGTTATGAACTTTCCTTTTAGCAATGCTTTGGCTGTATCTCAGAGATTTGAGAACTTGTGTCACTGTTATTGTTCAGTTCAAAGAATGTTTTAATTTCTGTCTTGATTTTATTGTTGACCCAAAGATCATTCAGGAACAGATTATTTAATTTCCATGTGTTTTTATAGTTTTGAGGGTTCCTTTTGGAGTTTATTTCCAGTTTTATCCCACTGTGGTCTGAAAGAGTACTTGATATAATTCTGATTTCTTAAGTGTATTGAGACTTGTTTTGTGGCCTATCACAATGGCCTATCTTGGAGAATGTTTCATGTGCTGATAAAAATAATGTATATTCTGCAGGAGTTGGTTAGAATACTCTGTTAGTATCTGTTAAGTCCATTTCTTCTAGGGTATAGTTTAAGTCCATTGTTTCTTCATTGGCTTTCTATCTTGATGACCTGTTTAGTGCTGTAAGTGAAGTATTGAAGCCCCCCACTATGATTGTGTTGCTACCTCATTTCTTAAGTCTAGTAATTGTTTTATAAATTTGGGATCTCCAGTGTTAGGTGTATATATGTTTAGGATTGTGATATTTTCCTGTTGGACTGATCCTTTTATTATTATGTAATGTCCTTCTTTGTCTTTTTTTAACTGTTGTTAAAGTCCGTTTTATCTGATATAAGAATAGCTACTACTCCTGCTCACTTTTAGTTTCCATTTGCATGGAATATCTTTTTCTATCCCTTTACCTTAAGTTTATGTGAGTCCTTATGTGTTATGTGAGTTTCTTGAAGACAGTAGATACTTAGTTGGTGAATTTTTATCCATTCTGACATTCTGCATATTTTAAGTGGAGAATTCAATGTTAGTATTGAGATGTGAGATACTATTTTATTCATCATGCTAGTTGTTGGCTGATGAGTTTTTTTCATTGTGTTATTGCCTATTGTTTTTGTTTTTCTTGTGAAATTTATGTGTTAAGAAGTTTCTATTTCGGTGTATTTTGAAGTTTTGTTTCAATATTTAGAACTCCTTTTATCATTTCTTGTAGTGCTGGGTTGGTAGTGGTGAATTCTCTTAGCATTGGTTTGTCTGAAAAAAAAACTTTGTCTCTCCTTCATTTATGAAGCTTAATTTTGCTGGATACAAAATTCTGCTGGCCATTATTTTGTTTGAGGTGGCTAAGATAGGGCCCCAATCTCTGTGAGCTTGTAGGGTTTCTGCTGAGAAATCTGCTGTTAATCTGATAGGTTTTCCTTTATAGGTTACCTGATGCTTTTGCCTCACAGCTCTTAAGTTCTTTCCTTTGTCTTGACTTTAGATAATCTGATGACTATGTGTCTGCGGGATGATCTTTTTGCAATGAATTTCCCAGGTGTTCTTCGAACTTCTTGTATCTGAATGTCTACATCTCTGGTGAGTCCAGGGAAGTTTCTCTCAATTATTCCCTCAAATATATTTTCTGAACTTTTAGATTTCTCTTCTTCCTCAGGAATATTCAATTATTCTTTGGTTTGGCCATTTAACATAATCCCAAATTTCTTGGAGGTTTTGTTTATTTTTTTATTCTTTTTTCTTTGTCTTTGTCTGACTGTCTAATTTGAAAGCCTTGTCTTTGAGCTCTGAAGTTCTTTCTTCTACTTGTTCTAGTCTGTTGTTGACACTTTCCAGTGCATTTTGTATTTCTCTAAGTGTGTCTTTCATTTCCATATGTTCTGATTGTTTCTTCTTTATGATATCTATTTCTCTGCAAAATTTTTTATCAATATCCTGTAATTTTTTTTTTAATTCTTTAAGTTGTTTTTCACCTTTCTCTGGTATATCCTTGAGTAGCTTAATGATCAACCTTCTGAATTTTTTATCTGGCAATTCAGAGATTTCTTCCTGATTTGGATCAATTTCTAGTGAGCTAGTGTGATCTTTTGGGGGTTTTATAGACCCTTGTTTTGTCATTTTAACAGAATTACTTTTCTGGTTCCTTCTCATTTGGGTAGACGGTTTTGGTGGAAAAATCTGGAACTCACAGCCTGATGTTCAGATTATTTTGTCCCATGGGATGATCCCTTGATGTGGTGCTCTCCCCCTTCTCCTTGGGATGGGGCTTCTTGAGAGCCATACTGCAGTGATTGTTATTGCTCTTCTGGGTCTAGCCACCCAGTAGGGTTACCAGGCTCTGGGCTGGTGCTGGGGAATGTCTGAAAAGGGTCCCGTGATGTGATCCATCTTCAGGTCTCTGGATACCTGAGCCATGGATACCAGCACCTGCTCTGGTGGAGGTGGTAGGGGAATGAAGTAGACTCAGTGAGAGACCTTGGTTGTACATATGTTCAATGTGCTGGCTTTCTCAAATGCTGGTTATGCTATCAATGAAATTGTCCCATGGACAGACTCAGGAACTCTGGTTAGCCAGGATGTTGCAGGCAGTGGGATTAGCTGTCATTTTCTCCTTCCTTTGAGCAGGGTTATTCTGTCATGAGTTGCAGTAATGCCCTGAGTTCACTGGCCTCCAGCCAAGAGGTAGCACTTTCAAGAGTGCACCAGCTGCAATAGTAGAAGGGGGATATAAGCTTGCCCTAAGTTGGCCAGTGTAAGTATTCAGGCCTCTCTTGCAAGGGGCAGGGCCATAAAGTTCCCAAGAATTTATGTATTTTGTGATTGGCTACCAGGGTAGGTAGAGAAAGACCATCAGGTGGGGGCAGAGTTAGGCAAGTCTGACTCAGATCCTCCTTGGGCAGGGCTTGCTACAGCCACTGCAGAGAATGGTGGTGGTGGGGTGGGCGGGGGGGTGGTTCTTGGGCCAATAGGGTATGTTTCAAAGCAGATTATGGCTGCCTCTGTCACCAGGGAAGTAGGGGAAAGCCAGTAGCAATAGGCCTCACTCAGTCGATATGCAGTGAGCAAGGCCAGTCTCACTCTTGCCATGCCCTGCTAACAGTGGCAAGTGCAGGCAGCCTGCACACCTTAAGGTGTTTTTTCCTTACCAGTTGAGTGTTCCTAAAGGAAGGTCATATACCAGTTAAACTCCACCATTTTACCTCTTAGTGCACATGCTTGAGCTCACTTGCCCAACTCCTGAGACCTTATCAGGAAGCTGCTGATCACCAGTTTTAGGTGTTTTCTATTTATTGGGAGATTGTCTTTCCCTGGAGCTGGCTGTGACCAATTATTATTTCAGAAAGACAGTTTAACAACCATCTGACCAACGCCTGATGGTTGCCTGACATTCCTGGTTATGCGGTGGGGGCCTCTCTTTGCCTGCTTTTGCCTGCCTAATTTTCTTTCTAGAATCACTAAGAGTTTAGCGAGGGAATAACAAAGATAACAATCAGAATGGTATTTACCCTCAGCGGTGGGAGTGGAGAAGAGGATTCCAATGGGGTAGGATACTGGTAGTGTGGAGAACGCTGTTTATTATTCCATATACCTTGTAGTGTTGGCGGGGGTTGGTTTGTATGATATACTACCCAATTTTAAAGAGCAACTAAAAAAAGATTCTTTGTTCTGGAATTTCTAGAGCATAAAGCATATGGAAACATCTGTTTGGTATACTAAAGACGTAATGCTTGCTTTGACTGGGAAAATCACAATAACTTGTTCTTGAATGTCACTTGCCATTTTCAAAAGTATCACCAGGTTGTTGCCAAATGGTAGTGTGAACTTGGGGTTGCCAAATATTCAGATCTTTCCAAGAAAAGCTAGATATAAAAATTATTTCATGTATGCAACTAATTTAACTATTTGGAAACTGTAAATGAATCAATACAATAAATGAATACAAATGATGCAGTAAATGAATCAAACAAAAGCCATCCATTTGTAAGCTGCCAGGCTATGACCTCCGTTCTAGACTCATAGTCTCTTAGAGGCAGTCTTAGAGAGAGTAGGGTCATTCCTTTGAGATAGGACATGAGCTCTTCAGCATATTCCACAACTCCCTGTTCTTCTCACATCCTGCCATCTTCATTCTTCCATATTTTCTGCCTGGCCCCAGGAGATGGCTGTTTGTAAACCAACCCCTCTTCCATATTCTATGACATTGATAGGAATCTACGTGTATTTCTCTCAATTCACCATCAGAGGGCAGGTGTGGAAAATAAAAGATGAAAAACCATAGATTTTGCAACTACTGGTACTTTCAGAGAAAGGAATCCAGGGATCAACTATAAAAGTCATTTTGTGTTTTTCTGAGTTCAGAAGTATTTTGCAAACATAAAATATGAGGGTGGGAGTGTTCATGCTTTGCTATAGCTGACTTCTGTAAGATTCTGCTCTAAGAATCAGAGCTTGGCATTGCTTAGGGGCCTAGCTCAGGACAACCAGGAACCTGGCTTATTTCAGAAATTCTTAAAAATAAGAGATTCCATATGCTCTCTCATGGTCACACTTTTCTGCTGAACACAGCTGTCAAAGGCAATCTCTTTGATAATCATACATTCTTTGGGGAGAGGCTATGGAGCAGAGCAGGGATAAGCCAGCCTCTGCCAGTGGGCAGTGGGCAATCACAGTGTGCAGCAGCTGGAAAATGTTTGCCAACCAGCTCTCAAAACAAACAAACGAAACAGCTCTGACTTGTAGCATTTGCCAATATTTATGGTGCAAATACTCCTTCCTTGGCCAACTTTAAGCTGCCAATATGGTGCCACTGAAGAAACACACAGTTAGGAATGCACACAATGGGCTCTTGCCAGCCACCACAAGCCTGCTTCACCACACCACTGACTCCCAGCCCCCAGCTCCATTTCAAAGTTACTGTCGAAGCAGGCCCATCCCCCAATACTTGCAGGGTTTCAAATATGGGTACAAATGGAGACCCACATACTCCATGTCTAGCTACCTAAGGTATAAATCAAACTAACAAACTGTTCACTAAAATATGTCTTATCCTGTCACCTTGACAAATATACCTTCATAACTACCTTGAAGGCCAGGTTTAAATTTAGAATTCTATTCCTGAACATGGTTACATAGAAGAAGCCATCTCTGGCCCTCCATCTCAGGCTAACTCCGCTTCTCTTCCCACCTTTGGCACACAGAAGTCCTAGCCGTTGCTGCCAAGCTCTAACCACACGCTGTGCAAACATCTGCCCCTTGGCCATTTCTTAGGCCTGGGTGTGAGCAGTACAGGAGAATGGGCTGAGGGAGAAGGCCACACTCACCTAAAAGTGGACTGGTGGTTATTTGAGAAGGGAATTACAGGGCCCCAAGTGCCCGAAGCATGGTGGTGGGGGGTTAGGCTCCAAGTGGGCATGTCCTCGTTGTTCTGGGGATTCCTCATTCTTTGGGGAGCGCAAAGCCAGACCAAGACCAACAGGGGCCTTTTAAGGTACAGGACCCAGGGTAGAGCACTTTCTCTCCTACTCCTGAGAGTGACTACTGTGCAAAAGTCTCTCCTCTATCAGGATCTTCTGATAAACATCCCTCGAGGCTCCTGAAATTCCAATCACTCAGACAGAGTATGTACTGGGTACTACAATGTGCTGGTTCTGAGCTAAGAGTAAAGGAAGGAAAAGATTCTTTCTGCCTCAACATTTCTTTCTTTTTTTTTTTTTTTTTTTTTTTTGAGATGGAGTCTCACTCTGCCACCTAGGCTAGAGGGCAGTGGCACAGTCTCGACTCACTGCAGCCTCTGCCTATAGGGTTTAAGAGATTCTCCTGCCTCAGCCTCCTGAGTAGCTGGGATTACAGGCACCTGCCAACATGCCTGGCTAATTTTTGTATTTTTAGTAGAGACGGGTTTCACAACGTTGGCCAGGCTGGTCTCGAACCCCTAACCTCAGGTGATCCACCCGCCTCAGCCTCCCAAAACTGGGAATACAGGCATGAGCCACCACGCTCGGCCTCTGCCTCAACATTTCCAAAAGGTTAGTCCATTATATTTGGGTCTTCACGTGTACTTTAGAGCAAGGGTCAGCAAATCAGGACCCACAGGCCAAATCCTGCCCACCTGTGTTTGTACAGCCATGACTTTAGAATGGTTTATACATTTTGAAAGGGCTAATGAAAAAAAAATCAAAAGAAGTATAATATTTCTGGATATGAGAAAATTATATAAATTCTAATTTCATTGTCCATAAAGAAAACTGTATTGGTACACAGCCCTATTGGTTTACATATTGTCTCTGGCTACAATGGCTGTTGACTGTTGTGATGGAGAATCCATGATCCACAAAACCTAAAATATTTACTCTCTAACCCATAAGAAAGTTTCCCAACCTGTACTTTAGAGTTAAGTTTCTTTTCTATGATTATACAAAGAAGCTTGGTGGTATGTAGAGTAAGAAGGATGTGAGCCCCTGAGAAGGAAGGGCTGGGAGAGGACAAGGAAAGGTGGAAACCAGAATTTGGGACTGGACAGATGGCAGAACTTTGCTTCCTGAGAAAAGGGCCTGGGCATGTAAGGACAGAAAGAGGAAGGAAAAATGGGCTTGGGACCCTGTCACAGTTTATCAACACACCGGCCAGTCTTTGCCTTTGTTTTCCCCATTAATCCCATAAATAGTCTCCATTTAATTGGAACTTTAAATCTCCACTGTGGAAATCACCATAGTGTCTTTGCTGCGTAATTAATTAACTTTGGGGTTGAATGGCATTGGGGGCTCATCATTAAAACATCTAGAGCAGCTCCGTCTAGTATAAAGATAATGAGAACCAGCTAAATATGTCTACATTTTCTAATAGCTTCATTTTCAACAGTAAAAAGAAACTGGCAATATAAAGGAAGTATTTTACTTACTCCAATATATCCAAAATATTATCATCTCAATATGTAATCAGTATAAAAATTACCGAGATAGTCTATATTCTTTTTTTACACTAAGTCTTTAAACCTGGTAAATATTTTATACTTACAGCACATCTGTTTGAAAAATCTCAAGCCAAATTTTCACCACTAATACTTGATCTGTATTCATATTTCCTAAAATTAATGGTTGAAAAAGTAGATGACGTACCCTTTTCACAAGATGGTGCAGGAAACTGCCTGCCCCTCCTAAAGCTGAAGCCAAAGCGAACACTTTGAAAAGCAAGAAGGCAGTTTGAAAGGTGTCCACAACCACAGAAAAAAGAGATCCACACATTACCCACCTTTCGGTGGCCCAAGACACTGCCACCCCGGAGGCAGCCCAATATCCTCAGAAGAGCACCCCCAAGAGAAACAAGCTTGACCACTATGCTATCATCAAGTTTCCGCTGACCACTGAGTCCGCCATGAAGAAGACAAAAAACAACAACACACTTGTGTTCACTGTGGATGTTAAAGCCAACAAACACCAGATCGAACAGGCTGTGTGACACTGATGTGGCCACAGTCAACACCCTGATTCGGCCTGACGGAGAGAAGGCGGCGTTCGTTCAACTGGCTCCTGATTACGATGCTTTGGATGTTGTCAACAAAATTGGGATCATCTAAACTGAGTCCAGCTGGCTAATTCTAAACATATGTATATCTTTTCACCAGAAAAAAAAAAAAGAAAAAGTAGATTACATACTCAAAATATTCTAAACATACTTAAGTATTTTCTAATATTGAATGAAGTTTCAGTTTTTAAATGTCAATTTAAATTCATTATCATTAATATTAAATAAAATTTAAAATTCAGTTTAGTTGTTAAAGCCACATTTCATGGGCTCCATAGCCACATGCCGTTAGTGACTACCGTATTAGACAGAGTGTCTCTAGATAAATTCATGGAAACTGAACTTCCAAGTGTTGTTCTCTTTTATTACGTTCTGTCAACAATAGGACACTAATTAATATTTACAGGGCAATTATTCTCTGCCTTTAAGCTCTTCAAGTCACAGGGAATTGGCATAAGAAAAGACATAAACAGTCATGTGTCACTTAGCAGTGAGAATCCTTTCTGAGAAATGTGTTGTTAGGTGATTTTGTCATTGTGCAAACATCATAGAGTATATTTCCACAAACCTAGACGGTATAGCCTACTAAATACTTAGGCTACATGGTATAGCCCATTGTTCCAGGGATATAAACCTGCACAGCAAGTTACCCTGCTGAATACTGTAGACAATTACAATACAGTGATAAGCATTTGTGTATATAAGCATATCTAAACTTGGAAAAGATAAAGGAAAAATACAGTACAAAAAATTTTAAAACTGTGACACCTGGGTAGGGCACGTACCATGAATGGAGTTTGCAGGACTGGAGTTGCTCTGGGTGAGTCAGTGAGTGAGTATTGAGTGAATATGAAGACCTATTGAGTGAATTGTAGACTCTATAAAGACTCTATAAAGACTGTACACTTAGGCTATTCTAAATTTATTAAAAACATTTTTCTTTCTTCAATAATAAATTAACCTTAGCTTACTGTAACTTTTTTACCTTATAAACATTTTTATTTTATGTATTTATTTATTTTTAGAGACAGGGTTTCACCGTGTTAGCCAAGATGGTCTTGATCTCCTGACCTCGTGATCTGCCTGCCTCAGCCCCTCAAAGTGCTGGGATTACAGGTGTGAGCCACCATGCCTGGCCAACTTTTTAAATTTTTTTTAACTTTTTGACTCTGGTCATAACAGTTTAAAACGCAAACACATTGTATAGCCATACAAAAATATTTTTCTTTCTTTATATCTTTCTTTTTTTTTGTTTACTTTTTAACCTTTTTGTTAAAAAATAAGACACAAACAAACCCACTAGTCTGGGCCTACAGAAGGTCAGGATCATCAATACCATCTCTTCCACCTCCACATCTTGTCCCACAGGAAGGTCTTCAGGGGCAACAACATGCATGGAGCTGTCACCTATAATAAGAATGCCTTCTTCTGGCTGAGCATAGTGGCTCACACCTATAATCCCAGCACTTTAGGAGGCTGAGGACAGCAGATCACTTGACGTCAGGAGTTTGAGACCAGCCTGGCCAACATGGTGAAACCCTGTCTCTACTAAAAACAAAAGAAAATTAGCTACGCATAGTGCTGCACGCCTTCAATCCTAGCTACTCTGGAGGCTAAGGTGGGAGAATCACTTGAACCGGGGAGGTGGAGGTTGCAGTGAGCTGAGATCGCACCATTGTACTCCAGTCTGGGTGACAGAGCGAGACTCCGTCTCCAAATAAATAAATAAATAAATAAAAAGAATGCCTTCTTCCATAATATCTCCTGAAGGACTTGTATGAGACTGTTTTACATTTAACATTTTTTATTAGTAGAAAAATCACATTCTAAAATAACAGTAAAAATTATAGTAAAGTAAATACATAACCCAGTAACAGCCATTTTTATCATCCAGTATTATGTCCTGTACATAATTGTACGTGCTACACTTTTATAGGACTGGCAGAGCAGCCACAAACATGTGAGTGATTCATTGTGCCACAGTGTTGGGATGGCTACAGGGTCACTAGGCAACAGGAAATTTTCAGCTCCATTATAATCTTATGGAACCACCATGGTATGTACGGTCCATTGTTGACTGAAACATCACTATGTGGCACACGACTTACATACCTCACCAAGCTAAGAAGTTTACATTTTAATCCAAGAACAATGGGAACTCATTGATGAGTTTCAAACTACCAGAATCAGGTAAATCTGGTTTATGCTTCAAAAGGATCACTCTGGGTGGAGTGAGGAAGAGAATGAGGCAAGAGTGTAAGCAGAGAGGCTGGTTAAGTGGCTCTGGCAGTCATCCAGGCTCACTGTAACTTTTTTACTTTATAAATGTTTTCATTGTTTTAACTTTTTGACTCTTTTGTAATTGCACTTAGTTTAAAACACAAACACGTTATATAACCACATAAAAATATTTTCTTTCTATCTTTATGAGTTTTTTTTTCTACCTTTTTGTTAAAAAATAAGACACAAACAATAGGGTGGAGACAGTGGAGATGGTGAAAACTGGGTAACTAAAATCTACTTGGGAAGTGGAGAACACAATACTTGCATTTAGAAGCAGAAGTGAGAGAAAAATCAAAGATGAACTCTGAGGGCTTTTCCATGAGCCAGGGGTAGTTCCATTTACTGAGATGGGGAAGACAGAAGGCAGCAGGCTGGAGTGGGAGCAGGAGGGGAATCAAAAGTTCAGTTAAGAGAACATCAAGTTTGAGGCACTAAATTGTCATCTCTGGTAGGCAGCTGCATATTCAAAGCTGAGGCTCAGCCAGGAGGTTGAGGTTGGAGATGTCAGTTTGGGAATCTGAGGGACAATTTTATGGGTCAAGTTGCCTGGGCTAGAGTCCCCAGTTAATCAAATATTAACCTAGGTGTTGCTGCGAAAATACTTTATTGCCATGACTGAAGCTCATAATCAGTTGACTTGAAGTAAGGGAGATTATCCTGATTCAATCAATTGCAAGACCTTAAAAGTGGAACTAAGGCTTCCCCTGAGAAGAAGTTTTGCCTATGAATGGCAGTTCACCCCATGCCTAAGAATTGCTCTTCCTGACAGCCTGTGCTATGTAAGAATCACATAAGAAATGCCTTGCAATAAATCTCTTAATATATATTCTTGCTTGCTCTTTCTCTGGTTGAACCCTGTCTGATATAGGAGTCCTCAATAAATACATAATACAGATGATATCTTATGCCAAGTTTGTCCAGCTTGGTCTGAGGGCTGCATGCCACCCAGAAAGGCTTTGAACACAGCCCAAAACAAATTCATAAATTTTCTTAAAACATTATGGGATTTTTTTTTTTTGCAACTTTTTTTTTTAGCTCACCAGCTATCACTAGTGTTAGTGTGTCCTACTTGTGGCCCAAGACTATTCTTCTTCCAGTGTGTTCCAGAGAAGCCAAAACATTGGACACCCCCTGTCTTATACCATGAGACTGTGTGAAATCTCCCAGAGAAGCCAAAAGATTGGACGCCGCTGTCTTATACCATGAGACTGTGTGAGATCTCCCAGGAAAAGAAAAGAGAAGGACCAAGGACAGAGCCCAGATTCGCCAACATTTAGAGGTCAGTTAAAAGAGAAAAAGAAACTGAGAAGGAATAGCCAACGGTGTGGGAGAAAACCCTTCTGAGTGTTTATTAGGTTTGGCAATACAGAAGTCATTGGCAAACTTAGCAAGAATGACCATTTCTGTAGAATAGCAAGACCAGAAGCCATACCCTTCACATGCCTTCATCTTTGAATCTTCACAGCAACCCTTAAAGCTAAGTATCATTAACCTCCCGTAGTGTTCAATATTATGCGTGGTGTTGAAGGCTGAAGCTCTGGAGCCTGAGTGCCTGAGTTCAAACCTTGTCCACTCTGCCTACTGACTGTGTTACCTGGCGCATTATTTAACGAGTCTGTACATCAGTTTCTCACTTGGAAAATGAAGATACAGATAAACCCTCCTTCATATCATTGCTTTGAGAACTGTATGACTTATGCATAAAGCCCATAGAAAGCTCCCTACATAGTAACTATCTACCTTATAACTCCCCTTGTACAGATGAAAGAACTGAGGCTGTCAGAGTTATCTGTAGATTCCAAACTCATAGCAAGGGCAGAAAGATGTCACCCTGTTGTTCTCTAGGACTTCACACCCTTAGTTAGAATTTGAAGCATCATTCCCAGTCAGGGGGCAGCTGCTCAGATTCAGTTTCCTTTGAGAGAGAGAAGTTTCTTCCAGAGGATAAGTAAGCCAAGCAAGCAGTAGGATCCAATAAATAAGTAGGACCTTTCTGGTACTTTTGGTCCTTCACGTGCCCAGAGACTGAGCTGGTCATTTGCAGATAACATACACACACCTTAACCGTATAATATGAACATCACATCAAGTAGACAAAAAACTAAACACCTACATACAGTAACCTGGGGGTTTGTCTCATGTTTCTGAACATGGTTATCATCTTCCCCAACCTATTCATTCAACTTCTCTAAGTTCTCACTGTCAATCTAAGCAAGAGAGAGGCTCTCTAAAAAAAGAGGTATTTATTTGGGAATGGAGAATTGCAATAGGAATCTGCATGCCATGATAAACTATGCCTGTATTCAGGGAGGGAAAGGAAGACAAAGATTTTTAAAGAATGAGAAGGATTACATAATTGCTTTGAAATGATTATCTTTGGCTACAAAGATCAATAACAAGGTTGAAAGCAGTCAGGTTGGACAGGCAGTTGCTGGGCCGACATCTTTGTAGGAGATTTCACAGAATGGCCCTTGTGTCAGGTTGTGGTTTTTGTAGTCCTTTGCGACAGTTTCTGTTATAGGCATATAAGCATGAAAACCCTCACTTCATGGCTTTCCCCAGCTATATTTGTTAGAGCTTTCTTAACAGGATTGACTCCATTTTGATTCTGAAAACTTTCACACCACATTTCTCTTCAGCCTGGCAATTTCTTACCTCTATCAAGGTTATTCATTCTTTGTGAATGTTCCAATTATTTCCAGGATACTAAAAAATAAATTACAGCAGGTAAACATAATTACTATGAATAAACTCTTTAGGAAAGCAATAGGAGGTTCTATATCCAGAATCAAAATCATGTTTGCCTATTGTGTTTACATCAAGCTAAATCATGTTTACCTTTTACCTATCAAATTCCATATCTGGGAATTTATTGTGAGAAAATAATTCAAGAGAAGGAAAGGAAGTAATAAGTATAAAGATGTGTTATTCAGTTAGATTTTCCTAACTCTGCAGCAATTTGAAAATTATTTTCTCTCTAATGTAAAAATTTTTTAATCTAAAACTATGTCTGGACTCATCATACAGAAACTATACAAAAAATATGCATGCAAAGTGAAAGGAAATAACAAAGAACATTGTTTTGGGCCATCTTCTCTCAACGATAGCTTTGTTACCTTAGATGAGAACTTCATGTCTCTAAAACCCAGTTTTCTCATCCATAATATGAATTTAATACTAATCAATATCCATTCAGCATTTTTGTTTGTTTTGAGACAGAGACTTGCTCTGTCACCAGGCTAGAGTGCAGTGGCACGATCTCGGCTCACTGCAACCTCCACCTCCCAGGTTCAAGCAATTCTCCTGCCTCAGCCTCCCGAGTAGCTGGGACTACAGGCACACACCACCACGCCCAGCTAATTTTTGTATTTTTAGTAGAGATGGGGTTCACCATATTGGCCAAGATGGTCTGGATCTCTTGACCTTGTGATCCACCTGCCTCGGCCTCCCAAAGTGCTGGGATTACAGGCATGCACCACCTCACTTGGCCCCATTAAGCATTTTCTATGTGCCAGGCACTATGTGTGCCAAGTGTTTTACAGGCCTAATTTCGTTTAATCCTTCAGTGATCCTGTAAACAACTCTTATCTTCTTTTCCAGATAAAGAAATTAAAGCTCAGAGATGTGAAGTGACATATCCAAGATCACACAGTAAAGAGGAAGCCAGGTGCAGTGGCTCACATCTGTAATCCTAGCACTTTGGGAGGCCGAGGCAGGCGGATCACCTGAGGTCAGGAGTTTAAGACCAGCGTAGTCAACATGGTGAAACCCCATCTCTACCAAAAATATAAGAAATTAGCCAGGCATGGTGGCTCATGCCTGTAATCCCAGCTACTCGGGCGGCTAAGGCAGGAGAATCGCTTGAACTCTGGAGGTGGAGGTTGCAGTGGGCCGAGATGGAGCCACTGCACTCCAGCCTGGGTGACAGAGCGAGACCCTGTCTCAAATAAATAAATAAATAAATAGAAACTGTATTAGTGCAATTAGGAAAACATAAACCACTCTAGATATTTTAAACAGAGAAATACATACCAGAAATTGGTTATAAACGTGTTGGGAGGAGAAAAGAAAAAAAGTCTCCAAACGATTAGCAATTGCAAAAAGTCACTACTAACCCTGGGACTGAACAAGAGGGAAAATTGTGTCACCCAGAGCCCAGAAACACTGTGCCTCTGAGGTTGCCATGTCCAGGCGTCTGCACCCGTGGCTCACAGCCTTTGCCTCCACGCCCCCACTGCAGACCCCACCCCAAGAGTCCCCACTCCCATCCTGTGACTCACAAAGGCATTACCAGAAACTGGGAATAAATGGCTTTTGCCTTTCTCTCACCTGCCAGTCTCCTGCCAGTGCCTCCTGTTGGAAGAGTCTAACAGAATAAGCTGGAAAGGATTCTGGGAAATGCAGTTTGCAGGCTTTCAGTCTCGGGGAGTATAGATGGGCCAGCTGATTGAGAACAGACATATCCAACCCATAGGCCTTTGGACAAAGTGATCAGAAAGAAAAACGGAGCAGCAATGTGCGGGGGAAAAAAATGAAGTTCTGAAACTCACAGGATTACTGTGGACATTTATTACCTTCTATCCAGTCATTGGTTGAACTGCCCATTACTAATCCATGGGATTATGTGGGGCTGTATCACCTCCTATTCCACATGGGAGGACAAACCACCCAAACACATCAATCCCTATTTCCTGTCCCCTTGAGCAGTGATTGGTTCACTGGCAGGTATGTGATCCAAGCAGGACTATTCACAGCCAGTTTTAGGAAATGCTGGGGATAAAAAGTATCTCTTACTTTAAGAGATCATGAGCCATAAGGATCCTATAAGCCTGAAGCTGCTGGATCATATTCCTGCCATGGAAAGAGTGCCTAATTGGGAAAATAATGTCAGCTTTTTTAGCCACTGTTTCAACTACAGGTTAGTGTTGGACCTCAAATAAATTAAAAACCCTAAAACAGCTGCTTCTGCTTCTCTCTAAAATTTTATCTTCAAATCTTTCTCATGTGAAATGTTGCTAATGCAGTTCTCCTCAATCTAACCCTACACAGTGGAATTTTTCTTCACCCTAAATGCAGATTCAACAAGTTCAGTAATTTCCTTGCATAACCTTCTAGAGTTTCACTCAAGAGCTGCCCTCACAATATGGGTCCCTGCACTGTGACCCTATAATTATGTGCTTTGGGAACATCTGTAAATAATTACTTTGGATGGGGTTCAAGCAACTTTCTACTGAGTTCTGTCGTATACAGAAAGGTGTCTGTGTGAAGTGCCAGTACGTTTGTTTGCTTAGTGATAACAGGGGTCACCAAAGCCTGAATAAAAGCTAGAAACCACAGCCTCTCACCCAACCACTAGGTGAAAATTAGGACACCTTGTATGCAACCAAATATTTTTGGAGTATCCTATGTCTGCAGTTTTTTATATGGTATTTATATAACTGGAACTCTTTCTGTTGCAGGTAACAAAAAACCAAATCAAACCAGTTTAAGCACAAAGGGGAATTTGTTACCCTTTGTAAATGAACATTTGAGGAAATCCTCAGGTGTGATTAGATTCAGGTGGTCAACTTTCCCTAGCAGCAGGAGTCTGTCTCTCTCTCTCTCTCTCTCTCTCTATGTCTGTCTCTATCTCTGTCTCTCTCTCTCTCATCTCTTAGAAGCCCCTATCTTCTTTTCTTCTTTATTCCTGAAGTCACCATGTTGCAATTTTGTTCAAGCATCTCAGGCAAGCATGGGCCTGGTACTTGGTCAGAGCACACCTACAGAGTGATGTGCCATTCAGGAATTTACTCTTCAAGCAAGAGGTGAAAAAAATGCAAGGGACATAGGTGGTAGCCTACCAAAGATAGCGCCATAGGAGCCATCTGGCCCAGCAGGAAGGGAACTTTTATCACCGACATTGTTTAGAATCACTTGCACTAATGATAATAAAGGACAGGCTGACTTTTAGTTAGGTTTATTGTTTTTTAAAGTGATCCACAGGCAATGCTCCCTTAATTCCTGCACTCAGTCTGTTGTTCCCACTACCCTGTCTTTGACGGCACCGCTATATACAGGAGTCCCTCCTCTCCCTCAGTACACCTACTGGAAGAGATTATCATCAACCACTGCTTTACCTACCACCTCCTGGCTAGTGGCTTCTGAACCTCTCTCTCTCTTCCTTGGTGGGATCATCCAGCTGTCTAAAGCACGTTTCCATTTAAACATCCCACTATGTCTGCTAATGGACTCTACCGCAGCTTCTCCCATGGTGATTCAGATCTCAGAAGATGCCTCTATATAACAAGCCATTAAGAGAGCTGTCAGGAATGTGTGAGATGCATCCTCATCTTTAAAACAAGTCAAAGGGCCTCCCTCAAACTGTTCCTCTTAGGGGCTTCTCAGAGGCAAGGCTCTCTGCTGAACATGCTGTGGGGCTGACTGAATGTGACCTGACACTGACATCAAGTTATTTATTCACAAAACCCCTTTGCAAATATCCAAGACACATGGAGCTTAAAGTTTCCCCCCACTGCTTCTCTGACAAGAAAATGAACAGAGCGCAAGTCATGTTCCTCACTTCTCGCCCTTTGCTGCTGCCTAGACTCTTGCCTTCCTGCTAATATGCGATATCCAGTCCTGGAGGATTCATTAAAGAATGCCTGCAGAGTTTCCCTAGAGGCCTCCTATGTATAGCTGGGAGGCCCTGAGGCCCACCCATGCCAGTTGAGGCAGGGCTTGGAGGTAGGAGAGCACCATGGTGTTCAATCATATCTGAAATCTATCTCCATCCTGACCCCTAGATACCAGAATTTCAATAGAATTATTTTAGATTTGTTTCCACAGTTCCCCACCTCCAACCCACAACCCTGACAATAGTACTTTGTGCATGATATTAATTAAAATATGTGCCAAATGCCCAACAGTTTCTTTCATATTTACACACTGGCCTATTCCTTCCAACCACACTTTGAAAATCGGAGGTTATTTCCCCCACTTTAGAGAAGAGGAAATAAGTCTCAAAAAGATTTGTAAGACTTGGATGAGATCCCACAGCTGGTGACTGGGGGAACCAGGACCCAAAGGTGGATGTGGTACTCCAAGATTTCATGCTATCCTCATGGGCAAGGAGCACTGTCACCGCCCTGCATGCAGCTACTCCATTCACAAACACCTCCCCCAACTGGCCTGTCCCAGTAATCAAATTACCACCCCTGGAGAACCATCGCTTTGAGTAAAAGAGTTGAGTTGTTATACACTGGTTGGTATGAATTCATTTATCAGATTACCTCCTGAGTGGGATGTGGGCCTCTTGCTGGGAAGAAAAGGAAGACACAGGCAGCCAGCCATGCATGGAAAGAGGAGACTTGCAAAGAGCACCCCAATGAGGGCTGAGCCCCTTAGGGCATAGGAATTCCTGCAACAGTACAAGGACCAGCAAAAGAACAGTGTGTTTACCTTCTGGTTTGTCTAAATCTCTACCCTCAAAGAGAGTCAAAATTAGGTGCAGCCATGACCCCACACCCCTGCTCTGTCTGCATTTACCCGCCTGTAATCTTAAGGCCAACTGTGCTCAGCAGAAGGACAAACTTGAGGAAGGACAGAGAGACCATGTATGAGATTGTAACTTACACTGGTGTTCTTCCCTAAAGCCACTGGCCCATCTGATTCTGTCATGATTCTAGAGAAACATCAGCTCTAACCATGTTTTTGGCCATTCATTTATTCACCTATATATGCCCTGAGCACTCCATGCTGGCTTCACCATCCAAACCCTCCAGGCCATCACTGACTTCCCAGCTCCAGTTTCCTAGTGCTCAGAGAGCCCTAGCCTCTTCCTAAAATACCAAACTCCTTGGTTAATTTGACCATAGATTAAAGTTGCTTAACCTAGGACCATTGACTCTTGGAAGCAATCAGTGGAACATTTGCACATTTTTATTTATGACAATGAGGTTTTCTGGGAACAGCACCTTCCTTGGTTTCATCAATTACCCACAAAGTGACCAGTTGCTTAGGTCATTACCACAGCAGTGTTGCAATATTATTCTTCTGCAGGGGCTTCCAACAATACACAGTGTACGACAGAATGCAACCCTTCAAGTTTGCAATGATGGGTGCTATAAAAGGAATGGGTGCGTAAATAAACCAACCCTTTAGTTTTGACCTTATAATAAGTTCATTTTTTAAATAAGGATTAATTTTATTCACATTTGGTAACAAGAAGTTGGAGCTGTCAACACAGACGTTTATATATGTCATGAAAACCCTAAAATAGCCCTTGTAGCCAGCCACCAGATTCCATAAAACCAATGCCTTAATGGAAACATCCTTCCCTTATTGCAAAAATAGCCTCCACATTGATAAACATGTCGTCGACTGTGGCAAAGAAATGTAGGGTTTTTTTTTAATAGTAACACTGCTGTTTTGTAGGAAGAACTGTTTATATTTTCAGATTAATATTAGACAGGTCTATTTTAAGTAGAATTTTGAAGGGTGAGAGCCTGTTTTTCTCTGCAGAAGTAAGATTAATCTACACTGTTTTAAAGAAATGAATCCAATCTGGTGTGATAGCTTTCCTGCTGTGTGCTAGTTGCACTGAGGGTTTTATCAGTTAATTTGGAATCCCAACAAAATCAGAGCAGGCAAAATAACATTCAACACTTTACATGCAGAGAAAATTGTAATATTATCTGTACTTAATTTTGTTTTGCCCATGTCTCTTCACTTTTCTTTCTTCCCTGATAGTCTTCTGAGCTCAGAGCAGGGAATCTACTCTCAGCCAGCTTCCCAAAAGTGCTTGATATCCTGAATAACCATCAAGTAATTATTGAGTGACTACTATATACCTTGATTTGCACTGGGTGGGTTATTAGAGGTACTTTAGGAAAGACAGTACTTAACTCCAGGGAATTGGTGACACACATGAAATAAATAGAAAACAACGTAATTTAATATCTAATTAAGTACTAAATTGCAAAGTGTTGGCTCAAAGGGCTATTTAAATTTAAAGAACAGAGATGGTCTGATTCTTCAGACAGATTTGAAGTAAAGGTAAAAATTAGGTTAGATATTGAAAGACGATGGTAATGATAACAGTAAAACCAGTACCATTAACAGAAAATAAATAAAGTACCAACTTTTACAACCTACTATATGGCAGCAACCACTTTGCATGAATAATCTCATTTATTCTTCAGAACAACCCATTTCACAGATGAGGGAACAAGCTCAGAGAAGTTAACAACCTTGGCCAATGAGGAATCAGATTTGTCTGCAACCTAAACACATCATGTTATTTCCAGCAAGCTACACACACCACCTACCCAAGATGTGGACAACAGCACTCTTCCTCTTCTCTTGATGAAAATTGTCTTTTAATAATTTGGAATTGTAAAACTAAATAAAATTCAAGAAGAGCAATACCCTGGCTGCACTTAGACTTGCAAATGGTACGCTTGGTTTGTTAGCTGAGTTGGGGAAGATTAGTTCATTCACCTGGTTCAAAGTGTGCCCTAAATCCCCTAAGGAGTAGAGTGAGAAGTAGGGGAATAGAAAGAAAACTAGAAACTAGAAACAAAATTGGGAGGTCAAAAGGAAAGTCCTCACTACCAAAGCAGGAAGAGTCAAGGAAATGCTCAGCTTTCTAAGAGACCTAACCCTATGCTAAGAACTCCAGGTAAAGAAAAGGGGCCTCAATGACATCACATGGATGCCTGGAAAGCCAAGTCTGCATGCCATTATACGTAGGATCACAGGTCATACAGTCTAGTTTCACTATAGGGTATGTGATACCCAGCCTCCAAGATGGCCCCAATGACTCCCACTTCCTGGATTCAGACTTTTAGGTTATAAAAGACTTCTAAGGCTTTTGCTCGGTCGCGCTTGCGCTCTCTCCCCCCCCTCCCCTCCCTTTCTCTTTCTCTTTCTCTCTTCCCTTCTCTCTCTCTCTCTCTCTCTCTCTCTCTCTCCCTCTTATCTCATCACAGTAGCAGAAGCCAGCCAGCTACCTGAGCAGCCCTATGAAGAGGCCACGTGGTAAGAAACTGAAGCTTGTCAACAACCACACACAGGAGCTTAGAAGCAGATTCTCCAACCTGAGCTAATTCTTAAGAAAACTGGCCCAGGTTTCACCTTAAATACAACATCATGAGAGACCCTGAGCCAGAACAACCCAGCTAAGCTGCTCCTGAATTTCTAACCTCAGAAATTGTAGGAGATACTAAGTGTTTGTTGTATTAACCTGCTAAATTTTTTATTTGATCTTACTAAGCTAATACAGGGTAGGATGGGCCTAAACAATTGGAGAGGAGAGCTGCTCTTGACAAATATAGCTCAATGGAAGAAAATGAGCTATGTGAGTCTCTTTCTCATGCTCCTGTTTCATGCGTCTGCAGAGGCTATTCCTTCTGTCTGGGGCACCTTCCTCTGCCTGTCTACCTCTCTGCCTTGCGGGTGTGGCCTCAAACATTATGTCCTGTAGAAGTCTCCTCTGATCTCTCCTCAGCTGGGTAGTTCCTCTGTCTTCTAGGATCCCTCTGCTCCTCCCCCACACCAGGCTTTCTTTATCACAGTCATGATTTGTTAGGACCCGTTTACTTGTCTGTCCACCCCACAAAACTGTGAGCAACACGAGGGCAGGGCTAATCCCGGCATCTAGCTAGGTACCTGGCATGTAGTAGGTGCCCAGAAAAGTACTGGTGGATTTCCAGGAGCTCAGAGCCAAGGAAAGCTCTTGGAGAAGAAAAGCAACTGCAAAGCAAAGGATGACTAGCTAGAAGAGTAGGAAGAAAATTTTGGGGCTATACAGAAAAGGAACTTTCCCTCAGAAAAGCCAGGGTCCAGCACAGGGATCAAGGCACACAGGCCACCTGCCTCAGGACAGAAACACAATTCAGGCTGAAGAAAGTGACTTGGGGCCCATAGCCAGACCTGAGATCAGGAAGTTAGCTCTGGACAGGACGCAGCATCCACCCAGGATGTTACACCAACTCAATCGACCTTGACCTAGAAGCCAAGCTATATTTAATTAGGAGCCAGACAGAGCTGCCATAAGGGAAAGGAGCCCGGGGCCAGCTGTGTGCTAAGCAGGGTCAGCTAGTCTAATCTGGGACTAGGCTTTGGTTAATCATAAACTAGGTTTCTAGAAGACACTCAGATGTAAGGCAAGGGAGAAGGGGGATCAGCGCGCAGGAGTTTTCCATTTGTTTCCTTTTTAAGATTTAATTTGGGAAAACTTGGTTCAAACTCAGAGAAAAAAGGATATTTTTCAGATCTTCATCAAGACACATGGAGAGGGAAAGAGAGGATCAAAGTTCTCTTGGATTCTAGTACCTTCCTTTTTAACCTGGAACTGCACAAATACCCTAAAAAAACCAGGTAAGTCGAGTCACTATCAGCAGCGGTGGCCACAGCAGCACCACACTAGTAGTCTGAAATCAACGTTTGATGGTGAGTTTATTATGGTTGCATCTGTCAGTCCCAGGCAGGGAGACTGCCCAAATGGGATATGCCCTGTTATTATCAATCACTTTCTACAGCAAGTCAACCCCGCCTCCCCACCATGATTAACCCAGCCGAACTCCAATCACTCCTCAGGACTTACGTACATTTATATCCCTCACCAGGCTCCGTTTGGAGAAAATAGGTTTGTATTTATACACTGTTTTAGCTAGAGCACTCTGGGAACAAGAGAATCCCAGTTGTAAATATTTTCCTGTTTGTCACTTGTTTTTTTACTTTGCACATGGTATTTCTTTGCCATACAAGAAATTGTCATTTCTATAACCAGACTAATTAATCTTTTATTTTATGCCATCTAGGTTTTGTGTCATGTTTAAATAATCCTTTCTCATCCTAAAATTATATATTTTTAGATTCTCTCATGTTTTCTTCTAAATTTTTTATGGTTTCATTTTAAAAATCAACTTTATTAAGGCATAAACTACATATAATAAAATGCACCTGTTTCAAGTATACTCTCCAGTGAGTTTTGACAAATATATATAGCCAAGTAATGCATTGTAACTAAGAGCATTCCCACCCGCTTAACAAGTCTCCATCCCTTGCTGGGCACTGTGGCTCACGCCCGTAATCCCAGTACTTTGGGAGGCTGAGGGCGGGTGGATCACTTGAGGTCAGGAGTTGGAGATCAGTGTGGCCAACATGGAGAAACCCTGTCTCTACTAAAAATACAGAAATTAGCTGGGTGTGGTGGCAGATGCCTATAATCCCAGCTACTCAGGAGGCTGAGGCAGGAGAATTGCTTGAATCCAGAGGTGAAGGTTGCAGTGAGCTGAGATTGCACCATTGCACTCCATCCTGGGCGACAAAAGCAAAACTTCCTCTCAAAAAAATGAAAACAAGTCTCCATCCCTATATACTCAATCCCCACCCAAACCTCACTCCCAGGCAACCGTGGATCTGCTTTCTATCCTTTCAAATTCCTTTTGCTTGTTCTAGAATGTTTTGCAGAATTGTACAATACATGTTTTGTATCTGGCTTCTTTCACTAAACCTAATGTCTGTGAGGTTCATCTACGTTATTGTGTGTACCATCTTTTTTACTATTAAGTAGTATTTCATTGTATGGATAAACTACAATTTACTTGTCCCTTCACTTGTTGGATATTTCCCAGTTTGGGATTATTATGGATAAATCTGCTTGGCTTCACTCTGTTTTGTTTCTTTTTGTTTTCTGATGGCTTACTTTTTTAATAGACTTTATGTTTTAGGGCAATTTTAGGTTCACAGCATAACTGATGAGAAAGTACAGAGTTCCCACATACACCCCGCCCCCACATGTGTATAGCTACCCCACTATCAACATTCCTCCTACACCACAGTTAAATATGGGTTAAAATCTGTGAACCTTTAGTGACACGTTATTGTCACTCAAAGTTCATAGTTTGCAATGGGGTTTACTCTTGGTGTTGTAAACTCTATGGATTTTGACAAATATATAATGACATGTAGCCACCATTATAGATTCATACAGAACAGTTTCATTGCCTTAAAAATCCTCTCTGCTCTTGCAAAACAAAGACCAACAGAGTAAATAGACAACCTACAAAACAGGAGAGAATATCTGCAAACTATGCACCCAACAAAGGTCTAATATCCAGAATCTATAAGGAACTTAAATCAACAAAGAAACAAACAAAAAACAATCTCACTAAAAACTGAGCAAAGGACATGAACAGACACTTCTGAAAAGAAGACATACAAGCTGCCACCAAACATATGAAAAAATGCTCAGCATTGCTAATCATCAGAGAGATGCAAATCAAAACCACAAAGAGACACCATCTCACACCCGTCAGAATAGCTACTATTAAAAAGTCCACAAATAACAGATGTTGGCAAGGTTGCAGAGAAAAGGTAGTGCTTATACACTGTTGAGGAGAATATAAACTAGTTGAGCCACTGTGGAAAGCAATTTGGAGATTTCTTAAAGAACCTAAAACAGAATCACCATTTGGCCCAGCAATCCCACTACTGGGTATAGACCCCAGGAAAATAATTTATTCTATCAAAAAGATACATGCACTGTATGTCCACTGCAGTGCTATTTACAATATCAAAGACATGGAATCAACCCAAGTGCCTATCAAGAGTGGACTAGATAAAGAAAATGTGGTACGTATACATCATGGCACAGTATGCACCCATAAAAAAGACCAAAATCATGTCTTTTGCAGCAACATGGATGCAGTTGGAAGCTACTATTCTAAATAAATTCATACATAAACAAAAAAAACACATACTCTTATGTATAAATGGCAGCTAAACATTGGGGACACACTGACACAAAGATAGAACAATCGGCACTGTGGACTCCAAAAGGGGAGAGCGAGGGAGAAGAGCAAGTGTGGAAAACTACCTATGTTCACCATTAGGATGAACACCATTAGGATGACAGGATGAACAGAAGCCCAAGCCTCAGCATCATGCAATGTATTCATGTAACAAATGTGTACGTGTACCTCCTGAATCTAAAATTCAAACAAAATTAAGTATCTAGCAGAACACAGTGGCTCACGCCTATAATCCCAGCACTTTGGGAGGCTGAGGCAAGTGGATCACCTGAGGTAGGAAATTCAAAACCAGCCTGGCCAACACAGTGAAACCTTGTCTCTACTAAAAATACATAAAATAACGTGGTGGTGGGCACTTGTAATCCCAGCTACTAGGGAGGCTGAAGCAGGAGAATCGCTAGAACCTGGGAGGCAGAGGTTACAGTGAGCCGAGACAGCACCATTGCGTTCCAGCCTGGGGAACAAGAACAAAACTCCATCTCAAAAAAAAAAAGAAGAGGAAGAAGAAAAGGAAGAAATTAAGTATCCAAGAAACAACGTATCTCATCCACAAAAGAAATCCTCTGTTCTCTGCCCCTCACCCTTTGTTCTCCCCAACTCCTAGCAACCGCTGATCTTTTTACTGTCTTCATAGTTTTGCCTTTCCAAGAATGTCATATAGTTGGAATTACCTAGTGTGTAGTCTTTTCAGATTGGCTTCTTTCCTTGTTTCTTCATGGCTTGATAGTGGATATATTTTGCTGCTGAATAATATTCCACTGTCTGAAAGTACCTCCATAGTTTATTTATCCATTCACCTACTGAAGGGCATCTTGGTCTTCCAAGTTTGGACAATTATGAATAAAGCTATTATAAACATCCATGTGCAGGTTTTGTGTGGACATAATTTTGTAGTTCATTTGGATAAATATGACACGGTAGAAGTAAGTTTAGTTTGTAGGAAACTGCCAAACTATCTTTCCAAGTGGCTGTGCAATTTTGCATTCCCACTAGCAGTGAACGAGAGTTCCTGTTGCTCCACATCCTCACCAGCATTTGGTGTTGTCAGCGTTTTCAATTTTGGTCATCCTAATAGGTGTGTAGTGTAGCAATCATTGCTGATTTAGTTTGCAATTCCCTAATAACATGCGATGCTGAACATCTTTTCATATGCTTATTTGACATCTGTATATCTTCTTTAATGAGATGACCAGGTTTTTGCCCATTTTTAAAATCAGGTTGTTTGTTTTCTTATTGTTGAGTTTTAAGAGTTCTTTGACTATTTTAGATAACAGTCTTTTATCAGATATTTTGTAAACAGTCTTTTACAAATATTTTGTCCTAGGCTGTGACTTGGTTTTTTGTTTGTTTGTTTGTTTTCTGAGATGAAGTCTTGCTCTGTGGTCCAGGCTAGAGTGCAGTGGCTTGATCTCAGCTCACTGCAACCTCCACCCCCTGGGTTCAAGCAAGTCTCTGCATCAGCCTCTCAAGTAGCTGGGATTACAGGTGACTGCCACCATGCCCGCCTAATTGTTGTATTTTTAGTAGAGATGAGGTTTCACCATCTTGGCCAGGCTGGTCTTGAACTCCTGACTTCATGATCCACCTGCCTTGGCCTCTCAAAGTTCTGGGATTATAGGCGTGAGCCACCACGCCCAGCCTAACTTGTCTTCTTATTCTCATGACTTGACTTCACTTTTTTTTAAATCTTTGATCCACCTGGAAATTATTTTGATCTAAAGAATGAGGTTAGGAATCCAAGTATTGTTTGGTTTTTATAGGTATGTTAATCCAGTTATCTCAACATGACTTACTGAGTAATTTATCTTTCCCCCAGTGATTTGAAATGCCACTGTTATGCTAAATTCTCATATGTACTTAGATCTAAAAAACAGAATGCTTTTAAAAGTCTGTATTTTGTGATTACTTAAAACACACCTATATATACCTAACACTTCTTCAATATGACCAGGTACATGAGCCATTTTCATGCATGTGTTCACCATATCCTGGAGTTTATTATAAACCATTTTTGTGTTACTGCATTGGGCTGGAATTTCCCCAAGGACTTTCTGGGGACTCCATGAGAACAGAGACCATTAGCCTGGGAGCTCCTTTAACTTGTCTACTCTCTCAAACTGACCACTCCCCCAAGGGCAGGAATCCAACTGCACCTATAAAAAGGCCTTCTCACAAAAAATTGTTCCTTCCCCGATTAGATGAAAGGGCCCTTTTGCTTCTATGAAGATGAGAATGCCAAAGGCAGAGGGTGTGGCCTTTGTACCATCTCCACAAACCACTGGATACCTACCTGGAATATTGGCCATTCTCTCCTCTTTATTGATTGTCTCTCCATTTCTTAAAACTATGTTCATGGCCCTGGGGCCTTCTGAAGAGAAAGTGGCAATGTGTGCTGTGGACCAAGTAAAAGTAATGACCACCTCTGTTTGGTGTCCAGAGCTGACATTCCTTCTGGCCAGGAGATAGGGTGGCCTTCCCTTCAAAGCAAGGCATCTCAGGTTCACTTACCTCTTGGCCAGCTCAGTGGTCTAGGCAGGAAGAAAAGGTCTTCAGCTTTGTGACCTCTGCATGTCCCATTCTTCACCTCCTCCAGAGCTGCTTTGCTTTTCCCTGTATTGCCAGCTGCTGCCCTTCCTGCCCTGGGCTTCTCTTTCCTTTTGCATGTTTTATTTTCCTTTTCATAAAAAATAAGTTTGCAGCTTTCCTTAAGAGATCAGAAGGATGGAGTTGAGCAGAGAGTCCTCTAGGTGGAGTAGTTACCTATGGAGAGACAAAGAAGGCGATATTGATGAAACCCTCATATCCCCTTCTTTGTTTCACTATAGATAACTACTCAGGAACCTGAATTGGGGGAATTTTCAGTGTTTTCAAGAAATCCTCATGTCAAAGTTACTCACTGCTGTCCAGACAGTGTTAGCAAAAATTCATGATTACTATTTCATAAGGAATAAATTAATAAAATCTGCAATTAAATTTTCCCTCTTAGCAACTCTCTCTTATTAAGGCCTGCAGGCTTGGGTCTCCACTGCTGAGCTTGCTCTGCAGGCAGATCTGAGACAGAGGCTCAGCTGCTCAGGTAAGATGGGGTAGCCCCCAGCCCCCCACTGGGCCCCACAGTAAGCAGCGGAGGGAGGGACCAGGGCAGAGGACAGAAGGGCACTGAGGGATGTCAGGGAGGGGTTGGGAGGTTGGAGGGTGCATTTCCAGCCCTGATACTCATCACTGCTTTCACTAGAGCCTCTGTTTCTTCATCTGTAAGATGATGGTGGTAATTCCCTTTCACATGATTGTCATGAGGACGAAATGAAGCTGCATATAAAGCAAGTATCTGGCACATAGGGACTTGAATGGCACTTACTATTCCAATCAAGCCATCCAAGACTCATTAGAGTAGCCTTCTTGTAGTCGTGGAAAGTGTTCATAGATCAGCACCTCATACTGCCATGATGTATCTGGGTTGATAATTATATTTTTATAAAAGATGCCATGTATTTTCTCTTTTTGTTTGTTTTTGATTGGCTAAATCAGCAGAAGGTGCCGTGTACTTCTTCCTCACCCACTTACTCTCCTCTCATCCTTGGCCCTCCCATCATCTAGCAGAAAATCTGTATTCCTCTATGAGTACTCTGTCTAAGCCACCACCTGCAATTGCCCCTAACAGGTTTTCTGTTTCCTCTCTTGTCTGCCTCCTAGTCAGTTTCCACACAGTACCAGAATGATCTTCTGAAACTGAAAACTGGGTGCTCATACTACGCCACTTAAAACCTTCCAGTGAGTTTCTACCACACTTAAAATAAAGTGATAATGACCCACAGGTGCCTACATAAGCCGCCCCTGGCTGCCTTCCCAACACCATCTCCAGCCTGCCTTTTCCTTCTCACTCTGCCTGCCTTTCATCCTGAACTCCCTCAGGGTCTTTAGGTTTGCTATTCCTAGGAATGCGCCTCATCCCTGTTATGGACTAAATGACATCCTCTCCAATCTCATATGTTCCAACCCCCATACTCCAGGATGTGACTGTATTTGAAGACAGGGCCTTTAAAGAGGTAGTTAAGGTAAAATGAGCTTATTAGGGTGGCCCATAATCCAGTAAGACTGATGTCCTTATGAAAAGAGGAGATTGGAACACAGACACACACTGAGAGACAACCATGTGGTGGGAGCCCAATGAGAAGGCAGCCATCTGCAAGCTAAGGAGCGAGGCCTTAGAAGAAACCAAACCTCCCAGAATATTCATCTTGGGCTTCTAGCCTCCAAAACTGTAACCAAATTTCAGTTGTTGAAGCCACCTGATATGTGGTATAGCAAACTCATACCACCCGCCTCTTCACATGGCTGGCTCCTTCTCATCATTCTCTGTTCTCAACATGAATGTCATATCCTCAGAGAATCTATCCCTAACCACTCAGCCTAAAAAACCCTCGGCTCATTTTTTTTTCCATAAAATTGTTTACATTGTAAAATTATTTTACTTACTGACTGGTGTATTGTCTGTTTTACAATAGAATATAACTTCAGTGACAGCTGTCACCTTGTCTGTCTTACTGCTCTGCCAGGACAGTACCTGGCACAGGGTGGGCATGTGGAAAATATTTCTTGGATGTCCATGTTGCCAAGTGCCAATGAGGTTACAGAGACAAATATGAGATGGCTCCCAGCCTGGGATGGCACAGTGCCTGTTGTATGCCAGGAATCTTGGCACTCAGGAAGTACACGAGCCAGAGGTGTGGACAGAGCGTGGTCTGGGGAGGTCAGCACAGAACTGCAGAAGCCTAAAGTCGGGGAGGGAGATTTTCCAGAGGGAGGCACATCTGAAAGCCCAGAAGAATGAAACAACTGTGTGAGTATGCAAAACACCAGCAGCTCAGCAGGCCTAGAGTAACCTGTGCTTGTTCAACAGCAGGAAGATAGGGGAGGGAGAAATAGACAGGGACTTCCCAGTGAAAGGCTTGAGTGCCAAGCTAAGGGATTTGAACCTTCTTTTATCTATTCCCACCCTTCCTCTCCCTTATAAGTAGAAAAGTGAATAAATTCAACCTACAATGTTTATCTCATATAATTATAAGTGAGATAATATGTAAAATCATTCACTGGCCGGGCACAGTGGCTCCCACCTGTAATCCCGGTACTTTGGGAGGTCCAGGCGGGTAGATCACGAGGTCAAGAGATCGAGACCATCCTGGCCAAGATGGTGAAATCCCATTTCTACTAAAAATACAAAAATTAGCTGAGTGTGGTGGCATGTGCCTATAGTCTCAACTACTCAGGAGGCTGAGGTGGGAGAATTGCTTGAACCCTTGAACCCGGGTGGTGGGGGTTGCAGTGAGCCAAGGTCATGCCACTGCACACCAGCCTGGAAACAGAGTGAGACTCCATCTCAAAAAAAAAAAAAAAAAATCCAAAAGTATGTCAGATCCCTAGTTGATAAAAAAGTCAGTTGAATAAAAGTTAGTTGCATAACTGTCAATAGACATTTTGTTTCTTAGACCCAAATGGATGGTGCACAATTTCTCACCCAAAGTTACAATTATACCAACTTATCACTTCTTCAGTTGTCTACTATTACAAACACACATTTAGCAATTACTTCATTCCATTTACACATCGTCTCTTTGCCCTTGTAAGAATGGAGTTGTGCACACACTTAATTTATAGGAATCAAATTACATGAGCAGTAGATACACTCAAACCTGAAATGACGCCGCAGTTCAGCTAAAATCAGCATTTCTGATTTAATTCCATTGTACAGAGAACATCATCTGTATGACTTGGGCCCTTTTAAATCTTTTGAGATGTGTTCTGTGGCTGAGAATATGGTCTATCTGGTAAATGTTCCATGTGTACCGGAAAAGAATGCGTATTCTGCTGTCGCTGAGAGAAGTGTTTTATAAATGTCAATTAGGATGCGTTGGTGAATAGTATTGCTCAAAGCTAGTATATCCTTGCTGATAGTCTGTCTACTTGTTCTATGAGAGAAAGGTATTAAAATCTCTGACTATAGTTACAGATAGAATTTACAGTTCGATCAGTTTTTCACTGTGTGTATTTTGTAGCTCTGTTATTGTATAAATAAACATTTAGAGTTATTCTATCTTCTTGATAAACTAATTCTTTATCATTATGAAATTACATTCTCCACCGCTGGTAATATTCTTTGCTCTGCAATGTATTTTGTCTGACATTTATACAGCTACTCCTGCTCTCTTTTGACTGGTGTTAGCGTGGCATATTTTTTTTCCATCTTTTTACTTTTGACATGATTTTGTCTTTATATTTCAGTTTGGTTTCTTATAGGCAGCATATAATTGGATCTTGCATTTTTGGTCCTATTGGAATATCTCCTCTTTTTGATTGGGATGTTTAGGTCATTTACTTTTAATGTAATTATCTATATAGTTAGGTTTAATTCTATCATCTTGATATTTGTTTTCTATTTGTCCAATTTGTTCTTTGTGACCTTTTCCTCTTTTATTTGATTGCGCTTTTTATATGATTCCATCTTACCTTCTTTGTTGGCTGTTAGCTATAACTTTGTTATGTTAGTGGGTACTTTAGGGTTTATAGTATACATCTTTAACTTGTCACAGTTTATCTTCAATTGATACTGTACTTCACACATAGCAACAAAACATACAATAGTATTTTTGGGTCATATTCTCCTGCTTCTTTAAACTGATGCCAGACATTATAAATTTTATTTTGTTGAGTACTGGGATATTTTTATATTCAATAAAATACAAAATACATACCTGTGGTCTGGGATGCATTACATTGCACAAAGTTTAATTCTTTCACATTTCACTTTAAAGATTTATTAGGCAGAATTAGAGCAGTGTTTAATCTAGGTCTAATTCTTACCTACTAGTGGGGCAAGACCCTTCTCAGTACTCTACTTAATGCCCCATGATTTCTGACATTTTTCATTCTAGCTGATAGGAATAGGCACTATTTCTGGCCCTGTGTGAATGCTACAAACTATTCTTCTAATTCTTTCAAGAGGATCTTTTCCTCCTTCAGGTAGTTTCCTCACATTCATGCACTCATCAGTAATCAGCAAAAAATGTCAAATAAAACTGTCAATATCCGGGGTTCTTGGTACTCTGACAAACAAATCCTAATAGCCTTGGTCTTTCTAGACTCTCAGCTGCATGTCCTCAATCCAAGATGTGTGTTCCTGCCAGGTTCTTCCTGGTTCCCATCTTCCTGTACTGTAGCTTAGAAACTCTCTCTAGGTCATAAGCTGTGGCAATTATTTGACTTGCTTTGTTTCCCATCTCTCACGAATAACTGTCTTTCATTACCCAATGTCCAGTGTCTTAAAAACTATATGTGTGTATATATATATATCTCCTGGGTGTTTTTGTTGTTGCGTTGTTTTGTTTGTTTGTTTGAGACAGGGTCTTGCTGTTGCCCAGGCTGGACTGTAGTGGCGTGATCATGGTTCATGCATCCTCAAACACTTGGGCTCAAGCAATCCTCCCACCTCAGCCTCCCAAGTAACTGGGAGTACAGGTGTATACCACCATACCTGGCTAATTTTTTATTTTTTGTGCAGATGGAGGCTTACTATGTGGCCCTGGCTGGTCTTAAACTGCTGGGCTCAAGTGATCCTCCCACCTTGGTCTTCCAAAGTACTGGGACTGGTTTTTAATGTTATCTCTGATTCCTATCATTCCATCTTGTTTGAAAGTAAAAGCCTTACTCAGCCACAATTGTGAAAAAAACAAACAAACTGTGAAAACAATTTTAAGTATTTCCCAATCAATTATAAAATGAAAGACAAACTACTTAGCTGTGGCCAAGAAATTGAGTGGCAATGGTTTCACTGACATCTTAGAGAAGACACAAAAGGATTCATTGATGAGCATAAATAAATATTAGTACACATAACACAGTATTTCCTACTTCTGGGAGATTTAAAGGCTTTTCAGAGGTAATTCTGACCATAAGTTCCATCACTTATCTTTGACCCTAACCCAAGCACAATGAAATTCTCCCTTACTGTTCTCCATTTCCCACCTGTTCACCAAACTATTAAGCAGAATAAGAGGGGACGGCTTGTAAAAGTAGAGGCTGGAGAAGTCAAAAAGTAGCTGAACTGGTTCTCTTAACCCCAGGCTGTAAAATGAAGCTGTTATCACCCCCTTCCTTACCAAGTTTTTGTCAGATGCTGCTTCTAACAGCAGTGCTGCCAAACTACAAGTCTATCCTTTCAACCAATGGCTGTTGGCCCTGGATGCTGACCCAGTGCTAACATTGTGCCAGTTACTGTAGGGGGAGAAAAAATCTCAAGCACACTTTTTGGCTTTGGGGAGGGCTCAGAGACCCCAGGTAGCACCCATGAAACCATTAAAGACAGTCCAAGCACAAATTCCAGATTTTCCTTTTCAGACTGCAAAGGCCCACTGGGTATCCAACACAGTAAATGTAGAGACCCCACCAACATCATGATATTTTGTGTCCAAAAATTTCCTAAAGCCAGAGATAAAGAAAATATCCTAAGGGTTTTGGGGAAGATGGAACAGGAAAAACAGGGAATAAGAAAATGGAGTAAGAAAGCTAAACCTGCATTTATTATAACTAGAAGTATAATAATGTCTGAATTTAAAAATCAAGAAAAACATCATACACTACTATTATTGAGAACTATACAACTAAAGACAAAGGAAAAAGCTGAATGTGGTTACTTCTAGGTACAAAAATGTGGAGACAGAAAAAAATGGGGTATGGGGTCTGATGTCTTTCCTTATAACTTCTCTAGTACTACGTATTTATGTTTTTACAACCATGTGCATCACCTGTAATTTTTTTATTGGGATAAAATATATATATAACATAAACTTTATTATTTTCATCATTTTTGAGTATATAATTCAGTGGCATTAAGTACATTCACATTGTTGTGTAGCCATTATCACTATCCATTTCTGGAACTTTTTAATCATTCCAAGTGGAAACTCTATACCCATTAAACAATAGCTCTCCACTTTCTCCTCCTCCTAACCCCTAGAAGCCATTATTTTTTTCTCTATGAATTTAACTATTGTAGGTATCTCATATAAGTGGAATCATTACAATATTTGTCCTTTTGTGTCTGACTTATTTCACTTGGCATAATGTTTTAGTTTCATCCATTGCAGCCTGTGTCAGAATTTCCTTTCTTTTTTAAGGTTGAATAACATTCCATTGTAGGTATGTACAACATATTGTTTATCCATTTACCTGCTGATGGACATGTGGACAAGTTGTTTCCCTCTTTGGGCTACTGTGAATAATTTTGCTATGAACATTGATGTGTAATTGTCTGTGGGAGTCTCTGCTTTCAGTTCTTTTGGGTGTAGACAAAGAAGTGGAATTGCTAGGTCATACAGTAATTCTATGTTTAACTTTTTGAGGAACTGACATACAGTTTTTCACAACAGCTGCACCATTTTACATTCCCACCAGCAATGTACACGAGTTTCCAATTTCTCCACATCCTGGCCATTACTCTTGTATCTTCTGGGTTTTTAAAAATACGCACATTTGCTTATAGTCATCCTAATGGGTGTGAAGTAGCATCTCATTGTGGTTTTGATATATGTTTCCCTAATGATTAGTAATGTTAAGAATCTTTTCATGGGCTTATTGCCATTTGTATCTCTTCTTAGGATAAATGCAAATTCAAGTCCTTTGCCATTTTTGGACTGGTTGTTTGTATTATTTTTTCAATAAAAACAAAGAGTTAGTGCTAAAAGCAAGATCTAAATGCCAACAGGGAAGCTGAGTTTTAAAGCAACGGTCCTTGATGAGGCCCTTAGATGGGTTCCTAAATGGGAAGCAGGGTACTACTCTGTATTATCACAGTGTTGAAGACCTAGGCACATCCACGCAAAACAAAAGTGTGTTACACCCTCTTCTCAATGAAATCTATGCATTTCTTTGCAAGGCATTCCCTCTGTTCTAATACCTTTCTCCTGAAAGATAAGAAAAATCATTTTTTGTTTATTTGTTTCTTTTCATGGCTCCTGGGACACTGTCCTGAATTGGGCCCTGAGAAATACAAGGAAAATGTTGATTCATTATGGGGAAAATCCATTTTTACGAGTAAAGCTTCTTATCTAGCTCCACTACTACGTCTGCATGCTTGCCACCATTGTACTGAAGAACCATTAAACATTATTGATTCAATCTCATTCCTGCTGGTTTAAAAAAGAAAAAGAAAAATTTCTGAATACAGAGGGTGGCTGATGGGAGTGGCAGCTCAAAAAGGAGATTAAGTCCACATTAGGGAGCAACTGTCCCCACGATTTTTCATCTGGAGCTCAGATCTAACTGCACATTTTGTTTTCTTGGGCACCAGTTGCTCATTGCTATTGATGGTGGTTGTGGGAACTACAGCTTATGTTTTCAATCAACCAAGAAAACTATTGAGATGGTGTAGAAGAGAAGGTAAGAGTGCAGACTCTAGAGCCAAACTGACCATGTTTCCATCCCAGCTCAGTGACTTTCTAGCTGAGTCACCTTATGAAGTCCCCTGACCTCTCAGTTTCCTCGTCTGTAAAACAGCACCTCACTAGACTGTAGAGAAGATTAATTTAAATACTGGCAAAGGGCTATTAATTTAAATACTGGCAAAGGGCTTGCAACGATGCCTCTAAGTGCTGTATAAATCGGAAGCTCTTTGAGATAATCACCAGCTTGACACAGAGAGTACCCAGAAAAACATTCATCCAACTGTTGGGATCCCCCTGAGGAGTGGGATTTAAAAAGAGAGGTTGATGGGAGGATATTAATTTCCATCTCATGCACCTTTGTACTGTTTGAATTTGTTAGTTTTTACTAAAAGTGAAATGAAGAAAAAAATTCAATAAGATAGCATACGGCTAAGAGAATATAAATGAATCTCTTCCAATCTTCCGCTAAAATAGCTAAGAAAACATAGAAATTAAAAAATAATACGAAATTTTTTTGACCCCAGATGCTGACCAATGCTAACATTGTGCCAGGTACTGCAGGTGGGAAAAAAAAAAAAAATAATATATATATATATATATATATTTGTTTATTGAGCACACTTTTTGGCTTTTCTGAAAAGTCACGGGAATTTTCTGAACCCACAAGACCAATAAGGGCCAAGGGGCAGGGGTTGGGGTGGATGACATCAATGGTCCATCTAAGCTCTACTCCACCATAGTTATTAAGAACTTTTTTTCAGCTTACTAGCAATTAAAAGTTGAGACCAGTACTAATCTGGAAATCTAGTCCCCTTTACTTGACAACGAATTTGCTTGTTTGTTTTGAGGATTGCACCGGGTTGAGAACACCCTGATGGCGAAGATTCGTTTGCCTTTCTTTATTCAGTAAGGAACTACAACTTCCAGAAGGACCCTCAGCAGGAATAGGGGGCGGGAGGAGGAGAAGATGCTTCTAATACCAAAGTATGGTCTTAGTCCCACCCACCCTGCCCTAAGGACTTTCTCCTGGAAGCTTGTTTGTAGAACCGACAAGGGCTCCAGAAAACTCGTGTTTGCACTGATCTTGAAGGAATAACTTGAAGAGGCACTCTAAACAGCAATGAGGAAGGAAGGTTATAAAGAGCGGGCAGGTAACACTTGCACCTCAGCAAGTGTGACAGCCAACTCAACCGTGGAATCCCAGCAAGAATGAGGACTAAGGCAACCACACCCGAGTGGGCGGTCCCCAGGGATACCAGCCAGAATGTGCAGAGGGCAGAGTCGACTTCCACGGTGGCATCTGAATGAAGTTCAAAAGGAACCTCTCACATTAGGAATTGCATTGCCCATGGGAATAACTGTTATTGCACATAAGAACTCTGGCTCCTTTCTTACCAGTTTCAGAAACTTCATTAAGTATAATTACTATGGCATTTACTATGTCAAAAATATGAACGACAGCTATTGTCTTAAATGAAATACACCTAAAATAGTGTAACCACTTTGGAAAAGATTGGCAGCACTTCAAAAGGTTAAACATAGGGTTATGTGACCCAGCAATTCTACCCCTAGGTATATGCCCAAGAGAATTGAAAACACATGCATGCCCATGATAAAGCTTGTACAAGAATGTTCACAGCAGCATTATCCATATACGCAGATAACAGATAAGCAGAAACAACCTAAATGGCCATCAACTAAGCATGGATAAACAAAATGTGATATATACATATAATGGAAAGTTATTCAGTCATAAAAGGGACTGAAGTACAGAAAAACACTACAACATGAATGAACCTTGAAAACACTATGTTTAGTGAAAGAAACCAGACACAAAAATGCCTCATATTGTATGATTCATTTGTATAAAATGTCCAGAATAGGCAAAAACAGAGAGTTAGAAAATAGATGAGTGGCTGCCAGGAGATAAAAGAGGGAAATGAAGTGACTGCTTCAAGGTACAGAGTTGGTGTTTGGGTGAGAAAAAATATTCTGGAATTAGGTAGTGGTGATGGTTGCATAACCTTGAAATATACTAAAATCCACTAAATCATACACTTTAAATTGGTGAATTTTATGGTATGTGAATTGTATCTCAATAAAGCTGGTATAAGAGAGAAATACCCCTCAAATGTTAATGCAATATTTTTTGGAAAGTATGGCCAGGAGTGCCCCAATTTTTATTTCTGCTTTTCTGTTTTTGAAAAATTTTGTCAAGTTTTTCCTTCCTAATGGCAGCTAGTTTACCAGCTGAAGCTATGGAGTCAGACAGACTAGTGGTTTCAAATCCAAGCTCCTCATGAATGAACTGGGTAATCATGAGCAAGTCACTTACTTATTCTAAACTCAGTTTACTCATGTGAAATTAAGGGGATTATATTGCTTATCTCATAGAGTAGTTGTGAGAGTTTAATGAGAAAATCTTACAGCTTGGCATGGTGGTGTGTTCCTGTTGTCCCAATATTACCAGTACTGGAAGTCTTAGACAGAGCCATCAGACAAAAGAAATAAAGGGCATACAAATTGGTAGAGAGGAAGTCAAACTGTCGCTGTTTGCTGATTATATAAGTGTATACCTAGAAAACCCTAAAAACTTCTCCATAAAGCTCCTATAAATAAATGAATTCAGCAAAGATTCAGAATACAAAATTAATGTATGCAAATCAGTAGCTCTGCTATACACCAACAGGGACCAATCTGAGAATCAAATCAAGAACATCTGTAAAAAATAAAATACTTACGATCCAAAGTAGGGTGGGGGTTGCCTCACCTGGGAAGTGCAAGGGGTCAGAGAAATCCCTTCCCTAGCCAAGAGAAGCCGTGAGGGACTACGCTGTGAGGAATGGTGCATTCTTGCCCAGATACTATGCTTTTCCCACAGGCTTTGCAACCTGCAGACCAGAAGATTGGTGGCTATACCACCAGGGCCCTGGGTTTTCAAGCACAAAACTGGGCAGCCATTTGGGCAGACACCAAGATAGCTGCAGGAGTTTTTTTCATATCCCAATGGTGCCTGGAACACCAGTGAGACAGAACCATTCACTTGCCTAGAAAAATCACTGAAGCCAGGGAGCCAAGTGGTCTAGCTCAGTGGATCCCACTCCCACGGAGCCCAGCAAGCTAAAATCAACTGGCTTGAAATTCTCACTGCCAGCACAGCAGTATGAAATGGACTTGGGATGCTCGAGCTTGGTGGGGGGAGGGGCATCTGCTATTCCTGAGCCTTGAGTAGGCAGTCTTCCTCTCACAGTGAAAACAAAGCCACCAGGAAGTTCAAACTGGGCAGAGCCCACTGCAGCTTGGCAAAGCTGCTGTAGCCAGACTGCCTCTCTAGATTCCTCCTTTCTGGGTAAAGCATCTCAAAAGAAAGGCAGCAGCCCCAGTCAGGGGCTTATAGATAAAACTCCCATCTTCCTAGAACAGAGCACCTGGGGGAAGGGGCGACTGTGGGCACAGCTTCAGCAGACTTAAATGTTCCTGCCTGCCAGCTATGAAGAGAGCAGCAGATCTCCCAGCACAGTGCTAAAGCTCTGCTAAGGGACAGACTGCCTCCTCAAGTGGGTCCCTGACCCCGGTGCCTCCTGACTGGGAGACACCTCCCAGCAGGGGTCGACAGATACCTCATACAGGAAAGCTCCAGCTGGCATCTGGTTGGTGCCCCTCTGGAATGAAGGTTCCAGAGGAAGGAACAGGCAGCAATCTTTGGTATTCTGCAGGCTCCACTGGTGATGCCCAGGCAAACAGCGTCTGGAGTGGACCCACAGCAAACTCCAGCAGACCTGTAGCAGAGGGGCTTGTTAGAAGGAAAATTAACAAACAGAAAGGAATAGCATCAACATCCACAAAAAGGATATCCACACAAAAACCCAATTCTAAGGTCAGCAACATCAAGACCAAAGATAGGTAAATCCATAAAGATAAGGAAAAACCAGTGCAAAAAGGGAAAAAATTCCAAAAACCAGAATTGGGAGTAATACACTCCTCAGCAAATGCAAAACAATGGAAATCATAACAACCAGTTTCTCAGACCACAGTGCAATCAAATTAGAACTCAGGATTAAGAAACTCACTCAAAACCACACAACAACATAAAATCTGAAAAACCTGCTTCTGAATGACTACTGGGTAAATAAGAAAATTAAGGCAGAAATAAAGAAGTTCCTTGAAACCAATGAGAACAACGACACTAAGTACCAGAATCTCTGGGACATAGGTAAAGCAGTGTTTAGAGGGAAATTTATAGCACTAAATGCCCACAGGAGAAAGTGGGAAAGATTTAAAATTGAGCCTAACATCACAATTAAAAGAACTAGAGAAGCAAGAGCAAACAAATTCAAAAGCTAGCAGAAAACAAGAAATAACTAAGAGCAGAGCAGAAGTGAAGGAGATAGAGACATGAAAAACAATTTGAAAAATCAGTGAATCTAAGAGCTGGTTTTTTGAAAAGATTAGCAAAATAGATAGACTGCTAGCCAGATTAATAACAAAGAAAAGAGAAAAGAATCAAATAGACACAATAAAACATGATAAAGGGGATATTACCACTGATCCCACAGAAATACAAACTACCATCAGAGAATACCATAAACATTTCTATGCAAATAAACTAGAAAATCTAGAAGAAATGAATAAATTCCTGGACACATACAGCCTCCCAAGACTCAACCAGGAAGAAGTCAAATTTCTGCATAGATCAATAACAAGGCCTGATATTGAGGTAGTAATTAATACTCTACCAACAAAAAAACCCTGAACTAGATGGATTCACAGCCATATTTTACCAGAGGTACAAAGAGGAGCTGGTACCATTCCTTCTGAAACTATTCCAAACAATAGAAAAAGAGGGACTCCCCCTAACTCATTTTATGAGGCCAGGATCATCCTGACACACAAACCTGGCAGAGACACAACAAAGAAAAGAAAATTTTAGGCCAATATTCCTGATGAACATCGATGCAAATATCCTCCATAAAATACTGGCAAACTGAATCCAGCAGCACAGCAAAAAGCTATCCACCATGATCAATTCGGCTTCATCCCTGAAATGCAAGGCTGGATCAACATATGTACATCAATAAACATAATCCATCATATAAACAGAGCCAATAACAAAAACCACATGATTATCTCAATAGGTGCAGAAAAGGCCTTTGATAAAATTCAATACCGCTTCATGCTAAAAACTCTCAAGAAACTAGGTAATGACTGAATGTATCTCAAAATAATAAGAGCTATTTATAACAAACTCACAGCCAATATCATACTGAACGGGCAAAAGCTGGAAGCATTCCCTTTGAAAACTGGCACAAGACAAGGATGCCCTCTCACCACTCCTAGTCAACATAGTACTGGAAGTTCTGGGCAGGGCAATCAGGGAAGAAAAAGAAATAAAAGGTATTCAAATAAGAAGTCAACTTGTCTCTGTTTGCAGATGACATGATTGTATATTTAGAAAACCCCATCATCTCAGTCCAAAAATCTCTTTAAGCTGATAAGCAACTTCAACAAAGTCTCAGGATACAAATCAATGTGCAAAAATCACAAGTATTCCTATATGTCAATAATAGACAAACAGAGAGCCACATCATGAGTGAACTCCTATTCACGATTAATACAAAGAGAATAAAATACCTAGGAATACAACTTACAAGGGATGTGAAGGACCTCTTCAAAGAGAACTACAAACTACTGCTCAAGGAAATAAGAGAGGACACAAACAAATGGAAAAACATTCCATGCTCATGGATAGGAATAATCAATGTCATGAAAATGGCCATCTGCCCAAAGTAATTTATAGATTCAATGCTACCTCCATCAAGTTACCATTGACCTTCTTCACAGAATTAGAAATAACTACTTTAAATTTCACATGGAACCAAAAAAAGAGCTTGTATAGCCAAGACAATCCCAAGCAAAAAGAATAAAGCTGGAGGCATCATGCTACCTGACTTCAAACTATAGTACAAGGCTACAATAACCAAAATAGCATGGTACTGGTACCAAAACAGAAATATAGACCAATGGAACAGAACAGAGGCCTCAGAAATAACAACACACATCTACAACCATGTAATCTTTGAGAAATCTGACAAAAACAAGAAATGGGGAAAGAATTTCTTATTTAATAAATGGTGTTGTGGAAACTGGCTAGCCACATGAGAAACTGAAACTGGACCCCTTCCTTACAGCTTATACAAAAATTAACTCAAGATGGGGTAAAGATTTAAATACAAGACCTAAAAATCATAAAAACCCTAGAAGAAAACCTAGGCAATACCATTCAGGACACAGGCATGGGCAAAGACTTCATGAATAAAACACCAAAAGCAATTGCAACAAAAGCCAAAATTGACAAATGGAATCTAATTCAACTAAAAAGCTTCTGCATGGCAAACAAAACTATCATCAGAGTGAACAGGCAACCTACAGAATGGGAGAAAATTTTTACAATCTATCCATCCGACAAAGGGCTAATATCCAGAATCTACAAGGAACTTAAACAAATTTACAAGAAAATAAAACAAACAACCCCATTAAAAAGTGGGTGAAGGATATGAATAGACACTTTTCAAAAGAAGACATTTATGCAGCCAAAAAACATGAAAAAAAGCTCATCATCACTGGTCATTAGAGAAATGCAAATCAAAACCACAGTGACATACCATCTCATGCGTATAAGAATGGTGATCATTAAAAAGTCAGGAAGTAACAGATGCTGGAGAGGATGTGGAGAAATAGGAACACTTTTACACTGTTGGTGGGAGTGTAAATTAGTTCATCCATTGTGGAAGACAATATGGTGGTGATTCCTCAAGGATCTAGAACTAGAAATACCATTTGACCCAGCAATCCTATTACTGGGTATATACCCAAAGGATTGTAAGTCATTCTACTATAAAGATACATGCACATGTTCATTGCAGCACTATTCACAATAACAGAGACTTGGAACCAACCCAAATGCCCATTAATGTTAGACAGGGTAAAGCAAATGTGGCACATGTACACCATGGAATACTATGCAGCCATAAAAATGAGTAAGTTCATGTCCTTTGCAGGGACACGGATGAAGCTGGAAACCATCATTCTCAGTAAACTAACACAAGAACAGAAGACCAAACACTGCATGTTCTCACTCATAAGTGGGAGTTGAATAATAAGAACACATGGACACAGGCAGGGGAACATCACACACGGGGCCTGCCAGGGGGTGGGGGGGCAAGGGGAGGGATAGCAATAATACCTAATGTAGATGACAATTTGATTGGTTCAGCAAACCACCATGGCACATGTACACTTATGTAACAAACCTGCACGTTCTGCACATGTATCCCAGAACTTAAAGTATAATAATAATAATAAAAGGAACTGGTAAGTAACAAAGAAAATCTCAGAACATTTTTTACTCTTTTCAGTTAACAAAAGAAGACATGGAATATATGTAAATTTAAATTTATATAAACATTTTCCACTAACTAAAAAAAAATCATGCATGAATTTCAAACTTTTTTTGCACAAAAAATTTATATTCACTTGTTGTAACATATCTGAACAAGATCTAGTTTGAGGCACAAAAAAGGATAAGACATCAGCTTGAAAATAGCCCCTATCAGAACAGCATGAATTGAAGCAAGAACAAACATCAAATTTATGGTCAAGGTTGGGTGGAAGAATGGTGAAATCAAGGATGCTTTACAAATTTTGATGGGGAAAATTCCCTCAAAGAAATCTGAAGTTTACAAATGAGTAATTTGTTTGCAGAAGGAGTGAGATAATGTTGAAGAAGCAGCCTGCAGTGGTAGACCATCCACATCGATTTTTGAGGAAAGGATTAATCTTGTGTGTGCCTTAATTGAAGAGGACCCACAGTTGACAGCACAAACAACCAGGCAATACCATAGACATCTCAACTGGTTCTGCTTACACAATTCTCACTGAAAAACTGAAAGTTAAAAAAACTTTCCATGTAATGGGTGCAAAATTGTTGCACCCAGCTCAGCTGAAGGGCAGAGCTTTCAATGGAAATTGTAAACAAGTGGATCAAGATGTTGAAGCATTTCTTTGAAGAAGTTTAACAGGAGATCAAACATGGCTTTCTCAGTATGATCCTGAAGACAAAGCACAATCAAAGCAGTAGCTACCAAGATGTGCAAGTGGTCCAGTCAAATCAAAAGTGGACTGGTCAAGAGCTGAAGTCATAGCAGCAGCTTTTTGGGATGCTCAAGGTATTTTGTCTGTTGACTTTCTGGAGGGGCGGAAGAACAATAGCATCTGCTTATTATGGGAGAAAGTTAACCAAAGCTTTAGCAGAAAAACACCCAGGAAATCTTCACTGCAGAGTCCTTCTCCACCAGGACAATGTTCCTGCTCATTCCTCTCTGTAAATAAGGGGCAATTTTCCAGAAGGGTCGATGGGAAATTATTAGGTATCCATCTCACATTCCTGACCTGGCTCCTTCTGACATATTTTTGCTCCCTAATCTTGAAAAATCTGTAAATGGCACCCACTTTTTTCAGTTAATAATGTTAAAAAGCCTGCATTTTTATGGTTAAAGTCCCAGAACCCTCAATTCTTTACAGATGGACTAAATAGCTGGTATCATCACTTAAAGTGTCTTTAACTTGATGGAGCTTATGTTGCACAACAAAGTTTACATATTGAAATTTTATCTAATTCCATTTTCCATGAACTTTTATTCTTTAAAAATTAAATCGAAGTGTTTTAGTTCTACTTGCCTTTTTTACTTATTACACCTCAGGAGATTTTTTGCCATATGGATTCACCTCATCCCTTGTCACGATTGCATAATCTTCCGTAGTTGGAATGTTCCATGTTTTATTTCTTCATTCCCCCCACTGTTCAGTTTTCTTCAACTACAAGCATTGTTCATAATTCTGTACTGTTTGTGAGCCTGTACAGGAGTATCCGAGCACAAGCCTTTTTAAGCATTGTGCGAGTGTTACTCTGAGATAGACACCAGGGGAATTGCTGGGTCATAAATCCAATCTTTTCAAAGTAAATCCGCTTGTGAACCCGGAACCAAGGCGGTTTTCCCCGTCCCCTGTTCAGGAGCGCGCAGTCGTGATTGGCTCGTTCGCTCCGGCCATGGGGTCGCCCGGGTCTCAGGTGCCAGGGCGCGGTGACCTACCACTCTCCCGGCACGCGCTCTGGCCACGCCTCGCGGCCGCTTTCATTGAAAAACCCCATAGGGATCACGTGAAAGAGCCCTGCGGAGTGCGTGACGTCACGACGCTCAGACCAATGGTAGCCTCTGTTTATGTCGGGAGCCATCAAATAGTCATTCCAGCCCCCCCCCAACCCCGCCCACCCTACGCCGCGTTGCGTCGCGCAGCTCTAGGGCACCGAGCTGAGGCTGGCGGCGGCGTGGCTGGAGCGCCGCGGGGAGAGCTGCGCCGGTTGCTCTCGGCAGCCGCGTCTCGGCCAGCTCTCCTCGCAGTCCCCGGGGCGCTGTGCCTCTCCAGTCCAAGACCAAAGCCGCCGGCCGTAGCGGGCGGCCAGATCCGCGTCCCGCCTCAGCGCCCGGAGGACATGCGGGAGAGAGAATGAGCCAGAGGGACACGCTGGTGCATCTGTTTGCCGGAGGGTACGGTCCAGGCGGGGCGTGCGCTGAGGGTGCTGGGACCCCAGACGCGGGCGAGAGGAAGGAGGGGGCTCCAGGCTGCGGATGGGGGACGGGCGGGGTGCGGCCTGGGCGGGGAGCAGCCCAGTCCGTGGATGGCGAGAGGGGGCTCCGATTATGGGAAGCGAGTGGGTGAGGCCCGGGCTCGAGGGCGAGAGAGTGAGGCCTGGGCGAGGAGGGTTGAGGCATGAAACCCCGGCCCGGAGTGAGGCTTTGGGCCTGCGGGGCGGGGTGTGGCGGGGGCTGAATCTATGCGGCTGAGTAGACGCAGGCAGGGCTGGGGTCGATGCTTGATCCCCGGTCTGCCGCTGGACCCGGCCGAATGCCGCAGTCTAGCGGATGTCGGGGATGCAGGGCCGCTTTGAGGAGCCTCGCTTCGAGTTCGTGTAGGTTGCATGGCCCAAAGGGAACGGGGCGGAAAGTGCGGAGGCCGAGGACAAAATGGGCGCCCGGGCCTCTTCAGCCTTCGCTCCGGGCCGCGCGCGCGCGGGGGCCTCCGCACGTCACTCACGCCCCACCTCGGACCGCGGGCCGCTCATTTCCGGGCTCGGCTCTGCAGAGTCGATGGTAACGGGGCTACGATTTCTAGTGGAGAAGGGTTTGGTATTCCCCCGTGATTGGTGTAGGGTGTTTCTAGCCTTTGAAAATTTTCTTGCCCGAGCTTTTCCAGGTGGTGAATGGGGTGCAAAGCTTTGCAGTGACTTTGGGTTCAGATTCCTTTCGAGAAAACCACCCCTCTTGTATACCCTTGCTTTTCTGCTGCTTAGGAGAAAGTAGGAGTGGAGAGATCAAATTTTTTGACGATAGTGTTAATAGTTACAATCTGTGTGCAAGATTAGGACTAAGCCTAAAGTCTTAGTTCCCTGGTTGCCAACATGAGTACTAGAGCTGCCAATTTAGCCTCGTGTTTAGATTTGTTCCTTCTAAATTATTTGGAGACTCATAGCAATTTTAAGAGTTACTTGTTTGGAAGATTATAAAGAGTTTTCTTATCAAAAATGATTTCGGTGAATTATACTGAGACTCTTCCCCAGCATCCTCTTAAATCCTAGTTTTTAGATTGATCACTTTTAAGAATATGGAATACGTATGCAGTTCTATTCACGATGTCGTGCTTTCAGTTGCACATATGAACTCTGTTGAGCCAATGATGGCAATACTTTTTTTAGGTTGGCACACTGTCATTCACCAAACATTATTGCACACCAGTTGTGGGCCAGCCACTGTTCTGGCATAAAAGCAGTATCTTTCTGTTAATCTGTGAGACCCAGTTTAGGCAGTTTGCTTTCCATATTTCTGCCGTGTTTACTGCCAATAATCAGGCAAGTTAAATCTTTTTTTAAAAAGTTTGTAGTTGTGTAGATGCTCTTGAAAAGTAAAGATCCCATGCAAATAATTGTAATTAGATCTGTATCGCCTGAAGCGAGGAGACCACAGATGTTGTCTAGCACTACTGTAATTTGGATGAAAACTGGACACTTTTATTTTGATTGCTTCATCTATAAAATTAGGAGGTTGTATTATAGTATCTCTAAAGCCCTTCTCTAGCTCCTAACATTTCTATTACTCTGCGTTAGGATTCATGTATCAAGTTTTAAAAATGGGGCACACTTATATTTGAAATAAATGTTAGCTTGTTTGCACCAATTTCCCACTTTGGATTAGGATCATCATTTTGTTATAAAAACATGTAACTATAGGTTTTCTGGTTAGCTTTTTCTTTAAGAACAGGAATGGGAGATTTTTGTAGCGTCTAAACACTCAGATTAGGTGCTCCATCCCCCTCCCCCTTCCCCTCCCCAGCCTAGCATATGTAGTTTATTTAGGGTATTAAATGAGATTGGTATGTAGGATCTGATACAAGAGAGGTGCTCAGCCATGTAATTTCTCTTCCTTTGCATCTCGATTTTATTTTTATATGTGGTTACATAAGTGAGTTCCGTAAAACACACCTTTATAAAGAAAGTCCATTATATTTTAAAAGAACCAAGAGTAACATTTCACAATGGTATTTAATCTTAGGCAGCGGTTTTCAGAATATGGAGCCTTTGAGTTGTTTTTCTGATAAGTAAAATTGTAATATTCAAATATGTTTATCAGAATCCCAGATTTCTAATAGCCTAGTAGCTGTATTTTTAAAACCAAAACATTTGAAACACCAGCACTGGACCTTGGTTCTGGGTTAAATACTCACATGCATATCTCGTGCTTTCTTTAAGACACCCTTTGATCCCATTATGCTTTTGCCAGAGTTAATATTCAGAGTTTGTAAGGTCAGGGATTAGGTTAATTGAGTTGAAGCATATCATGGCAGCCTTTAAAAAAGAAAAAGATGTGTATGATTTAATTTTAGCTGTACCTCTAATGCTGTATGTCTGTATATAGAGATGAAAGCAATATGAAATGTATTTTAAATAAATACTTTGATAGAATTATACATTGTCTAGTTGTATCAGCTGCATATATCTACAGAGGCAGCTCATTTTTTTCTATTTGAGGGAGAGATTGTCTCAAATAGGAGCTATATGCCTTCAGACTTTAAGTGGATGAAGTTTTTTCTTTGTGGCTTATATTACAGTGAGATAATATATGTACTAAGTAAAATCAAAGATTATCTAAGAACTGTCTATTTTTATATCCTAGAGCTCGTTCATTTGCTCAGTCATTTATTATTTATTTAGTAGGAAATGCCCGTTTTGGTATAGTGAGTGGTATTCATTGTTAAATTATTTCACCTGTTTTATTGAAGATCAGGACAGAAGTAGAATACTTAAAAGTATAATTCATGTGGTTTATTTCCATTTCACTCTGTCCATATTTTTATTAGTCCCATTTCCTTAATTTTTACTACCTCTCTTTTTCCTCTGTCTTGCTCTGTTTAAGCTGCTATTACAAAATACCAAAAACTGGTGGCTTATAATAGCAAACATTTCTAACAGTCCTGAAGGCTGCAAAGTTCAAAATTAAGGTACTAACAGGTTCTTTGTCTGATCATGGTCTACTTCCTCATAGAAGACACTCTCTTGCTGTGTCCTCATGTAGTAGGAGAGGCTAATCAAGATCTCTGGTATCTTACAAGGGTACTAATCCCAAATGTCAGGGCTATAGTCTCATGACACAATCACCTCCAAAGTGTCTACTCTCCTTGGGATGTATGTAGGATTTCATCTTACGAATTTTGGAGGAGACAAACTTTCAGACATCATCCGCCCCTTCTTTTCCTTCTAAAAATGCATTCTGTCATTCTTACTAATAGATTGCAAAACTAAGGGAAGTTTCTTATCCTATTGGAGAATATTCTCAAAGACACCTTTTTTCTGTAAATAGATAAGTGTAGCACAGCAGCTACCATTTTTCTGTAAATGGATTAGCGTAGCACAGCATTTGGGGTCAGGGACTCCTGGGAGTTCTTGAGACCCTTCTTGTGGTCTGAGAGTTTAAAACTGTTTTGATAAAAATACTAAGATATTATTTGCACAAATAGGTTGACATTTGTCCTGATGGTGCACAGGCAATGATGGGTAAAACTGCTGATGCCTTAGCATGCATCAAGGAAGCGGCACCAGCCTGGAGTCATTTCATCTTCAGGTACTTGCAATTAAAAAAACAAAAAAGGCCAGTTTAACTTAAAGAATGCTCTTGAAGGAGTAAAAATTGCTAATTTAATTAAATTGCAGCCTTTGGACATGCTTAATATTCTGTATGACAAAATGGAAAATAGGCGTAAAGTGATTCTGCATGCTGGAGTGTGGTTCTGCATTGTTTTCAGTTGCAGGCTGCACTAGCTTCTCTTTTTTCATGGAGACCCATTCTTACTTAAAAGAACAATTAATAGACTGACTACTCAGACTTTTTCTCAAAAACAGAAGGAAGTAAGCCTTTTTAAGGAAAACCACTGATAGCGTTTGTTACCAATGATAAAATTCTAGTTTTCAAACCGAAATTATAATTTTTGAATTGACCCCTCTCCCCTAGAATGACAGCCTTCCAATACCTAAGGATGTTTCTAATGAGATGGTGATAGTAAGTAAATGTAAGTTTTTTAATACTGTGTAATAAAATGTGTTGGAAGACCTGCAAACCCAGTGAACCAGTATTTTTCAAATGATATATATATATATGATGTCATTGAGTCGGGCATGGGTAAAAGAGCCATTCAGATTTTAAAATAGACCAGTGAATTTTAATACAACGGTACAAAAAGTTTACTGGTATAGTTCAGATTCTGCATTGCAACTAACCTTTAAGAACCGACCACTTGTCCAGTTTTAATGTAGTATTGAAGAATATCAACAATTATCTAAAAAGGGACTGACTTGTCTAGTAAATGTTATCATTACTTTTCACTTTCTAGTGAAGTACTCTTTACTAGTACATTCACTAGTAAATGTTAAGTGCTATGGGGAAAAAAAAAGTGGTGCACCTTAAAGGGCTATGGTGAGAGGGCACTCTAGTACTAAATAGAATGATGATGAATCTTACTGGGAAGATGACATTTGAGCAAAGACTTGGAAGGGAGGGAATTAGCTGTACAGAAGGAACTAGCCCCAGTAAGAGTGAGATAATGAGGCAGGTATGACCAGAATGATAGAGCCTTTTTAGGCCTTTAATGGACTTTGACCTTTTCTGTTGAAATGGGAGGAGTCATCGTAGAATTTTTAAAGGCTAATTGGTCTCTGTTAGACTGTGCATGGGGCAGGGGCAGAAGTGGGGAGTTGATTTGGCTGTTTCAATAATCCACTTGAGTGATAATGGTGATTCAGACTAGGTTGGAAGCAATAGACATTGTGAGAAGTGGTTGAATCCTGGTTAGACTTTGAATGTGAAGATAATAAGATTTTTGACATACTGATTGCAGAGTGTGAGAAAAAGAAGAATCAAGAAAAACTCCAGGGTTTTTAGTTTGGGCACCTAGAAGGGTGAAATTGCTGTCGACTGAGATAGGCAAGGTTGCAGATGGAACAGAGTCGGCGCAAGGGGAGATCAGAAGTTCCCTTTTAGACATGGTGAGTTTGAGAAGTAGAGAGGTCAAGAAGCTGATTATGTAAGTGATTGGATATACTAGTCTAGAGTCCAGGAAGAGGACTGGACTAGAAATATACCTTTAGTAGTCATTGGAACATATGTGGTGCCATGAGCCTAGCTGAGATCACTAAGGGAGTGAATATAGAGAAGAAGAAAGGACCACGAACTACCATCTGGGGACTTCAATAAAAGAGATCAGGAGAAGAGGAGGAAGGAGAAGAGGAGGAACCAGCCAAGTAGACTTCATAGTGACCAAGAAAATACATGGTATCCTGAAATCTGAATGAAGCAAATATACAATATCTAGAAAGGAGTAAGTGATCAGCTATCAAATGTTTGTGTCATTTAAGATGTCTGAAAGCTGTTAACCACTGAATTTAATTGAGGACCTTTGGTGACTTTGATTAGTAATTTCCAGAGTCAGGGAGTAAAAGTCTGATTGAAGTGGAGAAATTAAAGACAACAAATAGACAGTTTTAAGGTTTGCAAAAGGGTAGCAAAGAAAGGGGGAAATTTGATAGGGGAAATTTACTTTTGTAGTAAATCTACCACATTCCCTGAGCCTATTTTGTTCCTATAGTGGATTTTTTTTTTTTTTTTATTCCTCAGTCTGATATCTTACTGTTTTTCCTTAAAATAGTAAGCACCTTGAGGCCCCCAACAAAGGCCTTGGTCTTTCTTTCAAGACCTATTTGTACAGAGAGTTTTGTTTCTGTTTTTGTTTTGTTTTGTTTTGTTTCTGTTTTTTTTTAAAGCAGTCTCGGTTACACGGTACATAGCTTTACAAAAAACAAAAAAGACTCTAATAGTAAAGCATATACAACTGCATCTTGGGCAGCTTGTTTCCATGCTTCCATGTTTATCTAAGTTTGCTAAAATTTTCAGAATTACTAGTCTTGATTTTGCCTTATCATTCAAAATAAGAATAACCTGTTAATTTTTTCCTGCATCAGAAACACTTCCTGTACTTACAAAAAGCTGTTTTATTCTCAACCACGCATAGCTGACTTTTCATAAGTTAGTCTGTCAGGTATATAGATGTCCATCACCATTTCAAAAACTTGTATTGTTTCTTTTTTTTTTTTTTAATAATTTAGAAATTTATTAGAAAGACTTTTACTTAATTTAAAAAAAATTTTTTTTTTTTTTTATTTTAGAGACAGGGGTTTCACCATATTGGTCAGGCTGGTCTCGAACTCCTGACCTCAGGTGATCCGCCCGCCTCAGCCTCCCAGAGCTGGGATTACAGGCGTGAGCCACCGCGCCCAGCGTATTGTTTCTTATATTGTTTCTTGTCTAAACACTAAAGCTTCAAAGAAAATACACAAATGTACTATCAGAGAAACAGTTTTTGGTAAGACTTCCTTAATGATTTGCATAGAATTTCAGGGACAGTCTACATGGTATTTTTTGTTTTGTTTTGAGATGGAGTTTTGCTCTTGTTGCCCAGGCTGGAGTGCAGTGGTATGATCTTGGCTCACTGCAACCTCTGCTTTCCAAGTTCAAGCAATTCTCCTGCCTCAGCCTCCTGAGTAGCTGGGATTACAGGTGGCCACCACCCTGCCCATCTAATTTTTTGTATTTTTAGTAGAGATGGAGTTTCACCATGTTGGCCAGACCTCCTGACCACAGGTGATCCACCCACCTCGGCCTCCCAAAGTGCTGGGATTACAGGTGTAAGCCACCGCGCCTGGCCCAATCTACAAGTTTTAAGATTGAAAAACTCCTTATGTTTGGCTGACATTTTAAAGAAACCTCATCTTTAGTGATCGATATTTCTTAATTTGATGCCCTAAGTGGATCACAGCAGGCAGAAAAATAAAGTATTTTAACCTAGTCATCTTGCTTTATAAAGCTAAACACTGCTTAAAGTTAACAAAATGAATTCTAAAGTACCTTTTAAATAATATGCGCATACAAGCATCGTGGACCTTATCTGAAAATATTTTGTTCGTCTGTCTATGATCCATGCATGCATGCTCAAGAGGTTAATACTGAGGACATATATCTAAAAGTCACGTCTTGGTATCCTAGTTCTTTTCCATGACACACCCTTTCCTGAGCGGTATCCAGAAGTGCCTTGGATTTTTTCCAACTATGGCTAGTAAAAGTCCTTTTAAAGCCAGGGGGAGCCAGCTCTAGTGGCTCAGCAGCTTAGGACTATCCAGTTGATGGAGTTTTATGTCTATGTACCTGTCCTAGGGATTGATGACTGGGTATGAAGGCTGAAATTCATATGCTTGCCATTCATATTCACTTAGTGAAAATTCTTTAGTGATAACCATATTAAACAATTTTAAGTATTTTATAAAATCAATACATAGCTATATGATTATTTGACTCACCAAGCCATCTTGGCCTTCTCATATCTTTAAGATATAAGACATTTACCTATAAAACTTTAAATGAGCATTAATCCAGGTAGTTTCACTACGAACGTAAAGAACATGTAGTTATTTCTAATCTGGACATACCAGGGGTATAGTGACATTTAATGATGTTACTAGATTCATAACCCAGAAACTCTCCTTTCTGGATTTTTGATGTTACAGAGTAATGAACTTATACCCTTCTGCTACAGTGGCTCTTCTCTCTTTGGAATTCTTTGCTAATCAAAAAAGCATATAGAACAAATGAATGACTGTTTTATAGAAATAACTTTGATTTGTAACTTTTTAAACCTAGTAAAGCAGCCATCCTTGAACTGTGTTATTAATAGCAAATTACATTGGCACACCTTGCAACTGATGTCATCCACGTCACTGATCAGAGGGAAGTAAGACCAGTAATGAGTGCCTGCTTCTGCTCCACCATTTTTTCTCTATTGCTTTTTCTTGGTTTTCAAATTAATATACATCATCTTTCTGTTCTGGTAGATGAGGATTTTGTTATATTGTCCCACTCTCTGTTTCCCCTTTCTTTACATCCTGTCCATATATAATTTGATGCAGTTTTTGTTAAATCAATAGTTAGTGCTTACCTTATTGTGACAATACAAATATTGTTCACTGCAGAGCTAAATTGTCTATTATGTTGACCTTTTCTTTCTTGAATAACTTCATTCCTCCCCACCCCACGCTGCCCCTGAAGTTATTAATTGCCTCCATTTAAAAACTTATGCTTAGTTATGTGAGTACTCAAACATTTGTTTTCATTTTTCCTGGAGATTTTGTCCCACTGAATTCTGTCATCCTAATCCTATCTTGATTGTTTTGTTTTGTTTTTTTCCAGGTCTGACATTTGGCTATCATCTTAGGGCTTCTTTCTCTTTCTCGGGTTAGTCTGTTCCTACATTTGATTCCCTCTCCCACTTTCCCGCCATCTTCTTTTAGTTTTTACTCTCAATTAATGGAATACATCTTTTAGTTAGCTATGTAAGAAAAGGGTATACAGTAGGCAATTTCTTGAGTGCTTCTTTTTCCCAGATGTATAGTTCGGTTTGGTGTAGAATCTTAGGGTAAGTAATCTGTAGTTGTCAAGAAACCTGATGCTAATCTGGTCACTTTTCCTCTGTTCTGTGACCTTTTTTCTTTCTGGAAGTTGCTGAAGTCCTTGAAAGATTGCAGTAGTGCATCTTGCTGTGGGTGGTTTGCATCCTTTGTTCCTGCTAAACCTGAGCTCAGAAATGTTGAGTTTGTATACTTCCGAGAATTAGCTTTCTGCCCAGGAATATAGTTTTATCCAGCATGTATCTGTGTGTGTGTGTGTGTGTGTGTGTGTGTGTGTGTGTGTGTGTGTGTAAAAGGCATAGACACTGGGCATCCTACCTTTGCCATACAGCCTGTGACAGCAGCCAGTCCTACTGTTTTCAGTTCTTTGCCCTTAGTCATTAGGCCTCATAGCAATTCTGCAGGGGAAAACTCTGCTGCTTTTTGGTATTTCCCTCTGCATGCCTTTCTTCCTCTTTATTAAGTTGTCTTTCCTGTTGGCCTCATTGGTTGAAAACTTGCAGCTGCCTATTTCTCTGGGGCTCTCTGTTCTTCTGGCGTATTCCTTTAGACAGTGAGGTTTTTGACATGGAGAGAAGATAAATCTAATGTAGTTCATCCCATTTTTATTGAAGCAATAGTTTTGTTCTCTACATCAATTCTGGTTTCCAGTATATATAGTAATTATTTTTAAATTGCAGCAAGAGAAATGCCAGAGTGTCACCCCTATACTACACGTCTGTTGGATTCTGTGATGTAAAACTACTTCAGGACAACCTGAGTGCTTGTGCATATACCCACTTATGCCACCCCCACCTCTGTACTGTCTGTCTGGCTATCTGTCTGTTCATTTATTGAGTCAGAGTCTCGCTCTGTTGCCCAGGCTGGAGTGTGCAGTGCTACAATCTTGACTCCCCCCACCTCACCCTCCCAAATAACTACGATTACAGGCATGCACCACCGTGCCCGGCTAATTTTTATATATATATATTTTTTTTTTTTTTTTCAGTAGAGATGGGGTTTTACCATGTTGGCCAGGCTGATCTCTAACTCCTAACCTCAAGTGATCCATCTTCCTCAGCCTCCCAAAGTGCTGGGATTACAGGTGTGAGCCACTGTGCCTGGACTTTGTTTTGTTTTGTTTTTTTATTTAAAATTTTTTTCTTTTTTTTTTTTTTTTTTTTTTTTTTTGAGACAGGGTCTCACTCTGTTGCCTATGTGGGAGTGCAGAGTGCAATCATGGCTCACTAAAGCCTTGACCTCCCAGGTTTAAGCGATCCTCTTACCTTGGCCTCCCAACTAGCTGGGGTTACAGGTGTGTGCCACTGTACCTGGCTGTCTTCTTTCTCCTCTCCTCCCCTCCCCTCCCCTCTCCCTCTTCTTTCGTTCCTTTCTTTCCTTTCCTTTTCCTTTTCTTTTTCCTTTTTTCCTTCTCCCCTCCCCCCTCCCCTCCCCTCCCTCCCTCCCTCCCCTCCCTCCCTCCCTCCCTCCCTCCCTCCCTCCCCCTCCCCTCCCCTCCCTTCCTCCCCTCCCCCACCCCTCCCCTCCCCTCCTTTGATGGGGTCTCACTGTGTTGCCTAGGCTACTCTCAAACTCCTGGACTCAAGTGATCCTACCACCTCAGCCTCTGAAAGCCTGGGATTACAGGCATGCACCATCATGCCTGGCCAGTTTAGATTCTCATGTATTTTACTTGCTGAAGTGGTTTTTAAGTTATCATAGTATTTACCTTGTCTGTTGGTCTGGCCACAAAATATTTATAATATTTCTATTACAAAATTTCATAGTTACTATTGTCAGTAATAGAGACACATAATTAATTACAAAGCTAATATTTATTGAGCACTTTTTATGTGCCACTTTACAAAATACTTTATGTGGGTTATATCATCTTTACAGCAAGCGTGCAAGGCGTAAGTATTGTTTTTACCTGTTGTTTTGTTTTCGTTGTATAGTATTTCTTTTCTTGGAACCAGGAATGATTGAATAGGAATCATGGTTTTATGTGCTCACATTGCTTTTTGTTTGTTTTTCTTTTAATTACAGAAGTAATTCATGTTCATTGAATACATTTTTTAGAAGTAATTCATATTCAAGAATACTCTTTCTTAGGTTTTACAGAATATAAAATCAAAATACGTACATGTTTATTATAGATTTTGGGCCTGTTCAGTTTTATGTTCAATAAATTTACAAAGTAAATACACTAAACAGTTAAAAAGAAATCAGGCAAAGCCAAATTGAAATTATTATGGTTTGCCATAAACAGATCACTGTTGTAGTGTGAATATGGTATGAACCAACCCACAGGTTCTTCTGAGTTCTGCATTGCATATACTCCAAGCATACTGTGTGATGATGACTCATGTTTTTTACCACTTCACCCTCAACTCTTATCATGAGTAAATTTATGGCTTCTATATAAGATTCTCCTTGTGGTCTTACATATAATTAGGTTTTAAGACTATTTTATGGCTGTTTGAAAATAACTTTTCCTTAAGTATTGAGGTCTCTTTAAGTTGTACTTAATTTTGTTTTAGATTTCCTATAACCCCACTACTTTTTGTCTAATTTTGCTGAAATCTGACCATCTAATTGTGGTTTTGACATTTTCATTTTGGAGGTTAAATTTTTTTAACTGCCTATTTAGAGCTATGAGTGGAATTTTTTGAAATAGTAAGCTTATTTATGATTGAATGTTTCACATAAATATATTCAGCCCCAGGTAGTTCATATATTAAGAATTCGTACTAGTTTTCACATATTTTTCAAGTCAGATTTGTCAAGATATCATTTATATACAGTAAAATCTACCCTTTGTTAAATGTATACAGTTTATTGACTTTTGGCAGATTTATAAAGTCCTCTAAGCACTACTATAGTCAGGATATTGGCTGGGCCCAGTGGTTCATGCCTGTAATCCCAACACTTTGGAAGGCTGAAGTGGGAGGATTGCTTGAGGCTAGGGGTTAAAGACCAGCTTGTGCAACATAACAAGACCCTGTCTCAACAAAAAATTTAAAAATTAGCAGGACATGGTGGCGTATGCCCATAACTCCAGCTACTAGGGAGGCTGAAGCAAGAGGACTGCTTGAACCCAGGAGTTCAAGGCTACAGTGAGCTATGCTCATGCCACTGCACTCCAGCCTTGGTGACAGAGCAAGACTCTATCTCAAAAAAAAAAAAAAAAAAAGATATTGAACATTTTTCATTATTCAAAGAATTCCCCCATGCCCCTTGCAGTCACTTTCTTCCCTCTCCCCCAGCCCCTTGGAAACCACTGATCTGATTTCTTTTCCTCTCATTTTGCCTTTTCTAGAATATCATAAAAATGTCTGCTTCATGAAGGGGATAATTTTTTTAATGTCAAAAAATAAAAGCCTTTTGTACATAGTAACAGCACCTATCAATTGAAGACTTCAACAATTATTCTTGCCAGATAGTTACTAAGCTGTGTTCATTTTAGTTACTGAAGGTGTTGTATGTAATCAGATAGTGAAAACTTAAAAAGTTGTTGCGTCATCTAACATTAAAAATTATAAATTTTAGTATGTTGGCAAAGCTCCAGGTATCCATGTGAATTATAGTCCTGGGCATATATGTTCTAACTTAAGAGTTAAGTAGATAAGCTTTGTCTTTTTTTTTTTTTTTAGATGTGGTGGTACAGTGGGGGCTATTCTGACATGTCCACTGGAAGTTGTAAAACACGACTGCAGTCATCTTCTGTGACACTTTATATTTCTGAAGTTCAGCTCAACACCATGGCTGGAGCCAGTGTCAACCGAGTAGTGTCTCCTGGACCTCTTCATTGCCTAAAGTGAGAGCATAGTATTCATGAGTCTTTTTTAGTTGGTTTGCCTAAGTGATTTCTAGATGTTTGTTTACTTATATTCTGCCACATTTAAAAAGGTTCTTTATAAACCTAATTACAGAAATTACTCTGAATTATACTCATAATGAATGATAATCCCTAATGGAGAACAGTTAGGTAATATAAAATGTAATTTTATTTCCAAGTCATTTGTATTTAGAATATTTCTTCTTTGTATTTTTAATAGAGACAGAGTTTCACCCATATTGGTCAGGCTGGTTTTGAACTCCTAACCTCAGGTGATCCGCCTGCCTTGGCCTCCCAAAATACTAGGATTACGAGTGTAAACCACCTTGCCCAGCCTGTTTTTAGAGTATTTCTACATTTATCCAGTGAATTTTTTTCTAAAGCTGTTATAAGTATTTTATTTTGGCTTATTCATTTACTTTGGAAATATGATAATGTTTAATGCTAACTCGTGTGTATGTTTTTAATATTCCAAGTACTCTCACAAGTAAGTATATCCAATTAATCATAATCTGTGATTTTTGTGTAACCTAAATACAACTGAGACTTACAGCAGAGTTCTAATGCTATTCAGGATTTGTTTAACATTTCCTGATGGTTTGAAAAAGATTTATTTTTGCATTTTCCCATACTTTGTTATGATGCAATTGGATTTGAAATTTCAAAACTATTAAAATCAGGTTTTGCATGTTTATACTTGTAAATAACTGAATACCTGTTTGTCTACCTTATCAGCTCACTGTTTGAACTTAGTTCAGTAGTGTTTATTTTGTAGTAACAAACTGATTCTGTGTATTTACCTTTGTTACTAAAAGATTTCATCAGCCTTTTCTTTTTTCAAACTTGTTTACGTAAGTACATGAATAAGTATGAATAGGTAGAATAAAATTGATAACAGTTTTGGATTAAAATGCCATAATGCAGTGGCTTATGCTGGGTGGTAATCCCAACCCTTTGGGAGGCCAAAGCAGGTGGATCACTTTGAGACCAACCTGGCCAACGTGGTGAAACCCCATCTCTACTAAAAATACAAAATTAGCCAGGCATGGTGGTACACACCTGTAATCCCAGCTACTCAGGAGGCTGAGGCAGGAGAATCACTTAAACCCAGGAGCAGAGGTTGCAGTGAGCCAAGTTCGCACCACTGCACTCCAGCCTTTGCGATACAATGAGACTCCATTTCAAAAAAAAAAAAAAAAGCCATAGTTATAAATACTTCTATCTAATTTATAATAGGAAAAGGATTTTAATATCATGATTTTGATATTTACTACCACTGATTGCCTCTCCTTAAAATTCTTCTTTTGACCTTTGTAATATACTTATTAATTCTCTTTTTCAGTGGTTTTGCCTTTTCTTCACAGGAACTTTAGTAATCTTTTTGGGCTGTGTTTTAATTCCTCAGTTTTTCAGGCCCTCTTTTAAGCTCTTTATATATTAATTTACTTAATCCTCATGATAACCAGTAAGGGGATACTGTTCTTCTTTATTTACTGCTGATGAAACTATGAGAGAAAAGTTATTTCATTGTCTTAGAGTTATCAGTTACGAACTTTGGGCTTCATACCTGAGAAGTCTGGCCACTCATTTCAGGCCTTAAATTAACCATTAGGCCCAACTACCCTTCAAGAGATCACTCTTAAGCAGATAGATGTTTGGGAACTACTTGGCCTAGTCTGTTAACTCTGAATTAAAATACCTACTCTTCACTTTCCGTTCCTTCTCCACTGTCAAAATTTCATTTCATAACTTAATCCAGGAAAGCCTTCTGTGACTTAGACATGGCTCTCTATTCCTTTCTCTGCTGGGCATATTTGTATCTAGGTTGTATAGTATTTGCTTGTTAATCCAGTCTGTTAACTTAATTGTTTCGTTGTAATTCTTTTTACCAAAACCGAACAGCAAATTTCTCAATGTCAGGAGCCTCACCTTCTTTTTTTATCTACTTACTTTTTCTAGTTATAAACAGCTATCTATATATACAGTTAAGTACTCAGTATAGCAGGTGTTAACTGAGTGGCAGGAGAAATAACAGGCCAACCATTCTAGTACCCTAAGGGACCTTAGGGTGATAGATTCTGCTACAGCATTTCAGTGGAATGGAGATGAGGTAATACTGCAGTACTAAGGAGTATTGTCCAATATTGAGTAAAAGACCTCAAAACCAGGAAGGAACTACATTTCTAATTGATATGTATTTATTAAGCTTTCAACTTGCTGGTAAAGATAGTAAAATTAAGGAAATCAAAGATAAGAGTAGCATGATCATATGAAAATAATGTAGAAGTCTTTATCATTGTGTCTTAATCTTTCAGGAAAGAATCCAAACAGACTTCTTAAAAAATCATTACTAATAAACCTATTATCAGTATTAAACAATTTATGTTGTCATAAAAAAAAAATTTGTTTTCTTTTTTCTTTTGAGACAGAGTTTCCCTTTGTCACCCAGGCTGGAGTGCAGTGGTGTGATCTCGGCTCACTGCAACCTCTGCCTTCTGAGTTCAAACGATTCTTCTACCTCAGCCTCCTGAATAGCGATTACAGGCATGCGCCACAATGCCCAACTAATTTCTGTATTTTTATTAATAACGAGGTACACCATGTTGGCCAGGCTGGTCTTGAACTCCTGACCTCAAGGAATCTGCCCGCCTCAGCCTCCCAAAGTGCTGGAATTACAGGCATGAGATACTGCACCTGGCCACAAATTTTTAATAAATAAGGAAAACTCACCAGAGAAGCATAACATTATAATACAAAATACCGGATTTAGACTCTAACTTTATTCATACAAAGTAAATAAATTACCAAACTTTGAAGGGTATTTCTAACATAATTTTTTTCTCTTTCAGGGTGATCTTGGAAAAAGAAGGGCCTCGTTCCTTGTTTAGAGGATTAGGCCCCAATTTAGTGGGGGTTGCCCCTTCCAGGTAAAAAAAAAATGTTTAAAGTTAAGCAGATTATGACAGTCCCTTTTGTTTCAACATACCTGGATTTAATCATATACAGTTAAATTTATAAATGCAGTTTTCAGTGTTTATGGGATGTTAAAATACTTAATTTTCTTTTTAAGAATTTCAGATGCTAGCCAGAACAAATTTATATAATAAAGTAATGTTTGGTGATAGGAAATGGTACTGGATATTTTGAAGATAATATTTCAATACTGTTAGAAATTAACAGTAGTAATATGAATACAAAGGCTGTGTTTCATAATGTAAGGGAGAAGGTAAAGTATTTGCATTAAATTATTGATAGTCTTATACTGGGGGAAAATAAAGAAGTATGGCATATTATAGCTAGAAGTTTAAGGAAAACTGTATTTATAGATACGCATTTTAAATGTTAAAATTCTATAGGTGGACTTGAGATTTTTGGGGGAGATGTTGTAATCACAATAATGAAGATATTATATATCTTTATATTGCATAGATACAAAATTAGTAAAATTTGCAAGATAAATCTGGAAACACCCTTGTAGCTGGTGGCACTGTATTGAGTCTTCTGGCAAAATGACGGTATAAGCAATACTCTCATCTGACCATAGGAGTTAGAAGAATTTGGGGGTGCAGAATTGGAAATCTACACAGGGCTAAGCCTTATTTTGAGATAAGTGTTTGGTAGATTTGTGCGTTTAACTAAACCAGCTTTTGCATCTTGAAAAATTTTGTCTCTAAGAAAAATAAGCATTCTTTTAAACAAGTATTTTCCTTGGGCCAAAAGGCATTTAGGGTATCTCAATTTTTTTCTACTTTTCATAGCTATCCTGCCCTGGGCTCTACCCGAAGTTAGTGCTTCTTTCTCACTTTCCATATAGAAATTAAACTTCAAAGAAACAAAATGGAAAAGTAGAACTAAAGGACTAAGAAAGATGTCAGGGCTTAGAACAGGGTTGAAGAAAGGGACAAAAAGTCTAAAAACATGATAATTTGTGTATCATTGAAGGGCAATACGTGATGCTCATGGCCTTTACCGTAATAAAAAGGTAGCTAATCAAGGAAGATGCTGAAGAGATGTCAAGGTGATAAGGATAAAGACCTATGGTGTAACAAACAGGTATCAGTAACCATCTAAAAGGATGGGCATGGCACCATGTGTAGGTGCAAAGGACCTCATAGTAAGATCATTGTGAAGCAGTTTTTATACAAAGTCAAAAGACAGAGAACAAGCAAAGGAAATCGTAACTTAAAGGAACAACCAAAGGAACTAGCAGTAAGAAAGGGGAAGATCTGGAACTCTTAAAACTAAGTCATTTTTTGTCTTATGGGACAAACCAAACAGATAGAATGGTTCCATTCCCTATGAAGGAAGCCAAAAAGACATGAAAACATCTCTGTCATTTTTCTCTGACACTGCTGTATCTTAGATTGTTAACCTCTTCCATGATAGAACACTACCAAGTTCATATTTAGAGTGAAAATGCTTTCTATATCCAAACCTTGTACCAGATCCGTGTCTTGGTATTTATTAGGTTTCAACTTTTTATGGGTTCTTTTCTCTAAGAAAATATCCAAAATTGCATCCTAATTATGAAAAAAACTTTGAAGAAAAGAAAAAAATACCAAATGCAGTGGCTCATGCATGTAATCCCATCTTCTTGGGAGGCTGAGGTGGGAAGATCATGTGAGACCAGGAATTCAAAACCAGCCTGAGCAACACAGGAAGACTCTGTCTCCTTAAAAAAAAAAATGTAGAGCATAAAGTTTCTACCCTAAACACATCACCTCTCACCCTGTGTACCTTCCCAAACACTCACACTTGTCATAGATAACCACCATTAATAGACAGTTCATGTATATTCTTCCAGTAATTTTTCTGGTTTATCATATACATAAAAATGTGTATACTTGATATTTATTATACCTTACATAAACTCAAGCATACTAAATGTGTAATTTAACTTGCTGTTTTTCCATGATAATATGTGTTTTTTAATTGTATAGTATTCCATCATTAATAAACATTTCCTTATTAATATACACTTAGATTTTTTAGATTTTCACTGTATAAACAATGGTTCAGTAAACATACCTCAACCTTTAAACACTTGAGGAAATATATTTTCTTAGGATCATTACCTAAAATTAGGATTTCTGGATAAAAAGGCATATGCATATTTAAGACTAGTGAAAATTACTAAATTACCTTACTATAAAAAGGCATACTAGATTTTTATTCTTTAGCCACATCTTTACCAATGCTGGCTACTGTCCATCTTTTTTTAATACTTACCAAATGGACTGAAAGGGATTTTTTTCACTGTTTTAATATGTATTTATTTAATTTTGGTACAGTCATACTTTGTTTCTTACAATTTGTCATTTGTATAAATCTCCTGTGAATTGCATATATATATATTTCATGGTCACTGTCTCATTAGGATTTCTTTTTTTCTTACTGATTTCTAGAAATGCATTCATTGTTTATTCCTCTTCCCAATAAAGTAATTTATGTTTTTGTTTCTCATAAAGTAGAATGTTTCATTTTAAGTTACATCAATTTTCCTTTTTTCTTAAGCACAGTAAAAAAGGCACAACAGTGAAATTCTCCTCATTCGTACTTGTCTACTGTGTCTTATTGGATGAGTAATCAGGATTGTTGGGGGAAATAACAGGATATTTTATATAGCAAGCAAATAATTCAAAGCCTTGGGAAGTTAACATAGAGGAGGTGGCGGGGATGCCTGAAATCGTAGTCAATAAGTTAACAATGAGGGAAATAATTACATTTCATTCAGTGTTTACAGACATTGGAAAACATAGGCTGACACCTGATGTGTCTGATTTCTTTTGTTGGAATCGTTTTGTCTCTTTAAAGATAATGTGAATTACTGCATGTGTAGCATGAATTAGAATATACCACAGTATCTTAAAGTTGTTGAGCATATATTTTAATCAGTTCGATCTGCTTTACCTTCTTCTCCCCAACAAAAAATCATATGTTAAATGCTCATACCATATCTACTTATCTCCAATAACTGTATTTACTTTAGCCTTAGCATTGCACCAGCCTTACAGCCTGATTCACTCATTTAGTTTCCAAACATCGTAATCTTAAATACTTTTTGTTTAAATTAGTTATTTTTATTTTCTTTTTTTAAATTTTCCTTTTTTTGTTTTATCTTCTTGGATACCAAGTTGCAGTGAGTTAAGTGGCTATCAGAGTATTGGACGGGGGTCTGTTTGTTTGAGGATGAATGATAGTGTCTTATTTTAATGAGTCAATACAAAAAGTACTTAAGGGTATTTATGAAAAGTGTAAATCTAATGTTACATGAGAATATGGCTGAGACTTTGTTTATGGTTTTTAAATTTCTCCATTCTAAAATTATGAAGTTCAATTTATATTTAAATCTTATGCATGAAGAACATGCTTATTGATAAATCTAAAATCTCTATTTTAGAGCAATATACTTTGCTGCTTATTCAAACTGCAAGGAAAAGTTGAATGATGTATTTGATCCTGATTCTACCCAAGTACACATGATTTCAGCTGCAATGGCAGGTATGAATGTATGATATTAAAAAACAAAAAACTTTCTGAAACCTAGAGGCTTAGTATTGAATTATAAGTTTGTATTGAAAAATTGATGATTAATGTGCTTTTCATTATTAGATGGTTTTTGCATTTATCGATATAAAACAAATTAGGTATATGTAAAATCTGTATCAGGTGACATTTTTGTAGTTAGGAGTTCACATGCTAGGGTACAGGTAAATATATTTATATTGCCTTGTGTAGTCCACTGAATGTTTAGTGATCATTGGTAATAGTTTTAAGAATCCAACCATAATTACACTATAAATAAATTATGGAGCTATAATTTACGCTTCTCTCCTCAATTTCTGTTAGTGCCTTTTCCCTTTTTGCTGCATGTTTTGGCTTCTGTCTGAAATGTGTCGGCAATTCTTGGTAAAGTATTCATTTTGTCCTGTGCTCAAATGCTGAAATTTTTGTGAGTAATATATTATTGATAATTCACTTACTATGTGTATATTTTTAAATTGTTTATTATTCCACGTAAATTACACTAGATAGTACCTGAAATTTAGACGCTGGCTATGTGTACATGCTTACTATAGAAATGTTTCCAGGAACTCTCTGTTTCTGCCATCATTGATAATTATATATGATTCTGAATTAAAATAACTAGTTTTAGGTCTTCACACTGCCATAAAGATAAGGAGTTGGAGGTTGGTTTGACCAGTCTCATTCTGGAATCATTTGCTATTATGCATGTTAGACAGAGCCATCCATGAACTTTGGTTTCCAATAGAAAATTATCTCCAATATCTAAGATTTATTGCGTATTTACCCGTATCTCACATTTTCAAATTATGCTATGACTTTATAAACTGCAGCTGCTTTCATCAGCTATTAATCAATAAATTGAGTGTCAATTATGTACTTAATAATGAGTGCCTTAAACTGTTAAACACTTTCGATTTAGAAATAAATTGAATCCATTTGACCTATAAACTTCATGAAGTAAGTTTGAAATACAAATTTCTGAAAAATCGACAGCCTTTATCATACTACAAATTGGTTTTAAGGCTTTTTATATTTAATGATTGTCGACTGACTCACCGAAGTTTTAAAACTGGAAGAGACAATCTAAAGGTCAAAATGGTGAAATACTCTGATATACCAATAAAGACACCTTGGGCAATTTATGTAATTTATGCAAACCTCTGTTAGCTTACCTGTGGAATCAGTCAGGTGGTCTACATAGATCTGAATTTTGAAAATTAGTTCTGTCATTTAGTGTCATAGAGACTATCTTGTTACAACTAGAATTATTTTTAATGTAATTTTTACAGATGTTGAATATTAATAGATAGGATTTTTTCCCTACGAATTTGATTGGATATAAGGTAAAGGTTGGTGGCCAGTGACAAACCTTATAACCACTCTATCAGGTTCTTTAAAAATATATTTCTGAATTATCAGTGATTATGTTTTTGGCTTTTAACCTCAGATAATTATAAAGAAATATTAATCTTATTTGAAAGAACTGAAATCTAGAAAGTAGGTGAGCAGCCATTTTGAATTGATATTTGTTATATCAGTATTGCAAATGTAGAGGTTCCAGATATCTTTATTTCCACTGGAACATCTTCCTTCATTAGAGTAGCTCGTCTGAATTTATTACTGTGTTTGTATCGCATTGCAGAGAATTTCAGAATTGTCAGTTTGCACTTTTTTCTCAAATGTGTACAAATGTTGATATGTAGTTTGTTTTTATCTATACATTAATACCATTTCCCAACTTGAATTCCTTGAGTTTTGGTAAACTGATAGTCTCAGACATGTTCAGAGATTATACTGCTTGAATTTGTTTGCAGTTACATTGTTCCGAGAATTGTGCTTTCAGAGCTTCTGTGCACTATTCATGAGCATTAGCATTTAGCTTTGCAGTTTTATACATAACTATATGGTTGGTAAAACTGAATGGTCCAATGCAGACTTAAGGTAGCCTTTTGCCCCCTTTGTTCTTGAAATAACCTAGACCAGGTTACTCGGGGGTTTTTTAGGATTATTTTTGTAGGTCTAAATGTGAATGATTTGGGAGTATGAAGTACTTAAAGATAGTTCTGTGAAAAATCATTTTTAACTGTCTATTTTAAAGGGAAAAAAATGCTAACCTTGTCACTTTAGTACGCAAAAACACACTAAAATAGACCGTTAATGATACTGCCTGCAAGATTTTAGCACACCAAATAGCACACACATTAAGGATTTGTAAGGCAGTATATACGTAATTTTTATACCAAGTGACCTTTCAATTCATTTTGCATTTTATCCATATGAACTCATGTTTAAGTTAGATACTAAAAATTGACTTATTAAAAGAAGAGTTTATTTAAAGTGGGTCTTTTTATTTGTTGTAGTGCACACTATAGAATTTGCAAGCCTCTAAAATTGACTTATAAATTTTCATGCATTAAAGTTTTTTCAATTGTGAGGATAATCAAATTAAATAATGTTGACTCTTAATATTTTGCCTGCATGTTTTTCCTCCTACACATGACTTTTGGCAGACTAAGTAAATCTTAGCTATTGAGGGTATCTGTTTTCTTGCCTGTATATTTTGTTTAAATTAACTTGTATATTCCTCTGTATACACCTAGGCACAGATGTATGCAAAAAAATTTATTACTTCTTTCTTTATAGTAATTCCCAATTTTCAAAAGATTTTATCTGGCATTATATACTTTTATATACAACATTATAAATGTACAGGAAATAAATTCTGATTTTAATTGGATTATATATTCATACAGTTACTTCTCAGTTTTTAAAATACTTATATTTATTTAATGTTTCCTACATACGTAGTGGGTTTGATTTGCTTACAGTATACACTGTTATTTTTCAATTTATGTTTTTCTATTGGACTTAAACTTCATTATAATAAAGGCTTTTACTCATTAAATACAGGTATTGTCTTGCATTTATGAAATATTTTTAAACAATATTTCATTTGTCCATGGCAGTTAATTCAGCCAGATGGATGGTTGGACAGATGTTTTGTGTGTTTGTGTGTAAACATTCTTCCTGTTTTTTGTTTTGTAGAACACAAGAAATTAAATACAAAATAATGCAAAATATTTCATAAGTATGGATGTGCAATATTACTGGCCATAGTGCAAAAGGTGAAAGGTACTATTATAGCAATATATACTTTATTTTATTAAAAATTTATATAAATAGCTCCAAAATGAAGTTACTTGAATATTCTGTTGGGTTTTTTTCTTTTTTTTTTTTAACATTTACTAAGTAGGCTGATTGTTAAAGAATAGAAATTGTGTTTTCAGCTCCTTAATCATAGTGGATAATAGTGGTAGGAAAATGGGACATGATGATCCCCCTCTAAATATTCCCTTTTGACAAGGTTAGCATTTTTTCTTTAAGGCAGAATTGATCTTCTTTTAGGTAAGTATTTAGATTCTGAAACTGCTGCAGATGGCAGGATTTTCAGTACTCGGTACATTTTTTTAAATGGCCCATTTTGATATTACTTTTTTTTAACTTAAAATTTTCAAAAAAGTTAGATCTCACAGTAAATATTTCTCAAATCCTTCCAATGGGATTCAGTTTGTACACGTGTTTCTGATGAGGTCACTGCTTGTTGTTATGATACAGAAAAGCCTGTGTCTATTTTAGGCATTTACTGTACATTTCTCCCGAGAAAAGAGTGAGATCGTGTCATCTCATGCTCCCCATCCGCAGGTCACTTCCTGTAGAAATATGGACTAACTTAAACCTCGTGAGTACTGATCTGAGCATCTCTTGCAGCCTGTAGTATAAGAAACACACCCTGGTATTTTGTAATAGCTGTGGAATTAGAAGGCGGGAAATTAACTTTTATTTCCTGAATTTGTGTGTGCATTGCTTATTTTATAAAGGCTAAGTCTGATCCCATTATAATATTCCTTCTAGAAGGAAGAAAGATATTTTTCAATCATCATGTAATAAAAGCCTGGGGTCTTCAGCTTGGCCATAACAGCCTGGACCCCCAAAGAATTTGATAACTATATATATATATATATATGTATTTATATATATATATTTATATATTTATATATATATATGTATATTGCTGTAAATGGTATTATACTATCTTAAAAGTTTTAGACAAAATCATAGTTCTCTTTGCTTAGCATAACATATTTAAAAGCCTAATACAATGCTTTCCATTCTTTTGTCTGTTGATACTTGGCTTTCTTAGAGCTCTTTTGCAAAATAAATAAATAAATAGATTTTAATATCATTACTTTGCAAATAAATGCAGGATAAGAATATATATGGGATCTTAGCTATTTTCGTTTTAATTACTTTAAAAAGTAGTGTTATTACATTTCTCTTAGGAGGTGAGGTGGGCTTTGTTCTTACAGAAGTTAGTTGAAATAAAAAGTACTGAAAATGCAACACTACAGGTATCACTCACTTAATGAAATCAACATTTTCAGCAAGTTTAAGCAGAATTTTTCTGTTAATCTGGTTTTTAATTGGTTGACAGCTATCAAATGGAGTCTTACTTCAATAAAGCAAAACTTTTAAAATAGTATTTTTTAAATGTTTTTTAGGCTTTCTAATATGCTAACCACCCTACTAACAATATGGCCAATATACTGGCACTTTGCTTTAACTGACTGCGGAACAATATTAGTTCTTCTTAACTTACAAATGGATCCCTCATGTCATCTTAAGTTCATTTTAATGTTTCACTGGGTGCTCAGAATCTTAATATAAATTAGCATGTTATCAAAAAGTCACAAAATTAAAATGCAAAATAAAAAGTAATAGGCAATTTCTAAATTTCGGGGGCACCATTCCCAGTATCTTTGTGTGTGTTCGTCTTATAAGTAGTAGAAAGAATGTTTAGCTTTGGCTAACCTCAAATTGCCTTACCGTATATAATGCTAAGTTATGATAAATTTTTGTTTTTTTCCATTGGCTTTATTTATTAGATTAGTAGATTATATTTATTAGATGTAATTAGCCTAGTAATGTCTATTTAGTTTGTTAAAGTGTCTTTGGTTAGGAGAAAGTAATAGCATAAAACTCAAGGACCTGAGTTTTAAGTGGTAAAAGGCTAATAGCGGATTGTGCCTAGATTATTTATCTAACCTATGGTTTCCTAGCAGTTAGGCTAGTGTCTTTATTAAGAGCTAGCTCTCATTGGGAGAGTTGAGCCAGAGCAACCGTAGTAAAAACATAGCTTGCTGATAATAGCAATTACATAGGGATAAGATGACATTGTCTCACTTACCTAAACTTTAATGTGTCCTGTTACATAGGTTAATTTGTGCTTGGAAATGAATTTTAGTTAAGTGAGGAATACCTGTTGTTTGCTTTCTGACATTATACTAGTATGTACAGAGAATAATTTATAATTTTGGGATCTTTAAAAAGTTTTATTCCTAACATTTACAAAAATTTATTGTATTGTTGTAAAGTTTTTTATGTATGGGTTTTTTCCAGCCTCAAAATCTTTTGTGACTTGGAAGAGTATTATGGACAGAAGCTTGGGTATTACTTTATGTTTTTAGAAATAGAACTTTTATTTAAAAAAAAAAAACTTAGGTGCTCATCTTTTCAAATAAGTATAATAAGATGAATGAGAACTTTTACCTAGATTGGCTGTTTTTTTTTTTTTAAAGTTTAATATAATGATTCCCATTTTTAAGCTTTTAAAATTCAATAAAAAGCAAATTATTTTTCTTAAGATTTCTATAAAATGATTAATAAAAATTATTGTGAGTTAATGCAGAATATTTTGTTGGTTTATGCTACTTAGCAGCTTTTTACTAATAAACCCTTAATTTTGCTGTGCAGACATTAGCTAATACAAATATTTAAGTTTACAAAACAAGAATCATTAAATTGGAGTTTGACCAGAATATTGATGTCTGATTGCTTTAAAATATAATTTGAATATCCTAGCCTTTTCACTTAGAAAAATGAGGTTCAAAAGAAGAAAAAAATAATACTCTATAACTTTGTTCTCAGTTAAGCTAGAATCATGCAAGAAAAATATTTAAACTGGTCTGATAGTTTCATGTTTTTCTTTTCATTTCTTTTACCAAGAATAGATGCATGAAAAGAACCTTTTATTTAAAAAGATGTTCCTGGCAATCTGCTCAACACTTTAAATGTTATCAATTTAGTACCTGCTGATGCGTCTAAAATTGTTGGTCCCATTCTAGTTTTATACTTATGTATGTAGTATTAAAAGCACTTAAGAGAAGTGTAGACTATGTAAGCTTCACAAAAGTATTAAAGGAGTTATTTAAACGGAATTTTTACTCTATTTATCTTGCTTCTAAATAGATTTAATTGGAGCATCCATCTGTGTAGCATCTGGCTATTTCTACAGTGTTAAAACAGTGGGTTAAGGAAGTAAAATTTGAGTTAACCAGTTACTGACATAGAAAAGAACCTTGTGAGACCAAATTCAGCTTTGTAAACAATTTAGTCTAATTATTTTGCATATGTAGATAATACCTTTGAAAGCCAAGAAAGGTTTATGATTGAATCTGTCTATTAATATTAATTTGAAAACAAATTATTCTTAAGTACATTATAGCACTTCTCTTCCTGTAAGTACTTTAAATATCTTAAATATACTGATCATAAGCTACCTTTATAAAAATAATGTGCTTGACCTGCTAGTATTTGATAGGAATATTAAAACAGTTAAGATCCTTAAACATTTCTGCATATAAGTTTTTACTGAATTTAAAGGCTAGTTGAATAAATGTAGCTTAACGTGAGTAGTTATATGAAGTCTGTGTAAATTAAAACCCTGTTTTGTGTAGATACAGCAATCTTTGTAAGTTTCTGTCATCAAGACTGTATTTAGTGTGCTATTTTTCCATAGCTAGGAAGGTGGCAAGTAAAACATACACACTAGCCTAAACAGACTGTTCCAGGTAGATCTTAATTTACTACCTGGAATGAGCCATCTTAGGTGACCACCATTTTGTACCAATACTTAGTACATAGTACTTACTTTTAAAGTTAAACTAGAGCTGTCTTCTGCCCTCAGTTTCTTTCTTCCATGTCTGTAAAAGTAAGAGGGAGCTTCCAATTTGTAATTTTTTGAACTTTTGAGTTTTTGTATGTGCTTAAGTAGATGAAAATAGCTCTGTCCTATTAACCCTAACAAAAATCTTACTTCTGTGATACCATTATTTTAACAGTATTAGTAAGTATATATGTAGAAAGTATTCATGGGCCAAACAGCAGTCTTTTCTACTATATAATCAACTAAAGATCAAAATATTGGTAAAATTTGATATTTATGGAGAATTCATTTTGAATGTGGTGATTTAGGATGCTAATTGAATCCCAGGTAGCTGTTTTTCCAGCTGGTTTTTAGGATCCCAAGTGCATGCTTTTTAGCTGTAGAATATACAAAATGTCTATGTGTTTGTAGAGATGGATTTCTGAATTCAGCTTAGACAGTAGAGAGTACCCTAAAGGATATTCTGAATTTTAAAAGCAATTTATATTCATTTTGCTTTTAAAAGAATCTGTTAGTTAAGGACAGAATTTGAGAATTCATATAGATTGGAAATGAAGACTAATATTTGTCGTATGGATTTGTAAAGTGAAAGTGTAACATACATAATATTTAAACTTAATAGTTTAAATATTTATATACATTTTCTTTAATGTAGATTGATATAATTTTTAAAACCTTAAAGTTAATAGTGTATTCTTCATTTTTACCAGAGTTCATTTTAAACATGTTTGTTTAGGTTTTACTGCAATCACAGCAACCAACCCGATTTGGCTTATAAAGACTCGGTTACAACTTGATGCAAGGTATGTTAATTCCTTAAAATGGTTAAAGTGGCTTTAACTAATTTTTTTCTACAGATTTTTTTTTCTTATCTTTTGCTGCTGAATTTGTTTTTTGTTGTTGTAGTTTAGTTTTGAAACTTGGGTCTGCCATCAGAAAAAAGATAATGTAAGAGTTGACAATATGAGCTTTTCCAGGTGAGAAAAGTGTATTATTAATATGTGGTGGGGTTTTTTTGTTTTGTTTTAAAAAGAGTGGCTAGAAAGATTCCATAGAGAAAAAAAACAAGGAAAGAAAGAGATAAATTAACCCAGCCCAAAAGGTAATACTTCCCCTGCATGGGTATTTATACTTGGCCTCGCAGAAGCTAAGTAACCCACAAGGTCAGCTAGTCTAGACTGAATCTTTCAGGATCATTGCTTAAATTTAGTGACCTTATGTATAGAGAACACTAGGCTGAGAAATAGTGTCCATATATTGTCTGTTACCACGGACCACTTTACAATAGCAAGATTCATTCGTTCAACACATCTATCTGTGTTAGCAGATACTGCTACGTTTTAGAGATGCACTTGGAAACAGTGGGAACTAATTTTAAATGGAATAATCAAGGAATGGTTTTTTGAACCTATTTTAAGCAGAGGAACCAATCGGTGCAAACTTCAGAGGTTCTAAAGTGTAGGGCCTTTGGTGTTCTGGGAACTGAGAGTAGGCCAAAAGCAGTGTTGTGTAGAGTCTTGCCATCTTAACTCTCCTGTTGACTTTACAGTAGAGACTGGGGAAAGATAATACTTTTAAGTAGAAAGATGGTCCTACATTATATGTTACAATAATAATGGTTTTGAGCTATTCTAGACTTTTAGTCTGGAGTAGGTTCTGTGTATAACATGTTTCTACTGTTTATATATTTTGGTGTTTGGGAAATAGTGTTACATCCAATAGGTTTAAGTAAAACTGATCTAACAAATCATTAACAATTATGCCTGGTAAGATACCTGTTTTCCATCTTCAGTCATGTTGAACTATATTCTGTTTGGAAACTTGAAAAGAAATATCTAATTGCTTCATCTAAAATAGATCTTTTAATGAAATCTTAAGTGTTGTAGCAAAACTCCAAGTTTATTTCTTAAAGCCAAATATCTGAAAAGTAATGGTAACTAAGACCTGTTCCAGAGCTTAGAAAGTACAAGATGCTAGTTTACTATTGCAAACTACCAGAGTTAGGTTTCACTATGTTTAGGGTTGCTCTGTAAGGAATTAGGAAAAGCATAACTTAAAACTCTTTCTTTTTTTCTGAGATGAAGTTTCCCTCTTGTTGCCCAGGCTGGAGTGTAATGGCAAGATCTTGGCTCACCGCAACCTCTGCCATCTGGGTTCAAGCAATTCTTCTGCCTCAGCCTCCCGAGTAGCTGGGATTACAGGCATGCGCTACCACACCCAGCTAATTTTGTATTTTTTTTTTAGTAGAGATGGGGTGTCTCCATGTTCGTCAGGCTGGTCTCAAACTCCCAACTTCAAGTGATCTGCCCGCCATGGCCTCCCAAAGTGCTGGGATTACAGGCGTAACTTAAAACTCTTTAATATTATTTTTTTCCCACTTGTAATTGTAGCACAAGCTAGCACAATTCTTATGCTTGTGAGGGTGGGGAATTGGTCAGGGATGGGGTAATAATGAAAGGTTGACTTGAGGATTCTAGTTTATAGGGCTGAGGGCTGGGTGCAGTGGCTCATGCCTGTAATCCCAGCACTTTGGGAGGCCAGGACAGGAGGATTGCTTGAGGCCAGGAGTTTTGAGATCAGCCTGGGCAACATTGCAAGACTTCATCTCTACAAAAAATGCATGTCTGTAGTCCTAGCTACCTGGGAAGCTGAGGAAGGAGGATTGCTTGAGCCCAGGAGTTTGAGGCTGCAGTGAGCCGTGACTGCACTACTGAGACTCCATCTGTAAAAAAAAAAAAAAAGAAGAAAAAAAAAATTTAAAAAAAACAGGGCTCGTATGTCACCTTTTAGGATTTGTAATGAGGATCTCTAATGGCAGAAACTAGTTACAGTTGGTTATGTGTGTCATTTATCTAATAGGTGTTCAATATCTAAAGACAATCAGTTCATAAAACTGGTGGAATCTGTAGGTGATTAGGTGGGTGTTGTAGTTGTGGTTTTAAATGTCAGAAACAAGTTAGAAATAATTTACAAATAGGTAAATTTTATATTTCTTTTGTAGGTAGCATTTAAACCTATCTCTTATAGATAAGGTCCTTTTGGTGGAACCAGTGTAAGGTAACAAATATTGTTAAAACTCAAAATTATATGCATGTGTAGGAGGAGATTTTGTATTCTATAAGAGTAAGTACTGCCCCCTTAAGTAAAACTAAAGAAATTGTCTTAGGTAGATTACTGAATAAATACTTTATAACATTACAGATTCTCATTCATATTCACCAGGGAGACTGACATGGCCATTGCCTTTAAATGATCGTAGGGAGTTTGACTTATATTCACCCCATCACTTCTTGGGGAGAACATGAATGGGGTTGGAAGAGAATCCCTCACGTGCAGAGAATTTTAATTAACCATACTGTTTGCTTTATGATATGCTATCATCATTAGTGTCTCAGTCATTCTATTTGTATTACTAAATGCAAAGGAAATTCAACTTAGAACTAGATTTTATATCACCCATTTAATATGACAAATTTGGGACAAAAGAATAGGAAATCTAAAATATGAATATTGTTTTAAAATTCTAATTTAATTCTTTATGAATTAAAGAAGACTGTTCTTTATTATTAGAGTGACATATTTTACCACACTTTACTTACTTTATTTAAAAACCTATGCTTTTTGATTTATCAGTGAGATGTTTCTTTTTGCTTTTTAGGAACCGTGGGGGAAAGGCGAATGGGTGCTTTTGAATGTATTCGTAAAGTGTATCAGACAGATGGACTAAAAGGATTTTATAGGGGCATGTCTGCTTCATATGCTGGTATATCAGAGACTGTTATTCATTTTGTTATTTATGAAAGTATAAAACAAAAACTACTGGGATATAAGACTGCTTCTACAATGGAAAATGATGAAGAGTCTGTGAAAGAAGCGTCAGATTTTGTGGGAATGATGCTAGCTGCTGCCACCTCAAAAACTTGTGCCACAACTATAGCATATCCACATGGTAAGAACAGTTGAGTTTATATGAGTAATATTCTGTTAAATCAGAAATATTTTCCCACCCCAGCCAACAGCTCACTTATTAAAGATTTTTAATTTTACTGCATTCTGGCATAACAAAATACAATTCTTGGGAATTCATAATGAAATTAAATCTGGCTAAGTAACGTAGGCTGTATTAATAGGTCAGTATTATGCTTGCTATCAAATAGCATGGTGGTGATTGAGCATGAGCTCTGAAGTCAGTCAAATTCCACCCTTACTCACTTCAGCTTGGTGACTTTGGGGCAAGTTTCTAATTTTTGAAAAAAGCCTGTATGTATGTGCTGTGGTAGATAGTTTACATACATTACTACTAATCTACATAAAAATTATCTATTTATTTTTCCTGTTATGCTAGAACATAACCAGAATTGTTCTCCTTTTCAAATGGAGTCCTGAAAAGAAATGTAAACATTAAATAACTTGTATTTAATTTGTAAACATGAAATAAGTAGGTCACATACCTACTTAATGGTGAAACTCAAATTTGAATTAAAGTCTGTAATCCCAAAGACTTAAGCTTTATTTTACATTGTTTCGTGTTGACAAGTGTATGTTAATAATTTCTTCTTTTATTTCTGTATTTAAGTTTTTATAATAGCTTATTTCATTAACAGCTAGATAAATCACTTAAGAATTTATCTGCTACATGCTGAGGTTTTTTGGTAGCTTTTTTGATTATTTTGTTTTATTTAAGTGTAGCTTTTGATTTTTGCATATTTAAGATTTGTTTTTTAATGTAAGTGCTTCATTTTTGTTCACTTACACTGATTAACATCTTCTCCATTGTATATCATATCAGGAAAAATGAGACAGGCCTAGAAAATGAGCATTTGCTCTAATAATAATTTATGAAACAAACTCTGACTAGGTTGGACTATGAACTTATCTCAGTTTCCTGAAGGAAGTTCCTGACTTTTCTAAAAGAAGTCAAAATAGGACAGTATGAGCAATATTGTTTAGGTACTGACCTCCTGTGGGTGGGTTAGGATGCTGGCTGCTAAGGTGTAAGGGATAGAGTTTTGGAGTTTAAGCAGCCTTTTCCCTTGAAGTGAGAGGATGTCATTACAAGAAGAGGTACAGTTGATAAACCAGATACTTTGTTCTTTTTTTTTTAACAGACAGGATCTCACTCTGTCTTCCAGCTTGAGTGCAGTGACATATCATAGCTCACTGCATCCTTGAACTCCAAGGCTCAAGTAATCCTCCTGCCCCAGCCTCCCAAGTAGCTGGAACTATGGGCTCAGGCCACCATGCACAGCTAATTTTTTTATTTTTAGTAGAGACATAGTCTTGCTGGGTTGCCCAGGCTGGTTTCTCCTGGGCTCAAGTGATTCTCCCACCTCGGTGTCCCAGAATGTAGGATTACAGGCATGAGCCACCACACCTGCCAAACAGGACATTTTGGAGTTTACCGTATAAATGGCATGAATCTTTAAGACAGAACAGATTTCAAGTAAATAGTTACAATTGCTGTGGGTTGTTTTAGACTATTTCCCCAGGCCCATCAGGAATACTTTGCTGAAAAATTTGAGAAATCATGGATGTAAAAAGAGTAGTTACATAGGAAGCTCTGAGTTCTTGTCCCATCCTCTACCCTCAACTGGCCTAAACCTCTCAGTATCTCACCTTTTAAAATGAGGAAAAATTGGACTGACTAATCTTTAAGGTTCATTCAGCTTTTAAAATTTCATAATTTTTGCTTATTTGATTCCCAGGCTGGGTTTTATATCTGGCAGCTAGCATTTTGAACATTTTCAGCTTCTTTGTCCATATGATGTTTCACATTCATATATGTGGACTGTTTTGAATAGATTATTAATGCTATTGTTTCTTTGTACTTTTACTTTTTAGAAAATCTTTTCTGCTTGTTTCTCACTATATTCTTTTTATATTAATCCTGGATGCCACCTCTACTCTTTCCTGCTGCTTCACCTTTTTCTCCTTCTTATGTCTGTCCTTCCTTTTATCTGTTTATCTAGCATATAACTGATACTTTTCTTTTGTTTTATTGTGTCTTTCTACATTTGAAGACTATAAAGTCTTATTAATGTACATGATTTTGGCCATGTTAGAAGTTTGGTGTTACTGTAATGTGTCTGGTTGCAATAAGCTACACATTGGAAGCCACTCCTTTTTTGTCCTGAGCTTACACTTACAGACTGATAAATGGGATGTGCTCAGTTATAAGAAGAGCATAAAGATATTAATAATGTTTAAGTAAAATGATTTTATTTCTTTCCTAAACAGAAGTTGTAAGAACAAGACTACGTGAAGAGGGAACAAAATACAGATCTTTTTTTCAGACGCTATCTTTGGTTGTTCAAGAAGAAGGTTATGGGTCTCTTTACCGTGGTCTGACAACTCATCTAGTGAGACAGATTCCAAACACAGCCATTATGATGGCCACCTATGAACTGGTGGTTTACCTACTCAATGGATAGCAGCATGAGGGCTGCTGTACTACAAAGAAGGAAGACCAAAAGATGACAGTGGACCATGAAATATGGAAGCCAGCATGTTGGACAGAAGAAATATAGTTTGGGAACATGTAACTATTCTAAGTGGAGTTGAGTTGTAGGAATTATAGTAATCACACCATATTACTTGGCCTTTCAGTAATGTGAAAAAGAAAACAAAACAAAAAAAAACCTCAGAGCCTCCAAGGAAATGCCTTTAGAAGCGCTCCTCTCTCAAAATTGCCATTTTCTCTACCATATCCACCGGACACAGTTGAGTTTTGTTGATTTATGGCAGTCTTTTAAACAAAGCCATCTTTAATTATATATTGTACTGTAACTCTCCAAAGATAGTATTGGCAGTCATAAATTTGTAACTTCTGGATTTTGTTTAGTCCCATTAAAATAACAGTCACAGTGAGATCAACAGTATTATTTTCACATTTCCCTGACAGGACCTGGCACAATATTTTAAATTTAATTATTTGGCAGTAGTCACTGTTTTTGACAGCCAATGAAATAGTGTCTAAATATCGTGTACATTTTTAGCATTAAAATGTTTCGGTTTCCACTGCTAACAGGTGCTTGTTGTTTAGCTTAATGTGGATATTTAGATTGTTAACATACCAAACACACATGGTAATGGTTTGAGACAAAATAAACTAGTAAAATGTTGATTCTTGGCTATTTCACTGACTGCGGCATGTCGTCATATCTTCGCTAGTTTTATGGTACATGAATGAATGCAGACTTACTAGTAAATGAACTTGAATTATCACCTGTTTTTCATACTTAAGAATTGTTTACATAAAGTGTAAGATTTTTCAGTTTTGAATTTTTCTCTACTTGCTTTCACATTAAGAGTTTGAACTTTTGGATTTTTTTCCTGGTCTATATATAATAGATTACATTTATTTTGTAGAGAAAATGGTAATTTAAAGTTTTGCCCTTTTAAGGTGACATTAATACTAATATTTGGGACAGTATAAATATTATAAACAAGGACCCCCCTGCAATCTGCTTCAGCAGATAGTGACATTAATTGACTTCTAGTTTTGTGTAAATGAACAAACTGCTTTTGACAAGAAATTTATTCTGTCCTGGTTTCCTGAGTGCTAAAGCATAGAAAGATTCAAATTCATTTGGGATAAATGTGCTAACAGGATGTAGCTTTAACATTTTGCTATTGAGTCAGCTGTACCTTTTTAATACTTTAAATGTGTTATCTGTATGGCCCTTATAAAGATGTTTGCTATAATTCTGTTAAAAGATTTCGCCTATGCTATACTGGTATATAAAAACTACTACAATTAAACGCCAGTGTGGTACTCATTTCAGTATACCTGAACTGTATATTTTGTGCAATGGCTTTATCTTAAAGAATGACTCTTTGTGAAAGCACTTTGTGGCCTTTTTGGGGAGTGAGAGAGTAGGAGAGAATTCCATGTTAATATTTTTTTAAAAAAAACATTGGTGTGTATTAGGCAGAAACGGTGTTCATAACATTTTTCTGGGTTTTAAGTATGTTGTTTTGGAGATCTTTAATATAAATGTTTTAGGTATTCTGTACCCTGTAGTGCCCCCAACATTATAGAATATTGCAGCATGTCATTGCAAGCTTTCTCTGCTGTCACCAATGAAACTGCCCTCTTAAATTCCCCCACCTTAACTTCCTTGCGGTCAACAGTAACTGGATGTTTTTGAGGTGCTCAGTTGGAATAAAAATATTCCAATCTATTTGGAGACCAAAGGCAAAATCAGTTTTCTGACCTTTGGAATTATTAGTATCTTTTATGGTAAATTTCAGCTTGACGTGTATTATGAGGAACATACCAAAAACACCCAAAAATGGGTTTGTAACAAATCTGTAGAGAAGGTCTGAATCTATCATGTTTGCCTTTCCAGGTGCCATTTCTACTGCCTAATACAGTGCCATTTGCCTTGTGAAGACTCATAAACATTCATTGAGTTGAATGTAAGATAGACTCTCCCTAGTCTTACTGATCTCAGTACCCCACAAATGATTAAGAATGATATGAAAACCAGCAGCTAAGGAACATCTTATTATTTAGTTGTAGCAAATTCATAACAAGTCAAGTGTCCTTCAAGGATGAACATATATTCTATTTCTATTTGTATTTAGCAAGTAAAACTTACGTTGACCTTTAGTGCATTATATTCAGCTTTTGAAAGTATTATGTTTGTACTGGAAAGAAAAGAAATCTTAGAGTCTTAGACATTGTTTATTTGTGCAACAACTGGAAAGGAGCCATGAATTTTATTTCAGTTGTATTTTTCCCTAAGTACAATCTGTCATAGTTTATGTGTGACAAAGATAATTCTAAAAGGAAAACTGTATATAAAAGTTGTATATAAAGTTTGTCTCTGAAATATTTCTTTGAAGTTTTTAAAAAATTGGCTCATGTTTAAAAACAAAAACATATTCAAAGCATTGGACTTTTTAACTTGTTTTCGTCTGTTTATCATAACTTTTATTTCTGTTGTAGAGGTAGTCCACATTATTTAGATTGTATGTACTTTTAAATTTCAAAGTTCCAATCTGAAGGATTACCAACCCTGTGATTTTGGGATACCATGCAGTGCTTTTAATCCTAGGAAGAAAACGATCACCGAAAGTTGACTTGATTCTCAATATGGGGCTTTCTAGAACCATTCTTTCTAGATGGGCCCCCCACAACGGATTTGTAACTTTGAAGTCAGGATAGAATATCATTAGATTATCTGTGCAATAGCATTATTATGCTAGGACCAGCAGAGTTTGGGTTGGTAAAAATGTTTATTACTAGATTACAGACACTTTAGCATTTTTAGATTGATTTTAAATCACTAAAAATATGTATTCAGATTTGAAAGATTTAAGTGCTAGAAATCAGTCCATTTCTTACCCTTCAAGAATGGTCCGTGTCTGCCTTTTGTTGTTTACATACTCTTCTACCCAGACTGTTAGTACTCTAGGGACCCTTTGGGAGCTGATAAATAAAGTTCAGCCTTTTTCCCACAAATATCTAATGACTTTGACATTCCTAAGAATATAGGTATTTCTGAATTTAAATTGGATGAATTTTAATATATAAAATACAATGTACAAACTTTCTGCCCACTCAGATCTCTTCCCCATCATGTGCTTATATTTCCCATTAACCTACACACTGATTTTCATGCTACTTGTAGAAACCAAATTCTAGTTTGACTCAGCTTTTGTGTTTATAAACTTTTGGAATGTGTACCCCCTGTGTGTGTGAACAATGATGACCCATCAGTCATAGCTAAATAATGAACTTCAAAAGTGTTTAACTTTTGACCATTCATGTGAGGTTTGCTATCTTGCATTTATGTACATGGCTGTAAATTATGTGCATTTACTCTGTATTTATGTTATCTAGCTGACTTCTACTTGAATTGTTCAAATTTTAAAAATTAAAATATGCTTATGAAAATATGGTGGTTTCTTCTATAATATGTCAACATTTTATTGAGAATTGTAATCACACTTAGGATTATCCTATGTGTCGAACAAAAATGCATTGCCATTTTTATTAGGCTTGTTTGAATCAGTCAGCAAACCTTATCTTGAGCACTTTGTATCTGTTAGACTTGATGATGTCTATAGGAACCAAAAGGTCAAATAATCTTAACTCCCTCATGGTGTAGTAAGAAATCTTGCATATCTTCCACAGGTTTATTGACCCACCACTTCTCATGTTTTAATTTCAGCCTTTGTGAAAGTTGATATTAAAAATACAGAGGGAAGAACTTGTTAGAATAACCACGTATGTTAGGTGGAATTACAAATGACACAGATAAAATGCTGTGTAGTGCCTACCCTCTTTACATTTTGTCTATTTTACTTAAAGGTTTCCTAAACTGTAGTTAGCATCAAACATCGCCCAGTCTTGTAGGTGAGGAAACCAGGACAAAATGTATATTGTATCTCAGCATTAACATAAAGCTGAAATTGTTGGCTCTACTAATAGTACTCTGCACTGAAGGCACTGGCAAAATAATGGTTAAGATTGATGTGATTGAGCACAAGTGTTCCAAGTTTGTGTGTGTGTGTGTGGTGTTTATTACTGAACATTGGGAGCCGTGTTAGAGGTAATTTGTGAGTTCATAATTTATAAGGTTCTAGTGTGACATCTATACAACTGATAAAACTCAGGCAAGCAAAGTGTAATTAAATGATTCCTCCCGCCCCCTTTTTTTTTGAGACGGAGCAACTCTTGTTGCCCAGGCTGGAGTGCAATGGCATGATCATAGGTCACTGCAACCTCTGCTTCCCGGATTCAAGCGATTCTCCTGCCTCAGCCTGATTTCCCTTTTGTTTTCTTTCTGTTCGCATCGTATAAGATCAGCTGACTGCCTTTTTTTTTCTTTTTTTTAAAAAACCAGGAGGGGGAAAGCGCGAACACAGTCCCCCCACTACCACAAATTATGCAGTCGAGTTTCCCACATTTGGGGAAATTGCAGGGGTCAGCACATCCGGAGTGCAATGGCTAAGACTCGCCCTGGGAAAACCACCTTCGTGATCATGGTATCTCCCCTGCCAGGTAAGTATAGCTGACTGCCTTAATATGTATTGAATCAATACAAGATTTATGTTCATAGAGTGCTGTGTTTATACAATGATTTCATGTGATTTCTCAATAGCGTATAGATCCAATAAATAAATGACATACAGAGGAATATTAATCCAAACTGGACTTTGTGACTTGGGTGCTCTCAATCTTAGTCCTGTGTTTTTTTATTTACTACCTAAAAATTCACCAGCACTTGACACTAGGATGATGTTTTAGAAACTTTATTTTAAAGGAAAGATGTATAGAAGTTGGCTCTGAATGAAACAGGAATAATAAGAAATAGAGTTGAATACATAAGTGAGAACAGTATATTAACTGTTTTGAAGCTAACATCTATAGACCTTAGATTACATCCTGAGGCCGGTGGGGAACCTGTCCTTTTTTTTTCTCCCAAAGAATATCTTACAAAGTCAGACTTAACAAATACTAGTTTGTCTTATGTAAGTTGCTCTTAATTATACTGTCTGTGAGCCTCGGGAGTATCAGAAGATGATCTGTGTTCTCTGAAAGTGTTGTGTTAATTCTTTTAGCAAAATCTGGTAGCATGGAGAAAATGGCATTTTAGCTAGATGTTGAAACAAGAATTTACAGACTGGTACGGGGGAGGGACATTCTTTGTTAAAGATCAGTGTTTTCGCCCAAGTAAGGAAAAATAACCCATTTTCTTTTGTTCTCTCCTCGGAATTGACTCAAAAGTTGTAACTTTCTTGAGATTTTAAAACCTGGGGTAGACCAGGATTCCAAACCCAATCTAACTCAGGAGCTTATCAAATCCAGCCAAGCAATTTAGTACTAGACCCCTGATTTTGTTTCCCCAGTCCCCTCCCTGCTCTTCCAATGCACTGCAGAATTCCTCCTTGAGGCTTTTCCTTGTCAAGGATAAACAGCCCTAACATTCTTCGACCATTACCTGTGAATCTTAGCTTTGAAAATATGATCGATCTCCTTCATATGAACTTAATTAACTGAGGTATCTTTAGTCACCCCAGACTATTTGATCTATGCCTTCCTAAATTAGATACTGATTTTTAGGGTGTGTTTTTTGTTTTCCTAACTTGAAAAAATTGTGCTAGAGCAACTGGACATCAACATGAATTAAAATGAGGGATTATTTCATCCCCATGATCTAATCACCTCCCACCAGAACCAATCACGGATGTCATGAAAGAGACTGTGAATATGGGCAAAACAGATAGGGGCTGAAGAGTTTTAAGATAGAGATCTTGGAGAAGTTCAAAAGCGAATAGACACCATGTCAGAGGAATTAAGAAAAGGTAACTTGACAGAGATAAGTGCTTCCAAACCAGTGCCAGATGATAAGGAAGAAGATGTAGAGGAAGCAGTGACAGAAAACAACTTGACATTAAACAATCTGGCAGAAGGATTCTGATTATTCAAGACTACTTTTGACTTCTTTACAACATGGACCATTCTATGATACTGGCAATGAAACCAAAGCAAAAGGTGAAAGGATAATTGATACCCTATATAGTTAGAATATTTCTGTGCTACAAATCACATGTTGAAATTTGACCCCTAGTGTTGAAGGTGAGGCCCAGGAGAGGTGTTTGGGAGACAGGGGCCCATACCTCATGAATGGCTTGGTGCCCTCCCTGCAGAAATGAGTGAGTTCTCATTCCATTCCATCATGAGGACTGGTTGTTTAAGAGTGTGGCATCCATCGCCTTGCTTTCTCTTGTGTGCTCTCTCTTTCTCACTCTCTCGCCATGTAACACACTGGCCCCCCTTCCCCGTCGACCACAACTGGAAGCTTCCTGAGGCCCTCACCAGAAGCAGATGCTGGTTCGATGCTTCCTGTACAGTCTACAGGACCATGAGCCATATAAACCTTGTTTTCTTTATAAATTACCCAGCTCAGGTATTCCTTTACAGCAATGCAAAATGGACTAAGTGTCATACAGGAAAGTATTTTTACAGAAATGAAAAAGCAAAAATGCCAGGCAGAAATTGTGATATACTTCTATAGAGTTTATATGGAATGTGCCAGCCTCTCCTGCCTCCCCTTCCACTCTCTCTACCTCATGTGCCTGTGACACCTTAGACAGCAAGACCACCCTTCTTCTTTCTCCTCCTCCTCCTCATACTCAACATCAAAATGACGAGGATAAAGACCTTTATGTTGATCCACTTTCACTTAATAGTAAATTTATTTTCTCTTCCTTATGATTTTCTTTACTCTCCTTTACTTTGTTGTAAAACTACAGAATATAATATATGACATATGAAATGTGTACTAACTCTCTATGTTATAGGTAAGTCTTCAGCAGTAGACTATAACTACTTTAGTTTGGGGGAGTCAAAAGTTACACATGGTGTTTAACTGTGTGGGGGGGTTGGTGCCCCTAACCTCAACATTGCTCAAGGCCAAACTATAGTTACATGAAGTGGGAATGGACCAAATGTTCTGATATAAAGATGATTAGACAGGATTTTGAAATGACAACCAACAAACTGTTTGTGAGAGACATGGCTAAAACCAAAAGGTATGTTGAAGTTGAAAAGAAGGAATTAAGGGGATAAGGCGTGAAAATATTACCCAAAGGAAACAGTCATAACTATATTACTCGGATACAACTCACTTTAAGGCAAGAAAGCATTTCTAAAATTCAAGGTCACCTCATGATAAATGAAACGTTTGTTTCACCAAATATATAATAACTAAAAATTTTCATATATTTAAAAAATTTCCACGGTACATAGAGTCAAAATAGAAACTGAAAAGAACCATAAGAATTGAAAGAACCACAAGCAGAACCTCAACCACAAGAACTGAAAGAACCTCAACAAATTCCAAAGAATGACAGTCTTACAGAGGTTGTTCTCTGCCCACAACATAACTAAGCTGGAAATCAACAAAGAGATAACTGAAGAACCACATATGTTTGGAAATTAAGACATTCTTCTAAATAACCCATAGGTCAGATAAATCAAGTGAAACAAATATTTTGAACTGAATGATAGTGAAAATTCTAAATGTCAAAACTGGTGAGATGCAGCTTGTATTAGGGTTCTCCAGAGAAATGGGACCAATAATATATATAAGGAAACTGGTTCACATGATTACAGAGACCCAGAAGAGCCAGTGCTGGAGTGCCAGTCAAAGGCTGGTATGCATGAAGCCCAGCAAGAGCTCACGTTTCCGTCTGAGTCTGAAGGCAGGGAAAAACCAGTGTTCCAGCTAGATGGCAGTCAGGCAGGTGGAGTGTTCTTACTTTACCTTTATTCAGACCTTCAACTGATTGGATGAGGCCCACTCATATTAGGAAGGGCAGTTTGCTTTACTCAGTCTACTGATTTAAATGTTAATCTTGGCCAGGCGTGCTGGCTCATGCCTGTAATCCCAGCACTTTGAGAGGCTGAGGTGTGCAGATCGCTTGAGGTCAGGAGTTTGAGATCAGCCTAGCCAACATGGTGAAACCACATCTCTACTAAAAATACAAAAAAATTCGCTGGGTGTGATGGTGCACACCTGTAGCCTCACTACGCAGGAGACAGAGGTAGAAGAATTGCTTGAACCTGGAAGATGGAGGTTGCAGTGAGCTGAGATCGTGCTACTGCCCTCCAGTCTGGGTAACAAAGTGAGACTCCATCTCAAAAATAAATAAACAAATGTTAATCTCATCCAAAACACCCTCACAAACACACCCAGAATAATATTTGGCCAAATATCTGGGCATACCCTGTGGCCCAGTCAAGGTTAGCCATCACGCAGCTTAAGCAGTCTTTAGAAAAACTATTTTAAATTCAAGTCTATATATTAGAAAAGAAAAAAGGCTGAAAATCAATGAGATGAGTATTTATTTAATTAGGGCTAGCTAGAGCACAGTAGTTTAGAGACATAAATGCATAATGGTTCAACTTGGTAGACATTGATTTCTTCCTCATTTAGTCGTCTCGGACAGTGGAACAAGTGTTCTGCTCCAGCAGCCTTTCAGGGACTCAGCCGACTGAGGCTCTGCTATTCTCCACATGTGCCTTCCAAGGTTGCACTGGGGCTGTGGTTCTCAAACTTTAGCATGTATCCAAATCACCTGGAGGGACATTTAAACACTGATCTTGGGCGTACCCCCAGAGTTTGATTTAGTAGGACCAAGGGTATGGCCCATGAATTTGCATTTCTAACAGGTTCATGGGTGCTGCTGCTGCTGCTGTTGGTTCAAGGACCACATACTGAACTTTAGATTATCTCTAAGTCAGCTGAAAAGAGAATGATCATAGGGGAATACATAACTTCTGTTAACATTGTACTGGCTGGAAACCAGTTAGATGGCCACGTCTACCTGCAAGGGAGGCTGGCAAATAGCTGGTAGTTGTTGGTTCATGAAGAAAAGGAAACAATTATTACTGCTATGTCTTCTAAATGGTGACTTTCTATTTCCATATTCCTCCTACATTTATTCATTGAAATTCTACCAGAAGTAAGAATAGTGTCTTCACCCAATTTATTTATTTATCCAATTACTTATTCTTTATAGAGATACACTCTCACTATATTGCCCAGGCTGGTCTTGAACTCCTGGCCTCAAGTGACTCTCCTGTGATCATCCTACCTTGGAGTCCCAAAGTGCTGGGATTACAGGTGTGAGCCACCACACCCAGCCCAATTATTTATTTATACCACTGTGGACTGGTGGCTATCTGATTACTTGTTTTTTTTTGTTCAAATTGTGCCAGAGTTAGCCACTGGGATCTCCTTCAAGTTTTCTTCTGTCTCATTTTAACATACCTTCACTATTTTTGTGCATTTTCTTACTTTCTGGCACCACAAGATGTTTCGTATTCATCTTGTACTCACTCTATTCCAGCCATGGAATCAGACATTTCTCCAAGGATCCCTAGTTGCTTTCCTTGCAGGATGCTGTTTAGAAACAATATCTAAGCACCAAATATACCTATTGTTCATGGGGTATCATGGCTTTTTGGCCCTCTCAGCAACAGAACCAATATATACACATACATGTATATATCTGTATCTATAGCTGTATATCTACATGTATATAGCTATATGTCTAGTACCATGAGTTCATGCTAATACATTGTATTCTAAACCAGCACCACAGTGTTCATTCTAACAGCCTCCTCCTTTCCTTTATTTGTAACTTCTTTCTCTGACAGTGAGAAACCTGGTTCTCATTGTTCATGGGGGTGAGTCCTAGAATATACGTAAGAATATCCATTTAAAAATTGTAAACTCACTCCTTTGAAAACAGATTTACAAAGTAGAGTACAACATTGTACACTTTATAGTCAAAACACTGTTTTCCAAAGTTACCTAGGTTTGTCCTTTCTTCTCTGTCCTCTTCAGTTTGGTTGCATTAAGCATCCATTTTATTTATTTATTTATTTTCTTCAACATTTATTTTAAGTTCAGGGATACATGTGCATGGTGTGCAGGTTTGTTACATAGGTAAACATGTGCCATGGTGGTTTGCTGCACAGATCAACCCTTCACCTAAGTATTAAGCCCAGCATCCATTAGCTATTATTCCTGATGCTCTGTCCACTGTGTGTTGTTCCCCACCATGTGTCCGTATGTTCTCATCATTCAGCTCCCACTTATAAGTGAACATGCAGAAGCACCCATTATAAATACAGATACATGGAGAGATTAGAAGTAAATAAAAGTACCCATTATAAATACAGATACATGGAGAGATTAAAAGTAAAATATACCATGCAAACACTAAGCATAAGAAGCTAAGTGGCTGTATTAATATCCATAAAGCAGACATACTCCCAGCAAAAACTTACATCTGAAAGTAAAAATAGACAAATCCTTAACTATTGATGGAAATATCAACACTCCTGCCTTAATAAGTGGTAGAACAAATAGACAAAAAGTCAGTAAAATATATAGAACAATACTATCAACCAACTTGATCGAATTGGCATTTATAGAATACTCCATCCAATAAAAAAAAAAAAAAACCTTTCTTTTCAATGCATATGGTACATTCTCCAAGATAGACTATATACTAGGTCATAAAAGAAGTCTCAATAAATGTAAAAAACATTTCAGAGTACAGTTTTTATCTAAAGTCAAATTAAATTAGAAATTAATAGCTGAAAAATACCTGAAATATCCCCCCCTAATATTCAGAAGTTAAACAGCATAATTCTAAATAATCCATGGTTCAAAGAAGAAATCACAAGATTCTTTAGAAAATATTTTGAACTGAATGATCATGAAAATACTATATCAAAATTTGTGGGATGCATTTAAAGATATGCTTTGAAGGGAAATAAATGACTTTAATGGTTAAAATAGAGAAGTATAAAATTAAAGATCTAAGCTCCCACATTAAAAAGCTTAAAAAAAAAGAGCTAATTTATCCCTAAGTAAAAAAAGGAAATAATGAAGGTAATAATAAAGAAATCAATAAAATAAAAAGTGTAAAACATTCATGACACTAAAAACTGGTTTTTTGAAAGATTAATAAAGTCGGTAAAACCCTAACTAGACTGATAAAGAATAAGACAGGCTGGGCGTGGTGGCTCACACCTGTAATGCCAACACTTTGGGGGCCAAGGTGGGAGAATCACTTGAGCCCAGGAGTTCAAGACCATCCCGGGCAACATAGTGAGACCTCATCTCTACAAAAAACTTTTAAAAACTAGCTGGGAATAGTGGCATGTGTCTGTAGTCCCAGCTACTTGGGAAGCTGAGGTGGGAGGATCACTTGAGTCCGAGAAGTTTGAGGCTGCAGTGAGCTGACATTGCACCACTGCACTTCAGCCTGGGTGACAGAGTGAGACCCTGTCTAAAAAAAAAACAAAAACAAAAACTCAGACACAAGTTAGCAACATCAGAAATAAAACAAACTCTACCAATACTACAGATACCGAAATGATAAGACAATAAGCAAACATGAAGATATTTATGCCAATACATGCAGCAACTTAGAGGAAAAGAATAGATTTCTTGAAGTGGGGGATCTATGTGATGCCTCTCCCCATCCACTGTAGTCCAGATCCACCTTTCCAGTGTATTTCAAAAGATATGAACAACACTATCAACTGGAATTCCAATGGGATGCTCTTCCTGAGGGAAACTTAAGAGGAAAACGGTAGCTGATTTTGAAGCTACAGGTAATACTCATTGCTTCCCTCTTTCCGTGTTTATTCTAGATTTCTCCCACTCTCAGGTCATGCTTATGCTGGTCTTAGTGGTTTAATGACTCGACGCAGACGCTCATCTCTGCGGTGTCTCAATGTCTGGTCACCATAACTTTCTCAGGACAAGTCTGCTGCACTTGCTCGGCTACCATCAAAATAGGGAAAGAATACCAAGAGGCATCCAGGTGGATCTCTGGTTCCCCTTTATCCTTCCTTGCCCTCGTTGTGCAGCAGAAAACCCTAAGTTTCTCCTAATGAAGAGGGTCAATTCCCCTTGATAAAATGATGACCCCTTTTCTTGCCTGCTGGACATGAACAGCTTGACATGCCTAGGTGGCAGATGCAGCTTATAGTTCAAGTGAGCTCTTGGTGCAAGCATTCCTCTCTTTGGGGACCCAGACCTCTAAGTTTGCAGAGCCCAGAGTTGCCAGAAGATGAAACTTACAAGCTAGAGGTGATAAGTGGAACACCCCTTTGGACCCATGCATTTCTCCTTTTGGGGTGGCAGAACCACCTAATAGTTTTCAGTTTCTATACAATCCTGGAGGATACTGTCCTGTCTTAAGTGTCACCTGTGAACTGGAGCTTTGGCTGTGCCTTCAGCAGGCCATTGCAAGGCTATGAGGTCAGAAACTTTTGGGTGGTGAGTGTGATATAACCAGTAGATCTTGTGTTCACAGGACTGCTCCACCTCCTTCCCTGGAAAGTGGGCCCCCTGGTCTGACGTGATGTGCTGATGGGTCATGTTTTCTATAAGTTCTTAGACGGAGGTGCTGGCAGGAAAGGCAAACTCATATGTAAAATATGTGTCCAGTTCTGTCCAAACTGATTTCTGGCTCTTCCCTAATGCAAAAAGCCAGATATAGTCAACTTCTCACTTCCTGGCTGCCTGGTCCCCTCAAGGAGTGGTGTCCTGTCTGGGGCTTAGCATTGGTCTCTGTTGCTGGAAGGCTGGCCACTTGGTGGCAGCAACAGCTCAATCAGCCTCTACGGGTGGAAGCCCACGCTGCTGGGCCTAGGCAGGGCCTTCATCTCTGCCACTGTGGTGACTTTGTTACTGTGCCATTTGCCAGTGCTAGCGTAGGCATTTAAGATTTTCAGAAGCATCAACCCAAGTGACCCTCACATGTGCCTCATTCCTTCCCAATCACAGCCCTGGCCTGGCCATAGCAGACTTATGTTGGCTGGAAATTCAGTCTTTGGAGCTGGACTGCTCTGATGATTAGATCCTAGGCCTGTTCCTTAGTCTCCTTGCCCTCCCACTGCAGAGATGAGCCCTTCTTTGCGTGATGCTAAGGAAGCCTCCCCGCCACTGGCTTTCACACTTGGCTTTCAAAGACCTTCTAATCACTCTCAACCATAATTTTTTCTAGAGCTGTGATTGAGCTTAGCAATAGCGACTCAATGCCAATACCTCTAGTTACTAGTTTCCCCTGATTTTCAAATGCTTGCTATGTTCTGCCACTTGGTGCATTTGTCGTTGCAGTTTCAGCTGTGGAAGAGAAACCTTGCGCCACATGTCCATCTCCGCTTGGACCATATCTCACTCCCTTTACTGTTTTACCCCATCTTGCCTGGAATTCGTCATCATGCTTGAGACCAAGCAGCTGTTACAAGGTAGTCACAAGCACACAGGACATGTCTAAGCAGCAAGACAAGTAAATCATCCCAGATAGCAATGTGGAGCAACGGCACCACTCTAGACAACCAACCTTTCATCTTACCGTTAGACAACAGAAACGAAACCTGCTTAAGCCGCTAGATTCTGGATTCCTGTTTCAAAGAAATGTAACTCATCTTAACTGTGTGATTATCAAAATATACTAAACATGTTTCATGTTTAGATGAAATAAGTTCCTGAGAATCACTTACCAAATTAAATAATACTGACTGACGAAGAGAAATTTAACCTGTGGTTTAAAATTTTCTCGTAACACACACAGACATCCTAGATTTAACCATCAAGTCTCATCAACCACTTATGGAACAGATCATTGTAAATGTACATATGTTTTTGTAGTAAACAGAAAATAAGAGTACACCCTCTAATTCATTTTCTTTGATTAGTGTATCTTGATTGCAAAAGAAGGCAGTATGAAAGATTGCAGACCAATCTCACTCATGAATTTGATAAGCTCAAAGCAAAATGAATTTATTGGTGGCATTTTAAAAAAGATAATAAATTTATAATTAAATTAATCAATATGGAAAACAGAAAAGAATCTATAGGTAGTTATTAGAATTGATATATGTTTAACAATGTTGCCGGATATATAGAAAACACTGTATTTTATAGTAGGCAAGAAATACGATATAAATTTTAAATAATGCCTTTTTTATAAAAGCAACCATGAAAAATGATATAGCTGGACATAAAGCTCAGAAAATATATGAAGAAAATGTGGACAACTTATAACTCTTTTGGAAAACTTTTGAAGCAGTCCCAAATAATTGGATAGAAATTGTTATGGATAGAAAACTTTGATATTAGATAATGCCAATTGTGTCTAATAGGCCTATTCATTCTACACAACTGAAGCTCAATCGCTTTTTTCTTAGAATTTGTTAAAATAATTCCAAAATGTACGTGGTAGAACAAAGAGCCAGAATAGCCTAGATGCTTCCAAAGAAGAATAGGATACAGTCACATTATTATTATAAAGTTAGAGTAATTAAGACAGTATGGTTTTGGTACAGGGATACACAACTAAAATAATGAAACAGAAGACAGAGCCCAGAAACAGACACACACCTATGCAGAAACGTGACCGTGTCAGAGACAACATTGCAAATCAGTGAGAGATGGTAGACCATCCAACAAAATGGTGCTGCTTCAAAGCTATCCATATGAAAAAATATGGAACTAAATATTCGTATCCAATTGGCAGATACCTCATACTATACTAAAAGAAGCCATTTCAGATGGATTAGACTTAAATGTGAGAGGCTAAACTTTTACAAATGTGAGAAGAAAATATAGGAGAAATTCTATAAACTAGTGAGAGAAAGGATTTTCTTCAGCAAGATATTAAAAGTGCACATTATGCAGGAAATGATTGATAAATTAGCCTACGTTAAACTTTAAAACTTTTTTCAAAAAGTACTTCAAAAAGAATGAAAAGGGCCACGCATGGTGGCTCACACCTGTAATCCAAGCACTTTGGAGACCAAGGCGGGCGGATCACCTGAGGTCAGGAGTTCAAGACCAGCCTGACCAACATGGTGAAACCCCGTCTTTAAAAAAAAAAGAATGAAAAGATATTTCAAAAACTGGAAAAATACATTTTCCACACAGATGACTGATGAGGGATAGAAATAGAATATATAAAGAATATCTATGAATCAATCAGTTAAAGACAACCCAGTAAAAACCTGGCCAAAAGTCATAAGTATGTCACAGGAGAATAAAACCTGATATGCCATAAACATGTTAAAAAATGGTCGTGTTAATAGTATGGTAATTAGGAAACTGCAAATTAAAATCCTAATGAGATGTCATGTTGCAACTATTAAAAAGGCAAAAGGTAATAAATCAGACAATATCAAATCGATATGGAACAAAGAAGTGTTTATGCACTCTAGTTGAGAGTGTTAAGTGGTATCAGCATTTTGGGAACAAATTTGCACAGTATTATAAAGTTGAAAATACTTATTAAGTGGCACTTTTACTCCTAGGCCTGTAATTCCCCAGGTAAATTCTGACTCATGTGTTCTGGGAGTCACACAGCATGTTCACAGCACCCTGGTTGCAACAGCAAAACACCAAAAGTATTCTGAGAGTCCGTGGACAGAAGAATAGGAAATATGTCACACAAGGGAAAATGAACTACATGATCAATGTGAATCAATCTCAGGAACTTAATTTTGAATAAGAAAAACAAGTCACAGAAGTATGCTGATAGCATGATTCTGTTGATGCAAAGTACAAAATCTGATAAAACTCAACAAAATTGGTTTAGGCAAACACACATCCATGTAAAATGATAAAGAAAACCAAGGGAATAATAAACACAAAATTCTAGATGACGGTTACCTTTGTCAGAAGAAAATATTTTTCTTAAGGCCGGGCGTGGTGGCTCACGCCTGTAATCCAAGCACTTTGGAGGCCAAGGCGGGCGGATCACCTGAGGTCGGGAGTTCAAGACCAGCCTGACCAACATGGGGAAACCCCGTCTTAAGAAGAAAAATTTTTCTTTTTTTTTTTTTAATCTATCACTGCGCAGCAAATTACTCTGAAACTCAATAACTTAAAGCAACAGGTATTTATCATCTCATAGTTTCTACAGATCACAAATCTGGGTTTTCCATCTCCAAAAGGGACTCTTACAGGTTGCAAGGTGTCAGCTGGGGCTGCAGACAACCCAAGACTCTACTGGAAAGAAACCACTTCCATGCTGCATTCACGTGATTGTTGGCAGGATTCAGTCCCTCGTGAGCTGTTGGACTGAGAGTCTCAGATCCTTGATAGCTTTTGGCCAAAGCCACCCTCAGTTTCGTGCCACGGCAGTGGCTTTATGAGAGTGAGCGAGCAATGGAGCAAGGCGCAAGCCAGAAAGAAGCCAGAATCTTTCATAACCGAATCTCAGAATGACAACCCATTGCTTTCGCCATATTCTATTCATTAGAAGGAAAATACTAGGTCCAGCCCACACTCAAGGGGGATGGAATGACTCAAAAGTATTCCAGGAGGTAGGAATTACTGACAGCCCTTCTAGGCGCTGCCTACCTCGTGTGTGTGTGTGTGTGTGTGTGTGTGTGGAGTTAGATACAGACTAATGATTCCCCAAAGATGTCTACATCTTTATCTCTGGAACCTATGAGTATATTTTGTTACATGGCAAGAAAGAATTAAGATTACAGATGAAATTAAGGCTTCTAATCAGCTAACTTTAAGATAATGAGATTATACTGGATTATTCAGGGGGACCCAATGCAATCACAAAGGGCCTTATGAATAAGGAAAAGGGAGGCAGAGAGTCGGAACCAGGGAGATGGCATCATGAGAAAGACTCAACCAGCCATTTCTTGTTTTAAAGATGAGAAGGGACCAAGAGTCAGGGAATGTAGACACCTTCTAGAAGCCGGAAAAGGCAAGAAAACAGATTATCTCCTAGAGCCTCCAGAAAGGAATGCAGCCCTGCTGACACCTTGATTTTAGCCCAGTAAGACCCCTTTCAGAATTTTGACTTCCATAACTGTTAAATAATAAGTTTGTGCTACTTAAAGCCCTAAGTTTCTGGTAACTTGTTAAAGAAACAACAGGAAACTAATATAGCGTGCATATTATTTACATATCCTCATTCAATGTTTTATTTTAGTTTTTTTTTCAGTAAATTGCAGAGATTAAGAACATTCTCATATATAACTACAGTGCCATGATCAAATCTGAAGAAATTAACATTTATGCAGTGCTACCATCTAATGTACAGTGCAAATTCAAGTGTTGCTGATTGTCACAAAAAGATTCAGTTCAGAATCACAGGCTGCATTTAGTTTTCATGTCTCTTTAGTCAGAGCTATTCTCAGTTTCCCTTTGAAGCACTAATCCTTTTGAAAGTACAGACCAATTATTTTGTAGAATGACCTGCAATTTGGATTTGTTATATTGTATCTTTATGATGAGATTGAGGTTACGCACCTTTGGGAAGGAATACCACAGAAGGGATATTGTGTTGCTGCAAGGTTAATTCTATTCCTGAAACAACTAGGAAAGAATTATAAATGCAACCCAATCTTCAACTTAGGTGAGAAACAGTTTAGAAAAAAATCCACCCTGACATTTTTCCCAATTGAAACCTATTTCTAAGTGAAAAAGTTTTAGAAACAGAATTGGCTTGAGACTTAAATAGAAATAAGGTGCCCTGCCCCTTCAGAAGACTAGGTGTTGTCCAGCAGCTGCTGTGGGGTTTGGAGCCACTGTCTGGGTGTCCACATTGGTTCCTCCCCTCTGAGCTGAGGAGCAGGCTCTGAGAACCTTCAGAACCTGGAGACAGCATCCACCTACAGAGGCGTGCCCCGAACATCTGTTAGCTTAACATTCTATCAAAATTCGCAAGACGCCCAAGACCCTGATAGATTACAAATAAAGAATGGTTTTATAGTCTTCTGTGATGATAAAAGGCAAATTAAATATGGTTTGAATAAACACATTGGCCTTAGGTACTTGCCCTTTAACATACTATTTAGTACTGTTATATATATCCAAGTTTGTGCTGCATATTAATACTTTTGTGATTGAATGGTATAATTTAGCTAGAATGAGATTATGACGTTGAAAACAGCAGCTGGGTGCTCCCAGACTCCCTAACTCATAGAAGAATAGTCTGTCAAATACTGACATTGTTTCTTTAAAACAATTTGATTCTGATTCTAATTGCAGTTGTGATAAATGCTCTATTTTTAATCTCCCTCTAGCCCCTCCTCACTTTTTTGGGATGGGATTTCATGCTGACTTGAGTGGGCATGAGAACAAGTGCTTTGCTCTATCATGCAGGAAATCAAGGATTTAAAGTAATATTGTGTTTATTGGCGCAATTTCCTCTCTGTTCCTGGAGGGTTTCACTTTAAAGCAGGTGGGAAGAGGGGAAGAGCGCAGGCTGGCAGCACTCCCCATAGTCCTCACTCACTGAGAAAGTATTCTCAGGCTGTGGAAGCACAGAAGACAGTCATTAGTTTTCTTGTTTACTCATGTATTCATATTCAGCAAATGTTTACTGAATTACAGTGAAATCACGGCAGAGCTTGCTGAAATTTAGAACTTCCGCCAACAGTTCTTCGCTGTGTATAGTGAAAGACCATTAAAACTGTGCTCACGGTTATATCTGTGGGAGAGACAGAGCTGAGAGGAGAAAGAACTCCACTCTAAACGCTCCTGCAAGTAGAGTTTCCACTTAAAATTGCGCCCCTGGGGTTTCAGATTTGGGAACTGAGACAAATCCTAAGGGCAGAAAGTCTAGCTCTTTGTGCCACGCAAAGACTTATGCCAAGGCTGGGTGTGGTGGCTTATGTCTGTAATCCCAGTACTTTAGGAGCATGAGGCGGAAGGGTCACTTGACACCAGGAGTTCCAGAACAGCCTGGGCAACATAGTGAGACCTTGTCTGTACAAAAAATTACAAATTAGCTGGACATGGTGGTGTGTGCCTGTAGTCCCAGCTACTCAGGAGGCTGAGACGAGAAGAACTCTTGAGCTAGGAATTTGAGACTACAGTGAGCTATGATCACACTCCTGCACTCCAGCCTGAGTGGCAGAGCGACACCCTGTCTCTAAAAATAATAATAAAAAAAATGCCAGTTGGGCAGTGAACACTGTGTCCTGTGTAATACAGTGGAGGAGGGCAAGGTTATCCAAACAAGTGGTTACCAAAGGGTATAAAATCACTACAGTTTCCTTGTTCGGACAGATCTAGGTTCAAATCCTGAGTCTAGCACCTGCTTGGGAACTGGTGCAAGTAATCTTCTTATTTTTCCCATCAATAAGATGACAATTGTAATGACCAACATGGTTGCTTTGAGGATTAAACTTGATGAGCACCTGTGAGAAGGCTTGATACACTGCAAGAGGCTGGTAAGTACAGGGTCCTTCACTGCACCGCACCCCAACCCCTGCACAGCGGGAGGAAAGCACTCAATTGCACTTTCATTTAAACCCTTTAATTGCCTGACATATACTTAGAGAAAATTTTGCCAGCCTTAGTCTTTTCCTCTGCCAAGAAAAAGAAAAAAATGAGCATTGAAAGGAGATAAATTGGATAAAGAAAATATTTTTCTTTATTTTAAGGTTTTATATATATATATATATATAATGAGAGAAACTTTGTCAGTAAGTCAAGTGTTCATCTGCTGCCTACAGTATGAAGGAGAGAAACCACAGTGGAAATTCACCTTGCCTCGAGTGCTGCAAAGCCAAAGTCAAACCATAATTTGGAAGGTAAGAATAAACTGGTCAAGTTTTTGGTAGAATAAATACGGATTTTTCACATTGATTCCTCTCATGCCATTGCACTTAGGAACTCCCATAATATATTCCTTCTTGCAGCTGAATATCAGCCTAGGGCGGTCTGTGGGACAATGAGCTTAAAGGGAGTCCCTGCTCATCCAGCTTGCATTTCAGGGTGAGTGGTTGTTAGCAGAAGAGTGACACAGAGGCATTTCATCTCTACTCTTATGATGCTAGCAAAGCATTGTGAGATTATAATTTAGTATTATGCAGGGATTCATTATCCCAGCCCAAGTTAATTGGCATGGCAAGTATATCATGAGAAAAACCTGCAGCTTTAGTTAAGTGTTTCTGTATAAAGGGGGAGACAGTTGTGTCGATGGTTAGACGTCCTTATTCTTTGTTAGTTGTCTTAGAGATTTGAAATTCAATTGCTGAGATGCTCAGGTACAAGTGTGTCAGCATCAGTAATTTCCAATGTCTTCTGCTGCTTCATCTGGCAAATGGGGACAATGATATCCATCCCCTAGAGTCGTCCCTGAGATCCAGAAGAAGCATGAAGGAGAAGACACTCTTGTGGTGGTGAATTTGCTCTCATTCTGGAAGCTGTAGAGGAGACGTCTACATTTCAGAGAGAGGTGCTGTGCCAGCGATTCTCAGCAAGGACAGGACTGTGCACGAGGGGGCACTTGGGAGGCTTGAGTGGCGCTTTCCGCCTTCAGGCTGATAGGAGAGGAGGACGCATGGTGGGTGTGGGCGGGGGTTGCTGGCAGCCCTGCAAAGTGTGGGACAGTCCCATAACAACACAGCTGTCATGCACCTCACATGAATTCTTAGGATTTTACCAGAAATTCACGTAGGTGAACCACCTGCTCATAACTAGCCGATCCTAGAACTCTGTTTTATAAATAAACAAGTATTTTGGGGTGGTTTCAAGATACACTGTTTTCTAGAAATGCATCTACTGTGTAAATCAAGGCAAAATTCATTTGACTGAAACTTTACCGAGAGTTGTTTGCCATTTCAGAGAGTCACAACATCAATGGCACTACCACTCCTGTATCTGAGTCACAAATAACCGCGCCCACCCCGTCAGCCTGCATGTGAAGCTGCCTTACTCACGGTAAGTTTACCTATATGTATTGGCATCTCGACTGCTTCATCGTATCTGCTGCTGAAACTGTGCCCGAGCACCTATATATTAAACTACATATTATTACAAATTACTTTCCTTTTATTTCTCCTTTATATTAGAATTAGGACGTTATATTGATTGGGATATATTACACGTAAATTTTTTTCAAGATGATAAAGGAGGCCTTGCAAAATATTTGTTACACAAAGGGAAGTTTGATCAGGAAGGCTGAAACCTTCTGAACTAGAAGATCATTGAAGTTCCAGAATTCCGCATCATGTCTGATTTTGATGCTGTGGTTTATATTGATTTAAATCAGGCTCATCTGCCTGGAACAAAATACCCAAATAAGTGGCTTAAACATGACAGAGTCTGTTTCTCTTTCTCAGAAATGAAGTCCAAAGATAGGCAGTTGGGCTGGCATGTCAATTCTAATGGTCATCCATCAGGGACCCAGCCTCCTTCTGTTCCTATTCCCTATCCTGAATGCCAGACTTCCATTTTCAAGGCTGTTGCATGATACAAGATGATACTGGAGCTCCAGTCATCATGGCCACAGTCAAAGCAGGAAGCTAGGAATGGGAGGAAGGCAATAGGGCACCCCACGGCTATCTGTTCCCTTGTAAGGAGCTTACTCAGAAGTACCATTCCACTTCTACTCACATCACATTTGCCACCCCTAACTGCAAGAGAACCTGGGGAATGTAGTTTTCAAGCCGAGCACATTGTTCTCCATTATAAAAGCAGAATTCCATAAGAAAGGAAGGGAGAAAGGATATCAGGGTGGCATTTACCAATTTCAGTTGGGGGCTGCTGCTGGTGTTGTTGGTATGCAAGTACCTCCCTCCCCAGGCTCAGGGAGCCCATTGTCATGAAATGAACAAAGGCTATGAAGTCCAAGAGACCTGGGCCACATTATAACCCTTCCATTTACTTATTATTAATATTTGGTGACCTTAGCCAAGTGACTGAGCCTGTTTGAGTCTCATTTTCCTCATCTGTACAATGGAGATACAAGTAGTACTACCTCCTAGGGTCATCGTGAGGTTTAAATAAGAAATTGTAAAAGCCCTTAGTGACCATTCCCCTCTCCTCCCGCTCCGCTCCTCCCACCTCACTCCTCTTTCCATTGCACACTTCACAATAGCATTGTCCAGTGCTCTGGGAGGAAGCCTAGCACGCTTTGTTGCAGATACCAGCTGGAAGAGCAGAGAGAGCAGGTCTGCAGGAAAACACCAGCCTCACACCTGTCAGCTCTTGGCCAGGAAGGATGCGAAGACAGCTGGCCTTGGTTTTTCTGGGCTTTTCTCCATGGTCCTTTCCGGCAGGGCCAGCCAGAGGCCAAAATCTTGAGCATAGTGAAGTTGCTTTGCTGCGTCTGCCTCCCCTGGCTGCACAGGAAAGATGTGATCAGTGATTGTGTGAACTGCTCGTCTGCTTCACTTCCAGAGAGGAAGTGCTTTTGAAATGACTGTGTTCACATAAGCACCATTTACCACTAAAAGGAACCAGGGCTCCTTGGAGAAATGATTGATTCCAGGGCTGGGGCAGGATACATACAAAGTAAGCCTATAAGTCTGAGACATCCTGTGCCAGCGAGCAGGGAAGCTCTCAGGACTACCAAGCCGTGTCAGAAGGATGTAGAGTCCAACTTGAAGGAGCTCTCAGTGGCCAGAGATGAGACACTTTGGGCATCAAAAAGAATGATGATTACTATGTACTGTAATATCATACATATTAGAAATCCTCTTTAAATTATACTCGAAAACTTATTTTTTGGCCAATGAATGTATTTTATTTATTTGTTTTCATTTTTTTAAATTGCCGTATTATAATTAACATAGTATGGGGTACACAGTGATGTTTTGATCTATAAAATATATAGTGATCATATAGTGATGATATCAGGGTGTATTGTGAGTTTCTTGTTTGTTCGTTTGTTTAAAATTCATGGGGAATAAGTCACTTTGAAAAAAGGTAAATAAAAGAAAAGAATCAAGCATTAACCCTGCCTTTACTGAATGGTCTATGTTTCAGAACAGTCAAATAGTTAATGGACAAAACTTTATCTTTTCTCATTTTGAGATGGAGTTTCACTCTTGTCACCCAGGCGGGAGTGCAGTGACGCAAACTTGGCTCACTGCAACCTCCACCTCCTGGGTTCCAGTGATTCTCCTGCTTCAGCCTCCTGAGTAGCTGGGCTACAGGCATGCACTACCACGCCCAGCTAATTTTTGTGTTTTTAGTAGAGACAGGGTTTCACCGTATTGGTTGGCCAGGATGGTCTGGATCTCTTGACCTCATGACCCGCTCACCTCGCCCTCCCAAAGTGCTGAGATTACAGGCGTGAGCCACCACGCCCAGCCTAATTTTGTATTTTTAGTAGAGACAGGGTCTCACTGTTGTTGGAAATGGGTTTATAATGTCAGGAAAATCCACACCGAGACAATGGATCACTCAGCAAGACTAGTTTGCTTCCTGTAGGAAGGGTGCACCTCGCTGGCAGTCTTGCCACGAGACCACACCTGAACAAAGGAGACAGGGACCTTTATAACGTTCATAACCTGACGTAATCGCCCTACTGCTGTGTCCAGTTTCCATTGGCTGGAACAGGACCTCACATTCTACACTTGACCCAGCTGGCTAAAAACTTGGAAATTTCCTGAAAAGATAAGAAGCAAAGAAGGCAAGGAAGAAGAGGAAGCTAGTCAGGAAAAGGTCAGGAGGATTTGTCTATCACTTCACCAGCTCTCTGTATCACTTCACCATCTATCACTTCACCAGCTCTCTCTCTCACTTCACCGTCTATCACTTCTCCATCTCCAGCCTCCATTTCCTCATCTGTAAAATGGACAGTGCTGTCTACCTGAGGAGTCAATGGGATCTATAAAGTTCCTAGCACTCAGTAATGTGATCAGCATAACTGCTCTCACCTCCATCCTCACTGTTGGTTCTACTGCTATTCCTTATGTGGAGACAGAGATGGTGCTACAGGCTCCCTTTGAGTTGGTATGTGTATGCCTCATGATGGCCACCTCATGTCACCACCCTCTTCCTTGGGGATGTCAGAGAGCCCTAGAACTGGCAAAATACCTCAGGAAGTGGGGGCTGCTACACAGAAACTGGTTAGGCCACCTCTCTGTGTTCACAAAATGCATTTAGTCATCCAGGTTGGTTGTGCTCCAGCACAAAGATGTGTGGTCAAAAACTCTCTTTTTCAAAAACAATTGTTTTAGGTCAAGCATGGTGGCTTATGCCTGTGGCCCCAGCACTTTGGGAGGCAGAGGATGAAGGATGGCTCGAGGCCAGTTTGAGACCAGCCTGAGCAACATAACCCCATCTCTACAAAATAAAAATACAAAATTAGCCAAGTGTGGTGGCACGTGCTTATAGTCCCAGCTACTAAGGAGGCTGAAGCAAGAGGATCACTTGAGCCCAGGAAGTTGAGGCTGCAGTGAGCTATGAGTGTGCCACTGCACTCAAGCCTGGTTGACAGGGCGAGACCTTGTCTCTAAAATAAATAAATAAATAAGCAAACATCTAAAAACACACGTCTTATTATGACGTGAATATCTCTAGTCAAGCAATTTGGCATCTTGATTCGTTTGTCTCTATTGAACATGCTGGCTTGTGATAACACAGGTTGAGGAATTGTTAGTATTTCGTCTTTCTAACCTTGGATAGAAGTCACGTGCAGAGGCCAAGAGCTCAACATCCACCCTCTAAAAAGAATCCGGTGAAGTAGATCAAGAACGTGGGCTTTAAGGCAATCGTAAGCAAAAAGAACAAAGCTGGACCAGGTGCAGTGGCTCATGCCTGTAATCCCAACACTTTGGGAGGCCGAGGCCAGTGGATCCCTTGAGCTTAGGAGTTCAAGACCAGCCTGGGCAACATAGTGAAACCCTATTTCTACACAAAATACAAAAAATTAGCCGGATGCGGTGGCTTGCGCCTGTGGTGGTAGCTACTGGGGAAACTGAACCACGAGAATGTCTTGAACCCTAGAGGCAGAGGTTGCAGTGAGCCAAGATCATGCCACTGCACTCCAGCCAGGGCAACACAGCAAAACTCTGTCTCAAAAAAAACAAAAGAAGACATACATGCAGCCAATAAACATATGAAAAAACACTCAACATCACTAATCATTAGAGAAATGCAAATCAAAACCACGATGAGATATCATCTCACATCAGTGAGAATGGCGATCATGAAAAAGTCCAGAAACTACACATGCTGGCAATGTTGCAGAGAGAAGGGAACATAGACACTGTTGGTGAGAATGCAAATTAGTTCAACTATTGTGGGAGTCAATATGGCAATTCCTCGAAGAGCTAAAAAGCAGAACTACCTTTCAACCCAGCAATCCCATTACTGGGTGTATAATCAGTAACATAAATCATTTTGCCATAAAGACACATGTAAGTGAATGTTCACTGCAGCACTCTTCACGATAGCAAAGACGTGAAGTCAACCTTAATGTCCACCAATGACAGATCGAATAAAGAAAATGTGGCCCATATACACCACGGAGTACTATGCAGCCATAAAAAGGAACGAGATCATGTCTTTCGCAGAAACATGGATGGAGCTGTAGGCCATTATCCTTAGCAAACTAACTCAGGAACAGAAAACCAAATACTGCATATTCTCACTTACAAGTGGGAGCCAAATGATGAGAACTCATGGACACAAAGAAGGGAACAACTGACACTGGTGCCTCCTTGAGGGTGGAGGGTGGGGAGGAAGGCAAGGAGCAGAAAAGGTAACTGTTGGGTATTAGGTTTAGTGCCTGGGTGATGAGACAATCTGTACAACAAACCCCTGTGACATGAGCTTGCCTATATAACAAACCTGCACATGTACCCCTGAACCTAAAATAAAAGTTAAAAAAAAGAAAAGAATTGTCTAGCTAAGCAGTAATGTGTTTGGCTTATTCATGGTCATGAAAAAAAGGAAAAACATAAAAATAACATAGGCTTTGGAAGCAGACTGCTTAGTTTAAATCGTGAGTGTGATTTTGGACAAGCCCTGTCCTCGTCTGTAAAATGGGATGAGAATGTGGCCGTGAAATTTGGAGGAGGAAACTGGGTTGTTCCCAGCTCCGGGCAGGCGGGTGGCAAAGAACAGTCCCTTTCCTCCTGTGTGGAGCTGGTCTGCGGTGGACGCTCGGGGCAGCAGGTCAGGTCGGGGCTCTCGGCGGGGGACAGAGCTGTGCTCTGGCTCCTTTGTGCATGCCCTTTGTTCACCATCTGTCTGGCCCAGGGTGCCGTCTGCCATCTGGGCTCAGCCTGCTCCGCCTCCCCAGGCTCGGGCTGCCCAGGGCCTCCCTCTGAACAATGCCGAGGACACCAGCTGCGCCCGCCCGCTGCCGGCGCGGGCCCCTGTGGAGGACTCTGAAGGGGGACCCCAGGAAAACGCGGCCTCCCGGACTCCCTTGCTGCCTCCTGCTCCACGCCAGGCCTTCCTCCGCGCTGTTTCCTCACTGGGGTGGTTCTGACTTTGTGTAGGAGCTGACCAGGCCTGGAGGCACGAGTGTGTCTGGATTTATGAGAATGTTGTTGAGTTAATTCTGTCTCCTGCGAGGTATTGTCTTTCTTCCAGCTTTTTGGACATCAGCCCATCCTCCGTGTTGAGGTGGTTTTCATTAAGGAAGTTCCTCCGTGTAATTTTGCTGCAGTGACTCTGTGGATGCTTTCTGAGTTAGGCTCTGCACAGGGAGAACTGGTGGGCAGAGGGTGTGTGATTATGTACAGGGGCCTGGGGGAGGGTAGGAGGAAAAATGGAGAAGAAAAGTATAGTTTCGAATAATTGGGGGAAACAGTCACATTTTAATTTGCATATACAGTCTGAGGCTTTGAACATTTAGGTTTTAATATTTCACAATAAAATGAGCCAGGCACCAAAAAAAAAAAAAAAATCACAATAAACAGATTTGTCTTCACAGAGAAAGAAACCAAATGAGTTCCTTGTAGAAGAATTTTACCTCCATTGTGCCTTTGACCGTCACTGATAACCCTGTGAGGCAGGTCACGTTATCACCACAACAGAGCCCAGGAAAGGAAAGCTCAGAGAAGGTAAGTGACTTGCCTTAAATCACACAGCTGGCAAATGGCAGAGACTAACTCAGACCGGGGGTTCTCTGACTCCAAAGCCTGTGCTCGCCTCAGCAGGCTCACCCAGTCCCCTGTGAGGCATGGAGCCTTGTGGCTGTAAGTCTTGTGTTGTTGGTTCATTGATGGGCAATGTGACCTCAGTGGGAAAGGCCCACCAGGCCTCAGCCTCCTTCCCTGTAAATCGGGGATATTACTCACCCTATTGCAGAAGGCGCTCCTAAGGCTTAAGTGAAATAATAGATAAGGAGGGATTGTTAAAGTACACAGAGCAGCTGCTCTCTGTGTGGATGAAGGCTGTGAACCCTGTAATTTCTTTAACAGGTGGCATTTGCGGTCCAGGCCTGCACCACAGTGGCTCAGAGATCTCCCCACCATAGAGAAGAAGAGAAATGCCACATCTCTGGCCAGGATGCAGGAAGCTGAATGTGATAGCTTCGAAGAGGAGAAAGGAAGCCACAGTGAGGAAGAAGAGGGAATGACGATTCGGAGTACAGGTGGCCACAGCGAAGGGCAGGAGAGATGACTGGGCCTTGGAGGCAGAGCCAGGGAAGAGGAAACACACAAATGAAAGAAAGAAAGCCTCAGCAAAGAAACCACCTCAGCGTCTTGACCTTCCAGCAACTCCGGACGTTACAACACATGCTCATGGCCCACTGGGCTTTCCCAGTGCTTTTCCCAGCCCACCCCCAAAACAGCGAGGGTCTCCAACCAGAGAAAGAAGAATTAAAGCTGCCAAGACCCTATTTTGTTTTCCTATAAGTATCCAAAAGGCTATTTTATACTTCTGTTAACATTCTTTTTTTTTGTATATATACATTTCATTGTCTGTTTCTTTTTCCTTTTTTTTGTTTGTTTTGTTGTTGTAGTTGCTGTTGTTTGACACAGAGTCTTGTTTCTGTGGCCCAGGCTGGAGTGCAGTGGTGCAATCTCAGCTCACTACAACCTCGGCCTCCTGGGTTCAAGCGATTCTCCTGCCTCAGCCACCCGAGTAGCTGGGATTACAGGCACACCCCACTAGGCCTGGCTAATTTTTTTTGTATTTTTAGTGGAGACAGGGTTTTGCCATGTTGCCCAAGCTGGTTTCGAATTCTGGGTCTCAAGTGATCCACCTGCCTCAGCTTCCCAAACTGCTGGGATTACAGGCATGAGTCACCGCACCCTGTCCCATTTCTTAAACTGAGTTCTTTCTTGTCTTATTATAGAGCTGTGACAGTTGTTCATAAATTCCAGATACAATTTGCTTACCAAATACGTGTTTTACACATATTTATTTTTTCTCTTAAGGTTCATGCTTTTTGTGTTCTCTTTAAGAAATATTTGCCTGGGCCGGGCGTGGTGGCTCACGCCTGTAATCCAAGCACTTTGGGAGGCCAAGGCGGGCGGATCACCTGAGGTCCAGAGTTCAAGACCAGCCTGACCAACATGGTGAAACCCCGTCTTTAAAAAAAAAAAAAATTAAAAAAAAAAAATATATATATATAAAAAATAAATAAATAAATAAAAATAAATAAATAAATAAATAAAAAAGAAATATTTGCCTAAGTCTTAAAGTCAGGAAGATGAAGATTTGACATTAAATTCAGGATCCATTTTGAATTAATTTTTGTATATGGTTCAAGTTAAAGATTAAGATTCTTTTTGTGCATGTGGAAGTCCAAATGCTTTAATATTATTTGCTGAAAAACCTCTGCTTTCTCCATTGATTAATCACGGAACTTTGCTGAAAATCAATTGACTATATTGTGTAGGTCTATTTATGGTTTCTATTCTGTTCCATCGATCTATATGTCTGTTCTTATGCCAACTCCACACTGTCCTGATTATTACAGTAAGTTATGAAACCAGGTAGTGTGAATCCTCTTAACTTGTTCTTCATTTTCAAAATGGTTTTGGCTACTATCGGTTCTTTGTTTTTTCATATGAATTTTAGAATCAACTTGTAAATTTTGAAAATCCTCTTGAAATACTGATTAGGATTGTGCTGAATTTATACATTGGTTTTGGGGAATTGATGTTTTAATCTTGAGTATTCTGACTTATGAATATGACATGTCTGTTCATTTAAGTCTTCTTTGATTTCTTTCATACACATCTTGTGCACACCTATTAAGATTTATCTCTTTGTATTTTATGTTTGTTTGTTTTTCGAGACAAGATTTCTCTCTGTCGCTCAGGCTGGAGTGCAATGGTGTGATCTTGGCTTACTGTAGCCTCTGCCTCTTCAACTCAAGCTATCCTCCCACCTCAGCCTCCCGAGCAGCTGGGACTGCAAGTGCACACCACAACGCCTGGCTATTTTTTGTAGAGATGGAGTTTCACCATGTTGCCCAGGCTGTTCTCGAACTCCTGAGCGCAAGTGATCTGCCTGCTTCAGCCTTCCAAAGTGTTGGGATTACAAGCATAAGCCACCATGCCGACTATTTTATGTTTTTATGCTCAGATAAATGGTAGTGTTTTATAAATTTTTATTTCTAATTATTCATTTGTAGTATATACAAAGACAGTAGATTTTTGTATATTGACTTTGTTTCCTCTGATGTTGCTAAATTTCTCTTAATAATCTTAACTGGTTTTTTGTAGATTCTTTGGAATTTTTTTTTTTTTTCTTTTGAGACAGGGTCTCACTGTGTTGCCAGGCCTGGAGTGCAGTGGTGCGATCTTGGCTCACTGTAACCTCCACCTCTCGAGTTCAAGCGATTCCCCTGCCTCAGCCTCCTGAGTAACTGGGACTACAGGCATGAGCCACCATACCCGGCTAATTTTTTTTTTTTTTTTTTTAATTTTAGTAGAGGCAGGATGTCACCATGTTGGCCAGGATGGTCTCGAACTCCTGACCTTGTGATCCGCCCACCTCAGCCTCCCAAAGTGCTGGGATTACAGGTGTGAGCCACTGTGCCTGGCAGATTCTTTGGAATTTTACCTACATGATCATGTTGACAAATAAGAACAGTTTTATTTCTTCCTTTCCCATTTGAATGCCTTCTATTTCTTTTCTTTGTCTCATTGAGCTTGTGAGAGACTCTCTACTATGATGTTGAATAGGAATGCTGAGAGTGAATATTTTTGTTTTCATTCTTAGGGGAAAGCCTTCAGTTTTTCACCAAGAGTTTAGCTGCAGATTCTTAATAGATACCCTAATCAGGTTGAGAAAATTCTCTCTGTTCACTTCTATTAGTTTGCTGATAATTTTTTAAAAATCATAAATGTGAATTGAATTTTGCCAAATACTTTTTGTCAACTATTGAGATGGTTACATTGTTTGTTTTTCTGTTTGTTTGTCTGTTGATACTGTGAATTACCTTAAGTGATGTTTGAATATTGAGCCAATCTTCCATTCCTGGAATAAACTTACTTGGTCATGATGTACTATCTTTTAAAATATGTTAGTGGGGCTGGGAGGGGTGATGGCTCATGCCTGTAATCCCAACACTTTGGGAGGCTGAGGCGGGTGGATTTCTTGAGCTGAGGTACAAAGTTGTTTGTAATGTTGTTCATAAAAGTAGCATAAAAATTTTCCTTTTTCCTTTAATATTTATTGGATCTATAATAATGTCTCCTCTTTCATTCCTCATAGTGATAATTTGTGTCTTTTCTCTTTTTATCTTGATTAGTTTGGCTAGATGTTTATCAACTTTATGAATCTTTTTTTTTTAAAAACTTCATTTATTTTTATTATTTCTCTGTTTTCAATTTCATGTATTCCTGCTATTCTCTGTATTGTTTCCTTCCTTCTGCTTGCTTTGGGCTTGCTTTATTCCTTTTCTAGTTTCTTAATGTAAAGAAGATATTATTGATTGAAGGCCCTTTCTGTTTTGTAATATCAGCATTTTGTGATATAAATCTTTCTCTAAGCATTACTCATTGTAAAAGCTATAGATTATATGTTGTATTTTTATTATTCAATTTTAAATACGTTTAATTTTCCTTGTAACCTTCTCTTTGACTTATGAGTTATTAAGAAATGTGCTCCTCAATTTCCAAATATTTGTATATGTTTCAAATATCTTTCTGTTTGATTATATCTGATTTCTGGTTTAATTTTGTTCACATGATTATACTTTTTATGATGGTGTTTTTGTAAACATGTTGAGATTTGTTTCATGGCATAGAATATGGTTTATTTTCATGTTTGTTTCATGTGCACTTGAAAAGATTGTGTATTCTACTATTTTTGGGTAGAGCGTGCTATAAATGCCAGTTAGCTCATGTTGCTTGATCTCTGACGTCAATATATTGAAACTTGTTTAGTAGCTCATTATATGGTCTGTGTTGTTGAACATACCTTATGGACTTGGAAAAATAATACGTATTTTTTTGTCATTGCAGATTTTTTTGTGGTTATGTTATCATTTACTCAGAGAGGGGGGATAAAATTTTTTACTTATAACTTAGAAATTGTCTATTTTTCATTTAATTCTGTATAGTTTTGCTTCATAAATTATAAAGCTGTGGTGTTGAGTATATATATTTTTATTATTCATTTTATGATGTTGAATATATACATATATATAATTCATGTCTTCCTGATTAGTTGACCCCTTTATAGTTATAAAATAACCCTTTTTTAATCTCTGCAGCACTTTTTCTGCCATTAAAATAGCCACCATCGCTTTCTTATGCTTAGTGTTTATCTGCTGTTTTTTAAAATCTATTTTCTTTCAACTGCTCTGGATTTTTATTTTTAAAGTGCATCTCTTAGTTGCACTTAGTTTTAAAGTGCTTCTCTTAGTTTGCACTTTCTTTAAGTATACTTCCACAATCTCAGCCTTTACATTAGTGGCTTACTCAAAACATTTGGTGTAGTTATGTATATAGTTGAGTTTGAATTAGTAACTTTACGATTTGTTTTCTTGTCTCCTCTCTTTTTAATTTTTAAAGAATTTTTCTTTCCTCCTTTTCTGTTTTATTTCATATTAAGTCCTTTTTTCTAGCATTTCATTTAAATTGATCGATTGGCTTTTATCTATACATCTTTGCATATCTTGTTGTTAGTTGCACTAGGGATTACAATATATATCCTTAACTTTTCATGGTTTATTTAAAATTAATATTGTACTACTCCATGAAAATATGGGACAATATTTTGCAGCCTCTTATGTCTGAGTCCACCTAATTTCGTTCTTTATGCCACCGTTGTCATAGCATTACTTCTACACACATTATAAATCATGTAAGGTAATACATTTCTTTGTTTAAAAAGATCTATGCATTTTGAAGAAGAAATAAGAGACCATAATAATAGTTGTTTTATTTACACAAATATTTACAATTTTTGATATTTATTCCTTCCTGAATATCTCCAGTTTTTATATAGTATAATTTCCCTTCACCTTGAAGAATTTTCTCTGCCTTTTTTGGTCATATAATCCTGCTAGCAACAAGTTCTCTTAGTCTTCTTTAACTAAAAATATCTTAGTTTTTTTTTTTTATTTCCTGAAGAATACTTTCACTGGATGTAGAATTCTGAGATGACAGTGTGTTTTTTGTTGTTTTTTTTTCTCACTCTAAAAAAATGTTTTACTGATCTCTGGCTTCCACAGTTTCTGATGAGACACTCATTGACATTCAAATCATTGCTCCTCTATAAATAATGTGTCATTTTTATCTAACTACTTTCAAGATTTTCTCTTTGTCTTTGGTTTCATCAGTTTAACTGTGATATGTCTAGATGTGATTTTCTTCTTATTTATTCTATTTTTGATTCTCTAAGCTTCTTGAATCTTCCAACACATTTTTCACCAAATTTGAGCAATTTCCAACAGTCGTTTATTTGAATATGTTTTCTGCTCCATTTTCTCTCTCCTCTGGAACTCCAACTATACCTATGTTGGACCTTTTGATATAGTCTTACAGGGTCCGGAATCTTTGTTCACTTCTTACAATTTTCCCCCCCTTCTGTCATTCAGATTGAAGACTTTCTCCTGATCTATCTTCAAGTTCATTGGTTCTTCTTTTATTTCCATTCTTCTGTTAAGCCCATCAGTACCTTTTTAAAAAACTTCAAAGATTATGCTTCTCATTTCTAGATTTTCCATTTGACATATATGTGTGTGTGTGTGTGTGTGTGTGTGTACCTGTATGTGTGCTGATTTCATATATTTTCCTCTGCTTGCTTGAGCACAGTTTTAATAGCTGCTTTAAAATTTTTATATGCTCATTTTAACATCTGGGTTATCTCAAGGTTGGTCTTTGTTGATATTCTTTTTTTCTTGATAATTGGTTAGATTTTTCTGATCTTCATATGTCAAATGTTTTTGGACCATACCCCAACATTGTGAATATTATATTCACATTCATATTATATTCACAATGTGAATGTGAAAGACGTTTTCACATTCACATATTCATAATGTGATTGTGAAAAGCACTGTCATCTCAGAATTTTGCTTCCAGTGAAAGTATTCTTTCAGGAATAAAGAAGAAAACTACTAATAAGATATTTTCAGATAAAGAAGACTGAGAGAACTTGTGACTGACAGAAATATATGACCAAAGAAAAAGCACAGAAAATTCTTCAGGGTGAAGGGAAATTATACTATATGAAAACTCAGTTCACTTATTTTTTCCTAACTTGGATGCTCACAATCTGCCCAGGTATATCCATGGATCAGGGGCTATGCAGAGATTAGGGGAGAGATTTTGCACAGAATTTTGGACTTCTCTCCAGCTGTCTCCTTGATAGAACCTCTCTTCACTTTTCAGTGGCTTCAGCTGCCCTGAACGCTGTTCTCTAGGGTTTTTTAGGCCAGAAAGACTACAGGTTTTCTAGCAGAGATTTGGCTACCTTGTGTAGTACTGATTTACACCTGAACAAAGCCTGAAAGCCACACGTGTAAGTAATTCAATCTGTGCCATTCTTTTTCCCAAGTGTAGATACCTCTCCAGAATCGCCTTGCTTACGATCATTCCTCAGGCCCCGGTCCTTGTTTTTTAGTATGTCTATCCAAGTGTGTATTGTTCTCTCTGGGAGGATCAGACCCATTGGTCATATCGCAGTGAAAATATCCTTTTCGCTTTGTTTTGTCTATATGCTCACTTTTGTTATATTTATTTTAGGCCTGTTTGACATCTGTATGACAAAATGTGTCCATCATAAAATGAACTTTTATTTTGCGGAGTTTTAGCAACGTTGAAATCAACAAAAATCTAGGAGTACCAAGATGAAGCCCATTGACCCCTCCCCCAGTTTTCCACAAGAGAGGTTTTGTTCTTGTGTGTTCTAACACTTCTGAAGGGAAGACCTTTGCAGGACACTTTCCTACAACAAAGGCAAAGCCAATTAGCTCAAATTAGACCATTGAGTGGGAAGCACTTGAAAGGGGCCATGCTAGATAAACAACGCCCCACTCCATATTGGGAGACCTGCCCCCTGCAGCCCCCTTAGTTGATTCATTTACTTAATATTTATGGAGCACCTGATATTGTCATACGTGGTGTTGAGTGATAGGGAAATGATTATTAGCAATTTGCTAGGGGGAGCCAGACGTGAAACAATAGCCCACAAACATAGAATTTTAAACTGTGATTACTGCCATGCATTAAAAGCCTTGGAAGCTACAAGAACACATAATGGGGAACTTGGCCCAGCCTGAGAGATCATGGAAGGCTTCCCTTGGGAGCAAGAAGTCATTTAAAAGAGGAGTAAAAGTTAACTGTGTGTGCTAGTTGGGGTAGTTCCAGTTAGAAGGAACAGCATGTGTAAAGACACAGAGGTGGGAGGGAGGATCGAAAATGCGAAGAATGGGCCAGGCACTGTGGCTTGCACCTGTAATCCTAGCACTTTGGGAGGTCAAGGTGGGTGAATTGCCTGAGTTCAGAAGTTCAAGACCAGGTTGAAACCCCGTCTCTACTAAAATACAAAAAAAAATTAGCAGGGCATGGAAGCATGCACCTTTAATCCCAGTTACTTGAGAGGCTGAGGCAGGAGAATCACTTGAACCCAGGAGGCAGCTGTTGCAGTGAGCTGAGATGGCGCCATTGCACTCCAGCCTGGGGGACAAGAGTGAAACTCTGTCTCAAAAATTAAAAAAAAAAATTTCAAAGAATGGAGAGCAGACTAGTGAGCTAGAGACTGAAGGACAGTGAGGATGAGGAGCACAAGATAAAGCCATAAAAGACAGAGTCCTGCCCAGGCAAACTTTGTGGTCCAGTTTGGAAATCTGCTTTTCTTTTTCTTCTCTTTCCTCATCTTCCTTCTCCTTTACCCTTTGTTGAATAATGAAAATAACCCATAGATTTATTCAAAGAAAACTCAGTGACCCCTCTTGCTCCCTCCCTGTGCCACTCCGTAGAGAGAAACACCATCAAGGGTTCTAGAACTATTTCACAAAATATGTAAAAATACATAGCTTCTTAAAAAAAACCGATGCGTAGGAAGAAGGGAGACGGAGTTCTATACACGATATTTTGAACCTTCACTTGCTTCATTTGACAATACACAAAGAGACTTTTCCACATCAACACAGTTAGATGTACACCAATTTTTTCAAGTGCTGCACAGTGCTCCAATGTAGGGATGTGCCATGATTTATTTTCTCAGTGTCTGATTGATGGATATTTTAAGTTTCTTCTATTCTTTGTTGTTACAAACAGTGTAGCAATGAACACTCGTAAGATATATTTGGGCACACCGGAGGGAAACAACACACACTGGGGCCTGTCGGGGGTGGGGGGCAAGGGGAAGGGAGAGCATTAGGACAAAGACCCAATGCATGTGGGGCTTAAAACCTAGATGATGGGTTGATAGGTGCAGCTGACCACCATGACACATGTAAACCTATGTTAACAAACCTGCACGTTCTGCACATGTATCCCAGAACTTAAAGTAAAAGAATTTATATATATATATACTTAAAAAATATTTCGGTACATTTTTGAGTATATGTGTAGGATAAATTAATTTTGGTGGAATTTCTTGGTGAAAAAAAGTATGCACATTTACGATTTTGATAGACATTGTATAATTGTCCCCCAGAGACGTTTGTCTAGGGCTTTTTCATCATTAAAATGTTCTGTAGGTATAGCTTATCATCAGCGGTCTAGGAACAGGTGTGGGCGCTGAAAAGCATGTATTAGCTTCCTAACCCAAAAAGAAACTGCAAATTTGAGATCAATAAATATTTCATGAAATATCTCTACAATGTGTTGCTTGTAATGTTATTATTCCTGAAAAAGTTCATTACATTTGAAAACAATTTGTAGGCTATATATTTCACTCTTTTTGCAAGAATTCACAAGTATGTATAATGACTGTTGAGAAATGGCCTAGCATAAATTAAATGGCCTATTATAAATTAAATAGTCCATCATAAGAATTACTTAGCCAAGACATTTCAAAAGAAAAATTATTTTTAAAACCCTTCAGATATTTCAATATCAGCAAAAATTACCCTTACTATGGATATACGTGTAGTTCAATATATTTTACATACTGCAGGATATGACTTCCAAAAGTAAGAGTGCCTGAGATCTGTTGAGGTTTTAAAAACAGCCTTAATTGTGCAACTATGTAGGAACTTGTCTGCCTCCTTATATTCTCATCAGCTTGCATATTTTCAAAACTTTTTATTTATGCCAATAAGATAAGCAACTCTTTTGCTTCTTAGTTTCATATTTATTTAACTATGGCAGCTAAGAATCTTTTTGTGTCTTCATATACCATTTCTCTCTTTTATTTTGTACTGAATTTATATATTCTAGATCTATTTTGCTATTGGATGTTAATAATTTTCTTGTTGATTTGTAAGATCTTTTTATATAATGAAGAGTATATCTCTGTCAGTTATGTGGTTACAAATACTTCCCTTCAATTTGCTGTGTTCAGTCTATTTTATGATTGCACACACACAAGCACACGCACACACACATTCTTTTTTTTGCCTTAAAATTTTGTATACATTTTACCTAGTTAAGCTTAAATTTTTCCTTTATGGCTTCCTGAAGGCAGTCTAACACCAAAGAAAGCCTTGAATGGTTTCCGGCATGGAAGTGTATATGATGTGATTTGTGTTTTAAATGTGACTGCTGCACAGAGAACTGGAGAATGAATCTCAGGGGAGCAAGATTAAATACAGGGAAAGCTCTTAAGAGGTGAGAGATGATGGTAGCTGAGGCTAGAAAGAGGACAAACGGGGATGATTTTAGGAGGCAAAACCAACATTACTGGTAATGGAGAAGAAGAGAGGATGCCTCAAGGGTGACTCCTGGATTTCTGGTTCTGACAACAAAATAGAAAGGAGCAGCTGCTCTCTGATATGGCAAATGCTAGCAGAGACCCAAGTTATTTTTGGTTTGTTTGTTTTGGTGGGGGTGGGCACTCAAGGAGGTGAAAAAATGGGTTTGACTTAGGACATGTTTGTAAGGGTTATTGCCGAGTTTAAAATGAGGAAACTGAGGCCAGCATAGGAAAATTAAATGCCAATTTGTTAAGCTCCCAGGCGAGGTTCTACGGTCCGGGGGAAGGAGGGCCAGAGAAGTCGCTGGCTTCCTAGAACGAGGGGTTTTTCTAGCTTTGGGAGAGTAAGGAATGGCTGGGTGTTCTAATTGGCTGCGGGGGAATGGGATGGAGATGGGGCGGGCTGTTATTGGTGGGTAGGTTGTGGGGCGGGTTTTCCTAATGCAAGATCCCGCCAGGGTTGCATCAGCCGGGGCTGTCCGGAAGGCTGTGTGCAGAGCTAGGTGCCCAGTGCAGAGGCAGGTGCCCAGTGCAGAGTTTAGTGTTGAGTGCAGATTCTGGTGTGGAGTGCAGAGCCAGGTGTCGAGTGCAGAGGTAGGTGTCGAGTGCAGAGGTGGGTGGGGTGTCGAGTGCAGAGGTGGGTGTCGAGTGCAGAGGTTAGTGTTGAGTGCAGGGGTTAGTGTTGAGTGCAGATCCTGGTGTGGAGTTTCCAGGCGCAGAGAGGGATGGGCGTGTCCGAGCTCCCAGCGAGGCAACCGGCCTTACAATGTTGAGTTGCAATACCTCTGAGATACCCAGTGGAAATGTAGAAGAACCACGGGAATAGAGCAGAGAGCCAAGCTGTTTTGATAGGATGTTTCCATTTGCATGAATCTTAGTTTCACATTGAGGATCTAAGCCCAACAAACCCCTTCATGGTTTAGATTCACAATGTTTCACTCAGAGAGCTCAACTTGGATCCAGAGATTGGCACAGATCTAAGAAATTGCTGAGAGAGCTTCCTGCCGGGAAAAAGAGCCTCCGGTTTAAAGAGAAATACATACTCAATTTAGCCATTAATTTCTGGCTCTAACTTTTTTTCTTTTAATTTAAAAATAATATCAAGCTTTCAGAAAAGTTGCAAAAACAGCACAAAGAACATCCTTGTTATCAATCTCCTAGTGCTAGTTATCAATTTCTGTATAAAAATCTACTCCAAAACTTGATGGCTTAAAACAAGCACCATTGTAAGTATATATCATGATTTTCTATGGTAAGAATTTGAGCAGAGCTCAGTTTAGTGACTTACATTCAATACAGTGTTCACAGAAGTCATAGAATAGTATTTGGCAAGTGGATGGATGGGTTTGGAGAATCAAAGAAAGCTTCTGGCACCTTGGTGAGGATGGCTGGAAGGTTGGGTCCAACGGGAACCTTCAACAGGAGCATCTACACAAGACGGCTTCAGTGCAGTGCCCTTAGGGAGTCAAATGTCTTATGGCAGTTCAAGGTTCCCAGACAAAGTGTTCCAAGAGGCCCAGGTTGAAGGTGTAAAGCTTCTCATGACAGTCCTGCAAGTTGCAAAGCATCAGTTCCCCCATATTCTATTAGGTAAACAAGTCACTAAAGCCAGCTCAGGCCGGGCGGGTGGCTCACGCCTGTAATCCCAACACTTTCAGAGGCCGAGGCAGGCGGATCACCTGAGATCAGGAGTTCGAGACCAACCTGACTAACATGGTGAAAACCCATCTCTACTAAAAATACAAAAATTAGCCAGGTGTGGTGGCACATGCCTGTAGTCCCAGCTACTCGGGAGGTAGACAGGAGAATCCCTTGAATCTGGGAGGCGGAGGTTGCAGTAAACCAAGATCACGCCACTGCACTCCAGCCTGGGCAACAGAGAGAGCGAGACTCTGAGACTCTTGTCTCAAAAAAAAAAAGCCAGTTCAGATTTAAAGATGGGAAATTGGACTCCGTCTTTCAATCAGAGGAGGAGCAAAAAACCAGCGGTATACAACAACTGGCCAATTGTTAGCATTTGCCCCATTTGCTCTATCATTCTTTATCTGGACTCATTGAGAGTAATTTGCATGCATTATGCTCCTTTACTTCTAGATACTTCCTCATATACATTCTAAAACAATTCTTTTTAATTTTCTTTTTTTAATTGACATATAACAATTGTACTTATTCATAGGGTACATAGTGGTATTTTGGTACATATAATGTATAGTGATCAGATTGAAGTAATTAGCATTTGCATCATCTAAATAGTTCATTTCTTAAAACAAAAATTCTCTTACATATCCACAATACAGCAGGAATTTAACACTGATAGCCACTGTTACCTATAGTCCAGATTCCAATTTTACCAATCATCCAAATAATAACATTTATAGCAATTTTTTTTTTCTAGGCCAAGATCAAATCCAGCGTCATATATTGTATTTGATTGTCAGGTCTTTGTATTCTCCTTTAATCTGGAACAATTCCTCCTTCTTTTCCTTTTACAACCTTGATATTCTGAACAGTACAGTCAGGCCAATTGTTTCACAGAATGTCCCTCAATTTGAGCCTGTCTGATATGTCCACGTTATTAGATTTGCATTATATACTTTTTTGCCAGAATACCACAGAAGTGATGTATTCTTGTCACTGCATCGTACTAGAAAGCACGTGATGCTGATTTGCTTCATAGGAGATATTTGCATTCCTATGTTAAAGTGGTGCCTACCGAGTTTCTAGTTTTCCTTTTCAAATTAATAATTATGTTTGTGGAGAGCTTTGTTGGGACTGCAAATATCTTGATCTTCATCAAACTTTCACCCACATGTTTTAGCATTTCTTGATAATTGTGGCCTGTATCTATTACTAGGACGGTAGCAAAATGGTGATTTTCTAATAGTGTTATTTCTTCTGCATTTATTAGTTGCCATTCTACAGCAAGGAAGAACTGTCCTTTTTCTATGTATGTATGCATTTGTACATATTTATGAATTCTTATTATATTCAGTTGCTCGTTATCCATTACTGCATTTTATTTGGATGCTTAGTGTCTTCAGGTGTGTCTTGTGTACTTTTGATAGGTTCCCATTATTTCCTAATTTCTGTTATAGCACCATGTTCCAGACTTATCTTACACTTTTCCTGCCCTAGTCCTTGAATCAACCATTTCTTCAAGAATTCCTGGTTCCCCTTGAGCAGAAGAAAATGGTTTTCAGAAACCAAGAATTGTGTGTTTGAGGATGCTCATTGCCACTAGAATGTCAGCACTTTGGGTCTTTGGCTGGACAAAGCCAGAAATAGTAATTTTCTCTCATTCCAAGCCCTCTCTGTAAGGTCGTACCTGCCTTGCCTGTTTCACAGTTATGTCTCCTTATTTCCACAGTAAGAACTCTGGTTATCAACATTAGCATATTCGCTTATTTGTTCAGACCTGCAAATCATGGAAAATAGTTTCAGAATTCTTACACTGCTACAGAAAACCAAATCTATTACATTGAATATAATATTTATTTATTTATGCACTTCTTTTTGTTGATAAACTGAAGGTTTATAGCCAAAATACTGTGCTGAAAAATTACTTAAATTCATTTTTTTTCCCTTTCACTGTGGACATTCTTTTGAGATACAGCTGGGTTCATTTATCTGTTTGTATTCCATTTTAGTCTTTCCCCCAATTACTTTAGATTGGTTTGAATATGCAAAAGTATTTTCATACTTTCAATATCCAAAACTTTGCAAAAGATTAAACTCAGTAAAATGTTACTCTTTCTTTCCATCCTTTTCTTTTCATTCCTGCCCACCTGTCTAAGCAACCAATTTCAGTGGTTTTTAGTTTTCATTTCTGTATTGCTTTTTTAAACAATGAACAGATATGTATATGTTTTCTTATTTACTCCTTTTCTTACATGAAAGGTAGCATATTCTTTTGTACTTTGCTTTTTTTCTGTTGGCAATATATCACGGAATTCCTCCATAGGAGTTCATAAAGGTCTTTTCTGTTTGTTTGTTTGCTTAGAGACGGTCTCGCTCTCTTATTTCACCCAGACCAGAGGGGGAGTCGTGTGATCACAGTTCACTGCAGTCCTGAACTCCTGGGTTCAAGCGGTCTTCCTGCTTCAGCCTCCTGAGTAGCTGGGACCACAGGCATGTGCCACCATGCCTGGCTAATTTTTAAAAATATTTTTTGTAAGGACAGGGTCTAACTATGTTGCCCAGGCTGTTGTCAAACTCCTGGACTCAAGTGCTCCTCCCACTTCAGCCTCCCAAAGTGCTGGGACTGCAGACATAAGCTACCACATTCAGCCATGAATTTAAGATCTTCTGCATTTTTTCTTTACAGCTGCATAATGCTGTTTTGTGTGAATGCATCACGGTTTGTTCAACCAATTTCTTAGCATTTTGGGAGTGTCTCATAATTTATAATAGAAAATAACGCTGCAATAAATAACCTTGTGCAGATGTACTTTCATATTATTTGAGGTGTATCTTCAGGGTAAATTCTAAAAGGATTATCTGGATCAAAGGGTAAATGCTTATGAAATTTTGTTAGATGTCAGTTTCTCCTCATGTGGTAGTACTACTTTGCCCCACCAGCAGCAATGTATGAAAGTAATCGTCCTAACTTTTCAACTCTCATTCTTATTTAAAATAATTTTTAGGGTAGGCACCGTGGCTCATGCCTGTAATCCTAGCACTTTGGGAGGCCGAGACAGGTGGATCACCTGAGGTCAAGAGTTCAAGACCAGCCTGGCCAACATGGTGAAACCCCATCTCTACTAAAAATACAAAAAATTAGCCAGGCATGTTGATGTGTGTCTGTAATCCCAGCTACTTGGGAGGCTGAGGCAGGAGAATTGCTTCAACCTAGGAGGCAGAGGTTGCAGTGAGCCTGAGATCGCGCCACTGCACTCCAGCCTGGGTAACAAGAGCGAAACTCCATCTCCAAAACAAAACAAAAAATAAAATAATTTTGACAAGTTTTCTTTTTCTTTTTTTATTTTTTGTAGAAACAGAGTCTTGCTCTGTCACCCAGGCTGGATGGAGTACAGTGGTGCAATCATAGCTCACTGTAGCCTCAAACTCCTGGGCTCAAGTGAGCCTCCCACCTCAGCCTCCCAAAGGATTGGGATTGCAGGTGTGAGCTGCCGTACCTAGCCAACAAGTTTTCTTTTCTTTTTGTCTTTTGAGACAAGGTTTCTTCCTGTTGCTCAGGCTGGAGTGTAATGGTGCACGACCACGGCTTACTCCAGACTTAACTTCCTGGTTTAGGTGATTCTCCCACCTCAGCCTCCCAAGTAGTTGGGACTACACGTGTACACCACCTCACCTGATTTTTCTTTCATTGTTTTTTTTTAAAATTTTAGTAGAAATGAGGTTTTGCCATATTGCCCAGGCTGTCAATTTTTTTTATAGCCAAATTCTGTTTGTATATAGGCAGGAAAACCTATTCACTTTGGATTCAAGAGAACTGAGAAAAGGAGCTAAGTCAGGGGCTAGGAAACTCACTCATTCATGGAGGACCTTTATGTCAAGTCAAGAAGTCTGTATTTTATTCAGTTGGAAGTCAGTCAAGGAGGTTTCTTTTAGCCAGGCAGTACTATGACTAGAGAATGAATTAGCAAGATTATGATAATGATTAGGAATCATTTTGATTGCAAACAGTGGACTGCTGTCAATGGCTCAAGTAGAAAACAGGCCGGTCGTGGTGGGTCATGCCTGTAATCCCAGGACTTTGAGAGGCCAAGGCAGGTGGATCACGATGTCAAGAGATCAAGACCATCCTGGCCAACATGGTGAAACCCCATCTCTACTAAAAAAACACAAAAATTAGCTGGGCGTGGTGGCGCGTGCCTGTAGTCCCAGCTACTCAGGAGGCTGAGGCAGGAGAATTGCTTGAACCCGGGAGGCAGAGATTGCAATGAGCCGAGATTGTGCCACTGCGTTCCAGCCTGGTGCCTGGTGACAGACCGAGACTCTGTCTCAAAAAACAAAGAAAAGAAAACAATGTGTAATTATTTATTTTATAACAAGAAGCTTCAATAACGAAAATACTACTTTAATGGCCTTCTAATTTTGCTCCTGTCCTTGTCCTCCTACTTTCAATATCCCAGTAGAGGGACCAGTCAGACTGGTCTCTTTGCTGTTCTTTTCTTTTTTTTTTGAGTTGGGGTTTTGCTCTTGTTTCCTGGGCTGGAGCATGCAATGGCATAATCTCTGCTCACCACAACCTCTGCCTCCCGGGTTCAAGCGATTCTCCTGCCTCAGCCTCCCGAGTAGCTGGGAATATAGGCATGTACCACCATGCCCAGCTAATTTTGTATTTTTAGTAGACACAGGGTTTCTCCATGTTGGTCAGGCTGGTCTCGAACTCCTGACCTCAGGTGATCCACCTGCCTCGGCCTCCCAAAGTGCAGGGATTACAGGCGTGAGCCACCACCCCTCGCCCTTTGCTGTTCTTGAACACGGTATGCAATTCCCTATTTAGGATCTTTGCACTGGGTGCCTGGGAATTCCTTCCCCAGCTACATGCATGGCTCACTCACTCACCTCCTTAGGACTTCCCCTCCAGTCTCACCATTTCCATCACGCCCCAGTACTTGCAGTCACCTTCCCCTCTTTTCTGTCCTTTTTTTCCCTATATACTCACACCTTCTAACATATTATGTATTTTCCATGTGTGCTGTTTATTGTCTGTCTTCCACCTCTCCACCCCCAACCCCCACCTAAAAAATACAAGGTTAAAAATCATTGCTGTTCCTTGATGTATCTTTTATGCCAGAAACAGTGCTTGGCACGTCGTGGTGCTTAATAAATGTTTGTTGAATATGTGAATGTAGTCATGGGGTTCCCGGTTGGTTTAGTGACTCAGCAACATGGGAACATTGGGCTGGCATCTCTATAATTCTCTTAGTCTCGTCTTCATGGTTGAGAGGTGTCTACAGCTTCAAGCATCATTTTCTTACACGGCCATGTCTGAAGCTAGAAAGAGAAGCAAGAATCAGTGGAATTTTCTCCTCTGCTCAAGAGGAACCTTCCATCAAGGGAGAAAAATCTTTCCCAAAGAGTCCCAGTAGAGTTCTCAAATTTCATTAACCGGAATTAGTTCACTTGCCTACTCCTTGATCAATCACTGGTAAAAGAAAATGTGGTTGCCAGGAAGCACTGAGACCCAACAGTATTCATCTCCTGAGTCTGTATATATTGCTACTGGACCAAATTTAAAACTATTGTCCTGCTGATGTAAAAGGGATGGGAAAGGTTTTTGGCATGCAATCAGTAGTGATTGCCACATCACCGTGGCTGTTATTTTGAGAACATGGTGGGGAAAGGAGTGATTTCACGTTGCCTATGAAATCAACTTTTCACCTCATGATTGCCCATGAAATCAACTTTTCACAGGTCACTTTAGCTCTAGGAGAAAGGAAATGAGCCTGTCTGTAATGCTGCTCATAGAATTTTTCAAGATTTACTCCCAATCAATGATTTTGGCCAATGGCATGCTTTTCTTTAATTGGCAATTACATATTCCTTTTAACTCTACAAGAACCTCAGATCCTTTTAATAGATGGCATTGTAATTGCAGGTTTCCTCATACATCACTTGATTTTTTGAGAGAATGAGCAACTATGTCAAGACATAAGATAATTCAATGAAAAAGATTAAAATGCTTGACTACCACACAGGTAATAGCTCACAAGTCTCAAGTGGCAGTCGCTAGGACAGTGTGGAGTAGGTAACTTTCAGGCGTGTGGTGGAATATATTCCTGGTTATTAATTCCCCAAGTGCTTGAGGCCAGCCGTCCTCACTGATGGCTTGAATTGGTTTCCTCGCAATAGGGCTGTAACCATTCATACTAGTCATGGGGTGTAACTGCAGCACTCAGGGCTTTAGAGTCAGTTAGACATGTATTTAAATTCCAGCTCTGTTATTTACTGCTGTGTGATGCTGAGCTGTTAAATGAGGGTGAGAAATCCTCTCTCCAAAAGATATTATGTGCCTTGGATGAAATCATGAATGATGAAAGCCAGGCTAACAGGCACCCTGTAAACGTGAGTTCCCTTCTCTCTGTGTGTGTGACTTCCATGGCTTTATTTTGTGCCCTGACAAAGCCCTATTTATCTATCTTCTCAGCCCCAAAGTGGTCTCAGCCTAATATATCGTCAACCACCTTTGAGGATTAGACCACCAGAGGAATGAGAGCCAAAAGGAATCATAATTTTTCCAACACTATACCCAGTATTTCTTTCAAGACCCTAGAAGCACTGAGCCACCTGCTTCTCCCTTTATAAAGAAAAATAAATAAATGCATTTGAACAGCCACCCAGTCTCCTGACTCTGTATTGGATTTTTTAGGTGATTCAAAGAAGTATATGATATGGCCCCTGCTTTCAAGGAGCTTAAAAATGCCCCGAAGGACCCAAAATAAGCACAATGCAAAGTAGACAGACCTGGGTTTAAATGCAAGCTCTGCCACTTACTAGCTCTGTGGCCTTCTACAATCACTTAGCCTCGCTCTACCTCTATTTTCTTGCCTGTAAAACATAGCTATCAGTACCTACATCATTAGGTTGTCATGAGGTTCAAAATTGCACTACATGTAAGGAAACTGATGTAGAGGAGGCATTTGAAAAATCTGAATTCTGCCATCCTCAAACCACATATTAGTTAAATAATAAAACAGAAGATCTATTACAAGATGGCTTATAATTCACTGCCAACTGAAATGCCCTGAAAAAAAGGCTTGTGGAGTTCAGTGAAGGTCAGGCCATTTAGACTGAGGTAGGTGGAGTAAATTCCTGGAAAATAAGAAAAGTGACTGGCACTTCAGGATGGGCTGATTTTCTCAGATGAATCATGGGAGGCTTGGCCCTAAGTTCTTGCTCTGTGCTATTGGTAAGAAATAAAGACTTGAGTACCCAACTGGTACACTGAAGACTGAGAAAGGCATTCAGTTATCCTCTCGGTGCTTAGACCACTCATCCTGTTTGCCCTCAAACTGTGTCTTTACCATCCACTTGCCTCAATGGCCTTCCAGCCTGTTATGAATGAAGAATCCCACCTCGTGCAGCGTGAGGAACCAGAGTTCACTGGGCAATCAAAAACCAAGTGGAAGACAGAGATATACCTGGGATAAAGGAAATGCTAATCAACAGAGATGTGTTCACCTCAAGACTCCTGGGAAAGGATTGCTTTTAACAAAACCGTATGTTGCTTTTAACAAAAATATACAGGGAAATTTACCTGCAGAAGAGGCTTTTATAACAATGATCAGGCTGGGCGTGTGGCTCACGCCTGTAACCCTAGCACTTTGGGAGGCCGAGGCGGGTGGATCACCTGAGATCAGGAGTTCAAGACCAGCCTGGGCAGCATGGCAAAACCCCATCTCTACAGAAAAATACAAAAATTAGCCGGCTGTTGTGGCACATACCTGTAATCCTGGCTACTCGGGAGGCTGAGGCAGGAGAATCACTTGAACCTGGGAGGCAGAGGTTTCAGTGAGCTGAGATTGTGACATTGCACTCCAGCTTGGACAACAGAGTGAGACTCCATCTCAAAAAAAAAAAAAAAAAAAATGATCAGCTGTGGTAAATTATATTGTTGTTCCCAATTATCAGGTCCCTCTTCTGTAAGAAATATTAAGTGTTTAATACAAATCTTAGTGTATTTGGCCTCTTCCTCTTGTCTCTACCATGAGGACAGCACATCTTCTACTATCAGCCTGGATCTCAGAATGAGAAAGCCTGGTGCTCAAGGTGAGCCAAGCAGAGCTGAGCCATGACAGACACAGTTAAGCAGACCAATAGACCAGCAGACCCAGGAGCTAGAAATGTTATTGCAAGCCACTGAGACGTAGAAGTCGTTTGTTGCCACAGCAAAAGCTGACTAATACATCAACAGTAATTAAACACTTGCTCTGTACTGGCATTGTCCTAAGCATTTAACGTGTGTCCTCTCATTAATCCTCGCATTAATCATGTAATGTGGTGTTTCAGCCAGTGCTCTCCAGTGTAAACACCAGAAAGCTACTCTGGCTGTGTGCGAAAAGACTTCTGCTTCCAGCCACGATAGAACAACAGAATCCGCATGTGCCTTCCCATCTGAAAGAACTAAAAAGGCAAAAAAACAAAACAAAACAAAACATATGAAACAATGGTTCTCAAGATATTAGACAATAGGCAATATAGGAGACTGATTTCTGAGAGATGAGAAACAAAATAATGAACGCTGCAATTGACCCAGCTTACTACCTGGATGGAGTTCCAGCCCATGGTGCAAAACAGGAAAGGCCAGGCAGAACTTGGCAGTCCCCTGATTTGGAAATATGGAGCTGAGAGAGGGGGAGGCAAGGGGACTAAAATTCATGGGGCAGAATTCTAGAAAGGAAAAAGCTACATAGAGAGGAACATTGAGATTTGCATAAAGCCCCACTTGAGGATTCAGCTGAGTTCAGATCGGCACATGCATTAGAGGAAACTCTTCAAGACCTGGGGAAAAAGCAACCAAAAAGATTAGAGGGAACAATTAGTAAAGTATAGGACTCAGAATAGTGCCAAGTCTTACCAGCCAGAGTGGACTCTGGGTGGAATACTCAGAAAGATTTTTTTTTTTGAGACAGTCTCTGTTGCCCAGGCTGGAGTGCAGTGGTGCAATTCTGACTCGACCACGGTAGCCTTGACCTCCCAGGCTCAAGTAATCCTCCCGCCTCAGCCACCCAAGTAACTGGAGCTACAGGCACATGCCAACATGCCTGGCTAAGTTTTTCATTTTTTGTAGAGATGGGGGTCTCTCTATGTTGCCAGAATTGGTCTGGAACTCCTGGGCTCAAACGATCCTTCCTCCTCGACTTCCCAAAGTGCTGAGATTAAAGGTGTGCCACTGAGTTCAGTCCCTCAGAGGAATCTTGCTCCATAGTGGGAAAACACTCCCAAGCATACAAAGAAGCAGGTATATACAATCCTAAATTTGGAGAAAAATCCGTCAATTGAAACTGACCCCAAAAATGACACGGATGATAGAATTAGTAGACAAAGACCTTTTAAAAAGTATCCTGACTCTATTTTATACGTTCAAGAAGCTAGAGGAAAAACTGAACATGTTAAGTTAAAGGCATAGACAATATAATACAGTCCCAGTTTGAACTTTTAGAAATACAACTACAAGATCTGAGATAAAAAATATGCTGAAAGGGATTCATAGCAGATTCAACATTGCAGAAAGGAGTGGTGAACTTGAAGACATAAAAATAGAAACTATTGAAAATGAAGCACACAGAGTAAATGGAGGAAAATAAGGTCAGAATAACGGGACAACTCTAGCAGCCTCAATATTTGTAATGGAGTCTCTGAAGAAAATGAAGGGGGGAAGAAAAGTATTTGAAAAAATAATGGCTAAAAGATTTCCCAATGTGATAAAAACTGTAAACCAACAGATCCAAACGCTAAATGAAACCCAAGTACAAAAACGTAAGGAAAGCTACAACCAGGCAAATCATAATTTCCTTGATTAAAACCACTAATTAAGAAAACATGTGAAAAGTAGCCTGGGGGAAGGGGGCACATATTACAAAAACCCGAAGATGAGAATGACCGAAGATTGTTTGTCAGAAACAATGAAGCAGCATCTTTGAAGTGCTGAAGAAGAAAAAAAGATCCATCAGCCCAAAATTCTTTACTAAGGAAAAATATCACTAACAGATTAAGACAAAATAAGACTTTTCCATACATGCAAAGACTGAAAGAATGTATCACAATCAGACCTGCACAATAAGAAATGCTAAAAAGGAAATCCTCTAGGCAGAAGGCAAATTCTACCAGATGGCAATGCAAATCTGTACAATGGAATGAAAAGTATTTGAAATGGCAACTATGTGGGTAAACATAACCACTTTAAAATTATTTAAAGCTCTTCAAAAGATAACCATTTGGGGCAAAAATAACAATATAGTAAAGGGTTTATAACATATGTAGGAATAAAATGAAAGACAACTACACATAAAAGACAAGGGCAAAAATGGAAATAAAACTTTTGTGAAGTTCTTAAGCTATACATGAAATGGTATATTACTTGAAGGTAGACTATATGACAAGTTAATATGTATCCTATTAATATAAACTGTAAAGCAACCACCAAAATAACACAGTAACTTATAGCCATGAACCAGCAAAGAAAATAAAATGGATTTATAAAAAATAATCAAAAAAAAGGGGGAAAAGCAGCAAAGAACAAATGGAGAAAATACAAAACCAATAGCAAGCTGTTAGACTTAAACCCAACCATATTAATAATCACATTAAATATAATAGTCTAAATATCCCAATCAAAAGGCAGAGGTTACCCAATCAGATAACAAAATCAAATCACAACTATAAGCTGACTATAAGAAAACCTTTTTAAAATATAAGGACACACATGTGTTAGAAGCAAAAAGATGAGAAAAGATGTATCATGTTAATGCTAATTTTTAAAAGAGTCTAGTGTAGTTATATTAACAAACAGGGTAGATTTCAGAGTGGTATTAGCAGGTTTAACAGGGTAATTTCCTAAAGGGACATAACAAACCAAAAGTGTATGCACCTAAAACAAAGCTTCAAAATACCTGAAACAAAAATGGATAGAGCTACAAGGGGTAGCAGACAATCAATCCATAAGTACAGTCACAGATTTCAATATCACTCTCTCAGTAAGGGACAGAACAGGTAGACAGAAAATCACTAAGGATATAGAAGACTTGAATAACACAATCAACTTGACTTCATTGTCATTTCCAATGCACTCCACCCACCAGTGGCAGAATACACATTCATTCCAAGTACACCTGAAACATTTATAAAGACCAAGTGTATTTTGAGTCCAAAATACATTTAAATAAATTTAAAGCTATTCAAATCATACAGAGTGCTCTCTGATCATAATAGAAACAAAATAGCAATCAATACCAGAATGCTGTCTGAAAATCTCCAAATATTTACAAAAAATAACACAATTCTAAGTAACTTATGAGTCAAAGAAAAAATTTTTTAAATTACAAAGTATTCTGAATTTGAAGAAAATACAAACACAATATAGCAAAATAAGTGAGCTGTATCTGAAACAGTACTTAGAAGGAAATGTATAGCCCTAAATGCCTATATTAGACAAGAGAAATGGTCTTAAATCAATGATCTCAGTTTTCACCTTAAGAAAATAGAAAAAGAAGAGGAGATGGGTCTCATTGTAGGCAGAATAAAGGAAATACTAAAGATCAGAGTGAAAAAAAATCAATAAAATAGAAACCAGAAAAAATAGAGAAAATATATACCAAAAGCTGTTTCTTTGAGAAGATAGATAAATCTAATCAGACTGAACAGGCAAAAAAGAGTGAGAATGAGAGCTGGGAGTTTGTAGGGTGATGCAGAGAGAGTCCCAGATTAACAATATCAGAAATGAGAAAGGTGACATCATTATAGATTCCACAGGTATTTAAACGATTATAAAGAAACAGTATGGACAACTTAATGTCAACATATTCTGCAAGTAGACGAAATAGACAGATTTCTTGAAAGGCATTAACTACTACAATTCACACACAAAAAAGAGATAGCCGCCGGGCGCGGTGGCTCACGCCTATAATCCCAGCACTTTGGGAGGCCGAGATGGGTAGATCATGAGGTCAAGAGATCGAGACCATCCTGGTCAACATGGTGAAACCCCGTCTCTATTAAAAATACAATAAAATTAGCTGGGCATGGTGGCACACACCTGTAGTCCCAGCTACTCGGAAGGCTGAGGCAGAAGAATTACTTGAAGCCAGGAGGCGGAGGTTGCGGTGAGCTGAGATGGCGCCATTGCACTCCAGCCTGGGTAACAAGAGCAAAACCCCATCTCAAAAAAAAAAAAAGAAAAAAAGAAAAAAGGGATAACCAGAAGAGCTCCATATCTATTAAAGAAATTCAATTTTCACTTACAAACCTCCCCCACAAAGAAAACTCCAGGGCCATAGTACCTCACTGGTAAATTCTATGACACACTTAAGGGGTAAATAACTCCAATTCTACACAAATTATTCCAGAAAATAGAAGAAAAAGAACACATCCTAACTAATTCCTTAAGGTCAGCATTAATTTGATGCCATAGCCAAACAAAGATATCAAAGAAAACACAAACACAGACCAATATCCCTCATGACCATAGATGCAAACTGAATCCAACAATACATTGAAAGAACAAATACATTATGGCTAGGCGGGATTTAGCTCAAGAATACAAAGCTAGTTTCACATTCAAAATTCAATTAATGCAATTTTCTGTATGAACAGACTCAAACAGAAAGGAAGTTGGGAAATTCACAGATTGGACTGGGAAGGCTGGAAAACCAGATCCAGGGAAAAAAAAAAAAAAAAAACCAACAGGAACAACAACAAATTCTAGGCAGCAGAATCATGGAGGAAATCTTGCCTCAAACCCAATCTGGTGAGGTCCGCTACCGCCACTCCCAGCACCGACCACTGGATATAGAGGTGAGCACCAAAGCTAACGTTGCCCATGGGGTCTCATGCCAACCCTGCCCCCACAGAAGAAATTCTCCATTCTTGCTTTTTTGAATGGTTTGTCCAGCTTCAAAAACCTAAGAGCGAGGTTTTGATTGGTCAAAGTGTCAGGAAGGCTGAAATAGTAGAGGAAGCAACAAGGGGTCTTGGCTGCTAACAATAGAATTCACCCCAACTACTACATTCAGATAGGTACTTAGTATAAAAGATTGACTAGCTCACAGAATCATTGGGGTTGTTGAAACGTAGGTCTGAACTGAGTTTAGGAACATACCTGTCATTTTGCTGTAGAGCTGATGTGGTAGGGGAGCTTCTGCTATACCCAAGATTAGGAAGCTGCTACTCCCGCCACTCACCCCAGACAAGAGTTGCTTCTTCCTCACACCAGCCAGAGTGGATGCTCTAGGCCTACAGACTTTCTTCAAGTAGCTCACTTCTGAGTCAGATCGGTGTGTCCATTGGCAGAATCCAGATGACATCTGAATTGGTTGCTAGAAAGGGGTTCTGATCCAGACTCCAAGAGAGGGTTCGTGGATCTTGCGCAAGAAAGAATTTGGGGCAAGTTCATAAAGTATAGTGAAAGTAAAGTAAAGAAACAAATAATGACTACTTCATGGGCAGAGCAGCCCTGGGGTTTGGGGGCTGCTGGTTGACTATTTTTTATGGTTATTTCTAGATCATACACTACTAAACAAGGAGTGGATTATACATGAGATTTCTGGGAAAGGTGGGGATTTCCTGGAACTGTGGGTCCCTCTTCTTCTTAGACGATACAGGGTAACTTCTGAACATTGCCATGGCATTTCTAAACTGTCATGGCACTGGTGGGAGTGCTTTTTAGCATGCTAATGCATTATAATCCGTGTATAATGAACAGCAAGGATGAGTAGAGGTCACTTTCGTCACCATCTTAGATTTGGTGGGTTTTGGCCAGCTTCTTCACTGTATCCTGTTTTATCAATAGAGTCTTTGTGACCTGTATCTTGTGCCAACCTCCTATCTCATCTGTGTCTAAAATTGCCTAACCTGGAAATGCAGCTCCACAGTTCTCCTTCTCATTTTACCCAGCCCCTGTGGGTGGAGTTGCTCTGGTTCAGAGGCCTCTGACATATCCAGTGGCAAGGGAGGCTAGGAAATCAAAGAGTTTTCTTTATTTGATTTTACCAAAAACAAATTGTGAAGAGAGTTTGCAAAAGATTTTGAGAGTTGCGTCATGACTGAATGCTGGGCTTTTGTCCATTACTGCGAGGTGACTCTGCTTCCTATTTAGAGTAATGCGATGGGGAATTCCCCAGCTTTGGCAGGAGAATTCAGCTGCTCAAGGTCCAAAAGTGACAAATGCCAATAGAGGAAAGTACTGTTATTAGCACCATTTTACACATTGGAAACTGAAATTTCCTAGACATTTAGTAACTTGTGTATGATCACAACCCAAAGAACATTTGCCAAGCCCTCACATACATAACCTCCTTGCATCTTTATAATTTTATGTGGTAGATATTATTGCCCCCCATTTCATATAAGAAAAAAATGAGGATTATAGAAATCAATTAAAAGCTAAAAATCCTGTGGTACATGCAACCCTGCCATGATCTGCCATGCCCACCCTGATGCTTCCTCCCAGGGTACCATGTCATTTTATAGCAGAACTCTCTGGGCCTCTGTGTGCACGCGTGTGTGTATGTCCTTAATACCTTCTCCTACACAAAAATCGATGATCATTGGATGAATCTGAATATCTGTCACTGAGCCTCGCCTGTCTTCTTTCCTGTTACAGACTAACTCAGGTCTTTTCCAGAGTCCTCCTGGGAGGCTGAGACCTCTGGCCCCCACTAGGTCTAATTATCTAAGAAGTAAAGGGCAACGGGACAGGGAATGGAATGGCCTGGGGATCTGAAGCCCTGTCAGTATGCGAATCATTTATTTGCATGCAAATCATTCCAGGGAAATGGAGCTGGGATCCTTTGGTCGAACATTTTTGTCTCCTGTGGATGATGCAAATTACTTTTGGTACATACAACCCTCCCTGTTTTGTGGATAGATTGAAACTGTTTTTAGCCCTTCATTTGAATAGGCTGACCCATGCTAGACAGTGATGAAGAGGACAACAAGACAAAATGATTCCACTCCTACCAATAGACCCAAGGAAACATTAGCACAGATGCACCATGGAACCTGTTCAAAAATGTCCATAGCAGCACTGTTTATAGTAGCTCCAAACTAAAATCAATCTGAACATCTATGGAAGGAGAATGCAAAAATTAATTGTGTATGTTGGCCCAATGAACTATTACAGAGCTATGAAAATGAATGAGCTACTGTTATATGCATCAACATGGATGAATCTTGTTAAGTCCAAATGGCAATTCCTAGAAAATGATATATAGTATAGTACCTTTTAATAAAGTTCAAAAAGCAAGTAGAGCTACATAAATTCATGTTATATGTATTTTTAAACCCAAGGAAATGATAAACTATAAAAATCAGGATAGTGGCCGGGTGTGGTGGCTCACGCCTGTAATCTCAACACTTTGGGAGGCTGAGGCAGGTGGATCACGAGGTCAGGAGTTCAAGACCAGCCTGACCAAGATGGTGAAACCCCATCGTTACCAAAAATACAAAAAATTAGCAGGGCGTGGTGGCGGGTGCCTATAATCTCAGCTACTCAGGAGGCTGAGGCAGAGAATTGCTCCCCAACCACCTCCGTAACCCCCCACAGTAGCTCCCAGCAGAGGTACTCCAGGAGCTTGTCAATAGGAGGCAGGAAGGAAAGACACCAAGTGTGAATGTAGGTCAGCACTGCCACGTAGGGCAGTTCAAATCACATTTACTGTCCTCAGCCTCTATCCTGTGCTGGTGCAGGGCATCCAGAGATGTGTGAGGTAACTATACTTGCCCTCCAGGGAGCTCACAGTTTTAAGAGGGGCAGACATGCAAACAGACAATGATGAAATGTTAAAATAACTACAATAAATACGTGTCAATACGCTGGCGATCTTGGTTCATAAAGCATCATCATCTTTTGCTTAGACTATTGCAGTAGCTGCCAGGCTGGTTTCCTCCATCCATCCATCCACTTGGTTGCTAAGAGATCTTTCTGGAATGCAAATCCGACAAGGTCAGTACCCTGGGTAAAGACCTCCCCAAGTGATGGGGCAGGTCAAGCTCTTGATACGGTCCCACCCAACACTCTAGACACTATCTATCCCTTCAGCTCTGTCATACCCCCCTCTGCTCATACTACAGGCTCTGTGCTGTGATAGGTAGCATGCCAAGTGACCATGCTGTACCCCTGCCTCCAGGAGCTAATTCATGTAGTCACATTTACTAGGAACCTTCCCAGTTGCCCTTTCCAGTCTGACAAATTCGCATCAGAACCTCTCTCAAAACGTTTCCCTCACAGAGTTGGATTGTCTTTGTTTTACGTGTCCTTGATGAAATGGACACTCTGCATGTAGATTCTTTGCCTGGTACCTGGCACAGAGAGGGACTGGGTCACCAAATGACTGCGTAATGGACCTGAAGGCAATTCTGGGAGCACAGACGAGGGCCACTAAGCCAGGAACTGAACTTTCAATTTCCTCAAGGAAGCGCAGATACCAGAAACACCCTCGCGGCTTCTGTTTGGCCACGCCCTTTTCCTCAGGCTCCCCAATGAGGTGGCCCACCATCAGCGCTGGTAGAGCAAAGAGACGGACTTCCTGCGCCTCGGGTGGGCGGGGAAAGCTCCTGGAGCAGGTGCGGTTTGAAATTGGACTTTTAGAGATAAGTTGGAGCCTGATCTCAAAAATAAAGTGTGGACATGTGTGTGTCTGAGGAAGCGGGATATTAAACCACCCTCTTTCCCCGGCTGCTATTTCCCACGTGCGTTGAGTAAAGGCACCAAAGCTGCCTAGTAACTGGGTGTCTCCTCCCCCTCAGGGGCACCCACTCTGGAGCTCCAGGAGCGCTTGAATGAATCGGGGGAGGACCTGTGCGCCTCAATGAGTGCGAGAGCTAGGGAGTGCGCGGGCGAGCGGGCGGGCGAGCGAATGGCGACCGCGCCGCCGCCTCGGCACAGGGGGCGCGGGCGCGGGCTCCACTTCCCTCTCCCGCCAGCTGGTGGCCTCGAGAAGGTGGCGGCGCCGGCAGCGGCCCGAACTGGGACGGCCGGGGCGCGGGATGGTGGGGGAAGGGGCGTTCCCGGCGACCGCGCCTTCCGCGGCTATTGGATTAGTGGCCTTCAGGGATGAGCTCAGCCAGATCGGCTTTCAGCTGCAGCCTCCCGGCCGGCCGAGAAGGCGGGTAGCGGGCGACGGCGGAGGAGGAGGGGGGAGGCGGCGGCGCCTGCAGCATCCAGAGCTCGCGGTGGCGGCCGGCGCGCCCCGCGCACAAAGGCGCCCAGCCCCAGGGGAGGGCGATGAACACACCGCATCCCCTGCCGGGGCCCCAGCTTCTGCTACCGCTGCGTGCGCTCAGGGCACTGGGGAAGACGCTTGCTGCGCTGAGGGCGGGCGGCCGAGGCGCGGCCCGTGCGCTCTGAGCACGAGACTAGCAGCCCTCCGGGTCAGGCGCCTAGCTTCCAAGCAGTTAGAGCGCGGGCCTCCGAGCGCCCCCAGGATCGGCTCAGTAAGGCGCTTCCCCACTCCAGGCCCGACCCCCGGCGCCGGAGCCCCAACTTCGCCAAGAACGCTCCTAACTCCAGGCCATCCTGTAGCGCAGAGGGGGCGCTGCTGTCGGGCATCAGCGGTGAGGACGCGCCCCTGGCCGCGGGGACAGAGCCGGCATTTGCGGGTCGCTCGGGCGCCCCTGAGTGGGCGGCGGCGGCAGCAGACACCTCTCCCGGTAGTCCAGGACCTGCCAGCGCTGGGGATTCTTCCCGAACAGGCGCTCGCCCTCCCTTTTATGGTGAGTACTCTCCAGCTCCTGGTGAGGGGCGCGCGGGGGCCGGGAGCCGAGATCCGGCTGCACGGACTTTGTGCTGGCCAGCACTCGACACAGCTGGCGCTCCTAGCGTCCCAGTCCGGGAGAATTCCTCTCTGCAGGTTGTGGCAGTTAGAGATGGTTGATTTTCGCGCAGCCCTGAGGCGTTTGGGGCCCGGGCCGCCGGTACCAAGGGTTCTAAGCCCTTTGCTTCTCTGCATAGTGGATACTGCACAAAAAACTACCACCCGATTCACCGGCTTGGGTTTGAATCCGGGATCTTTCACTCACTGGCTGGGTGACCTTGGGCAAGGCGCCAAACCTCGGTTTCCTCATCCGTAGGGATGGGAATGATAATTGTGCACATCTTATATGGGTATTGGAAAGATCTATGGGATGGTGCTCGTAGGTAGACCTGTGCTGGGCACACAGGAAGCACTCAATCATACGTTAGCTAGTAGTATTATTAGCTTTGCGAGCCCAAGCTTGTTATCCAACTTTCCGGAGCTGCAGCAGTTCCCTCGGCAGTGTAATGGGGACAATAATTCCTGGGGGTCTGTTCGTCCGGGGTATTCGGAGAGGTGGAAGTAAAGCCCCGATCACGCAATAGGCACTGGTGGCTCTTGTTATCGTTTCTTCATGACGCTGGGGCAGCGAGTCTGGTCGCCTGGCCTGAGAGCGACTCAGGGACCAGTTCCTGGCCTTGCTTGGAGACAAACTTGTCTATGCTTGGGAAGGGAGGGGGTGGGGAGCTCAGGGGGCCCTGGGAGCGGGCTCTGGGAAGAGGGGAGGGGGCCAGAGCCTTGAGCGCCGCAAATGTGTCCGCCCCGGTCGCTCTGTACGCACCAGGGGCTCCAAGCCAGAAGGGGACTCAGAGCCCCCGACCTCTGACTGGCGGGAGAACCGGGGGCAGGGTGGGGGGGTGGCTGCTCCCGCCGCCCCATGGCCAAGCGCAGGCTGCTGCCGACAGGAAGGAGAGGAGGGCATTTCTGTACCGCTGTGTCGAGAAGGTGGAGAGCTCTCAGTTCTGGAGTCAGGCGTGGGTTCGAATCTGTCTCCACCACCAGCTCGCCGTGTGACCTTGGGCAAGTTCTCTAGCCTCCTCCAGCTTGATTTCCTCTTCTGCGCCCCACCCCCTCTTTGGGGGGGTTGGGGGATGAAGATGGGAGTTCCCTTCTGTCAGACTCTGAGCCCTCTATCCTCCCCACCCACTTTCTGCACCCTTACCTCCCACCCCCCGCAATTTGATGAGCTTAAGTCTGGAAGACCTGAAATGTGTAAAAGCATGGTATAAACATCCTTCACCCAAGGGCATATTCCTCTGAGACACATACCCTCTAATTTATTCCATTTTTTAAATGTTCTTTTAAAATGGTAATGAAAAGAATTTAAGCAACTTTTGGCAAACCACAAACAAAATTCAACTTACTGGCCATTCTACTCAAATATCTCTCCAGTTAGTATTTCTCGTTTATTTTTTTTTTTTTTTTTTTTTTTTTCTTTTTCTCGTTTATTTTAAAGATGCATTTAATGATATAAAAATAAAATCTGCAGGGAAAAGAATTCACCAGAAACAGTCAAAAGATATATGACAAACTGTCACATGTGACATATGCCACTCCTATCACAACAGGCTCATCTCTTTAAATATGTAAAAGATTCCCGAGGTCAAAAAGCAAAAGATCAAATGGGCAAACACTATAGGCAATTCACACATGTGAAATAAAATACTAAAACATATGACAAGGTGCCCTACCTCAATAAGAAAAATGCAAGTTAAAATTACAAAATTTTATTTTTAATGTATGAAATTAGCAAGTAGTCATAACCATTTATCAGAAGCTTCTTTAAAAAAAAATGTAGATCACGGCTGGGCACGATGGTTCACGCCTGTAATCCCAGCACTTTGGGAGGCCCAGACAGGTGGATCAGCTGAGGTCAGGAGTTCGAGACCAGCCTGACCAACATCGAGAAACCCCGTCTCTACTATAAATACAAAATTAGTGGGGCGTGGTGGCGCATGCCTGTAATTCCAGCTACTCGGGAGGCTGAGGCAAGAGAATCGCTTCAGAGGCAAAAGAATCCCGGTAGGCAGAGGTTGCAGTGAGCCGAGATCGGGCCATTGCACTCCAGCCTGAGCAACAAGAGTGAAAACTCTACCTAAAAAACAACAACAACAACAAAAAAAAACGTAGATCACATTTCTCCCTAGCTCAGGACCTCCTTAAGGCTGCTACAGAGTAAAATCTAGATGATTCCAGGGTTCTCCAGGTCTGGTACTACCCTCCTCCACCTCTTCCTCACCATTTTCCTCTCTCACTCCCCCACACCCCACCCCACCCCAGCCTTCTTGGTTTTGCTCCAGGATTCCAAAGGCTCATTCACTTGCTGTTCCCTCTGCCTAGAATACTTTTCCTCCTGATTTTTAATACATCTGGAACTTCTTCATCATTTATGCAGACCTGTCCTTGGGAGGGCTTTATTGCTATCCCAGAAAGTGGCTAAGCCACAGTGGCCAGTGCAGAATTATTTGCACTTTTGGGGAAAGACCTAGTATAACTCACCATACAGGAGCGACTTGATTTCCCTGAGCTGCCCGACCTGTTGTCACACAACCATCCTCTGGAAAGGTTTTTTTTCTCTGTTGATACAGGAGTGAAGGGTCTCAGGCATGAAAAGCAGGAAGGTGGCAGGCCCTAGATCGAGATCACCGGAAGTCTCTGCCCATATATGTACTATATAAGTACATACTATGTACTCTTGATTTCTGTGATCATGACCATCTGTGGCAAAAAAAAGATCAAATATAAAAAATTTAAAAACCAGCCGGGTGCAGTGGCTCACACCTGTAATCCCAGCACTTTGGGAAGCCAAGGGGGGTGGATCATGAGGTCAGGAGTTCTATACCAGCCTGGTCAACATGGTGAAACCCTGTGTCTACCAAAGATACAAAGAATTAGCTGGGTGTGGGGGGACATGCCTGTAGTACCAGCTACTTGGGAGGCTGGGGCAGGAGAATTGCTTGAACCTGGGAGGCAGAGGTTGCAGTGAGCCGAGATCACGCCACTGCACTCCAGCCTGGGCGACAGGGCAAGACTCTGTCTCAAAAAAAAAAAAAAAAAAAAAATAAATTAAAAACCAGCAACACATTTTTAATAAAACATGGTACCTACATAAGCCAACTAATTTATTTGCTGCTGGACAGTTCAAGAAATAGGGATTGGTTTTGAAGCTACAGGAAAAACAGTTGTAGGTGGTGTGCCCTTTGGGAAAGAGAGTGGTATACCTCAAACCAGTTACCATGAACTTTGTGGAACTTTAGAAGAATTTTCCTAAGCCGTGTTGATTGCATGTGATTTTTGCTTTACACTTTGAGTTCAGAACTTACTCCATTTTAAATGTATTCTTTAGTTACGAAAATGTTTGTTGTTAAAAATGCAAACCATGCAGGAAGTGTAGAGTGGCTATTCTTCAGTCTGAAGCACTTCTTAATGCAGGTAGAGGTGGCAGGTACAAGGCTGTGTATGAGTATTGGAGATGAAGTCCGGCTGGGCGCTGATGTCACCAAGAAATGCAGATTTGGTGCAGGAGACATCGGCAGGAATTAACGGCTGAGATGAAGACACAGTGGGATGGAGGAGAGAGGGTGCAGTGGGATGAAGACACAGTGGGCTGGAGGGCTGCCATGGAGGGGGTGCCCAGCTCTGCTTCTGCTAGAAGGGACGGGGGAGTGAGAGAATGTCAGCCAGGTCAGAGAAGATGGGAAGGCTCCCCGGACACCAAGGTGTCAATAGGATGTGCTGATGAGGAGAGTCTGGCATGACTGGTCTGAGGTGGCCGTGATGACAGACAGTGTGGGAGAAGTCAGAGCAGTCTGGGGGACCCTTGGGTGCCAAGCAAAGAGGTGCAGCTTCTCTCTGGAGAAGCCATCTGGGGGGTTGAATGAAGAGATTGGTGGGCATCTTGGTCAAGATCTACCCCTTGGCAGCATGGAGATTGGGTTGGCAGGCAAACACTGGAGTCAGGGAAGCATGCTAAGAGACCAATGCAGTAATCCAGGCAAGGTCTGAACTAGGGGAAAGCTGACGGTGTTGAGTGGTGGGGACCGAGAGACCGGATCCATGGCAGGAACAGTGACATGCAGAGGAAGCTGCTATGCGGGAGAGGGAAGGGGCCAGGCTCAGCCCACCTGCAGATTCCAAGGTGCCCACGGACCACAGATGTCCCACAGGGCTGAGAGCGTGGGTGTGTCCATGGTGGGAGGCTTATGATGGAAAGAGATCAGCTGGCCTTACAAGGTCATTTGAAAGGACACCCAGGCAGGGCTGGCCAGAGGCTTCTAATAGGTGGGTCTCATGCTGAGGAGAGAAAGCAGCACTGGAGACCCAGCTTGAGAGTGTCTGCAGGGGGCTGGAGAGGCAGGTCATAAGAGAAGACGTATGGAGAGAGAGTGAGGAGCAGAAGCTGAAGTTGAAGCCATGGACTCGGGGGTGCCCCATTGATGGGGTAGGCAGGAAGACCCTGGAGCCCAGGAGGAGGCAGGAAAGCTGCTGTGGTGAGCGCTACACTTCCTTGTGCTGGTATGTGTGGAGGGGAGAGGCTGGAGTAGTGCCAAAGTCATCCACTTGATCGTTAATGTGAAATGTCACTTATGGTGAACTGGAGCTCTGCTTTCTCCAGAAGCGAGTGGGCCTTGGCCCTGTTTGCTGGCTGCAGAGACATTCCACCTGTCATCTACATTCAGGAGATATCCACCTGTTGTCTGCATTCTATGAAATATGCAGGTTGTACCGCTTCCTGGGGCTGGAGCAGCTCCCTCCCCCCATCCTGCTCCCTTTCTCCTCTCTTTCTTTCTCCTTTCCTCCTTAGTATCTCAAAAATGCCCCCAGAGATACTGTAGGCTTAACAGAGGGATATTCAGATATCCTAGCAGGTCCCTGTTATGACGTAGCTCAAGCCAGAGGCATGAATAGTTCTGCTTTTCTTTTAGGCATTCTGTTTCCAGACAACCAGTTATACCAAGTGGGGAGGGTTCATCTTGGGAGGTAAATGAGGGGTTGGACATGAACCTTATCATGTTTTTATCATCATTTTCCCCAGAGGGCCTCATGAAGTGGCACCTTCCCATCTTCTCCCTTCATGCTTTGCCCCAGCCTGGACAAGCTGGGCCTCAGGGAGTCCAGCTGTCTGGCAAACAACCTCCACATGTGCCTGGGGCAGGCCTCTGGGCACAGGGGGCAGCTGCGGTGACCAGGCTGGCCAGGACTGCACATGGCCTCACTGGCTCAGAGGTGCGTCTCTTTCAAATGACCTTGCAGAGCTTGCTGCCCTGGTCACAGCCTGGCAAACCTCCTTCATCCCATCCGCTGCTCTCCTTGCTGGCTGACAGCTGAGCTTTCACCCTCGGGGCCTCTAGCTCAGTCACCCATGGGAGGATTCCCATGGAAACCCCAGGAGGAGGAGAGGCTCGGGGGAAGCCTCATTGATTCTCACTCCAGGAAGACAGGCATGAGACGATTTCACCTGGAACTGGACAGATGGCTCTCTTTGTGAGCTCTTGGGGAAGAAAGGGCTTGCCCAGCCAGTTGCAGCGTGAGATCTATATGTGTATAGCAGGGAAAACCTAATGAACACCTGTGAACAAACCTTGGGGGGTTCTTTAGTTCATTTATTGTTGGTGGGTTCATTCTGAATGAGCATCTTTAATAAAACAGCCTCCCTCCTTAATATTTGCACAGGAAAAGTCTTAAAAACATTCCAGTCAAACTAAAGTCAGACACCTATCATTGGTACCTTTGAACAGAGTCGAAAATTGAAGAATAAAGGCATGAAATGAACAGTCTGAGCTCACAGTGCTCTGCATTCCCAGTTCATTCTTAGGTGGTGGTTCTTTCTAAGGCAGTGTATTGCTTCTCTTCATTTGTTCATGCTTGTGCATTCCGCAGACGTTCATCCACCACTTTGTCTAAACCAGGCCCATGTGAAGACCTGGGGACTCTGATGAGGGAGACCCGGCCCCTGCTCCTGAGTTGCCCCAGTCTGATGGGAGGGAGACAGCCAGAGGAGACACCATGTCCCCTTGTGATAAGTGCTGTGGTGGGCACCAATACAAGGGCTCTGAGGGCACAGGGGGCTGGGAGCTCCCCCAGAGGCGTAATATCCAAGCCGAATGGAGTTCCATAGCTGAGGAGAGGAGGTGCCGAGGGGAGGGGAAGGGATGATGGCAGCAGCATGTCAGGGAACCGCAGGGAGGTTGAAGGGATGGAATGAAGAAGTTCCCTGAGGAGGATGGGCTGGGGAAGCATCATGGAACATTCTGGAAGGGTTAGGGTTAGAAGTGAACTGTATCCTGAAAGCCTCGGAGAACTTGTGGAGGATTTTGAGCAGAAGCATGTGATTAGATTAGCTTTATTAGTGCTGTAGTATATATTTGAAAGTAATATGCAGTCGACTCAAGGAATTCCAGTGGTATCTAACTGGATTTCTTTTTACAGTCTTTGTCATTATTCAGATCTGTCACGGAGTCCGACCTCTTTGGTGGAAGCTCTCTCCCTAAGGGAAAGTGGTTGAGTCTTATGCTTTCCAGCAGCCTGAGATCCCCAGGGCAGGCATCATTACTGCTGGCTAGATGAAAGAAGGAGACTTGCCCTTATCTCTGGCTCCAGCAAGTCCAAAGCCGGAGGCCACACAGAGAGAAGGGCATTTCTCCCAGTCACTACCAATCCTCACAGCAGTCATGTCCTCTTGCAGACTCCATGCCCGTTGAGCTCAGCCAGACAGGCCTCTGTGGCTGTGATTTTGGGTGCTGGGCCGCTGAAGACTGTGTATCATATTTTTCAAACGAATGAGGCTCCTTAAACAGTGTGGCATTGCCACTTCATGTCTCCTCATTTCCCTGTCCGGTAAGAACATCCGCTAGGGTCCTGGGAAGGGCAATTAGCAAATGAGAGTTTTTGTTTTCTTGCTCAGCCACGATTGAAGCCCCGGAGCAGATCCTTCCGGGTAATGTCATTAGCATCCTCATCCAAGCATGGCATAGGAAATTAGGTTTGGTTTGCGGGGGAAAGTGATGGAGGCACCCTTTGGCATTCTTCAGGATGCTGGCTGCTTACTGGGTTGAGAGATGATATTATTCCTATCAGGAAGGTGGCTTCTGTTGTATGTTCCATGTGCCTGGCCCAGTGTGGCGTGCTGTGGTGGAGATGAGGAGAGGAGACATGTGCTAAATACCCACTCCCTCTGGCTGGAGGGAGAGGGCAGGGATGAGCCTGACTTGGCCACTGCTGTGTCCTTCACTCTCAGCTGCACAGTGCCTGGCACATGGCACTAAGCATTTTTTGAACGAATAAATGAGGGTTGGAAGCAGGGAAGGATGCAAAGCAGTAGCTAATAAAGGAGCAGACTGGATACAGCCAAGAGTCAGCTGCTCAGGAGTGAGAGTCCGGCATTACTGGGCTCCATGTCACCATCTCCTGACCTTAGCCCTGGCCCTTTCTCTGCTTTATCCTCTAAAAAGAGCGGAGCATGAGCCCTCCCTGAAGCCCAGCATATCCTCTCCACAGTCCATATGTGTGTTCTGCCCCATGTTCAAAGTACTGGGCTTGTGTCTGTGCATGGAGGGAGTGGGGCAGTGGCTGAGGACACAGAAGTGCCAGTGAAAGCTTCCTGCCGTCAGAGGAATGCCCTCAAAGTAGAAAAAAGCAGATCAGTAAGGCCTGAAAGGTCCCCCCCCCTGCCTGGCTCAAGGGTGAACAGAGGTATAGGGCAGGACCCTGGAGGCCCATGGATCAGGGCAGCCTTCTTAGAGGAGGTGGAGCTCACCTTCATGGACTAATTATCTCTCAAAGGCTCCACTTCCAAATACTGTCACACTGGGGATTAGGGCTTTGTATTAGGCTATTTTTGCATTGCTATAAAGCAATACCTAAGACTGGGTAATTTGTAAAGAAAAGCGATTTAATTGACTCATGGTTCTGTTTTACAGGCAGCATGGTGCTGGTGTCTGCTTGGCTTCTAGGGAGGCCTCAGGAAGCTTACAATCATGGCAGAAGGTGAAGGGAGAGAAGGCATCTCACATGGCAAAAACCAGAGCCAGAAATGGGGGTGGGGGAGGTGCCAAACACTTTTAAATGAGCAGACCTCTCTCCAAAACTCAGTCACTATCCCTAAGACAGCACCAAACCATGACCGAGTCGCCCCTATGACCCAGACAGCCCCCCCCAGGCCCCACCTCCAGCACCGGGGATTACAGCTCAACATGAGATTTGGGCAGGGACAAATATCCAACCTGTATCAGGCTTCAGCATGTGAATTTGGGGAGGACACGATCAGTTCATACTAAGGCACATTCAAGTGGTGAAACGGCAATACTGGAGGACATCCACAATTTAAAAGAGCACTCACCACTTGCTGGAAGCCCTGTGATGTGCCAAGACTTTACAGGTGTCTGTTCTGATACTTGCAAAGGCAGGCGAGGTTAGCACATAGTTAGCAGCACTTCCAACTAGTCTCAGAGAGATTAGGTCCTGGCCTAGGGCCCAACAGACAGGTGGGGGATTCACATCCAGGTCTCCTGTCCTTCATTAGATTGCCCAGCTGCTAGTTTTCCTTAACAGCTTGCCATTCATGGATATGAGCACTCTGCTGTGTGCCCTGTACTGGGGGAGCAGCAAAGGGCTATCTGTTTACATGCCCACCTTGTCACACCACAGTGTGAGCACTCTTCAGGATATCTGCCTGCCACTAGTAGGGAGAGAGGCTGTTAGACTATGATTGCAAATGAGAGCACCGTGCCCTCAATAACCCAGTATGGGCCAAGCCAAGTACTAGTGAGAGGTCTCCCCGGGGGCTGCTGCTTGGCTGTTGCTTTCAAACACATTTAAGAATCTTTCAACAATAGCAGCTCCAAAGTTGGCATGGCTGTGGGCAAGGATAAAGCAATTTTCCTTAGAAATTTTCTGTGTGGGCCACATAGAGCTGGTTACAGTCACTGCCGTGGAGAGGACATTATTCTAAACAACATGGAGAAGAGAGGTAAGAGCACAGGCTTGTCATATGGTGACTCTGAGGTTGATCCCAGGCCTGCCACCTCCTGGCTGTGTGACCCTAGGTTTTGCAAGTTATGCAACCTCTCTGAGCCTGTTCCCTCTTTTGAATAAAGGGGCATATGACGTCAGCCTCATCGTGCCTGTGAGGCAGTTGGCATGCCTCCTGGCACAGAGTAAGTGCTAATGGTTGAAGTTAGTGATAGAAAAAGCAGAGGGGACTTTGAGTTCAGGCTACCCGGGATAGGACCTCTCTGCCATCTTTCAGCTGTGTGACTTTGATCGGGCTGCTTCCCTCGGAGCCCCAGTTTCCTGGTCTGTTAGAATGAAAGCATAAGATGTCTTCAAATGAATTATGAAAGTGGCAGATTCCTACCTCCACTCGCCTCCATTCAGGTATCTCTGGGCAGCCTGTACAAACTTACAGAGGCAGCGCTGGATGCTTAGTGGTTCCATTGATGGAATCCCTAGTACACACCCTACACCCTTCACATGTTATCTTGCTTATTTTTTATAACTTGGTTGAGGCCCAAGGTTTGGATGAAACCTTTTAACATAGTAAAAAGTTTGCAACGCAAATTACCAACAAATATAAATTACCTACAAATGAATACAAGTACAAAATGTGAAAAGATAGCAACAGTTCACACAAAAACAAATGGTTCCTTGAAAAGATGCTCAACAGATACTGAAAAAGAAATGAGTTAGAACTCCAGTGAAATGCCATTTTTGTTATCAGGTTATCAAAGGTCAAAAAGTTGGATAATGCATGCTTGAAGAATGTGCGGAACAAAAGATGTCAGTATGAAGCTCTACAGTGAGCAGAGAATAGCACGTTGTTTTTCTAAAACTTTACTGGGGTGTCTAGTTTTCTTATAGACACAACTGGTCTTCAGATCCATTTGGGTCCTTTGTGTTGAATAACGTCCCTCTTTTTCCTCTTTTCCCACCTCTCCCCTCCACAGTACTGGCAGCATACCACACATTGTTCTGCGCCTGGTTTGTTCAACTTCCTGTGTCTGTTGGATCTTCCATATCAGTGCATTCTTTTCTTCAGCTGCATAGTATTCCATTATATGCATTTACCATTATTTAGCCTGTCTTCTGTTTGGGTTTTCCCCATTCTCTGCTATTACTAGTAATACTCTGCTATTACTCTGCTATTGTAATAGCAGGTTTGTAATACTCTGCTATTACAAACCTTGCTGCATATATATGCATGTGCTGTGTACGTAGGTACTTCTGTGCATTTGAGAACACAGCTGGATAAATGCTGGAAGTAGAATTGCTAGGTTAAAGGGTCTGTGCATTTGCAATTCTGAAAGATGGTGTTATTTTGCCATTCGCTGAGGCTAAACCAGTTTCTCTCCACTTTAGTATGAGTTTGTCTTTTGTTCCACACATTCTCCAAGCATGCGTTATCCAACTTTTTTGACCTTTGATAACCTGATAACAAAAATGGCATTTCATTGGAGTTCTCACTCATTTCTTTTTCAGTATCCATTGAGCACCTTTTCAAGGAACTATTTGTTTTTGTGTGAACTGTTACTATCTTTTCACATTTTGTACTTGTATTCATTTGTAGGTAATTTATATTTGTTGATAATTTGCGTTGCAAACTTTTTACTATGTTAAAACAACAAACAAGTCTAACTTCTTTTATGAGTGCTTTTAGCTACGCCGTTTTGTTATTTCCCATTTTCATTTCTTATTTTACATATTCCTATCTTCTCCCCCCATTAAATAATCAAATGGTTTATATGTTTTTTTTGTATTTTTAAAAATTTGGTTACTGAAGTCATGCATTTAAAGTATATTTAGTAATATGTGAAAATGCTAATTACATAATTTTTAGGTAAAATAATCTAAATAAAGGCCCATGTTACCAATTTTTAAAAAGAAAATTTACTGATAATTTACAGACAAAAAAATAAAAGAATAAGGTGAGAGTCCTCCAAATGCTGACAAATGTTTATATCTGATTAATGAGATAGGAGGAGGAGGCAAATTCTAGTTTTTGTCCTTTTTTGTGTGTGTTCCCTAACATTTAGAAATTTATTTAAGCTTCTCTAATTAATAGGCTTTATTTCTTCAGAATAGTTTTAGATTTAAAGAAAAACTAAACAGACAGTACAGAGACGTCTCATACGCTCACTCCATTTACCAACCTAGTTTCCCCAATGATTAGCATCTTACATTAGTATGGTACATTTAGCACAACTAATGAACCAGTATTGCTACATTATTATTAACTTATTTTAATAATTAGTATTAATAATTAAACTATTAATATTAACATATTTTCTCAGATTTCCTTTTATTCTCAGATTTCAGTTTTTACCTAATATCCTTTTTTCTTTCTTTCTTTCCCTTTCTTTTTTCCTTCTTTCTTTCCTTTTTTTCTTCCTCTGTCACCCATGCTGGAGTTCAGTGGTGCCATCTTGGCTCACTGCAACCTCCACCTCCTGGGTTAAAGCAATCCTCCTGCCTCAGCCTCCCAAGTGCTGGGACTACAAGGATGTGCCACCACACCAGTTAAATTTTTTTTTTTTTTTTTTGGTATTTTTAGTAGAGACAGCATTTTACCATCTTGGCCAGGCTGGTCTTGAACTCTTGACCTCAGATGATCCACCTGCCTTGGCCTCCCAAAGTGCTGGGATTACAGGTGTAAGCCACCGAGCCTGGCCCCTAATATCCTTTTTTCTGTTCCAGATCCCATCCAGGATACCACATTACGTGGAATTGTTAGGTCTCCTTAGGCCCCTCTTCACTATGATGGTTTGTCAGACTTTGGTTCTGATGACCTTGCCAAGTGTATAACAGACAGGTATTTTGTGGGATGGCCTCCAAATGGATTTTGTCCTTTGTTTTTCTCATGATTAAAGTGAGGTTATGGGTTTGGGGAAAGATGCCCATAGAGGTATAGTGCCATTTTGTTGTATCATATCAAGGGTACATATTATCAACATGATAGATTAATATAATAGCAATATAATAATATAACGTAATATGCCATTACATGATTAGCTTGAATAATTTATATGCTTTATTGGTTTTGTTTTGTTTTTGTGGTAATTTTTCCCAAAGACCAGCTCTTGAGTTTTTGCTTAGTTCTATTATTTTTCTATTCGATTATGCTCCATTCACTTTTTAAAAGTTTAATAGCGTAAATAAAGCAGCCATGAATTCCTCCGAGAACTGCCGTAGAGGCATCCTGCAGGTTCTAGTGTATGGAATGCTATTTGCTATTGTTGTATTCCAGATACTCTGCAATTTCTGTATGGATTTTTTTTTTTTTTTTTGCTCTGAGTCAGGGTCAAGTTGTTTAAAGAGTTTTTTAAAATGTCCAAGTGATAGCATTTTGTGATCTATAATTTTGTGATTAATTTCTAAGTTTTCCTTCTGTGTTATCAGATTCTGTATTATTTTTGCTTTTTTTGAAGTTTTATTTGTGACCTAATATAGGGGAAAAATTTTTGACAGTTCCACGAACACTTGAAAAGAACATGCATTCTTTGTTTTCAAGGTATAGACTTTGATTAGATCTGTCTTATTAATTATGTAATTTGGTTTTTCTATGTTTTTACTTAATTTTGGCCCATCGTGAGCTAGAAGAGGGAAATGAAAAGTACATGCCTCTGATGTGTGTCTGTCTAAGGTCCCACCTTGTATTTCCTCTAGCTTTTGCTCTGAATTTTGGTGCTATTTGGTGTGTTTAGTCTTCAACTGTGGATCTTATTATTATTATTATTATTATTTTATTTGAGACAGAGTCCCACCACGCCCATCTAAGTTTTGTATTTTTAGTAGAGATGGGGTTTCACCATGCTGGCCAGGCTGGTCTTGAACTCTCAACCTCAGGCGATCCACCTGCCTTGGCCTCCCAAAGTGCTGGGATTACAGGCATGAGCCACCGTTCCTGGCTGGATCTTACTCTTTTATTATTATAAATTATCTTGTCTAACTTAAAACCTTTTGTCCTGAAATCAACTTTACTTGCCTACTACTAAGATTACAGTGCCTGCTTAGTTTGAGTTCACACTTCCCTACTATGTGTTGCCCTTCATTTTCAAAATTCTTAAACCACTTTGCTTTGAGGAATGTCTTTTTTTTTTTTTTTTCCCGCTTGTTCCTTCATAGAATGTCTTTTATTATGGCCATTTAATGACATGGTTAATATTTTGGTCTTTGTTTACTATCATATTTCATGTTTTTATGCCTTTTTGCCTCTCTTGCTTTCAAAGAAAATCTTTCAGGCTATGGTCTGTTTTACTTTGTGTTGTGTTCAAGGCTCGTATTTGCAAGATGTGCATTTATTTTTAGTTCTGGAGGTTACCTTTATAACTAGGCAAAATGGATTTAATCTTTTGTTGAGACCATGCTAGTTGCCTCTCTTCTGAAATAATCACAAAATTAGTTTACAAATTTGGTTACAATTTTTATCTGCTTTGTGACAGCTTTTTTCAGGTGAGTTTGCTTGGTTTGCCATGTTTTGTCCTGTTCTTTATCCTTTTATTTCTTCTATAGCATCTTTGACTATATCCTGTGCTGGTTTCTCTTTGAAAGATGTAAAACTTCTTGGATCAGCATTTTGCAGGACATGCATGTAGAGGAGTTACCAGGAAGAGGGCAGGATCGCTCTCTGGTTCCCAAGAGCTTTTTTCACAGGGTTGTGGTAGTGATTTCCTTTAGCCTTTGTTTCTACTTAGTCAGCAGAGTTCTGCAGCTATGGGCTTCTCCCAATTAGAGCCCTCTCTCATTCTGCCTCACTAACACACTGCTTCCTGTCAAGATGGCGGGTCTGTGTTTCCTCTGTTGGCCCTGTCCTCCCCTTCCTCCAAAATGTGGGAGGCAGTTCCCCACTGCCAGACCACATGCCCTGTTCCCATTGTTTCTGATAAGGGATCATTAGTTCTTTCCCTTCGGGAATGCCAGCTTTGTCTGAGATCTGCTGCCACAGGTGTCTTTTCTAGATATTTCTGACAGTATTTTTGATCTTCACTGCTTTTGGCAGCCCTACCCGTTTTTTGGCAGCCTTTCCTTATAAGCTATGGTTCAGGTTACAAATGTGTTCTAGTTTTGCTGAAGAAGGAGTTTGCATTCCTTTTTTTTCTCCTTGATTTTGGGTGATTTCGGATATGAAAAGGAGTAACATTATTCTGCTATCTTAAAACTGTCTAGTGTTGCAAATTGTTATGTGTTCCGGTATTCCCTCAGATTGAACATTAGCCAGAGCTCTCGGAATAGGGTCGACATCTGCTGAAGCTGGGATGTGACAATAGAAAGGAAAGAATATGAGAGTTAAGAATAAAATGGAATGGTGAAAAAGAAACCTACAGGATATTTGTCTGTGCTGAGTGGCAGCAGAGTTCTTTCCTTCCCCACCTGGACTTTGACTGGGGGGTGTGCCACTGTCTGGGTGGGAGGTTGAGGCTGGGGAGGGCAGGGCATGAAAACACCCATCCATCTCCTCCTCTGACTCAGGAGAAGTTGTTCTGGGCCCAGTAGCTCTCAGGCCAGGGAGGGGGAGGGCACATGTCTCTGCTCTGGACAGGGCTTGGCTCTCCATCTCTCCCCTATATACAGGGCCCGTCCAGGTAGTACAAGCTCTTTGGGTTCTGGCTGGTCTCCTAGTGATGTTAGCAAATTCCTTCTCCATGAAAACTAGGATCCTGCCTCAGGGAAGGCAGTGTGGGGTCAGTGCTGTTAATAGTGTTTACATGCCCGAAGAAGAGCTCACCCATCCAAAGGGAGGGGGATCCACATGGGATGGCCAGAGTTCAGAGTCAGACAGGAAAACCTGCCGCAGAGTTCCAGGACCCTTTATATTATGGTCTCTCAAGTTTCCCCATCACCAGAGGGAGGTGTTTTATCCTCATTTTACTGGTGAGGAATCGGGAGTATCCAAGAAGCTAGGAGGCTTTCCTGTGGACGCACAGTAAGAGATGGAGAGAGGGATTTGGATGCAGTTCTGTTTGGCTCCAGAGCCTGGACACTGGCTCCCTTATGCTTCCTCCTCACCTCCATTTACCTCCACTTACTTTCCCATGGAGCCCTCACCCCCCTCTTCCTATGCTGCCTGATGTCCATGTCCCTGGTGACCCCACTGCACCATTGTTCTGTGTCTTGCCTCTCAAGCCTGGCTACATTTTAGGAGGTGATTTAGGCTCCCCAGGACTCCAGGGTTGGGAAGTCTGGTTAGGCCAACCCTATAGCCCTGTGTCTGGAGCAGCTGTGTCCCCCGCAGCCTTGGCACAGGGCTTGTCCCCTTGGATCAGATGCACCTGGGTTCTCATCCAGTCTCTCATCTTGAGCAAGTCACAACTGCTCTGGGCTCACCCCTGATTTCTAAAATCAGACTCCCAGGCGGGGGTGCGGTGGCCCACGCCTGTAATCCCAGCACATTGAGAGGCTGAGGTGGGCGGATCACGAGGTCAGGAGTTCAAGACCAGCCTGGCCAACCCCATCTCTACTAAAAATACAAAAAATTAGCCGGGTGCGGTGGCACATGTCTGTAATCCCACCTACTCTGGAGGCTGAGGCAGAACCTGGGAGGCAGAGGTTGTAGTGAGCCAAGATCATGCCACTGCACTCCAGCCTGGGCAACAGGGTGAGACAATGTCTTAAATCAAATCAGATCAAACTCCCTATGATTGTTCTAGGTGCAGAACACAGACCCTGAAGACAGATGACCTTTGTTGGAATCTTGGCTCAGTCACTTATTTGCCGTGGGACTTGGCCAATCACTTATCCTCTCGCTGCACTTCAGCGTTCTCATCTGTAACATGTGAATAATAATATATATCTCTTATAGGGAGGTGTTAAGGATTAAACGAACTAATAAACATAAACCATTTAGAACACTGTCTGGCATATGGCAAGTGCTAGATTAGTGCCAGATAGGAGTGTGTGAATTATTACTATTATTGTGCATGCAAAGGGCTCAGCCAAGGCATGGGCATAAATGAAGGGACTGGCAGCCTGGCTGTTGATGCTGCTGCTATAATCCGTGCCCTTTGCTTCCTTCCAGGAGCTTGAGCCCCTGCCGCAGCCCGGTAGAGGCTGTGGAGGTCTACCGTCCCGAAGCCTGGTTCCCAGCCCCGTGGCCCATTCCTGGCTACGGGGAGTGGAGGCTCCCACGAGGTAGCGGTGGCCTGCAGCAGCCCCCTCCCCGCAGTGAAGCATGGGCCAGAAGCTCTCCGGGAGCCTCAAGTCGGTGGAGGTGCGAGAGCCGGCGCTGCGGACCGCCAAGCGGGAGCTGCATGGTGCAGAGCCCGGGCGGCCGGCGCGGCTGGACCAGCTGTTGGACATGCCGGCAGCGGGGCTGGCTGTGCAGCTGCGGCACGCGTGGAACCCCGAGGACCGCTCGCTAACGTCTTCGTCAAGGACGACGACCGTCTCACCTTCCACCGGCACCCGGTGGCCCAGAGCACCGACGGCATCCGCGGCAAGGTGGGCCACGCCCGCGGCCTGCACGCCTGGCAGATGAACTGGCCGGCCCGGCAGCGCGGCACCCACGCTGTGGTTGGCGTGGCCACGGCCCGGGCTCCCCTGCACTCCGTGGGCTACACGGCGCTGGTGGGCAGTGACGCCGAGTCGTGGGGCTGGGACCTGGGCCGCAGCCGCCTCTACCATGATGGCAAAAACCGGCCTGGCGTGGCCTACCCGGCCTTCCTGGGGCCTGATGAGGCCTTTGCGCTGCCCGACTCGCTGCTCGTGGTGCTGGACATGGATGAGGGCACGCTCAGCTTCATCGTGGATGGCCAGTACCTGGGCGTGGCCTTCCGAGGCCTCAAGGGCAAGAAGCTGTACCCAGTAGTGAGTGCCGTGTGGGGCCACTGCGAAGTCACCATGCGCTACATCAACGGCCTTGACCGTAAGTGTGCTTACCGGGCTGGGGGCAGGGCTTTCAGAGGCTGCCAGGACCTAGGGAAGCAGGGCCGGCCACGCCCCTATGGGCAGCTGGGAGGATCCTGCAGTGTGGACGAATGGCCAGGACGTGGGTTTCATCCTGACTCTCTCCGTTGCTGGCTCGGTGATTTGGGGCTGTGCCTTAGTTCTCCCATCAGCAAAGCATCACGATGACAGTAATCTAGCCCACAGTTGTGAGAGTCAAATAAGATAATATGTGTGAAGTGCTCAGAACAGTGACTGGCACCCAATAGTCTTTGAGTGTTGATGCCAGTTACCAATTATCAATCTTTCAGTCTGTACAAAGGTTGTAGCAAATGACCCAAGCTAGTCACAGTTGGAGGATAGTGTCAAGTACCCAGTCCCTGCATTTGAATGCCATGTACTCAAGTTATTGATAAGTAATAAATAGCGATAACATCCTTTGTTGGCCACCTACTGTATTCAAGAGGGTGAACACCCCAATTCCAGCTCTTACGGGTCATCTGTTAAAGGGGGAAGCTGCCTCTCACCTCCAGCCCACTGTCATCTCATGGAAATGAACACCCTGGGTTGTGGAATCTTGTGACTTTTCCAAGAGAGCCCAGAAATCTAGATAGTGTGAACTTTTCTAATTTTTCAAGTTGACAGATGTTGAAAACTCTATGTGGGCAAACAGAATACCTGTGCAGGCTACAAACTAGCCCATAGGCTGCTGGGGTTGACCCCTGACAGCTCTACAGCTTCTTCTCATTTAATATACACAACCATCCTGCAAGATAAAAATTATAGGAGCAAAGACAGTTATTGGTTTCTGGAGGGAGCCACTCAGGGAGACAGGGTGGCCTCTGGACAGAGGCACACGGCGCTGCCTGTCCTGAGTTGAATCCCAGCTGAGGGACCGGGAGTCAGGCACCTGTGGGCTTGCACACTCCCCCACATCGGCCCACCAGCACCCATCCAGACTGCCTGCCACACCCCTAGTGAAGCTCTCCAGAGGGGGAGGCTAAAAGCTAGAATTTCCAGTTTATTCATTCTAAATAAGGGACTTAATTACCAGCCCCTGAGGCAGATCCTCCTTTTAGAAATAAGAAAACTTAAGAGCAGAGCTTCAGAGAGCCAGAATCAAGGTTCCCCCAGTTCTGATGCCCCCCAAAGTTCACTCTTTTCCTGTGTTCTCCCCTTTAGATGAGGGACTGAGAATAACACTCCAGAAAAGAAGTCAAGGACAAGATTTTACTCAAGCAAAATTTCCATTTACTGGAGCACAGGAAGGGGACATTTGATGGTTTCCAAGGGTGGCAGGCTAACAGGAAAGTGGCTGGTATGCTCAGCGCTCTGGTGTAATTGGCAATATTCTTGCTCATATTTTATTTCCATGGTTGTTGCCTATAATTGCCACTGAATGGCAAAGTGTTGTTCCATTTTCTCTGTTTAATGGGTTAAATCTAGGAACTGATGATTATGTCCCTGAGAAGGGCTAATTTAGTCATCACAGTGCCTTGTGGAAAGTGTCTGGAGCCCTCTGAGACATTGTGACGAGGCAAATCCTAGTAATGAGAAAACCAGCAGAAACAACAAACAATATTCATTTAATGGAACTGGGAAATTTATTTGCTGGAATTAATCACTGGACTAGAAGATTGGCCTTGGTGTACCAAGGCTCTGGAATCTGATGTGACTTGTAAAGGCTCAGTGGTTTTGTGTCCTTGTTGAGTCACTCTTACTCCTTAAGACTCACTCTACTTGGCCAGGAGCGTTGGCTCAGACCTGTAATCCCAGCACTTTGGGAGGCTGATGCGAGTGGATCACAAGGTCAGGAGTTCAAGACCAGCCTGGCCAGCATGGTGAAACCCCGTCTCTATTAAAAATACAAAAAATTAGCTGAGCATGGTGGTGCATGCCTGTAGTCCCAGCTACTTGGGAGGCTGAGGCAGAGAACTGCTTGAACCCAGCAGGCCGGGGTTGCAGTGAGCCGAGATCACGCCACTGCACTCCAGCCTGGGCAACAGAGCAAGACTCCATCTCAAAAAGAAAAAAAAAAGATTCATTCTACTCATCTGTAAAATGGGATAGTATTAGGTCCCGTTTTTGCTGCTGTAAGCTCTTGTGTGGTAGCACCAATCATATGGTAGCTGAGATTTAAGGCCTGACGTTGATACCCAGTGGGGAGGTACCAAAGCCAACAGTTACACTCCTGTTGTAGGCTTCCTCTTGGCTACTAATTTACACTTGGGTTTTGTTTGTTGCCTGGTTTTCAGGTACAAAACTAAGATGCTAACAGGGTTGCCCCCAGTGGGGCCATGCATATTGGGATCAGGAGCAGGGATCTACCTCAGAGAGGTTGGGTGGGGAAGGGCAGTTGTGTTTGGGGTATTTTAAGCTTATGGGTCCTTCAGGTGGTTGAACAAGTTTGGTGGAACCGAAATGTGAAGTGTTCTATTCTCTTTCTTACTGGCAGTGATTTCTCAGGTTGGCTGAATCTGGAATACTGAATCTAGGAGACAGAGAGGCCAAATGTCATGTGATATGAGCCTGGGGCATCTTCCATTTAGTGATAGGGTTGGCTTATCTGCTGTGGCAGTAGCCAGTTCTCTAGATTGGGGTAATGTTCTCTGTCTCAGATACAGGTGTGATTGCAGAAAGGGAGGCTCAGCTTCTCTGGGCTTGAAAGTCCTATTCATGGCTAGCCTGGGACAATCCCTGACTCCAGAGTGGGCCATAGGAGAAGCTGCAGTGGAGTCTCGCAGGCATAGTTGGGAAAGGACTGTGTGATGCCTATAGCCTCTGTCCTGGGCTGCAGTCCACCATGAATCCCTGGATTTGGGACTAGTTTGGCTCTAGGGAGTCCCTGAGCAGGGAAAGCATCCCAAGGTGGAGTCTGTGGATGGAAAGGATTCTGAGTTAATGTCAGTTGTGGATATGGTGGCAGGTCCCCCAAACTCAGACTTGATTGGGGTGTGAGGGACCAGAGTCTGAGACATGCTTGGAAGAAAAAGGCAGCCCAGCTCTCTGGGGTTGCTTCCCCACAGGATCATTGGAGTAGAGAACTCTGCCCGGGGCCCCTCCAGAGCCAGGTCAGACCCTGGCCCCAGCACTCAACAAATGGCTATTGGTGAGTGCCTCCTCT